>CM043123.1:24650850-25395306 GCA_023701765.1 Hylyphantes graminicola | reverse complement strand
ATACAAAAGAGCTTACCGTATGTTCCTTTTGCTAAAATACGCTTTTCATTTCAATTCCACCATATTCATACCTAAAAGGAAAACCTTTTGAGAAAAGTTTTAAAGTTGATAGTTTTATCTTTTTCGAAAATAATATAAGTTGTTTAATTATTTTTTCAATCCGTTGCCTTTCTCTATTTGTTTAAAAAGTATTTTATAAAAATAATTGTATTCCATTTTGTTTCTATGAAATATAGCAATTAAAAATAAAATTAATAATGTTCAAATGTATCATTATCATTTTTAAATATTCACCAAACTATTTCCTGTTATAATGTATTGTTTTTGAAACTAAATTTTGATAATAGTTATACAAAATAATTAGGATGCTCCAAATTTATAAGATTTTGAACTTTCTAATATAAAGATAAATTTGCAAGAAAGCTGTTTTTATTTTACATAATATTCACTACTATAGTTTGACAGAATTGCAACTAATGCTTGACTGAGGGTGTGGCATGTATGAAAATAATAAGCATATACGAACTTTCTAATATAAAGATAAATTTGCAAGAAAGCTGTTTTTATTTTACATAATATTCACTACTATAGTTTGACAGAATTGCAACTAATGCTTGACTGAGGGTGTGGCATGTATGAAAATAATAAGCATATACGAAGGAGGTGGAAACAAACATTTTTGAGTGGCAAATAATTTTGACAACCGTCATTAAGGAGTTAATTTATCTAAGTAAATAAAATATAAGGAAAATGAAGATCATTGTCCTACACAATATTGTAATGCTGCTAATTTACACAATACTGTGTTACACTTGTTCCGTTTGAACAAAAAATTCTATGAGTAGTCAATATTTTTTTTGACCAAAACATAAGCCTGAAATTTGAGGAATATGCTAGCTACACTTTTGTCAACCCAAACTGAGTAGCCTCGCCTGTCAAATAATTTTTTAGTTGAAGTTATTATTAAATCGAAACAAAAGTCACCAAATCACATGCATCACAGAAAGTTATTTGTTCCTCCTGTTCCTGGAGTTATGGACCCAGGAAGAAGAGCGTAAGCAATTCTGGACAAACGCCAAACTTATTTATTTGATAAGTCGGGATAAAAGCTTGTCAGAAAAAGTATTGTTATGAGACTATCCACGTTTGGCGTGAGAAATAGTTACTCTTTGGACGGGCCCCTCTTTCATTTCTACTTAAAATAGATTGCTATCTGTCGCCACCGTAAACAGGTTATATTGGATCCACATAAAGTAGCGTTTGGCTGAAATGTTATGTCCATTACAGGGACTAAACTAGCTGAAACTTTTGGAAAGAATGTTTTTATTATTTGCGGGAATTACTGTATATTCTTCAATAGATGTACTTAAATTGAAAGTTAAGATTTTAAATTTTAGCTGCGATAGTGTTATATATTTTTACATTAGATTGTTGAATGTTTTCCACTGGTACAGTTTTCCGTAGTTATACTTTGCATTGAATTTTTCTTTTATAAATTAAAAATAAAAAGTTGCAATTTTAAAGTTAATATTTTCTGAAAACGTGGTCTTGCCATATAGAATAGGCGTCTCGTTCTTCACTGCAAGAGTTTAAAAGAGAAAAAGTTCTTTGCTACAGGAATATTTTTTATTCCCGATTTCAATCAAAGGCGAATAGTAACGGTTTTTTAAGCACACAGCAAATCTCTGAACATATATGGGTAATTAGAAGATTTATATTTGTCCCCTTTTGTTATATCACATTATATACCCAACTTCGAAAACTCATGCAGCACCACATTAAGTACCCTTAGTAAAACTCTTGTTTTGTCTCTTATTTTAGATCACAATACACATTCGTGACACAAAACAAAAAAACAAGACAATGCGGATCTTTTCAGAGCACTTTTGAAACAAAAAAATAAAACCTTTTCAAACCATTTAAGTACGATTGTTGGTACAATTTTAAAGCCTATAAGTCAAGTAGACGCTTGTTGCAATTGCCATAAAGTTTTTAAAACATGCTTTGATTTCCATGCAAAATAAGATCTTTAAAAAAAGTTGACCGCGGACATAACACAGATAAGATTTATGAGAAACAGATTGTAGCAATTTTAGTGAGAGGATTTTTTTGAAATTTTCGACATGTTAAACAACATTTTTTCCACTGTAGTAAATAAAAGCATTACAAAAGGAGGCGTTTTCAATTTTATCTACGTTAGAGAAAATTTACAATTTGCGCGTCTTCTTAAACGCCATATGTTGAAATTGTTTCCGTTTCTTTTTTCTCCTCGGTAATTATACTAGGCAAGAGTCAAAAAAAAAAAAAAAAAAAAATTTTTAAAAACATTATCACTAAAATTTCTGCATATCCTTAAGTTGTCTGGATGTAGTTATGTCTAGAGGAAATCTAGAATAATTTATTGGTGGTAAGAAACTTGAAATTTTATGCAAACCCCGTTTATATACACTTTCAATAAAATCCCCGTTTATGAAGATTTTTTTAAAACGTTCATACCTCGAAAATATTATTTGAAATCTAGAGTGGTATTTCTTTTATTAAAACAACTTTGTTAAAATCGTTAGTAAGATTTTTCAAAACCATTGAGTTTGTGATCCAAAAGCCCAAAACTTTTTTGTTATATCTATTACATTAAAAATTAATATATTTTTAAATAAAATACGTGGCACTTTTTTTTATTTGTACAAATATTGTTTCGTATTCATAAAGTTAGATTTCCTGAATTCATTTGAAGCATTTTTACCATTACATTTGCCACACTTGTATTTTCATGCTTTATGATTGTTAGTGGCTAGCCCTCTAAGTTCAGCAGCTATGTGACATAAACAACAAAAAAGGTGAGTCATTGCAAATGATTCATTAAAAATATATATCCATAAATTTTGTGCAACTTTTGCGCATATTCGTAGTGTATCGTATCATAGTCATAGTTAAACGAGTGGGCGATACCTGAGAAGGCCCAATGTAACTTTTAACGGGCGACATCTTATGGGGTGTTGGGACTTTGGATAAATATATAACGTGTACCTCCTCGACATGGAGTAGTATTCGTTAGAGCTTTTGACTGCACAGACTATTTATTGCAGCAGTTATTTTGGCAATGCTTGGACCCGAATAAGAGACCTATCACATGCGACAAATTGTGATATAAAGTCCTGTTTTTTCTACAGATTTTTCTTTGCGGAATTTTTGTTTATTTGAAAGTTTCAGGATGTATATTTCCAGTTTTGAAAAAGTTTTGGTATCGAAAATTAGCTTTGTAAAATTGGAGCCACGGTCAAGTGATTAACAGTGTTGTATCCTCAAATTTGATGTGTTTAAAGTGTTCTATGAAGTATCTAAAATCTGAATTGGGTTCCAAAAATGAATTCGAAACACTATTAAAACACATTTTTAATCCTTATAACATTCAACAACACTGTGTTGTACAATCTTGTTTTGAAAGTGTTTGCAATATGTATGTTCAAAAAGTGAATTCAACAAATAATTGAGCAGAACTCTTTAGAAACGCTTCAGGAACACCACTTTTTGAACTTGCTCTGTACAGCGGAGCGGTTGTGGAGCACTATCATAACACTATTCTTTTTTTATGAAAGTGTGCTATAAATATGCGAAAGTGTGATAGTACAGTTATAAATTACTGTGTCCCAAATAAGTGTACTGAGTTTGTAGTGCAGCTAGGAAAGTAAAACTTCTGTAAAGAAATTCAAGTTAAACTTAAGTGCCATTGTTAGTAAAAATTAAAAACATTAAAAGCACTCAAATTAACTATTTATAAAAATAATCTTTGCTATGAAGAATAAAAAATAAAAAAATTAGACCTATATATAATTGTCTATTTTCCGAATTTTGGTTTTTAAAATTGAATTTGTCAAAATGCTTCAAAACTATGCTTTTTTTGTTATATATTTTTTTACATACCAAATAAGGAAAAATTCATACATATGCCAGCCTTCGGGTTTTATAAAAATACTTCTTTTTATTCCTTAAATAATGTTATCCATATTTAAAATAAAAGTCCGCAAAATGACAGGATCTTATATTTTATATCCCAGCATCTGGTTAAGAGACGGGAATGTTTCTATTTCGACGTGACTGGGAGTGGAAACTGTGCACAGAATTGTTTTGAAGAATTTCGCAGAAACATAATTTTGAATTCTCCGCACAAACTTTGCTATTGGAATTTTTTTTTTTGAACGTAAGCATTTGAAACTCGACTGAGGAATAAATTATGAACTGAAATTTTTGGCTCCATTGAAATATGAGGTCTTCAAATGTTGTGTGAAAGACACTTCATATTAAAGTACATGAATAAAAAAAATGCAAATTATATTTTGTGACATTTTATTATTAATGGACGTAAATTCTATGTTCTTTTATTTAGAAAAAATAGAACTACAATTTCAGTTTATTTTGATGAATTTTAGATTGTAATCATTATAAAACTATTAATTTTTAAATATATTAAAAATAATTTTTTTTTATAAATTCAAAATCGTCATTTAACTAAAATTTATTTTAAATAAATGGTGTTTTTTTTAACATTTAAAGACGGATTAGTAAAAATTTTCTATTTAATTTGATATATTAAAAAGTAAATTAATATATAAAAAATTCAAGTACAAAAATTTAATGATGATTTGAATGAATAAGTTGATTAAAAGTTTTTCATATTCGTTCATTTGATTTTAAAATGACGACGCTAGATTATGATTTTTTTTTTTGGGGGTTCGTGGTTTCTACGTAAAATATAATTAAAAGTGTTATGTAATATAGTTAATAGGACATAAATAAAAAATATCATTTAATATACGAAATCAAACTTTAAGTTTATTCAGTTTCTTTAAACATCTTTTTATGTTTTCGTAGAATTTCTGGTTATGATATGATAGAGCCCAAAACTTAATTTAACGAGTCTTCAGTTCTTAGGTTTTAAAGAGGTAAACTTGTTTTTCTTTGATCGAAATGGCTTAAAATTGGAAGAGGATTTTCATTCAGTTGGCGAAAGTGACTAAAATCCAGATACCATTAGCATATAAAGTGAAAAAAAAAAACAAAAAAAATGCAAATTCTTTATAAAGTTTTAGTAAAACAAATGTAGTATGATTGTATTTTTGGTAGGAAGTGTTTTGAAGCATATGCTAACATATATTTTAAAGCAAACAGAAATATTTTACCTTACATAGAATAATGCATAGAAAAATTAAAGTAAAAAATATGTACTACTGTCAGCGACTTCGAAACTAGTTTTAGTTCATATATTAGAAATAAACGAGTTTACATGTCTGATAAAAAAAAATATAATTTAATATTTTTTGATAAATTTCTTTTTCATTCAGGCAAAAATATATTATTTCAATAGAAATGTCAAAACTTAATGACATTTTACCTTTTTTTATAGCAAAATACCTGGCTTAAATGAATTTTTATTCAATATTTAAAATTATTTAAAACTCACTCAACATGATGAAAAACGATATAAATATATTTAAAATTAAATGAAACAAATTATATATTCAATGAGGTATATGAATAAAAAAATCATTTATTGTTTACCGATTTTAAAACGTCTGATACTGTTGTATGTGACTTCTGCGAGCATATTTCTATTTTTTTTTAATTTGCAATGGTACAGTGAATATATTAAGTACGAAACATTTCTTACGAACAAATGTATAGGTGTAAGATTTCACGCTTACACATTCATTAGTAATATTTTTTATATTCCGATTGCATTATTTCCAAATTCAAATTTTTTTATTTAAATATAAACCCCTTCTCATAAGCTACGGGCAATAAAATACATTATAAACGTTCTCATATAACAATTTGCTCTTTAAAATTATATATTTTAAATCATGTCGTTTACTTTTTAATGTTATGTTTAAATTTGTACATAAAATAATGCTGGTATTTTATTTCCTTTTTATAAATGAGTTTTTTAAGTCTTCAAAAGTTCCATTTATACGTTTCCATATATATTGCAGATTTGTTTATTTAGCTATTTATTATATTACTGAATACATTTTCAGGCTTTTTTAAATTTTATTCTTATCTTCTTATTCTTATCTTTAATTTTATTCTTATCTTTATTCTTTTATCTTCTTTATTAAAATCACCTATTAAGGATTAATGGCAAGCATACATATTCATATAATATTTCCGATTTTGAAAAGTTCGAAATATCTCAACACATTTTTCTAAATTAAACCGTGTTCGTATTACTAACATTTAAATAATAATAATCAGAAATATATTGCGACCACGATATAAGTTCGTAAACTTTACCATTCACAAATTAACGTTATTAAAGCGAGTACAGAGACAATAGTTTCTATGTGAATGCATGCATCGTTTCAAACTTAGTCACTCATTATAGTTTAGCTATCATGCCTACAACGTTCATCATTTAATTAAAGCTTATCAATTGAATAGCTTAACACGGACGCTATTGTTAAGGAACCAAAGGATACTGTAATGTAATCCCAATTTTACGGTGCTCTTGTTGATTGAAATGTTAAACAAAATGCACTAAAGAGGTATTATATACTGCATAACACAGTTTAACCCTTTCAGTCAAAGTGATGCCATTTGGCATCATCATGTTTTAAATCACAATTAAAAAATAATAATCGGGCTGACATTTATTGGGATAAATAAAAAAATATTAACTAATAGAAAAATGTTTGAAGAATCGAATGATGTGCTTTTTGACATCATAAATGGCTATAGACGATAAGAAAAAATTTCTAAAATGCTTATACCAAATTGTCATTGAGACTGAAAGGGTTAATTACTGTTAAGTATTCTGCATAATACTGCATATTACGTATAGTTTTATGTTCGTGGTTACTTATGCTGGTTATTATCCAAAAAAGGAATTGTTTTATGTGTATTGAGGATATAAAAGAAGTCACATATCCACCAAAGGATACATACGTTAAGATTCGTTTTCTACTTACTATCAGTTATACCACAGACAAATATTTTTTTCGAAGTTCATCTATAATCACTCATTACCTTTTTATCAAATTAAAAATTCAACGAATTGTAAGGAGTCTTACAACTTTTAACTACATGAACAGTTTTTTGTATGTATTAGTAGAACAGATAAATTTAGAGCTCATTCAATGAAAACACGTTTACACTCCGGCCTATCTTTCAAAGGGATATAATATAAATATTTAGTAAAGGGAGCAGCAGCAGCTTAAGGTAGGCGAATACCCAAAATTTCCCGAAATTCTAAAATTTTTGCTATTGCTTTAATCTTTTCCAAATTTGGCATAATGATTTCAAATATAATGAATAATACTACATAGGCTTTTTTTTTTATTTAAATATAATTTATTTATTTTAAACGGTGTTTTTCTACTAAAAAAAGAGGTTTACGCCAACAAGTCTACCACATTGAATTTTCATTCTATGAACATTTATTATGTGTTAAATTCTTCGTTTTGAACTGATACATGCAATGACCCTCTAGAGTTACATACAAATTACAAGAAAAAAAGTTATTAAGAAAAATTTTATAAATTAACCACACAAAAGGGATTTTTTTCGATTAACTTACACTTTTACATTTAAAAAAAAAACTTGTATACTTACACCAGATGTTAGAGGTTCATGGCACATATATATATTGAAATAGCATCTGTGAAAAATTTCAGGTAAATTAATGTAAAACTTTTTATGCTAGAAGTGTTGGCGTAAACTCCTTTTTTTAGTTGAAAAACGCCGTTTAAAATAAATCAATTATATTTAAATAAAAAAAATTGCACAAAAAGCATTGCTCATTATATTTGAAATCACTATGCCAAATTTGGAAAAGATAAAAGTAATAGTAAAAATTTTAGAATTTTGGGTATTCGCCTACCTTAAATAAAAATTTTGTTTAAAAAAGCAATAAAATAAAAAAAATAAAAACTTTTGAGTAAAATTCATATAATTATACATCAATTAGTTTTCGTTCGATTGTTTTCATATTGTTTAAATATAGTTTAATCATCGGTAAAATTAAAAGAGTTAAAAGATAGTTCACATAAATATATGTTTATGATAATATCCTTCTTGGAATAGGATATGTTGAATATAATCTGAAATGGTGCCATACATAATGCAGTTCGATACGTTATGTATAAGATTTATGACTTGCGTGGAATTTACTCAACTGTACAGCTGTTGCCTACATGACTTTTGTATCTACTCACGGTTTGTATGATTAAGTACGATATTTATAATTGATTGATACTCTCTATAGCTTGAATTTTGAAATAGATAGTTTTAGAACTATTGAATTATTCACAAATACCAATATTTTCTACATTAAGGGTTAAGGTGAGGTTAATAATCGAGACGCATCAAAGCTATACGAGGGCTATTTGCGACAGACGTTATAATTTAGTTCCACAGTCAACTGACGAACTGACATCTGATTAGGCACTCAACGTAACTTTAACCCTCTAATGCATACTGTTACCGTTTGGTAACAAGTAACATAATCCACTTTATTCTATTAAATTCGAGCTCCTAACAGACAAATCTGTGTTTTTTTCATCTATTACATTTCATTTTAAAGTTTTAGTTACTAATAATCCTCATCGGTGACAGTAGTAAAAGTGTATTCAAAATTAAAGAGTGAGGTTATTAACTTTTGTGAAATTACGTTTTTGGCAGTATTCAAAGATTAATAATATTAGTACTAAATACTAATAAATTATTTTGAAAAATTAATCATAGTTAAAAAGTGTTATTTTGAAATATTTTTAGTAGTTTTCTGGTCATTATTATCAAAATTGGAATTTTGCTGTTGGTTTTTGTCTTATGGAAAAAAATTTAAAAATGTAAATTATTTAAATTTTAATGCAGTCAATTTTTTTAAAGTATTTTTCCCATAATGTGTGAGTATTAAAGATACATATATATATTTTTGGGATGAAAATGAAAATTCATGCATTAGAGGGTTAAGGACAACAATGTACGGGGCGTCGGGACTTCAAAGCATTGGTAAATATTTTTTTGTGATTTTTTAAACATAAGTAAAGTTTTCAGTCGGTAGCACATATAAAGAAATCTCAAATTAGTTTTGAATACATTGAAGTTTATTTTTTTTATTTCATCTGTTGTAATTAAAATATGACAAAAAAAACCTCAGAAACTCAGATTAAAAACTAAAACTAGTTCTAGTTATTAAACTTTAAAATTAGAAAACTCGTAGATAAAAATGTTTTAAAGAAAAAAACGCAGGTTAAATTCAAGCATAAAAAAGTATATCCTGACATTAAAAAAAAATCTTTTGATTTTTATTCAAATTTCTGCGCTCAAAAAAAATTTAATTGACAAAATGATAACGGAATTTTTAATCAAGTTCTTATCTAATTAAAAGTTTTTGTAAAATCATTCATTCCCGTTCCACTTCTCAAAATTGAGCTTGCTTAACTAATCCTTAAATGTCAAAATAAATATAAATTCCAAAAACCGCCTATTTGCTTCATTCTTAATTTTTTATTCATATTTTAGTTTTATGATTTAGGATTTTTTTAAAAATGAAATGGGAAGATTTGCTAATTAGAAAATAGAAAGATGGCACGCAAGTTTGATTTTTAAAGTTTTTTTTCTCTAAACTATATTTGTTAAAAAAAAATTAGAAAATAAAACAACAATTTTGCTACAATGTTTAATACCCATTAATCAACAAGTTTTAACTAAGACGTATTAACTATATGCAAACAGAATTGTATTATGTTAAAAAGTAATCGTATGGTATGGTATGGTATGATACATCTTTATTCCAGCTTGTGTGCTTGTTCAGAGAACCGCTTATAAGCTTTCGTCAAGTGGGACAGACACAGGAAGAATTTTTACAGTCACTAAGAAATGAATAACACATAGACAAATAACAGTATTTATTGACAGTCACAAACATCCATGCCTGACCGGGATTCGAACCCGACCCCAGCAGTTCCAAAGGCTACTACACTAACCATTCAGTCACCGGGGCGGCAAAGTAATCGTAATGCCACGGTAAATGAATAATTTTGTTTTACTTTTAACAAGCAACCTTTTTATGTAGGCAATCTATTTTAATATAACTTTAATACAGAAACTTAAAAAAAATCTAAGTACAGTTCAAAATCTACCAATATATCGAAAATTCCAAATAATAAAAATGATGAGGAGTGAGAACATTTACATATCACTAGGGTTGAACTTTCCAAAATATCTCCGGTGACACATTCTTCAAGTGAAACAAAACAAATATTTCAACAATTGTTCTTCTGGGATTTATCGCTCTTATTTTGAAACCACAGATATAATAAAAAATAATATAACCAGCAAGCAACAAATATTTTCTAAAAAAATATTTTCATATGTTTTTGGAATTAGTTTGCCATTACTTGGAAATGTTAATCAAAGGATAGCATTGTTAAGCAATTAAAAAAAATTGAAATCTCGTTTTTTGTACAATAATACATTTCAAGCTATAAAATGTTGTTTGTTCAACGTTTTGTTCTGATATGAAGAGTACAGGGGAATAACCTCTTGATTTATTTTTCCGTAATTGTGTCTGCTTAGCGGACATTGGCAACCGTAAAACGGTTTTCGTTCGGTTCTTCATTTGCGGTACAAACGTGTGACTCGTTCCACTGATCTCTGGCGTGAATCAGGGTTGCCGCAAAAGAAACACAAAGCGAGTAACCAGTTTCTTGACACCAGTTTAGGCGATTTCTCACTATCATGGCCAAAGAGGACTATTGAGGAAAGCCTTCTACGATATCAAGTGGTTTTTCCCGTGCACTCTTCATATGTCATTAAGAAAATAAGATTATTGCATCTAAATTTATTTTAATACAAACACTAATTTAACAAACAAAAATATACACAAAATATTTAAGCATTTTAAATTACCAGTTAACTCAGCTGCTCAATAATTATAAAAAAAAGTATATTTAAAGATAATGTCTTTATAATTCAAGCTTATTTATTTATTAGCAACTTCTTTTGGAAGTGTTCTTTACAAAAATTCTGCGGGAAAAAACTAAATTATTAAAATATTAATCAGCATTTAAAAATTTTCATTTGTATGCTTTGGCATACATTATAATTTTTTTTCTCTAGAAAGTGTGAAATTTTGTCTCTTAGTTTTCTGGTCTTTCATCAGTATTTGAATGTTTTATAAAGATGTTATTAATAAAATTCACTTACGTTTCTTAGTTTGTTCAAGATACTTGTTCAAAAAATTTTATTGATTATAAAAACAAAATAAGATTTAAAATAAACTGCATACTTAAAGGAAGTATTACAACTTTTTTTAATTTAAAACTCATTTGAATAACAAAAAAAAAAAACTTACGCTATCAGTACAATAGCTAAACGAGTTTTTAAAAGTTTTTCTCTCTTAAGTAAATAAAGCTTAAATATTTGGTCTTGTTCATTTTAAACCTTTCTTACATCCGTTTTTTCTTTTATCAATTCCCTTCTTTCTGTAATTAAAAATTCATCACTATTTATTTGGTTATTTTTTAAAAAAGGATATGTCAATGTATATTAATAAAATTGTTCTAGGTTCTCCTGAAGGTTATGCTCTTAATTACTATTTAACTAAGACATATACGAAACCGACTTTTTATTGCTTTATTTTTTACTCATCCCAATGATCTAATAAAAAATTTTATTGGATATTTTAACTTAAAATACTTTCTCTCCTGAAAAATATCAAAGTCTGATTTATATTCACATGACAGTTCATAAAAAAAAAACATTATTTATAGTGTCATAAATTTCAATTTTATTCTTTTTTTGGAGATACATAAAGCTATAATTTGAAATATTCAAAGTTTTTTTTTTTTAAGAAATAGAGAGTGAAAATATGTAGACTTGAAAATAAAGTAAATTAAATTTGTATTGATAATAACCTGTAAAAACTAAACATCTTAATATATCTCGTAATAATTTTTTTATTTGTGTCAGAATTTAAAATGCTAGTTATTTATCTGCAATCGAAACAGTTTATTACACATTTATTTCCATTGCCGTTTCTATTTTCAAAAAATTTATTTAATGCCCAATTTTCTTTTTATCTACATCATTTTTTTTGCAAATAAAATTATTTAAAGCTTTTTATTTTTTAAAATAGTAAATGGTTGTCGCACCCTGCTTCTCATGATTATACGGATACCCAATATTTAACGTTTTAAAAAAAAATTGGAAGCTATGATTGAAATAAATATACTTTATTTATTTTAATATGATGCATAGCCACTGATTACAAACTTCAATTTTTTAATTTAATAAACTACCAACTCCAGCGAAAAATAAAATATAGATAATATTTACTAATTACTATAATTCTGAGCACATTTTCGTTAAATTTTCTTCAAATTACGTTTTGTGATGTCTCTTTTTATGCTTAGAGCATAATTCGTTTTATCCAACATACTTGCAACAAGTCCTTTCAAAATCCTTTATCATTACGGTACAATTCAGCATCGATGTTTTCCTTAAACTCTCAAAGTTAGAAAATCGCATGTTTGCTCATTTACGTGTTTTTTTAACAGTGAAGTTAAACTTTACCGATAATGTCCACGTCTTGGTAATTAGATGACCATTAAACAATATTGACTTTTCATTCTGAAAAACCTGAATTTTCCTACTCTAGAAGAGGGAATTAAATCTCTGTACTATGGAAAGTATAATTAATTTTATCTTCAAGATGCAATTTATACCACCAGTTGGCGACGCCTTTGTGTTGTTACTAGTATAATCATGTACCAAATTCATTGTGCATTCATATCTAGCCACCTCCTTGAATATCAAATATTTATAGATAAAACATTTGTTTTCACTGACTCTTTTATTGTGTCATCAGACTGTGTAAATAACAACATGAACTTCAATAATGTGGTGTTTTTTCTTAGTAATATAAGTTAATCTTGATAAGCTTTGGTATGTTCAAATCTTATTGATATGGTTCTGATTATCTAATGAAAGATCATATACTTTGTTTTCATGTACGAATTTTGATGTTCGTTCCAAAAAGTACGTTTCTCCTCTTCTAGAGCAAGGAAACAAAGGCTTTAAGAATGAAACGCCAATATTATGACATGATCAACTGATTCTTCAGACCTGATGATTAGATAGAATAAGTTTAACTTTACCAGTTTAAAAAATATGCAAATGAGCGGCAATTTTTCTCATAGAAAGTGTTTGAGGAAAACTTTGATGCATAATTACATAGTAATAGCACAGGATTTGTGAAGGAACTTGTTGAAAGTCTGCTGGATAAAAAGACTGATTATTATGGAAAGAGATACCATAAAAAATGAATACCAGAAAAAAAAAATGAAATATTAATTGTCCTTAAAATAGTTTCTAATGTTTAGCAAGCGTTGTAGACACTTTTTAGAGTGATAACATTTAGTGCGATTTTAATTTTGGAATAAAATAAAGTATTTAAATATAAAAATTATTACAAGTATTAAATGTGAAAGGTTAATTTTAATCAATGTCTTTAAATCGCATATGTACTTAAGATTTACAAAACTCTTTTTCATAATATGGCATTAATTATAATGTATAATTATATGTAATAAATGATCATTGCATAAATTATGTGTTTCACATTTAAAATTATAGCAAATAAACTGTGATAAAAACCTCAAGGGTGTGAGACATACCCTAGAAAAAAATATAACAATGCATTTTACGAAATTCCAAGTTTAACAGTTTCCATTTTGCTACAAAGTTCTTGAAGGCAATCAATCTTACTCAGATAGAACATTAGCTTTAGTTTTGTTTTTTACTTTAATAACAAAGCAGCCATTAATATTTAACGTGAAGTGATGTGTCAGAAAAACGTAGTAGCTTTTAAGGATTTCAGAGAGCAATAGATTTTGTTGAACATTTAAATTTAATTTTAAAGTATATTGTTGATTAATGTTAGTATGAAAATAAATAATAAAACTAATAACTTGGTGTTGTTAAATTTCAATAAATTTTATATAACTCCAATAATATGCGATAGGAAATCACACATTGTACTGGTCGGAGAGACACATTGTACTGGAGATCGAGGCAAGCTTTCCGTTTTCCCTTTTTGATTGTATATTTATTACTGTTATTTATTTTGGGGAAAACAGGATATCACTGTCTTCTTTACATTTGTATCTAAAAAACTAAAATTACTGCTTTTCACTAAAGTGAATATGTGTTTCGGCAGCAAGTTGTTAAATAAAAGCATGTTAAGCTAAAAAAACGTGCCCCGTATACAGGGTACATTTTCATCCTGCTAAAAATGAAATAGTCAAATTTTCCAACTATTCTTAAAAATATTCAGCGCTCTTAAAAATGCTATTTTTATATAAGTTTTATTATAAACTAGAAGAACCCAGAAGCGTGCAAACAGAAAAATATAAAAATTATAAACAATACTGGTTAATTATACAAAAACTTTAGTTCAACGAATTTCAATAAAGGTCATCATCATCTAAATTACTATGGCCTTAAACAAATTGAATAACTTTCCTCTTTGTGGAGCGATAGTTTGCTACTATTTCTAGAGGTTGTCTATAAATATATCCAAAATTGCAAAAAAATATCTGTTTTATCACATGCGCTAATGTTTGATGAGATTTTTTCTCTTTCTTCTTAGCCAGCCAATTTACTCCACATTTTTTTGCAACATGAAATTTTTTTTACAGTGCAATCTTTCATTATATATGTGTAATATTTAAGTTCCTGGATACTTTTCTTACATCCGTTTCTAATAGTTACTAAAACGACAAATATTCCTATTACATTTCTTTGTTTTTACTATACAAACAATTTTTAATCTAGAACAACCCTTTTTACATTAAGTACCTCGTTTTTATATTGCTGTTTTTGATGGCTCATTTAATAAAAAATATTTTTAATATATAATGTCCATTGATTAAAATATATATTAAATATATTAAATGTTCATACATTAAAAATATATCAAATATATGAAATGTTCATGTATTAAAAATATATAAATTTGTTGCATATTAAGCTTAGTTTATAAAGATCGTGTCACTTTGGCATTGTTGGAATTTGTGGCCTTTAAATTTTGGAAAACCCGCCGAGTTCGTTTTTAAATTTAAATAAGATCAAGTTATTGTTAGACAATTACATAGCTATGCACAGAAAGAAACAGTTCAATATTAGTACGTTTTATTTAAATTTCAATATAAGCACGAACATTACTTTAGTTGAAAAATCACAAAAACATCTCTAATGCTAATATAACAGCACCAACGTACAAAAATTCTGGTTTCATAGATCAATCTATCAGTTTGCACCCCCTAACGTATCGTTTCCAATATAAAGCCAGGTGGAAAACTTACCTCATTGGAAAACCAGCCCCGTTCTTCCCTATATTCTTTAATCCATTTCTTTGTTAGTAAGTCTAACATCTGAGTACATGTAAATATATGCAGTTTTACATTTAATTTGAAACCTAATGGAAAATTAAATAAAAAAAATTCAAATTAATATTCTGTTTCCAAAACGATTTCGTTTACAATTGCGAAATTTCATTTACTAAACACCATCTTTTTGAATCCCTAAGTTATGTTTTATCTGCTTTTCCATTTGAACAGACGCGTTCATTTTCTGTCGGTTAAACTACATAAAAGTTTTATTGAATCAACAAACAATTTTAAACTTTTAAACGCATGTAATAGTGTTAGATTAAATGCTTTAAAATGTGATTCTTTCTAAGTAGCATTGAAAGTATTTCTATTTACAGCATCTGTTTCCAGCCCTTTGTAACGTCAGATTCTTTCATATATATGCAAATTAGTAACACAGGATGCTTAAACATGCTATTTTGTTGTAGAATACAAATATTATTCGTTTAATAAATGAAGAAGATAACACTCTAAAATTGTGTAAGCGGATATTTGAAGTTGTATAAATCAAATAATTATTTAAAGTAACTTTTTGTGTTTTTGACTGCTTTCTTGTGCTCTTTTTGAATGGAAAATGCCTATTAATGGGCAAATTAGTTCAACAAATCCATAGCAATATATTTTCGCTTGTATTTTAGCAACATAAATAGTAGAAAGCGGGAAGTATTTTTCTGTTTTAATGTATTATTACTTAAAAATAAACAAGAATATTATGAGAGAACTCTTATTGAAAACTATATAAGATAAATTGTGCTATAAGATATGTGTGTTATGAAAAAACAATTTACTTTAAAATAAACGTGCGTAGATAAAGCAATTTAACAAAGAACGAGCCCAGACCGTTTGCTGACTCTTAAAATGAAGAGGTTTTAGAATTATTTAATAGCGTTAAAAAATATTTGTAGGTAATTTGTAAGCAAATCTCTCTAACATCTTAAACATCTCTCAAACTATAAAAATCTGGAAAAAATAAAATTTTGAGATTAAATACATTTAATATATTGTGTGATATAAAGAAGTAAAGTATTATTTTCAAAATAGTGTTGTTTGATTAGTTTTCTTAAGAAAAAAATTAATAAAGTAATCCAAACTCTCTTACAGCGATTTGAGAAATTGAAACTCTTTCACTTGATGAGTTATTTATTGATTAAACAATAATTTACAGATGATGCAAAAAAACTCGATAGAAGTTAAATATTTTATAAATGATACATCCATATTACATAATTTCAAAATTAAAAAAAAAATACATTGTTAGCCAGAAACTTATATTTGCAAAAAAATTGTCAAAATATCTCAAGAATATACAGTCGAAATTTAAAACATTTATATTAAGTTTCACACCAAGACCATAAAATGGAAACTTTAAGTTAAAAGATATTTTCTTACACGCCCTTTTTTATAAATCGAGAATGTACAGTAAAAATAATCGAAATTTCCTTGATCGACTACAGTTACAATTCATGTTAGAACTTTTTTCCCCGACATTTTTTTCTTCAAATATTGAAAAATGGTTTTCGTTACCAAAAAATTTTGTTTAGACAATTCATTTTATTTTTCTATTATTATAAACTACAGTTTAAAAAAGAAAGGATTTTGATAGCTTGCTTCAGCTACTAACTTTGATTTGTGTAAAATATTACGTTTTTAATACCAGGAACATAGTTAGATAAGACTCAAATATATAAAAAATGATAATCTATGCAGCCATATAAGGTGAAGGTTGGAAAACAGAATTTTTGCTTTCGTGCCCAATGCGTGAGGATAAAACTGCAAGTACAAAACAAAAATATAAATATAAGTTTGTTGACAATCCCGTTAAGTTTGGATGGATGTTTGGGTTTTATGGCGCAAAGGCATCTAAGGCCATACTGCGCCACAATCCCGTTAAGTAAAATTGAATGCTAGGTTTGATGTGCGATTACTTTTTCGTAATAAATAAATTCGTCAGCACTTCAAATTAATTTTTGAAACGTTTAAATAAGAACATTTAAATGTAACTTTGTTCTTTTGCGTTTTGTAAGTATAGTTTCATCTAAAAATAAAATTTCGTTTAAACCTACAAACATTTTTTTTTTTTAATTTAACACATTTGCACTTAAAGTTAACTTTTACACTAAATGTACACCTTTGATATAAAATAAGAATATTTAAATGTAACTTTGTTCTTTTGCGTTCTGTAAGTATAGCTTCATCTTAAAATAAAATTTCGTTTGAACCTATAAACCATTTTTTTAAATTTAACGCATTTGCATTCAAAGTTAACTTTCAGACTTTAAAAGTACACCATTGATATTAATCAAGAAAATATTCAGTGACTCTTTTACGACACTTAACATTTAGAAAAACTAAAAAAACTTCATTAAATATAAACAAACACTCAAAGTTAATGACTTCACAAATTAGTAAAAACTCTGGATATTGAAAAATGGTTCTGCTGAATTAATTATAAATTGGAAAGCAAAGTAAGCAGAAAAGCAGAGTAACGGAAAGGGTCTTATGAAAAGATTTGTCTGAAAGTTTGCAATTCTTTTTTACACAAGTGAAACAAAAGAGTTTTGCATCTACTATACCTCTTTAACTATTGCACCAAAACCATTAAGAATTGTAGTATTGAACAGTTTACTTTAAAAACCAGTCAAGTACAAACCCCTTGACTTGTTTCGGAACTGAACTAGGGTAAGGTGGGGTAAGTGGGCCACCTTTTTGGCATAATTCAACTTTAGACCCTCATACAACTGGACATAATCAGCCTAACAACTTATTTTTTTTTGTGGTCCATTCTCTCATATGTTATTACTGTACCCATGACAACCTTAACACAAATTGGCAAAAAATAAATATAAAAAATATGTTTTTCCTTTTGGTCATCCGTGTGGCCCACTTGCCCCGCAAGGTGGGGTAAGTGGGCCACCCCCCTAATATATTTTTACACATAACTGGTAGAGATAAGGCTGGGCAAGTGGAATAACCTACATGATTTTTTGAGTGCTTGAAAAAAAAAAGTAATTATGTATCTTTAATATTTCCCCCATAGCAACTTTTTCTGGCTTGCAAGCTTACTACAAGAAAAAATACGTTCATTTTCATCTTGTCATTTTTGTATGTAGTGTAAAAAAAATGTTAGGGCTACAGATTTTAAACTGGCCTATGTCAATGAATAGGACTATGAATAGTGTATATGACTAACCTTATGAATCAGTAAATATGACTTTTTTTAAGTATTTATAAAGAGTTGGGGCAAGTGGGCCAGGGGTGGCCCACTTACCCCGCCATTGTGGTGGCCCACTTACCCCAAACGCGGGGCAATTGGGCCACCCCAATTTTCTTTTAACTTTATCAACATCACATTACATGACACTACAAAAAGATACTATGTTTTATACACTTTCAAGATATATAAAATTTTGTTTTGTATCATGAACCGTTTGGAAATAAATTTAAAAATAGTATGATGGCGTGAATTACGAAAAGATGCAATTTTAAAAATTTTCACAAAAAGGATTGTACCTTGTTACATACTTAAGTGAAAATGATGCCATAATGTTTCCTGCATCTATTGGGGTAAATACGTAAAAATATTGCAACAGATTTTTTTTACGTCCATAATTCGGGAAATGCCAGGGGGGTGGCCCACTTGCCCCAATGGCCCACTTACCCCACCTTACCCTACTTACAATGCAGCGTATGGAATGGAATGGAATGCATATGCGCCCTCTAGAAGGGAAGGGCGTAGGCCATGTAGCCCATTACCCCGCTCGCCAGAAGGGACAGTCACAGGAGACACACAAAGAAAGGACGACACAAACACATAGACAAACAACAACATTTATTGACAAGTACAAATATCCATGCCTGACCGGGATTCGAACCCGACCTCAGCAGCTCCAAAGGCCAGCACACTAACCATTCAGCCACCGAGGCGGCTACAATGCAGCGTAACTATGACACGAATAGTTCTTGTCTATTCCCGCTAGTTTAAGAAATAAACGCGATCTACCTCGCTGTCGATGTTATCGAGTATTGCGTATCACACGGCAAACGAACTTCTAAAGAACCCAATTAGGGTTGCAAAATCATTGACGTCATTGACCAAATCATTGACGTCGATATTCAATTAAGTGTGGAGGCCAGTTTAGTACTGTCACTTGCTTATAGTTTCTGCACAAAGATATCTAGGCTTTGCTACACTGATCACATGGAGTAAGAGTTTGAATTTATTTCATTAAATGATAAATTTGACCTTAACAAAACCTTAAGTACTCAATAAGACATTTTTGAATTTGCATCTTATTTCATGTTTCTATTTAAAAAATATAATAAATTACAAGTTTGTGCTGTTGTTTTGAAGGTCAATTAAATCGTCTATTTCAGTAACCATGGTCTTTGATTATTCATTGTTTTTTGAAACAAACTATTTATTTTATATGGGAGAGAAACAAATTAAGTATTTAGCGATTTCAAAGAAAAAGTCACTGTCGTCAGTTATGGTTGGCTACAGTGTCCCAATTATTGCTGCCTAATTTTATAATGCGTCAAAGAACGCTTTGGTGTAGACTATATACGCCTCGCAATTTAGAGCGTTTATAAGGCACGGATACTAAAATATGAGCAAGTTCCCAAACAGACCTTTTAGTGACAACGTATACGTACGCGAAGTAATACAAATGGAAAATTGCAGATTTAAATGTTTACAAACTACATCGATACTATAACTATATTCAACTGCATAATGCAATTGTCAGAAGATTGTTTCAATTACGGTATTTAATTCAAAGACCAGAAGGACTCAACACCAATACTTTATTTTCATGACATTAATAAAATTTCTAAGTTCTAACTAACATATTCAGTTGGTTTAAAAGCTCAAATTTGCATTGTCATGGGAAACAATTCTGTCAAAGTTGAGGTTTCCCTTCCCCAGATAGTTCAGTTTTGGATAAGTTGGATATATGATTATGTCCACACATACAAAAGTATTTACTAAATTATTAATTAAAATTTTTGACAACCAATCAAAAAAAAAATTGGAATGTACACATTTATGATAGTTATATTTTGGGGTCTTGGCTAATTTGCGAATTTTGCAGCTAGTAAATAGAAAAAACCAAATTTTGATGCAAACTGAACAATCTTTCAGTGTAATTGTTAACGTTGAATGTAAAATATTTAAATTACATAAATGCGCCTCATTTTAAATGCTGTACAGACTTGTATTTAATGTTATTTAGGGGCTGGGGGGGGGGGGGGGGGGCAAGTCGGTTAGGCACACGCCAAGCATGCGAAATGTCCCAGGTCCGAGTCAGGGAATGGCCAAAATAACTGCCGACCTATAAACGGCCCGTGCAGCCAAAAATGTCCGACGAATAATACCCCGTGTAAGGGAGTGCACGTTAAATATGTTTCAAAGTCCTAACGCTGTGTACGGTGTCACCCTTAACGGTTGCGTTGGGTGCCTATTCAGGTGTCGGCTCGTCACTTGACTGTGGTTCTAAAATACGACGCCCGTCGACAATAGCCCTCGTGTAGCTCTAGTGCGACGATGATTCAAAAAATCTATCCTAATGTTATTTATTTGGTTTAATGACTTAAGGTAGGCGAATAACCAAAATTCTAAATTTTTTACTATTACTTTAATCTTTAGCAAATTTGGCGTAGTGATTTCAAATATAATGAATAATACTATTTAGGAATTTTTTTATTTAAATATAATTTATTTATTTAAAACGGTGTTTTTCTACTAAAAAAAGAGGTTTACGCTAACAAGTCTACCACATTGAATTTTCATCCTATAAACATTAATTATATGTTAAATTCTTCGTTTTGAACTGATGCATGCAATGATCCTCTAGAGTTACATACAAATTACAAGAAAAGAAGTTTTTAAGAAAATTTTTATAAATTTACCACTTTTTTTTTTCGATAAACTTACACTTGGACATTAAAAAAAACTTGTATATTTACACCAGAGGTTCATGGAGAGGTTTAGAGGTCATTTAGAGGTTCATGGCACAGATATATATTGAAATAGCACCTGTAAAAAATTTCGGGTAAATTAATGTAAAACTTTTTATGCTAGAAGTGTTAGCGTAAACCCCTTTTTTTAGTTGAAACACACCATTTAAAATAAATCAATTATATTTAAATAAAAAAAATGCCCAAAAAGCATAGTTCATTATATTTGAAATCACTATGCCAAATTTGGAAAAGATTAAAGTAATAGTAAAAATTTTAGAATTTTGGGCACTCGCCTACCTTTATTCGAGAGGAAAGGGGTGTTTACAAATTAGTTAAGCTCTTTGTTAAAAATACAAGGCATTGTTATTTTTTCAAGTCTACTAAAGGCATCACTAAGTTGTGCAATATAACTTACTTTAACAGGTACTTTAAAATCTACAAATAGAAAATCAGGCTGATAGTAATTAGTTTGGGAAAACGTAGCAGTGTTTCAATTAAATGAGTAATTATACACACGTAAAAGTAGGAAGTAATGGGAATAACAGTTTAATCATGTCGTGTGAAGAACCCTTACACAGCACCTGTGAATTTCTGATTAAAGTTCTGTGATTCGAAATTAGAAATCCTTACCTAGCTAATTTGAATAATTTAATTGCAAAATACCATCGTGCGAGATGCTAGAGCTTTCCTATTACTACTATTTACATTCCAATGGCTTTAATGACCATTTCGTATTGCATTTAAATAACTTTTCTTTATTTTCCTCAATGTTATTAATTAATAAAATCACAATTACAATTCATAATTTAGTCACACAAATTTAATTATGTATGAAATGGTACAAAAGAAATAATATCATGCAATTCCTTGCGAAATATTTTTACTAATTTAGTCTCGTCAATCAGAAATAAAATTTTATTTCATTTATCATGCTTATATATTTCGAATTAAGTTTATCTGTATGTTGGTGTTCAAAAGAGTATAATTCAAAATTAATAGTATTTGGGTGAGAGTTGGTGTTGGAAGTTATTCTAACCAAGCTACCTATTTTTTAAAATTTCTATCTAGCAAGGGTAAATAACTTGTAACTTTTTTTAAAATTAGCACTAAGTATTTTTATCTATATAATATACGCTGCAGGAATTTCACATTCAATAATTAATAATAATGTATTAGGTCAGTTGAAAGTCTCGAAGAGACATTGAGAAATTAATGAGTAGACTTCAACCAAAGAATTATTAGCGTTACAATCATAACAAATATAATTAAAAACATTAAAAATGCTATTTTTGCTTTAATAACTCTACTCAGTACATCACTATATTAGAAGAAATGAGGAAACAAATAGGCGTTTTGTACGAGAAATTGGCTTCAGTGAGTGAATACTAAGCTCCCTAATACTTTCTCCTCATAAATCTCCTCAGAAATTATTGATAGGTTTCTAATAGACCGATATATATAATAAGTAAAAGGTTTATTATGTTATGTACTTTATGCTGGACTAGCACATTATCCCAAAATATTGCTTGTCAGAAATGTCACTTAGATGTGCAAACCTTTCTAATTTAAGATATATTTCTTGTTTAATTCTATAGTACTAAATGCACGAATAAGGACCAATATTGGTGTAAACATCGATGTATTATAAAGAATATTTAATGGCCTAAAACTTGTATAAACGTTTGTATTTCACAATAAAATACTTAATAGTAAATTATCTATTCAAATAAGTGCGCAAGTATGAATTGGAAGTATTTCGTTATGTTTTATACATAAAATAATGAAATATTTCCATCGTTATTTTTTTACTATTTTATTGAAAACATATTTCGTATAATTTATTTTATGCAACTCTGCATTTTTTAAAAAAATATTGAAGGTTATAAAAAATATTTGTATTCAATTTCTAAGAATTATTTAGATTTTTGTACGTGGAAACGAACAAAATAATTGAAATTGAAGAACAATTTAGTTTTTATAAATTATTGATAACGGATAAATAAACTTTTGAACCAAATCCAACATCGATACATCCAAAATCAAGTGAAACATATATCATCGCTTCTTTGTTACCACGACAAAGCAAATATTCCCATCTGTTGTTATATCGACCTATGGCTAGATAATCGACAGAAATAATGCATCTTCAGAAACACGTGATTCGAATTTGTTTGCGAAAGGATGGTAACAACAAAAAATATGTGTGTGATGTGATTAACCCTTCATTCACTGGAACCATTCATCGGCTGTGAGCGATTTTTCGCTGTGCCAAAACGGTCGTTTATCGTACACAAAAGAATGGTTGAATAACTTTGCGGGTAGCTAACGACCGCTTTCCAAGTGACCTTAAAGATAGAGTTACAAGAGAGTTTATCGGTTACAAATGGTGTAAACATGGTGTAGGTGTGTGTAATATTAACTTGGAGTTGAGGAAGGTGTCAAGAAAATGTTATCTGCGTTTTCAAAAAGTTATAATTTTTTAGTGGATTGTAATGCACTGTTAATGGTTTGTGGTAAAATGCTCCAATTTTGTTGCATAATCTGAGTTGATATTGCTGTATTTTTACTGCTAGGACTTAAACAGTTTTAAGCAAACCGCTTTGTCGCTTTAAGGTAGGCGAATACCCAAAATTCTACAATTTTTACTACTACTTTTATCTTTTCCAAATTTGGCATAGTGATTTCAAATATAATGAACAATGCTTTTTGGGCAATTTTTTTTATTTAAATATAATTAATTTATTTTAAACGGTGTTTTTCAACTAAAAAAAGGGGTTTACGCCAACACTTCTAGCATAAAAAGTTTACATTAATTTACCTGAAATTTTTCACAGATGCTATTTCAATATAGATCTGTGCCATGAACCTCTAACATCTGGTGTAAGTATACAAGTTTTTTTTAAAAAAATGTCCAAGTGTGAGTTTATCGAAAAAAATCCTTTTTTTGTGGTTAATTTATAACATTTTTCTTAATAACTTTTTTTCTTGTAATTTGTATGTAACTCTAGAGGGTCATTGCATGCATCAGTTCAAAACAAAGAATTTAACACATAATAAATGTCCATAGGATGAAAATTCAATGTGGTAGAATTGTTGGCGTAAACCTCTTTTTTTAGTAGAAAAACACTTTTTAAAATAAATAAATTATATTTAAATAAGAACAAAAGCCTAAATAGTATTATTCATTATATTTGAAATCACTATGCCAAATTTGGAAAAGATTAAAGCAATAGTAAAAATTTTAGAATTTTGGGAATTTTTGGGTATTCGCCTACCTTAAGTCGGTTAGAAAATAAATCCTTATTGCGTAAAACCATTATACTCAATCATTAATAAGATAAAACTTAATGAAATCATTGAAAACCCTTAATGAAAGCCCTTTAAATACAATTTTCCAATTTTGAGACACTTTTTGACGCTAATAGTTGTGATCTCTTTGGGATCCATCGAATCAAATCAAATGTTATTAAAGTTATTAGTAATATATCAATTTGACTCGAATTTAATTATAATACCTCGTACACGAAAACTTTGACACATGCGTCCATTCAGAGAATATCTTATTATGTTCTTGACACATAATAACGCGCGCTTTGTCGGTGGATTTCGTATTAGGTTCTTGTCACAAAATGATGTGTCTCTTTGAAGGAATTAATGTCAGTTAATATAATGTAACCCAATAATCATATTGGGTCGTGTTAAATCTAAGTAAATATATTGGCTCAAGTTAAATCTAAGTTAACTGCATAGCAGCAGTTTTAATACCTAAATGCATGCTCTTCGAGTTTGATTTCAATGATGTAATGAAAATACATATTGCGTAATGGAAAAATTGTTTTTTAATAAGGTGGAAAAAAAGTTTATGTTATATTTAAAATGCCTTAATTTTATGCCAGAGAGAACCTGTATTTAATTTATACACTGCAAAGAATTTAATGTTGCAAAATAATACCATTTATTTGCAGAAAAATACTGTTATTTTCTTTTAACAGTTTTCATCTTTAAAAATAAACTGTTTTAAATAAAAAACAGTTTTTTCTGCTGAGGCATTTCAACTGTTTGCGTAATCTCTGCAAGCTAAACTCGCTTAGTTGGGAGAGCGATTGACTAGAGATCGTAAGTTCCGTGGTTCGAGTCCGGGAAGGAGAACTTTAGTAATTCTGGTTAGTAATGTGGTTAGTATCCCAAAATGTCATGAATGTGGCTGGGGGAGGTAAATTTGCCTTTCTCTTCATAATTTTCTGTTAAAAAATATTTTGGCTTAAAATTACAAATTATTCATGTAAAATAAACAGATTATTTCTGTAAATTTTACGGCCTTTTTCTGACACACCAGCTGACAGTTTTGGAAAAGATTAAAGCAATAGTAAAAATTTTAGAATTTTGGGAATTTTTGGGTATTCGCCTACCTTAAGTCGGTTAGAAAATAAATCCTTATTGCGTAAAACCATTATACTCAATCATTAATAAGATAAAACTTAATGAAATCATTGAAAACCCTTAATGAAAGCCCTTTAAATACAATTTTCCAATTTTGAGACACTTTTTGACGCTAATAGTTGTGATCTCTTTGGGATCCATCGAATCAAATCAAATGTTATTAAAGTTATTTGTAATATATCAATTTGACTCGAATTTAATTATAATACCTCGCACACAAAAACTTTGACACATGCGTCCATTCAGAGAATATCTTATTATGTTCTTGACACATAATAACGCGCGCTTTGTCGGTGGATTTCATATTAGGTTCTTGTCACAAAATGATGTGTCTCTTTGAAGGAATTAATGTCAGTTAATATAATGTAACCCAATAATCATATTGGGTCGTGTTAAATCTAAGTAAATATATTGGCTCAAGTTAAATCTAAGTTAACTGCATAGCAGCAGTTTTAATACCTAAATGCATGCTCTTCGAGTTTGATTTCAATGATGTAATGAAAATACATATTGCGTAATGGAAAAATTGTTTTTTAATAAGGTGGAAAAAAAGTTTATGTTATATTTAAAATGCCTTAATTTTATGCCAGAGAGAACCTGTATTTAATTTATACACTGCAAAGAATTTAATGTTGCAAAATAATACCATTTATTTGCAGAAAAATACTGTTATTTTCTTTTAACAGTTTTCATCTTTAAAAATAAACTGTTTTAAATAAAAAACAGTTTTTTCTGCTGAGGCATTTCAACTGTTTGCGTAATCTCTGCAAGCTAAACTCGCTTAGTTGGGAGAGCGATTGACTAGAGATCGTAAGTTCCGTGGTTCGAGTCCGGGAAGGAGAACTTTAGTAATTCTGGTTAGTAATGTGGTTAGTATCCCAAAATGTCATGAATGTGGCTGGGGGAGGTAAATTTGCCTTTCTCTTCATAATTTTCTGTTAAAAAATATTTTGGCTTAAAATTACAAATTATTCTTGTAAAATAAACAGATTATTTCTGTAAATTTTACGGCCTTTTTCTGACACACCAGCTGACAGTTTTTTTTATGTAAAAACAAGAGACCCTTTGTTACAATGTATAATTTTACAAGTAGCAGAAAATTATTGTTACGTAATAACATACTACTCAGTAAAAGTTAACATTTGAATAAATACGTGATGGGAAGAAACAACCCTTAACTCTGAAAGTTGTGACAGAACCCGAAATTGCTACAGCCGTAATAAGATCACGACACAAAGAAGTGCCACCAAATAAATAAAAAATCTGGGAAAAACTTTTTTTCGCAACATACGTATAAAACAAAACAAAAACTTTTATATGACATGTCAGCGAAGAAAGTTCCAAGTAATGTAGACTTTTGGTGGAAGCTAAGAAACTCTTATTGCAAGCTGTTTTCCAAACTTCGACAAACAATAAAATATTCAATTTTAATAACTTAAAAAAATAATAATTTGAAAATGGTTTTAATTGAAATCCTCAAACTATTTAAAGCTGTAGATATATATTTCGTTTTTTTTTTACATTGTTTGTATAGAATATTAACTTCGATTTAATGTTTCTTGTTTGTTATAGTTTATATTGAATCGATAAAAAGTAGTTTATTAAACGATTCAGAATTAACATAAATGCTAAGATACAAATTGACTTTTTACTAGAGTATTGTTAAATCAAAATAATTCAACATGCTTTTTAAATTCTTTTCGCATAGAAAATAATCCTGAAGCAACCAAATCTCCTGTAACCACCAATTGAAAAAACGATTTAAATATTTCTAATGAATATTGTGATATTTATGGTTATTTATTTACTTCCGACTCTTCGTAAAGAATGGTTTATTGAGCAGAATAACATATTCTAAAAAATATTATTAAAGTGCTATGCTTTTTTTCAGATTGTTTTAATCACCCTTTATGCACTGAATTAAGATTTAATTTAAATTATTGTCCGCTGCCTATTTTAAAGCAATAAAGCTATATAAACATTTAATCATAATAATATGTTTAAAAAAAATTGTTGGAACATAAAATACCCATTCTGATAAATTTATTTTCGTTTTCCTCCTTTCAATTTATAATAACTAAATACCACTGTAAAGCAGCGAATTTTTTTTAATGAATATGATTAACCTTTTAAGTATTTAATGTTTTGAAACTAAATAATTCATTAATAATACCCCACTACCATCTATTTTCAATTAAACGAACAATGAAAATTAAAATAACGATTTTTTTTATTTAAGACTTAAAAGTACCGTCAGTGCACAACGATTTGACGCAGGTAACAAAAGTTAAATTTTTCTGAATAATTTACATAACCTTTGCAGACTTTAATGTGCTAAAACCGTTCAATTCAATCAAAAAGTTCCGCCTTTCCCTCATTCTCTCCAAATGAAAAGTAAAACAACAACGATGTATAAGATACTATACCTACTATAAATATACCTACTATACCTAATTATACTGATAAATACAGTCAGTAGATAAACTGTTAAGTCTATTGGTAGTGCTTCGCATTGCAACGCCACCTTACCGGGGATGGAATCCCGGATTGGGCGAGGCTGACCAACCTTTCATTCCTTGTATGAGTCGTTGAAATGGGTACCAAGCATGCTTGGGAATTAAATACTGGGGGTTCCGCGTGACGCTGACCACCTTTCCGGGACATATGCCTAGCACCCTAGAGACCTAGGTCACGAAAGCTGAAATGGGCACGGCAGGCCTTGGCCCAGTAATGTGCTGTTGCGCCGGGGAATTTAGTTTTTTAGATAAACTGCTAATAATAATTTTATGATTCAAGACATTAATTTGCAAGAGAAATTTCAGGATGTGCGAATTACAATAAATAACTATATTATATTAACCTGTAAACAACTTTCTAGGTAAAATTAATTTATTTAGAATTAATTTGTAACAAACTTTGATTGTGTCATTTCAATTGTAGCTATAGAACTCAAAGATGAAGGCCTGAACATATGATGATAATTAAAATAAAAACATTCATTTGATCATGGAATTAGGTTACACACCGATGTACGCGCCTAGTTGGCTGCCCTAATATTTGCATAGAAATATTAATTGATAAAATTAACATATTTGAAAAGTAATGATTGTTATTTACGCATCTTAAGAAGATAATTAGTAGAACATCTAAAATGCAAACTCTCAAACCTCCAAATTAGATTGTAATTAAAATTTTCCTTAGCATTACTAAGTTAAAATTCTGTTTTAAATGTTTAGTTAAAGCTCAGATAATTAATGATTTAGTATTGAGAATTATATCCCAGGTATTTTAATTAATGGTAAAGATGAGGTGCTTGACTTTGCTTACAAATTTTATTTACATTATCCATGTTAATGGATAGAGAGAAAGAGATATATTATAAACATATTAATTTGCAGCAATATTTTATCTATATATGTATTTCTTTTTATATTGCTTGTATAGAATATTCACTTCGATTTAATGTTTCTTGTTTGTTATAGATTTTATTGAATCGACAAGAAGTAGTTTATTAAACGGTTAAGAATTAACATAAAGGCTAAGGGGCAAATTGACTTTTTACTAGAGTATAATTAAATTGTATATGTATTTAAAAAGATAATAATAAATATGAGGTGCTTGACTTTGCTTAAAAATATTATTCACATTACCTATGTTAATTGGATAGCGAGAATGAGATAGATTATAAACATATTAATTTGCAGCAATATTTTATCTAAGTTTTTATACTTGCTTACAAAATTAGTAAATGAGCATTACTGAATACTAAAATATTAGAAACTCATATGATTGCTTAATGAATTAATATATAACTTATTGAAAATTTTACCAAAAGTAAGCCGAAACAAATTTTAAAAAATCGAGTTTGGTTAAAAAACGTTTTCCCTAGGGGTATATGAGATCGATGGTGCAGGGTTAGTAATTTTGAACAGTGATGGATTAAAGAGATCATTTTCGAAAACACGTTATAAGATTACCACGTTGCAATATTATCTAACTCAAAGGACTAACTACATTTTTTTTCTATTATCAATAGCACCAGCTAAAATTGACTGATTTGTCTATCCAAAGACTACTTTGATCTGCTTTTACGGATATACTTGTACAGGCTTTGACGAGTCTGGCAAACACAGTACCACGAACTCGTAAAGGTTCTGATGTGTTTTTGGACAATATGTTAGTCAGTCCTTGTCACTTAGATTGATATGAAAGACGTGATCCCCATTGTAAGTAAAGCCATCTTTATTGGGTTTTCCGAGTGTTTTGTCACCAATAGGTCCTAAGAAGGTTTAGTGCAACTTTAAAACAAGAAAAATATCAGTGTATCATAAATAATTGTGGAAAACTTAGATTTTTATTATAACCACCATAAATACATTTAAACATTTGGTACACAAGTTTAACCCTTTCAGTCCTAATGACTATTTGGCATCATCATTTTAGAAATCGTCTGTAGCTATTTATGATATCAAAAAGCACATCATTCGATTTTTCAGACTTTTTCTATTAGAAAATATTTCTTATTAATGCCAAAAGATGTCAGCTATTTTTTTTAAAATTATGATCAGAAACATGATGATGCCAAATGGCATCACTGGGACTGAAAAGGGTTAAATTAAATATATTATCTTATAATACGTTAAATCGAAATATAAATATAACAGTAAACAAACATCAACTAAGGAAGGAATCTTTAAAAGAAATGAGAAAAATTAAAAAGTTCTTTTACCGAATATACCTATACAAGTATACATAACTAAAATAGAATCAATAACACTTCATCAAAAACTACCATTAATCATAAATGATGTCTTACTTGGCGTATTTACAACTTCGCGACTATCTGAAAAGTTTTACTTTTTAGCAATCAATAGCTGTAAAGCTACTCTTGATATAAATCCTTTTTGCCTTTGATCGCAGTAAATTCCTTTTTTTCTAGAAGTTAATTGCTTTCCTCCTTTGTGGGATTTCTTTTGTAAGTTAATTAATGCACTTAATTAAGAACTTATCGATTGCTATTTTTACACTTGAACCTCCGTCTTTTGCAAATAATATATATTATTGCAATATAACCTTATAAGAATTCCACAACTTCGGGTTTTAAAAAATAGTATAATATACAATATAATTTTTTTTATCAAATTTTCAAAAAAGTCGAATATGAGAAAAGAATAGCAAAAAAAGAACGTGCTTATATATTTCATTACCTTCAAAAAAAATTTGTATCATAGAGTTGCTGTAGGAATTTATAGATGACATTTTCCTTATTAAAATAATTCTCTACTTTGATTGCTTCGTCTCACTAAAAATGCCTGTCCTACCCCTTCGATTTATGGAGAAGGATAATTATAGAAATTAATTATTCGTTATAATGTAAATGGTTATACATAAAAAATTAAAAAATTAGGCTTTGTATTTAAAATAATAACTATTTGAATTTCGGAACTTTAATCAGGAAATTGTAAAACTAAGTTTTTTTTTACCAAACTACATCAATATAAGTTTAAAGATTTTTGCAAAACTTATCAGATAACTATCGCTAACTCATACGAAAGGTGCAAAAGGTAGGAAAAACTCATTAAATTTTCTGGAAGAAAAACCCAAATAATCCCAACACCAAGCCTTATTTAGCTCCTCTGAACATTGACTCCCATCATTTCTAATTCAAGTCAGCCTTATGGACATTTGTTGCCTCAACTGTTCTTTCGTCAGGGCTTTTCTTGTTTCAAGATTGGACTCAAAGCCTTCGATTAAAAAAGAATGATAAAGTAATCAAACCTAAAAGAAGACCCGAGGGAAATTAATCTAAAAGAGAAAAGTCCGTCTTGGAAGTGATACGAGAAGTAACAATTGAATTATACCGGGCTGTGCATAGAGACACGATTCGCCAATACATTTGCGAATCGATTTTTTAAAATAAGACTCGATCGGACGAAAAGGTATGTTAGGTAAACTTTTCTTTGGTTATATAAAGAAACTTGGAATTATTCTAGAATTTAACTCGTTTGTCGATATTGGACAATATTATTTTGAATAAGCAATTTTTTTAGAGCAAATATTTTTTAAAAAATTTACTTTACTTTCTTTGTCTTGCAATACATCTAGATTTTGTAGCACATTCGAAATAAAATATTATTATAATCGAATAAGATTATATTTGGTAAAAAGCGTCAGAAACCGGTTCTTAAGTCAAAATATATACATTCGTGATTATACATAGTATAAATGCTGTGTAGTGTGTTACATGGATACAATTTTTGTTCCCTAAATAGGGCAAACATTTATCATCTAACGGAATAAGCTAAAGCCAGTAATTCTAAACAATTCTGAAGCAAATCGTAGTTGTCGTTTAAGTAACTAAGTCGTAAAGTAAGGTAAAAGGAGAATTTTTTTAACTTTAAACTTTATTATAACTTGGGATCGTAATTGTTCAGGGAAAAAAATTATACAAACTTGTTTCAATTTTTTTTGTTGAACCCACCGTATTGCTATAGTTACAATGTATAGGTACTGTAGAAAATATTGTTTTCTGTTTTGTGAAAAGTTAGAAATATATTGTTGACAATTAATGATTTTGTGGAAGCGAATAAAAAATGAAACGTTAATAAGAGGCAGGGAGAAGGCGGTATAACAACGTTCTTTAGAGTAATAGCTAAAGTATTACTCTACCAACATAAATGATAATAATAACAGGTTTAAAATTGGAGGAAAACTTGCATCGTTAAACTTAGCTCGATACAGCAACAAAAATATTTTAATTTCGAGCTACAGTTTTATGAAATTTGCTATAAATTTTCTTAGATTCAAGTGTAATATTGTGAAAGCCACATTAGCAAAAAACAGAAGTCGCATGTGAGTAACAAATGTATAATTTTTTTCCTGATCACTGTAAGTCACAATTTTTTCATAATAGAGTTTTTGATGTTGATCAATCCTATGTGAACACATTCTGGGAAGAAATCCTGTTATTCTAGTGGTTTGCACAGTAATGAGACGCAACCGAATATAGCGTTTCGAGAAGAAGCCTTATAAGTCACCGACGTTATTGAATAGCTGCAAAAGGGCACGAAGCACATATAAGTGCTTTCTTATTTCGGATACCCCATAAGTCTGAAATTGTATATGAATGTTCTGATTAAGGGGATGCATTACCTAAAAATTGAAATCCAGTATTTTTATCGCTAGCGTTCAAATTAAACTATTTTTATAAAGAACTAACATTCAATAAGCATATACAAAAAAATATTAATATTGAAACGTTAGTTTTTTCGAAATATTAAAAATAATAACGATTTTTCAAAATACTACTCCTCCTACAATTTAAGGAATTTTTTATTGGATTTTTTTTTTCAAAATGTTCCCACAACATCTGTTAATAAAAGTTGGTATGGATATTGAGCTACCAGTTAAACAAAAATAGTTAGGCAGATTTATGTATAAAAATACCCAAAAAATAAGATTTTTTTCTATATTTTCAACGTCATCACTATTTAAAAAAATCTAATCACACTAGACCTTATCCCATACCAACTTTTGTTTATGGTATACGCCTTAATAAGGAAAAAAAATTCAGCTCTACATTTATTAACTTAAAAGCCTTAGGCTTTTAACCATTTATAAGCTAAAAAATAATATTTTAAAAATCAACAGAAAATTTAAAAAAAAATGCAAAACCACCATATTATTTTCAATAAACCTCTATCATTATAAATGATACCTTCTTTTTTTGCAATATATTTATATCACAGGGTTCTAGCATGTTTAATCATTTTCTGGGCAGCCCTAAATTTTAGGTAATGTGTCCCCTTAATTTATTCATTTTCTTTTGATTTAAAATTGTTTTGAGATTAATAAACAACATTTTAGCTACACAATTTTAGTTATTATTAGTTTTATTCCACTTAAATCACATTTTTTTTTTAAATCTGAAACCCCATGTGTCCAGCAACTTTAAACTTAATATTTAATGATACATAATTCTTTTTATACTCTTCCAAGTTGTAATCAAGCATTCCGCTTTAAAAAAAATTGTTAATTTTTTTATTTAGCAATTTCGATGTAAGGTTGCTGTTAAAAGTGTTTTATTTTTTAGAAAGATATGATTTGTGGACTTAAAGGGTTTCTGAAAAAAATTTATTGAAATGTACTGAATATAAATTACCAAATAAGGCTCCATTTATATCAGTCTGAATGAAAATATTACATAAGATAAAGTCATATCCATTCACGGTACCTTCCAACGGAAGACTAGAATTCCTATGAGATGTCACCCCAGATATTACAAACGTTGTCTTATATACCACAAACAAATCTTCCACGTTATAATAGCTTATTCAAATTGTTTGCATATTTTCTGAAGATGGGTTAAGAATTTAGGGCACAGAGTGTTACCTCCAAACAGTGCCCTGTTGCACACTTTCTAAAGGAGACACGTAATGCAGAACTGAAAGTGGAATTTGTACCTGACCGGCAGCCATGTTGGGGTTAGCTCGAGGAGTTGTGTAGCATAAAACATTTCTAAAATTGCGCTGTTCTTGAATTTGTTTAAAGACGTTTGTTATAATTTTATGATTAGGATAATTTTTTTTGTGGGTAGTTCTATTTAACTTCAGCGAATTTTTTTTTTATTTATTCAATTTTTCTCAATAAACACTAAAAAATGCCTCGCAATTGAGTATAAGTAAATAAAATAATTAAAAAATATAAAGCAACGTAACATTTCATTTTTTAATAAGTATTTTTTTAAATCGTGACTTTTTTGTATTTTTTAATTATTGATAATAAAATATCAATAAATATTTATAATTAATATTTTATTAATTACACATTTTGAATACAAAGATAAAGCTCCATACAGTGTTTGAAAACATGCTGCCAAAAGTGCTCTACTAACGCTCAATCTAGAAGCAGATGGGGCTATGGTGGTTGTGCAAGTATCTATAATATGCACTGTATTCAATATCAAGAAAACGCGACCGATCCCAGATACCTGGAGACAACTATTTGTATTATTCTCCAACTTAGGCTACGAGTTGGTTAGTTGGTTAATTTTTCTAGCTGGATTGTAGCTCCAAGCAAAAAACTATGAGTTTCGGTGCATTTTAACGATTCACCAACACTCATTCAAAACTGTATTGCTATCATTATTCGACCTCATACCGATAAAGTTCTGCAAAGCTGTGCTAAAACGACGGGACTTTTAACTACTGCACATGAGCTTCAAAATTTTACATTTTGGGGAATTTTACTAAAAACTGTTCACAATTTTTGAGATCCATTAGTACTGGTATCAGTCATTTCCAATATATAATATCGATCACTGTATTATGGCATCGAACTTAAGACGAGGTTTTCCCAAGCTAGATTCTCAAAGCTACATGAGCTGATGTGGAGATCTTGCTCGTTACATCTATGATTGGTTGGTTTGACATATATTTTCAGGCTTGTGTGCTTGGTCGCAAGGACCCGCTTATAAACCATCGTCAAGTAGGACAACACAAGACGCACACATACACTAATGACAGATGCTGCCATCTGTCGCCACCTCCACAATTTAGACATGTCCCTGAAGGGGAGGGAAATTTTCTCCAGGAACCTGTACTCATGGTGAACTGCGCAATGACCGACCACAGGACTTTCGGACCCAACAGATTTTACGAGCACGTACTCCGCATATACTCGGTAGGTCTTCAGTGGCGACCGGGTCTCGAACTCTCAACCTTCCGATCTCGAGTTGCGAGATCCTTGACCACTAGGCTCCCTACAGCCCCTTACATCTATGAGTTAAAAAATCATGATGACAAACATTGTGGCTTGAATGTTGTGTTGAGTAACCTCGTCCCATGACGATTGAGTTCGTTCCTCGTCCCTTGACATTTAAAATTATGAGGCGTTCGTGGCTGTGTCAGAGCAAATAGATAGCCGGAAGCTTTTAAATCAAACAAAATCTGAGACCTGCAACACACACTAAAATCTGTATTTTAATTGTTCCAGGGCTTTTAATTGTTCCAGCTGTATTTTAATTGTGCCCGAGGTCGATAATCGACGATCCTCTAAAAACGAACATCGGTATAACAATAGATATACCCATACTATAGACATATCCGTGATGAAAAAGATCCCTAATAAATCACTGGGATGCCCGAGTGTACTGCGATATACGTGCTCGTTAAGTGGAGTCGAAAGTTTCAATGGAGTTAGCTAACTATGGCTCTCGAAATTCCGTGGATGTTCGCTCAGGTGTCTACCTCATCACTAGACCAGGGTTCTAAATTACGAAGTGTTAATGGCTGTGTTTAAGATCTTCACAGAAGACCAGAAATAGACAATTGGAAACGGGAAATCTAACTTAACTAACCGTTCTACGCTGAAAACTCACCGAGTATATGCGAAGTACGTGCTGGTTAAATCTGTTGGGTCCGAAAGTCCTGAAGGCGGTCATTGCGCAGTTTCCCACGGGTACATGTTCCTGGAGACTATTTCCCTCCCCTTCAGGGACATGTCTAAATTGTGGAGGTGGCGCGTGATAGATAGCAGCATCTGTCACGTATGTGTGTGCATGTGCGCGTGAGTTTGTGTTGTGTTGTAACTGTCTTACGTGACGAAGGTTTATAAGCGGGTCTCTGACCAAACACACAAGCCTGAAAATACATGTATACCTACCTACTAACCAACTATTCCAGTTGGTAGGCTTTAGAACCGAATATCCTCGAATACACTTGAAATGTTCCCATATTATTGTGAAAGTGAGAAACCAAGTCGGCGGTGCAGTAAAGCAATAGTGCCATGTTTCTTACTTTACAGATGAAGATTGCACAGTTTATGAGTCCAAAATCAAGGTAAGAAAAAAATTGCTTTTCGTTATTAAAAATATTTAATGAAATGTTTTAATAGAAAGCGTGCCTTGTCTTATTTATATAGGGTTTACATTTAAATAAATTACTAAAGTTACAATAACATCAATATTTCACAAACAGTGATAAACTACTGTTTTAGCATAATCGTTGTGTGCCGAGTATTTTAATGTCCTTTAACATGAAAACTTATGAGTTATTGTGCCTCATTCGAAATAATGTTACCCAAGTAACCAAAACAAATCCAAATAAAATACATTGCAGCACACAACTCTCAGATTCCTCCCGCAGCAATAAACGAATCCAATGATTGATGATTGCAATCTGTAGACTACTAAGCATCTAGTGTTACTCCCGAAAGAAATAACAGTTAAAGTAGACTCAAATTAATCTCGGTACCTCGAAACCATTTCCTTCCGCCGGATTCAGCTATTTTCACCGGTAAATGATCGTCTTAAAGGAGTGACCGGCCTTCTGATAGGCCATTTATCAATCCAAACACGACGGCAATTGGAAATGCTGCTGTGGTGTTAGGGCTGACCCAGATAAAAGGGGTCCACTAACACAGAAAAGACAGAGATAGTTTTTTTTAATTCATATTTCTTATTTGGGTAAATCTATGACTGAATTTCATTGATTTAAACGTTGGGGTAATTTTGAGTTGTCAGCTTTTGGGGCAGTTGGTAAACGTCATTTTAAATTATATAAGAATGCTTTTAAAACTGATATTAATTTATAAATCTCTAAAGAGCAGTGGTCTTAGGGCTGACCCAGATAAAAGGGGTCCACTAACACAGAAAAGACCGCGATAGTTTTTTATTCATATTTCTAGCTGCTTATTTGTATGACTGAATTTCATTGATTTAAAAGTTGGGGTAATTTAGAGATGTCAGTTTTTGGGGTAGCTGAAAAACGTAATTTTAAATTATACACTCTTAAAACAAAAGAGTGAAATCCACTCCAAAAGGAGAAGTGCACTTTCTAGACTGGAGGAGTGAAAATTAATCAGACTGAGTTAAAATCGCACGTTCGTTTTAAGAGTGTATAAATGCTTTAGTGTGTAAGAATGCTTTTTAAACTGATATTAATTTATAAATCTCTAAAATATTACATGAAGAATACCGTATTACAGTATACGATGTCTAAGAAAACGCTTCCATGCAATATAAAATTGCTTTTACATTGAAGTCTTCTAACTATTAAAAATATTTTGTTTAGAAACTTGTACTACGCATAAATGTGCAAGAAGATAATTAAAAACAGTTTGTTAATTATGCTAGAGGTAGCTAGAAATGAACAGCAGGAAAGGTTGGAATCAAAACCATCAAAGTTTTTGATATAAGTTATGATTCGTTTTGTGAAATCGTAAAAAAAATAGAAAATAGTACTTTTTAATTGTTTAGGAAATGTGGAACTTGGATTGTAAAAATAGCGGCAATTGGCTAATAGTTTAAACTAAATATTTATAGAAAAGTATGAAGTCATTTTCAAAATTTATAATTACTAACACTTATGTGGAATCCATAAAATACGTTCATTATAATTACAATTAAAGTATGTTATTTTCATGACGAACAGACGAAGTCTGTTATTTTCCTTCTATATAAAAGGAGCCAAAAATGTCCGACGAATAATACCCCGTGTAAGGGAGTGCACGTTAAATATCCTTCAAAGTCCTAACGCTGCGTACGATGTCGCCCTTAACGATTGCTTTGGGTGCCTATTCAGGTGTTGGCTCGTCACCTGACTGTGGTTCTAAAATACGACGCCCGTCGCCAATAGCCCTCGTGTAGCTCTAGTGCGACGATAATTCAAACCTAACCTTCTATAAATAGTACACCGTTTATTATTTTTCAATAACAAATTTAGTACTTTTCCGGTTAATGTAGAATGAAAATGATTCATTTTATTTTAAATCATTATTTGTTCAAAAACTTCTCTTTAACGGCTTCTGCGAAACATATTTTATGACAATACAGCGTCTATAATTAGTTCCTTAGAAAATTGTATTGTCAATTTATGTTGACCCGTTCAAATGGATGTGTAAGACCCTACATGATAATTTCTATTGTCTAATTAAGCATTGTCTCGCTCTTCTCTAGACTGTATCGTAACCAATTAATCGCTTGTAAAATTATGATATTATATGCTTCATGCATGATTTATTTATTTGATAGTCCAAACTGCAACTCACTGAAATTATTGAGAAAAAAATGCAGTAAGATTTTTTGATAGAAAGTCAATACGTAATCTAATAACATTTTATGTAAAACGAATTACATATGTAAATAGACTTTTACTTTTAACGTGTAATTTTTTTTAATAAATACGCAGTGAAGTACAAGATATGCGAAAATTTATTGACTGTACCTTATTTTTTTTAAAGGATGACACTAATGTTGCTTAATCCAAGCATTCATTGTAGGAGTTCATGTTAAACGAAAGAAATACACTTAATCATGCAATTGTTATCCGCAAAGATAATGTATTTGTTTAAAAATAAGAACAGCCCATACTAAATAATAAGTATAACGCACTTATGCAACCTAACTTAATTATAAATTACTTGCATTGCATCAGTATAAGTTTTTAACTAAATATTTGACTTTGATATTGGTTACTAAGACTTTTATGTTTTGAATAACGCACCACATTTGTCTGTTAAACAACAAGGGGAGAGAGGACATTTTCTTTCTTAAGCCGATGGTTGATTAATTGGAGTTGGTTGAAGTTAGAAGATGATTGGCGAGATTCAATACTATTATGATATATAATTAGATATATCAATATTCTCTTGTGAGATCATTTAAAAATTAAATGTTTAAATGGCACAAATGCTTCAGGATAAAATTTCAGAGTACATACAACTAGAATGTATCAAAGAAAAAGCTTCACGAATTCATTGACAAATTAAAGAAGCTTCATATGTAGATCTTTCTGCCTTTTAAAATCGAAGTATCTGTAATGCTAACTCAATAGAAGGTACGTCAATTTTCACACGTCACAGCGGTATTATTTTTTACTATCTGAATAAATGGTATAAGAAATAAAATCGATTACTTTGTGTATCGCGTGTCAAAGTATCCTTATTTGCTGGTTTATTGACATTTTTGATAATAAGTGATCATAAACATAAAGAGCTTCGTGTCACAGTGCAATACATTTTGAAAACCAGTTTATCAATTTTTCAGAGAAATAATGTATTATATAGATCATAGACCAATCGTTTAACATTAACAAAAGATGAACAGTGAATATAACGATAAAGTTTATCGTTATTTCCTTCCAAATTAAATAATAAATGAATATGATGCAGTAATTTTAAATTGATGCACTTAATATTGAAATATTAATAACTTACTTTAAAGCTCTTTGACAGAAGTAACCAGCATTGTGTCTATTAAATTTAGCCAAGTAAATCGTGTATTAACTAGATTTATTCAATTTAGATAAAATAGTTCGTTTACTAAAGGGGGATCTTTTAGGAGTTAGAAATCCATTGAAACTATGAAAATAAATATTTTTCTGTGGTTTCTTTTGGCATGTACAATAAATTAGTTTTATACGCCATTTATACATCATTTATATGGCAAACAGACAAATCATTTCTTTGTAATGAATCAGAAATATTTGACGTGAAAAAAATGTTTACATAAACCGATTTGAAATAATGAAAACTGCGTACCATAAATTAAAGTAAATTAAAAAAAAACTTGTATTGCTTGATGGTTAATAAAATATACAATTAAAATTTCAATCCGGTTGCATTGGGGGCATACTCGGGTGTCGGCTCGTCACTTGACTTTGGTTCTAAAATACGACGGCCGTCGCCTGCAGCCCTCGTATAACTCTAGTGCGACGATAATTCAAACTAATCATATTTCCAATTGTTGCAATTTTTTAAAATTTATTTTTATTAATGAAGTTTTTTTCGTTTAGGTGTGCTTTTTCATGTATTTTTTGTTTTTAAAAAGTGATAAAGTTCTTTTGAAAGAAAATTGCACCAATTAAGCTTAATTTCCCTTTGTTTGAGGTTAATACAGTATCCCATAATATCTGAGAAGTATATATTTTATTCTAGAATTGTTGAAAACAATTCTTTACAAAGCTTTTTTTAAAGTAGTTGAAAAAATGTAATTCATTAATTATTCTTTATTAAAGAGCACTGTCAACCAATTTGCATTTTAACGTCGCAATTGCTCACATCAAAATGAGAGCACTCGACCTAAAATATCTGAAGTCTGTCATTGAAAATAGTCGATGAAAAAGCAATCAATTTCTGACTGCATGTATTATGGAATAAAAAAATACAAGAGGGACAACTTTTTTTGGTGCCATCGAAACGAAAGTGGCAATCGAAGAATAAAAACACTTAACCGTGACTCGAAAAATAATTTTAAAAGTCCTTTTCAAGTTTCGATTTATTAAGTTTCTATTTTTTATACTAAAAACTCTTACCCACTAAGCTTTTTAATGGCATTTGAAGGAATAGGTAATACTTAGAAATAAAGCGTTGTACAGTGCAAAATCTTAAATGAGTGGCACATAAATAATTTCGTACATTTAATAAGTAAGATACGAAAAATATTTTTTACAATTTAACTCTACAATTTAAACTAATACTTTTCTAATCATTTAATTTTTTAAATAATTAAATATTAGTTTAATTTTTTAAGAACAATATAAATAGAAACCACCTAATTTTTTGCAGAAATGAATTCGGGACAAGAAGCATAGGAAAAATTCTAATATTTAAAAATTGCATACATAATTTTGATAAGTAAATCACATTACTTTTAATCTCTGGAGGGGCTGTATATAAAACTAAATGTTAACCTGAGGAACCAACACAGCCTTGTCAAAAAGATACATTAAAACATGGACCTCAAAATGTCTATAATGTTACACAACAAGTGCCTATAAAGTTGATTCCTGATATTTAAAGGTTTTCTGTAATTTTTTATTAAAAACTTATTTATTTTTTACTCTTTATAAATATGCATTTTTTATCATGTGCGTGATAACTGAGAAAGTGTTTTTAACCCAATGGTATTGCAAGAAGTTTTGAACTTTTTGCTAAATTTTAAACTGTTTACGGCACTTAATGTAAACCACACAAATGCTTGTAAAATTAAAATTAGTATTTTTCTGTTGGGAAAAAAGAAAGAAGCACGTTCATTCTACTGTTTCAGAATACAATCTATATAAGTTTTCTTGCATACTTAAAAGTTTTAATTTTCTTGAACTAATTAATCGTGTGGTGAATAAAAAAATTACTAGTTGCTGTTACTTCTTACCTTAACAATATTTAAATATTTTTGCTGCATAGAAAATGAAATGTTTCTTATTGCGCAAAACCATTGCTGTAGTTAGCAATCAACATTGTTTGAGAAAAATGTAAAGCCAAATTTACATGTTAAATGATAATGAACTGTTATGTAATTTTATATCTATGTTTGGCTTTTTAGCAAGTACTTTTACGCAAAACCTTATATATTTTTACAAAATAGCTCATCGTATTGTTGTGAAGAGGACAGTAAAAGCAAGCTCTTATTATTGTACTTAAAGAAGAAAAAGCGTCATTTTCTAAACTTTTCAAACACCCTTTAGATCTTAAACTTCTGTTTCACAGATTTTTTAAAAAAAAAGTTTATTAAATATTATTCAGTCAAGCATTATCTCCCAAGCTCCCTCCTTAAAAGTTTAACAAAAATGGAGGAATTACATTTTTTTACAACGGAAATAACTCTCATTAGTTATCGCATATACAAAAGAGGAAATTAAGTTCCAAAACAAACGTCTAAAAAACATCTTTGTGTTTCAACCATTGAAAGAAACATTAAAAAACACAGTACACAAACAATTTTAAGAAGTATTTGTGCTCCTATAATTCATTCACCTTCTATACTTTGTTGTCGAAATTTTTTTATGTATAACTTGATTAGAAAAGGATGTGAGGGGCTCTGTTTTTTAAGATAATTTTTAGTTTTAAGTTAAAAAGCATTTCTAGTGCTTGAAGACTGAGCTTTTGGAACACTATTGGTTAATGAAAACTTTCTGTTGTCTAATTGCTCCTAAGAGCTTCTTTGGCGAAGAGTTTTTAGTGAAGGAAATGCGATTATAGAAAAAAAAGCAACGATAAAGAATTTTGTTTAAAAAATGTTGTTTTATTATAAAGGCGCTCTTTGATGGAATGAAAATGAAATGCTTTAAAAAAATTATATTATTCAAGATAGGTTTTAAAATATTTTGTGATTTGTAAATGCTTCGCCGTACTTGATTAAAACACAGTGGATAAAAATAATCTATATTTAAGTAATTTGGATTATTTTGAAAGTAAAATATTTTAAAGAAAAATATCTTAATCACACCACTGATGATTTTTTAACATAATTTATTGGAAAAAATATATCTTGAAAATAATTTAGTGACAGCCTTTTCGCTGACTTTTTAGTTTCTCCTTCATGGCGAGCAAACTGTTATTAATATTTTAGTCACATTAAATAAATTAATTTTTTATGTTTCATGAGAGGGCGATATTAGAGGATAAAAAAATGTATTATATTTTAAAGTGTCAACATGATAAAGGTGACATAATTGAAAAATACAAAATAACTATTTGCAAGTAGATATTATGTATGATTATATACGTTTTGTTTAAAAAAATTTATAATACATTTTTATTATTTTATAGCATTTCGTAAAGGGTATCTTGATTTATTGAAATTATTTTTTTAAAATCATACAGGGGGGTGTCCGTAAAAGAATGACCGGGTTTGAAATTGTAATATTATCAGCTGTAATCGTTCGACAGTTGTTGTTGAAGGTGACGAATAAAAAATAACTCCAACAGTTTCAGATAAGCACATGTGCTTGTGCTTCTACATCCTTTTCACAGTTGCAGTGTCGTCTATTACATTACTCCGTACTTGTAATTCTTCCATACTGTCTGAAGAATTTTAGCTTGGATGTGTGCCGTATCACTAAAAGCGCACACTTTGAGCACTTCTATGAAAAACTAGGTTAGTTTTCCTTCAATTTCATGTATGATTTTTTATATTTAATGTAAAATAACCTCCTGTAATATACCATTGAAACTCGGACATTCTTTTACGGACACCCTGTATTATGTGCAAATTGGCTCATAAAGAATGTATACAACAACAGTTAAAAACTGATAACCAACAAATGAAATATCATGCAAAATTGGTACCACATTGCTTTACATATTTTTAATGAACAAAACACGAGCACCTATCTTAAAATGTTTGGCTGAGTGGTGAAACTCTACACTCTCAGAAACAACACTTTCATTTTTGACGATTCATGAATCTTCAAGCCTCATTTCGTTAATTTTGAGGATTGTTTCGTCAAACTATCACGTGACTTTTGAGTAAACGCGAATCCTCACTTCTATGATCGTGATTTGACGATTCTGTACCTTGATTTTGAGGAAACTGAATGTCATTGTTGTACTCGCATGCTCAAAAATGACGAAATATTTCTTTCGATTCGACGACTTTCAAATCCTCATAAAAATGACGATTCAAATTTCCTCACTTTGAGGAAACGAAAACTCAGAACATTTGCCAGTAAACGGATCGCCAAAATTAAGGAAAATTTCGTCGTTTTTGAGCATTCATTTTTTAGAGTGTAAGGCACCAAAAAGAATATTTTACTTTTTCCAAAAACCTTTACCTCTAGAAACTGTCTTTCTGCCAACCTTTTTATAAAACGTTTTTGCACAAAAGCTTAACTAATAAATCATGTAATCGAGGATAACATGCTTTTGACAGCTTCTGATATATGAAGGTATCGTGTTTAAACACATAACTCACTTGAATAAATCGGTATTAAACTTTTCGCTACAATAAACATACTACTATGCACCATAGTGCAAAACTCGTCTATCGCTTGTGGATTTTTCAGAATCTATTTTCTTATGCATTATATGGTAATAAGATAAATTGATTAAATAAATATAAATTGTCCTGCAGTGCTAATTATTACTACAAGAAATGTTTTAGAGTTGTTTTTGTGATTTTTCCATACTTTTATAATTTGCAAAATAAAAGTATCGTTTAAATCATGTTTCATTCATTGTTATATAGTTGGGTTCGGACTTCTAGACCATTCTAACTGACAATACTATTTGAAGAGCGAATTTACCGCTTTGTGGGAAAACCGTAACTTGCATACACCGCAAAAAGTGGTAAAGCCACGCTCCAAATAGGGCATACAGCTAGAAAGTTCCAGGATTCTGGTGCAATCTTGTGTCAAATTTTTTAACCGTGTATGTGTCTCATTGACACCAAAAAGGACTACTAAATGTCCTTTTTTCAATATTTTTTAAATAAGTTTGTAAGTAACTTTTTATATGCATTTTCTTTTTCTCCGCACATTATTGATTCATTTAAAAAGATTCATTTTTGAATTTACCATAAAATATTTGTCATAACTATTTTAATATTTGTATTGAACTTTCGCAGTTAAAAGTGAAAACATGATTTTTCACATCATAGATTTTTTCGTATCCTGTATTAGCACAATTTTTTAAAGCATTTTTGCATATCAATATAACTCATACTAAGTAATGTAATCCAATCTGAATCAATTTTCGCTTATATCATTCGTAGCAATAACAGCAAATATGCCGTAATATATCTGGTTCTATATCAATGATATTTTTTCGATTGGATTTTCCATCTAAATATCCTTATATATTATGCATTTACGCGTCTTGTTTCAAAGTATTCCCTTGTTTTCCAAACGAATATGTTCGGATTACGAAACTCTCAGGAAATAGAAAATAAATAAAAAATAACCATTTAAATATCAAAAATATGATCAAACTAATTGTTCAAAATTAATAATACAAAACTATTATGGCTGCATCAAATTTTGTCCACAACCATCTTTATGAAATTTTATATTTGCTGTAACAGGGGTTCTTTTATGTATTAAATTTGGATTGCAGTGTGCAGTCAAAATTAATATGTATGTTAGTAATGTTATTCAAACGTTATGGCTTACCTTTTGTGAGCAATTTTTTTGAAAATAAATAATGTCAGGTCAAGGTTTCATTTCGATAATGCATTATTAATATTAATTGGAACAAATATCTTTAAATGGACTTTTATCTACTACACTGCTCAAAACAATTAGAGGGGAGCACTTTTTAATTCAAACTTTAACTTCACTCCCAACTTTTAATTTTTATCCTATAAATCTAAAATTTGTTAAATAGGTTTCACTATGCATTCGAAATGAAATAGTAAAAAACAGGAGACAAAATCTTAAGTTTTTAATACTTAAATTTAAAGGAAATGGAATAATAACTTTTTAATAAATTATAACAATAATTTTTTAAAAACTTTTGTTGTTAAAAATAGTTGAAATATATTTGTAAACATCTAAAAAATGCAAGCATGAAAAATTTAGGGTAAATTTATTTTCTAAAACTGTTTTAAAGTTACATTTATTTTACCATATTTTTCATATTTTCATTAATATAAAAAAAAATAAAAAAAAATATATTAAATTCTTCAAAATACGTTATTCTTCCATCTAACGATACATAAGTGGCGAATTTAACTTAGTCAGTCAGAAAAAAATCAAGCTGCTGATGACCGCAATGGAATCACAATGGGAGCGAAAGGGTTTAAAAACATGTGCTCCCGGAAGAAAAGGTTTAAAAACATGTGCTCCCGTAATTGTTTTGAGCAGTGTATTTGCATAACGACGTCGCTGCCAAAATTGCCTATTTGCAGTGCAGTAATGAATTAAGTTTAATGCTTTTCACTTTTGGGTAAATGATTTGAAATAAAAAGTAAAAGATAAAAATTTTAAAATGTTTTTTTCATAAAATAAAATTTCTTTAAACTAATAAACTTAAAAAATAAAATTTTTTTCAATGACATTTAAATGTCTGGAAAACTTTTTACTAAGTAAAAAGAATATTTTTCTTTTGAATAACAACAGTTCATCTAATAAAAAAACAAATTATGCAGAGATTTAATTAATTAAAGAGGTGTTTTATTTATATTGCGCGATTTTAATTTGTTCGATGTTTGGATTATAGATGAAAAAAAAAATAATTCTAGCTCCTTTCACTTGATTTAATAAAATTCTTTATTATAACAAACTTCCAATTGCATTTTCATTTATATTAAGAAGAATTTGTTTGAAAATAGATTAAACAAACCTTACAAACAGGAAAAGCTTTTGTTTCACGTTTTTTCTATTTTTAGCTGCCAAACAGCTTTTATTTCAACTACATCATGTTTAATATATTATTGTAATTAAGCTATTTTTGGGGAAAATATCATTTGCTGCTTTTTCAAACCAAAACGCTAAAAAAGATATGATGGATCGTTTTCCTTCTTTTTATGAGACCTTTTGTAAAAGAACGGTTGTAATCTAAACGGATGCATTGTCAAGTTGACTGGAATTCATGCCATGCAAAGGGACGACGAATTGGCATTTCGTAGTATTGTATTTGTCATGAAACTCAAATACAATAGTTAAGGGAGGATGTTTCTATATGTTGAGGTCTTGCAATTTACGGATCTGGGTATGGCAATTATGAGGATTCAATATTTTCAGAGAAGTTTTTCAATGCATATCTGTTTGGTTTATTTGGGTGAATAGTTTGAAATTTGTTGTGTGTAAGCTGAATGTGTATCTAATTTAGGTGCAAGAATAGAACTTCCAAGAATTTAAAGTGAATATCTTTTTATATATAGTTCTTCCGTTTAATATTAACTGAACCACAATATGAAATTCTGTACATTACCATAAAAATATTTAAACAAATTACAATGTAAAAACTAGGAGTCTAAGTACTGGTTAATACAGCAAGAATTACTAAGAACTGCTAATTTGTAAATATGTTAAAAAAATCGCACTCTATGTATTAAACAAAACGCATACTTAATAGATTTCTTGGATGCAAAAACATTATTAAAACCATAAAACTTAATGCAGCAATATTAATTCATGTAACTTTTTAAACAGAGTACCAGTATACTAAAATTACATTATTTTTTTTATATTAAAATATTATTAGTTATTTTAATAAAAAAAATTATATTTAAAATTGTTATATCTTTTAGAATCATGCCATTATTAACGTTTTCATCGTTAACGCTTCATCAAAATGTATAATGCTGCCTAATATTGCTTGAACATTCCCATGAGACTTGTAATTACTGGGTTATTTAAGCAGAACTTAACTTATTTTAAGCAGTTATGCATACTTGCATATGAAATATATATTTCTGATTATCATTTAAGGGAAATAATTTTTTTTTTTAAATATAGTTAACACAAATGCCAATACCATTTGAAACGTTGTAATCTTTGTTTCAACTGATCATTAAGTTTAGTTTCAAAAATGCAAGATTTAATGACCTGCAAAGTAATTACTTTTTTATTGTTCCATGCCGTATCAAAATACTTCGTTACAAGTAAATAAAGTAATATGAATACTAATTTTATGATCATACCTTCGCTTTAACTGGACTTTTATTGTCAAAAGGATGTAAATTGTAACTCTAATTATGATCTATTGTTACTACTTAGAAAGCCAAAAGTTATATTTCATTTGTAAAGTTTATGTCTTGTGTGTTGTCATAACATGCAATTAAATTTGATTTAAAGTTTGAGTATTTCCCTACCAAGCAAAAATCATTTTGTTTGAATGTAAATGAGACCCTGGAAAAACAAATGTAATGAACACATACGATCTTATTTCAAATTGTAATCAAACTAATAGTAAAAGTAACAAAATTTTACAGTATAGTAAAAAAAAATCTTTTTCGTTGGTTTTTAAGTGCTTATGAAAACGTCTAAATACTATTAATAATTATAAAGAGTATATTTTTAATTCCTAAACTGAACTTAACTTCTCGGCGCAACTGCCCGATAGAGGGACAAGGCCTGCCCTGCCCATTCCAGCTTACATGACCAAGGGCTCCCGAGGGTCCAGCGCCAAGGTGGTTAGCCTCTCGCGGAACGCTCAGTGTATAGTTCCCAAGCATGCTTGGTACTCATTTTATTGACCCACTTAGGAGATGAAAGGCTGAGTCAACCTCTCGTCCAATCCGAGCCCAGTGGCTCCTGTTGCCTCCTTTTTATATACTGATGAAAATATGTTAAATGGAGAAAAAAAATGTTTTATAGAAAAATCAATTTATAAAAAAAACATTGAATCATTAAAATCGTGATTTTATTCCCAAATATAATTTCTCGGATGGAATAAAATGAATAGTGCATAAGATTATAGGATATAGCGATTTTAACAACTTGCTCTTCAATTTTAAAATCCATATATTTTTTAAAAAATATTGTTTTTAATTAATTAAATTAATATTATGTAAACAAAAATTTAACTTTATGAACAAACTTATCTCAGATAGCCACCAAATACATAAATTAAATATGTAGTAAAAGCCATGAAACATGGTCGATGAACATTTAACGTCTAATCTGATGGTAAATGTACATTGGTCTATGTAATGTACAACACGACAAAGTATTTATCTCTCTGACAATCTCTGAAACTTTATCCCATCAGGCACAGAAATGTACCAACTAATTAATCGAATCCTATTGAGACTAAACGAAAAGCACTGTCTGTTCTATCTTGTCGTCCTTAAGTATCCGATTTAGTACGGATAGTTTCCGAGTATGCACACAAATGCTGAGGAGAGATGCGGTCCAGTTGTGATTAAAATGCAAATTGTGTTATCGGATTTGAAAAGTGGCCATGAAGTTACATTAGGGAAATCTTTCCTCGTAAATGAAGAGTGTGTATCTTGTTGCGTTAACAAAAACGAACCACCCGTTGTTTTTCGGCTGCCGTTAAACATGAGTCATTGGGAGAGAAGTCATTTTTCAAGACAAAAAGTGTAAATATGATTTTCAGAATTAAAATTTTCATAAGGGGTCGTCTACAAATGGGATTGATCTCACCAACCTAAATAATTCCGATAGCAATATCACATTTTTCATTACCAAAGAGTCGAAATACCCTAAATATAAATTTCCGTTTCATATTTGCCGATATATTATAACATTAGATTTGAATGAACTTCCGGGGTTATCTCCAGAATATTAAAGGGAATATCTAAAGTGTCTTCAAGCACACAAATGACGAGCAATTCTTCAGAATATTTGTTTATTTTGGAAACTGTTTATTTGTTTTACCATGAAGTTTAAAGAAATGTTCCTAACATTCAACATGAATAGTTTCACTATTGAATAACGTGAATAGTTTCTTCCCAAATAGTTTTGTTAACTGCAATATTTAAAATTTCACAAAGGGCAATAGTTTAGGCAGTAAGTGATTCAGAATAGCTTAGGATAGGTACTCGGTAGAAGGAGCCCTGGGTATACCCAAAGGATTTATACCCAAAAGATTTTTTAGAACTATATCTTAAAGTAACTAATTTGTTTTCAAAGTGTGTCAAATCTTTTAAATTATAAGGTCACTCGTTGATCTTAAGTCCTAAATTTAAGTCCTACGGCAGAGATTCAACTTTAAAAAAAATATTATCTGTCTTCAATAGCCCGCGCCTGCTCCAAAGTTAAACGTAAAATTAACAAGTTCTCTATAACGCAATTTTAAATGTATTAATATATTTTTCATTTTCGATACTACTTTAACCTATACAAACAAGTTTTAAAGTTGTTAAATTAGGTTTTTAATATATATTTAACCCTTTCAGTACCAATGACAATTTGCCATCATCATTTAAAAAATATATGATCGTCTATAGATATTTATGATATCAAAAAGCACATCGTTCGATTCTTCAAACTTTTTTCTATTAGAAAGTATTTTTTATTAATCCCAATAGAAGTCAGATCTATTATTTTTTTTAATTATGATCGGAAAAATGATGGTACCAAATGGCATCACTGGGACTGAAAGGGTTAAATAAGAAATTTTCATTAAATTTCTAGATGGGATACATATGCATTTCAAATATAGATAAATATGAATTATTGAACACAACGTTTCAAAATAATTCGCGTACTTAAGTATTTTTAACTTCTATCTAAAATATAATTCCTCGATCGTATTTTTCAAAAATAAAATCAAAAAGAGTAATAAATTCGAATCACTTCAAAACTCTTCACAAACTAATATCTTTTTATTGCTTAACGTGATAGCAATTTCAGTTTTCGTTTGATCAATACTTTAAAGATAAATAGACAGCAGTGAAAGTGATGCTAAAGGTGTAAAGATAATTCTCTGCTTAATTTCAAACATTATTTACCAAGTACATTATGGGGTCATTTAAAACTAATTCGGTAGTTTGATTTGGATTTTTTACCATCAAAGAAAGATTAATGCAGTGCAGGTAGTATAAATTTGAGATTTCTTTTGTGTGCTTTTTGAAGTTTTATTTCTACACACCAGGATGAATTCTATTTTATGGCCATCTTTCAAAATGTATTTATATAATATCACAGAAATTAAAAGAATTTATTAAATCAAAAAGTAAATGTAAAATATTTAATAGTGCCCCTATGATCTGGTTATTCAAACTTCAAAGAAAGGTTTAAATAATAAACTAAACAAAAAATCTGTAGAAAACAATTTAATTGAAAATAGTAAAAAAAGTTCTTTTATTATAGTGTTCTATATTATGAGAAATAAATATCAAAATGTAATATTAAATACTTATGTGATATCTTAAATCCTTTTAAAAGTATTAAAGTATTTTAAGATCTTTTAAAGAATTGGAGCATTTACACAGTTAAATAGAATCAATGACATGAACTAAGTTTTAAAATCAAAACAAAGTAAATGTAGACTAAAAGCATTTTCACGGTGTAAAGATTTAAATAACACAAAAGATTGATGAGAAGTATTTGAAGAAAGTTTCCTTTTGGGGAAAAAACCTGTTTAGTGATGGACTCATTACATCCTTTTTGTCAGCACATTTCAATGTGCAACAAAAGAACATTCATTGGGCTTTCCACTATCCATTATCAGCAATTTTTCTTTTTTTCCCCTCTAAATATGGAAATACCACCCTCAGGAAAGTAAGACGGGCAATTCTAAATGATCCTACTTTCTCAAGTTGCAATCGTAGTTTGAAAAAACAGTAACTCCTTTGTTTTTTATAAACTAGTTTGCATGTACTGAGAAATAGGCTTCATAGAACCCCTGTTCAATCAAGTGCTTGCGAGTAGAATGCCATCTAACGAAGATAATTTAGTTTCAACGTCTCTTTGTGAGGACTTTTTTCTTGTACGAAACTTTAAATTAAGCGTATATTTTCTCAAATTAAATGGATATTTGTTTTGGAAACTCTTCTAAAATTTCAATATTTTAAGGTCAATTGTAAAATATTGTCTTGTTTGAAAACCTTTGAGGGTTAATTATTAAACATGTTTGCTCTAAGAATTTTAATGCAGTTTTATGTTGAATATGTGGTAACACTGTAACACGAGGTATAAATACAAGGCGGAAGAAGTTTTGTCTAAAGTATTCAATAAACCGCCAACAATTTCACTGTAAAATTGCTTTCGGTGCCCACTTAATTCAGCTTGCTAGTTGACTCATATTCAAAATAACATGCCTCTTCTAGAATGCCCCTTGAGTATTACTATAATAAGACATAAATGCAACTCAAACCTACATTCTTGTAATATAAGATTTGACCGTAAAACTCGTACTCGTAAGATAAAGATAAATTATATTCGCTTGTCATCAGCCATTTATTTTAACCATTAATTCCAAGCTCATTTGACTAAAAAGTGATAAATTTGTAAGTTACACTTTTGTTAAAGCTACGTAAACACATAATGCAGCAATTTCTGGCAACTTTCCTTTCAGCAAGTTCTTGTACAAAAGTATAATGATTTCCCCCATGTCTCTCTTTCCTGGATTGTTCTCAGCTTTTTAGGGCTTTTCCCATTCCGAGATTGCGTAGCGATGTGATTGTGATAAGACTTGTGAATCGAAATACAATACTAGAGATGACTTTCTTGGGAATTTTATTGAGGTCCTTAAATATACCCATTAATGTTGTACTTTTAAACTAGGTTATTTTTGCAATGCTGGCATTTATTTACAATGTATTAAACACATTGAGCAATATTTAAATTCTTTTTTGAGACTTTAATTTTTATTTTAAAAACACGTTTTTCGATAATAATTCTAATCAGCAACGTTTTATGCCATTCCTTTCCATCTACACTTTTTCACTTATGTACCAAGATGTTTACTAATTTTTTATTGAAAAATATTTCATGAATACACGCATAAATTCAAAGAAAAATTTAAAAATAACTTGCATGTGAACATTTTAACTGCTTTAACTTTTAATTTCAGACGAGTTCTCTTTATCTTATAATATAAACTTTTCAATACATCTCCGACTGTAAAAAGTTTATACCAGGAAGGGTAATAAAAGAAAGTCATTAATGAAACGTTCAGCATTTTGCCAATTTAATGCACAATTAAACACTGATTTGGGTAAAATGCATTTGCAAAACGGAGCGTGAATTCGCATTTAACTTATAACGAGGATCAATAAAACTGAAAGAAACAAAATGTAACAAAAATAATACTATGTAGGAATGCAATGTTTCATTTATTATTGTGCCGATTTTTTTTTCTAAATTCCAGAACTAATGTTATGGCAAAAAGAAATAAAAATCTGTCAGGCATTTTAGCATTACAATGCTTTATAAAAAAAAATTAACACTTATCAAAGTTAATTTGCAGTAAAAATTTACATTTATTTTTGCATCGCTATTAGCATTGAATAATGATCTGGAAAAATGATAATCTATTGTATTTCATTATCAAATGATAGCAAATATTGAACTCTAAAAAATACCTTAAACCTAAAAAGTTTTGCCGCAAAAAATATAACAAAACAAATTTCTAAATCAACTTCAAAGAGAATGCAGTAAATCTGAATTGAAGTGCTTCATCTACAAGTTTACCAGATGCATTGAAGTCTTGAATTCCTTAGTGACTTCGGTATTTTTGAAACTCGACGTTCTAAAAGCGGTTTTTGAAGAGATTAAAGAGCAGACTGCATTATTTTCGGAAAACTTCTTTGAATGCATCATCATTTTGAATAAAGTTTAGTATTCAAAGAGAATCCTTGTCACATTTTTCCAGACATCATGTTAACGGTAAACCCCGAAAGCTTAGAAACAAGAGTGTTTTACAAAAAAATAGTCTGTATAAATTTTCTTTTGGTCTTTTTGAGCTTTTGGTTACAGAATTTCACATGAAGTTGTAACATCTCTTTTAAACATTTGCTCTTCTGAGTAAAAAGAGTTGTAGGTAATTAATTCGAGGCTTTCGTTTTTAGTCAAGATCTGAAGAGAAATTTTTATATAATGATACAATGCGCTTTTGCAATATAAAAATAATTACAATGTTTATTCTAAAAAAACACTAGATCAAAATCAAAGCCTTTTTTCCCGATTATGGAAATAATACAAATAAGAATGTTTTTATAGCTAATATTTATGAATAAACGGTATTATTTAACAACGGTAAATCCTCATAGTAAATATATAGTAATTTTTATACAGATGAAAAATCTTTCAAATGACTTTTTCCTAGAGCGTTACCACATGTATTGGAGATTAGTTATTTCGGCTCGAATAACTGGATATATCTAAAGGCTACATATTTATAGACCTATCCAATTATTCCCCTTGACTAATAATGCATTTATATGCATTAGTTGGAAACTTTTTATCGAATAATAAGTTAAGGTATCCTTTTTTAAGAATTATTAGTTAATAATCTAAAAAAAAATGTGCGCAGCATTATATAAATTAATGTACTGTTAATGAAATATTTTTTATCTTGAGAAAAGGGCTAATTAGATTTATTTATGAAATCTAATTAAGCTATAGATAAACAGTTTTGATAAAAAAAACAGTCATTTTGACTGATTACTTTTTACTATATGTAACAAAAAATATTATTTTACTAAAGTTTAAATATGTTGAAAAACAGTTCATGGAAAGTAAATTTGCAATTCATTTTGAAAAGCTAAGAAATATGTTTATATATTTACTTGAAAAAAAATTCAATCACCGTCTAAAGGATCTAGTTGCAAAACTTCAACATTTTCCAAAAAACAACTAAGCTGTAGGATTTGGACCTATCGAGGACGACTTTTGGCTAACCTAAATTCAAATCGGACAAAGTCGCCTTACTTTTACTTTGGATAATGTTACTTTTTTTTAACTTGACTCTTCCTTTTACAACTTTTTTTTCATTAAGAATATGAAAAGACATTATATTTTATTCTTAAAAAGTAACTTAAAAACAAAAGTTAAAATATATTTTTAAAAAATCTGCACTACGCACCACTGTATAATACGTACTGTCTCTTATTTTTGCATATTTAGAACTATAATTACATAGCATTTTTAACTAAATTACACATAATAGGGCATGCACTCTCCTTCATTTTCTTATACAACATTGTTTTAACTTTAATTAAGAGTAGCTCGTAGAGTTACACTTGTGCATACCTTAATGTCTAGTTACATCTGCACATTTTTTTTCTTTGCCTGACAGCTTAAATGATTTAAAATACCCTAGAGAGCCATTTGTAAAATGATTTTCACTTTTATGGTCCCAAGTGAGATAATTAATTGTATAAATTTCATAACATTACCAAATATCATTATTCATTTGCACTGATAAAAAATACATTATCTTAAAATGTAATTTTTTTTGTTTATTGATAGATTACTGATAAAGATTAATCGAATGTAACAATTTTAAAGACTCGCTATTTTCGATATTTTTTTTATTAAATTACGGAATGGTGTATAAATAAATGTTTAAAGAATACCAAATTAAACTATCTTTAAAACGAACTAAATATTATCATAAGTATTAAGCTTTTTAATATTTATTCACTGGGCAAACATATCCTTTAAATTTTATATTTAAAATATAAGAAGACGTAAAAATATCAAAAGAAACTATGTTAATAAAATATAGTTTAAGTTTATTTTTTGCATAGCAGAAAGTCGCGAATATTTAAAACTTAATTTTGTTATTAAGGAACTTAACTTAAATATGTCCCTAGGGAAGTACTATGAAAAGGGACACTAAAAGAGTTCACTAGATGTCTTGGTGAGAAAAGAATTTGGATTCTTGGAAAATCGTAATGCAATATTTATAATTATTAATCGGAGTAACATTTACACTATATACACTATAACTATTTTTATTTAAAACTTATCTGAAAAATTATATCATTAACTATAGTTAAGTTTTTAAAAAAAAAACTAATGCTCAAATCATTACAAATGGTGCTTTTTTGCCTTGTACCTGAATAAATTCGCTTTAGATCAAGTAAATGTGTTTTTTTCCCTTATTTTTTTATAAATCTAAGGATTGATTACATTTAGATGAGAGATTGAAAAGATTAATATCATATTCATAAAAGAATTCATTTAGGAATTCCAATAGGAATAAACCAATATTCAATAATATTTTGTTACAAAAAAGTGTGGAAAATTCATAATCAGGGTGTTGAATTGAAAACATATCTTAAATGTACCAACGAATTGTATTATTATTAGATTATGAATTCCAACGAAATAAGAAATATCTGATAAATGTACGTAATAATGTTTGAAGGATAGAATAAAATATTCATGTATTCCAGCTCTTATGAAACTGAATTTATGGGTGTTGCAGTTTTATTTGGGATTTGAATGCACTAATAAAGGATTCAATTGTTTAAAATATTTCTTATACATTTTGTCCTCTTAAACATTACCCATACATACTTTATTTCAAACTTAAATGCATTTTTCATCAGAATATAATTTATTGCTGTTTTTAAAATTATGATAGGCCCAGTGACGCAGCGAAAGTGCTTTGCATTGTCGTGCCACAGGTGTTCGGGGTTCGAATCCCGGATTGGGAGAGGTTCACTCAACCTTTCATGACGTAATTGGGTCGATAAAAGGATGACCATTTGCTTGGAAACTAAACACTGGGGGTCCCACGTCAGATTGGCCAACCTAACTGGGACATGCCTAGCACCTCAGAGCCCTTGGTTACGAAAGCTGAATTGGGCACGGCAGGCATTGGCTCACTAGTAGGCTGTTGCGCCGGTGAGTTTAGTGGTTTTTTTTAATTATGAACTTCAAAAGGCACTCTCATTACAATCAAAATCCTATGTTAATACCAAAATCTTTCATCTGATTCTTTTTATATTCTGATAAATAACTATTTAAATTTATTTCTTTATATTTTAAGTGGGACTAAATGTATAGTTTTTAGGAAAAAATCAGTACAATTTGGTTAAAAAAAATAAAAAATTTGGAAAGATGATAAATATCACAATGTAAGCTGAAAAAGTGAAGCTTGACTATATCAACTCAATATAAGAATTCCTATAATCGCCTTATTTTAATACTTTCAGTCCCAGTGATGCCATTTGGCATCATCACTTTCAATATTTTTTTTCTAAATGTTTATGTCCCGTTATGACATCCAAACACACATCATTCGATTCTTCACACTCTGTTCTATTAGACAATATTTTACATTAATCTCAATCGAAATCAGAACTACTATTTTTTTTATTCAGAAAATAGCTAACAAGCGTTTCGCCTGATTTTTGAAAAGTTCACTTCAGTTCTACTTATTTAAAACACAATTTAAACTATTTCGGTTAAAATAATTATTAATTTTTTTTGATAATATGGTCAGATACCTTAAAATATATAACTCGGAGGATTTTTAGGAAATATAATTTTTTTTATTTTGTTGTTTTAAACATTTAAACAATTTTGGCATCATTTCAAAAACCATATAAAAAATTAAAATGAATTTTTTTTCTTATGGAAATCTTGTATTTGACCTAAAATAATCTTATTTTGTGAATATCAGATGTTTCTGTAGTATAGTAAATTTTTGGGACTGAAATTGTTAATACTTTAACAATAGATCACTTCTCCTAAGTGGAAAATGACGCTACTGCTCTGCGGCATTTTTAATTTAGAATAAATGAGAGAATTCATTTTTTCTCGTAAGGTGCAATATTTTAAGCCAACGTTTAAAACATGTTTTTAGTTAGTTTAATTAGTTTTTGTAATTATTTGATATTCCTACTGCTCAGAAGATCGAATTTAAGTTTAGTCTCCCAAAAAGCTAGCAGATAAACGAGTGGGTGGTCTTTGTATTTTACTATTGAAACCAATTTTCTTATTATAGCCCTATACTCTTAAATAATTTTTTTCTATCGTAAATTTTTACGCTTGATGATTTCTCAATTTTAATTTGCTTAAAAAACAAATACTCTTGGATCTCATTACATGTTTTTGGATTTTAAGTTTGTATGTAAAAAAAGTGTGAAATCAATAGACCCCAGGAATAAAATAATTAGATGTTTTGATAAAAGAAACACTCTTGAAGAAATTGTTTTACAAATCTATTAACTTTTTCTACGATAAAATGTAATGTCATATACTTTTTTTCTAAAATATAATACAAAAAGGCTCGAAAGCAATTTATTAAAAGTTTTTTCTGCCTTATTCAAATTGAATTTCGTACAAACAGTAAAATATTATATTAATTTCTAATCTTCAAAATTGCATTCTTTGTAGTATGCACAATGACTAGCTTAATAAAATGTTTTAAAAAAATATTTTACCATAAAGGAGCGCATGCCTAGAAATGAAATTGATTGCAATCAAAAAAATTTTCCTCGTATTTATATTGCTGATGTAAAACTGTACATTATTACAAACTCATTTTATTCCAATTACTTAAATAATCAAATATCGCATTGAAAGATAAATGAAAAAGACTGAATTGAGTTATGAATCATAATTCTCAATGTTTTGGCTTATTTTAATCATGCCAAAACTCTATCAGTTTTCGATGTTTTACCTATTTGATTAAATTTTTTCAGAAACTACATAAAGCCAGTAACTGTTTTAACTGCAACCTTACAACGAAATTACGGGGCAAGACACTTAATTACAATCTTTGGAGCGGAATGCTTTATTACAACTTGAAAGAGTTTAAAAAGCATTGTTTTACATTCAATATTAATTGTAATGTTGCTGGACTTATGGGGTTTGTGAAAAAGAAAACAATTATTTGTTTCGTATGCAAAAAATAATGCTAACTCTTTTTTTTTTGTAGCTAAAATTGTGTTCATTCATCTCGAAACAGTTTTTGGCCAAAAAACCACAAAAAGTTAATCAGAACACACTCTCAAAAACGAATACTTAAAAACGACGAAATTTTCCTCAATTTTGACGATGCCGTTTACTGGCAAAGGGTCAGAGTTTTCCTTTCCTCAAAGTGAGGAAATTTTATTCGTCGTTTTTATGAGGATTCGAATTTCGTCGAATCTAAAGAAATATTTCGTCATTTTTGAGCATATGAGAACAATGAGATTCAGTTTCCTCAAAATCAAGATACAGAATCGTCAAATCATGATCGTTAAAGTGAGGATTCGCATTTACTCAAAAGTCACGTGATAGTTTGACAAAATAATCCTCAAAATTAGCGAAATGAGGATTGAAGATTAATGAATCGTCAAAAGTGAGCGTATTATTTCTGAGAGTGAAATCGCATAAAATATTGGACTCGAGGGGTTTCTGAATAAACCAACAATTGTTCAAACTAAAGTATCGTGGCCGCATTTGGCGTCTTTTCAAAAACATTGCCATATCGAATGACAACAAACCCCGGCGCGTACCGAAACAACCAATGAATGACCGCAGTTTGGAGAACGTGACAGAATAAGAAACTTTCCTATTGCTAATTTCTCCAAAGGTTGCCATAATACTAATAAGTCGGAGTTCCCAGCTTTGCGTAAAATATCCTACCACGATTCTTTAGTTTAACCCCAACAATTATCTGCGCCTCGCGTAATCATGTAGAAATTCCGCAAGTTCCGTTATTTACATGGTTTCTCCCCGAAACTCAATATTCAATTGCTTCCCATCTATGTGCACTAGACGAACATTATTTCTCAAAGAATGTGTGTTTACAAAGGATGAATTAACATCAAAAGCTCAATCTTTTAAAGTTGTGACCTTTTAAAATTGTGATGGGGTTTCTGAAAAAATTGATTCATTTGGAAATAGCTTTATAAAATCTTTGGAATGATAAAATCAATTTGATTGTTCATCTCATATGGGGTTATCCATTAATGGTTTTAATCTCTAATTACTTGTGAGTAAGTCGGCATTTTTTTATTAAACGAAACCATTACATTTTAAGACTTATTATTAAAAAAGGAAGTATTAGAAAGCAATTTTTATGTTTTTTTAAGATATTTATAATTTAGTTAATATAATTACATTAGTTGTGAAATCTTCGTATATTATTTTTCTAGTTCATAAGAAATAAAAAAAGTGCAGCATTTATGGATACTTTAAAAATAATAAAAATAACTAAACTTAGATTAAATGACAAACTAATAGTATTTTTGCGTCTCAAGACTACAGTTTTCAACTAACAATGTACATATTTTAAAACTCCTTTTGAAAACGATTCCGTCACATAAAAACCTTCGAAAAGTACTTTTAGGATAGCAGGTTCTTTATATTAACGCGTAGGTAACTTGACATTTTCAAACGAAATGCGATCATTTGAAAAACTAGTCAATTTCCACCCTACCCCTGACACAAAATTGCCCTAAGATGAATCATTTGCTCTTCGGACTGATCTGGGAAGCAAATATTAGTTCCCGGATCCATCAAAATGTGAGTATGTGGGGTTGACTTTGAAAATCTAGTGCACTTAATATTCCAGGTTTATACTCGAACTCAATATGCTGAATTGACAAACATGTAACTGACATATTTGCTAAAAATTGGCTTCACATGTGCATGTAACTATTGATAGATGCACCCTAGATTGGGTTTTATTGGATTTAGTAAACAGTATATCGTAAGAACTTGGCATATAAACTTTATAAACTTATTAAGATTTATATATATAAAGGTTGTTTGTGTTTCTTTTGCTTAATTTGATGTACGATAGTCAGGGTTACAATTTGGCTGTTGATATACATGAGTATACTTGCAGTTGAAAATTTAGATGGTTTAAAATATTATAGAACTTAAATATAATATTTGTCTTAGTTTATGTGAAACTTAAGCATGTTTGCCTTTACCATTAACAGAACTTTTTTTCTAGCAATGTTATGTTAATGTATTTTTATAAATCAATCATAATCCAAAAAAATATTTTAATTTAGATTTTTACCAAAGGTTAATTTGATTTTGAAGATCTTTGTTTGGGGTGGGTAGATTCCACTACGCACTGGAAGTAATGAACTTGGTGGAAATACTTCAAACGGCCTTATAAAGGATTAATTGTAAAACTTAAAATTTGCATATTTATTCAGAATATTTAAGTTTTGTAATAAAACTAGAATAAATTTCTTTAAAAAAAGTTTTATTCATTTTATATAAATAAGCTTCTCGTGCTCATTGTTGGGAAAAAAAAAGTGATAAAACTACTTACATTTTTAGTACCACTTACATTTTTGTCACACTAAGGGTGTGCCCTGCTGGAACTTTTCCCGTGGAATTTTACAAGAGAGGTTTATTATTTCCGAAGACTTTCGGAAAATTCCGTAAAAAAACTCGTACGATTTGATTCGCTGCCAAAAGTTTGTAGTTTAAGAAAATGTGCAAACACGATTGTTTGGGTGGCTAATGAAAATTTGGAATGATAAATTCTACCAACTTAAGCATTTTTTAATTTCAATAACTGTTTGATACACTTTTTAAATAGTTAGATTGATAGTAACACCAGTCATTAATTTCTTTTACGCTTGTAAACCTATAAATGCTTTATTCTATAGCACAGATATTAGTTATGTTCTGAATGTTATTGAATTAATGTAGCCATTTTTAACATGTCCATCAATTGGAGGATGTAGTTACAAAACTCGCGTTCTCCGAAGTTTGACTGCAATATAGGGTCCAGTCAGCACATTGGCGGCTTTTGACCATCGTATATGAAGAGTACAAGGGAAGAACCGATTGATTTATTAGGTGGACGCCCGCAATTGTCTGCTTGGCGAGCATTGGCAGCAGAAAACCGACTTCTCTCTTTCTTCTTCGCTGGTCCAAGCGTCGGGATCGTCGATCGCCTGAATCTTGGTAGCTAGAAACTACAGAGATAGTAGTTACAATATTAGAGTGGAAGATCACGTGACCTACAACACTGACTTCATTGGGGCTCCTCTGGGAGCTCCTTGCACGTCCCGTGTAGTAAGCATTGGAGGTCACGTGATCTGCCACTCTTTTACTCTAACTATGATCTCTGTGGTAGGAACTGATTTCCTTACACAAGTTTAGACGATCACTCGCTATCATCGCCAAAGTGGCCTGCTAAGGAAACTTCTCTACAAAATCAATCGTTTTTTCCCGTGTACTATTCATATGTAATTGGACGAAGTCGCCTTTGAAATGGCCGGACCCCAGATCTTAGATATATTTTGGAGAATGTGAGTTTTGTGTAACTGCACCCTTCAATTTCTTTTTGTCTAGCCTAACGCAATATTTACTATAGAAATATGTAGCATATGAAAAATTTGAATTTGCGGAAAATATTGATAATAATTGATTTGTATTTTTCAAAACTTTTTTCATCATTAAATCTAAGATGCTCCTTCTAATGAAACTAATAAGAAGAGCTACTACTATATGACACAAAAACTTTGTAACTACGCGTTTTAGAAACCAACCATTTTAACAATTTTGGTTGATTTTTTGTGAGCAAAATTAAAAAAAAACTACTTCTTAATAGCTATAACACATCCAAGTTTTCGAATCAATATAACACTTTTTTACTTTGTATTTCCACTCTCGTATCAAGAAAAAAAATCATCCATGCGCGCCAACGTTAGAATGGATTGATTTCTGAAAACTTCACCTTATTGAACTAAGAATGTAAGAAGCGAAGGTATAATGCGAATACATTTTCTTTGAAAAGCTCAAATCGGAATCCGTTTCGGAGAAGAGAGGTTCTGAGCCACCTTTAGCCCATCTGCAACAAACTACCGATAGTTTGTTGCAGCATTTTGCAAAACATTCACATACCATTTCGATGAATGCGTTCCATAAAAATGCAAATGTTCTATTTAGCCGCTAAGTATTTCTGCGAATCTTGTTATGCAGTTTACAGAGTTGTTCACTGTTGTGCAAGAACACCCGGTTACTCAGAAAATGAATCATTATAGTTTGTGTTTCAACTAGTTTGTTTTAATTTAGTATCGTTATTCAATAATTCTAACGTCTTAATAATTGATTGTATTCTAAATTGTTAAGTCTCGGTTCTTGGAATTATTGAATTTAAAGTGTTATTTTTTAAATCTGTTCCCAACATTTACCATTTTTAACATGAATTTTTTCATAAAAAATAGTTTTATTGCAAAGTAAATTATAACCTCGTTTAAGGGATGTCAATTTTTTTTTAATTTTCTTAAAAATCTTAGAAAGCCCCCATAAACATTGATTTTTTAATAGTGCACAGTGAGGGGCGAAACTTTCTAGAAGGACAATTCTACTAGGTTATAATGTACATATTGTTTGACGTAAAAATTGAGAATTCTTTAACAACATATGGGCAACTTGGGTACTTATTAAGAAATTGAATAGTATAAGCCTTTTTTATTCAAAAATATCTACAAATTCTAAAAGATTGGGCTTATTTTTTTATATTGAAGTGTCCAGATAAACTGAAAAATTGTTTTTTTTTTTAATTCTGAAACCTTTTGACTGACCAATGTACCTACGTTACACGAATACAATTTTATAAAACCAATTTATCAATATTTTTTTCAGATCAGCATATTTGTTTTAGTTTACAATAAATATGTAATAGTCAAGAACTTTCGAAAGCAAAATGTTTTTTTTTTTTTTTGACAAATGCTTGAACCATCGGGCAAAAATATATTTTCGAAAACACCTACCCAGTGTGAAAATTTCGCATTTTCTTGCTTTTATCCAAAGAAAAGCGGATCAACTTATGTTTTTCTTTTCATATCTGACATTTTTCATATCTAAGGTGCCTTCAAAAATTTAATCCCAAGCGTACGATTTTATTCGTAAAATTGTGTCAAAGCCAATGCGCCAAGAATGTCCATTCATCCGTTAGTTTATAAATCCTCCTAGGCCTGACTTCCATTTAAATGGAAGTTTTGTTTTATGTTTCTATAACTACTCAATTTATTTCAAACTTTAATCACTGAAATGGTTCGATCGAAGATGATCTGAAAATCCCTTTGTAGTCTTTGTCCCATTTCTTGTAGTTATACGATGGTCAACAGTATTTCGGAGTTCTCACAAAAGAAGTTTTTTTAGCTATATATTTTAAGGTAACAGGGAACAAAACGACCACTCAAATTATCGAATTTTCGTTTGAACTTTAGGACAGGAGTTTGCAAATTTGGTTGTTAATTTCAATATAACATTGTTGCCAGCTTTAATTGTCATCATTCCAAAACACCAATTGCATTTTGCATTAACCCTTTCAGTCCCAGTGATGCCATTTGGCATCATCACTTTCAATATTTTTTTCAAAATGTTTATGTCCCGCTATGACATCCAAACACACATCATTTGATTCTTCACACTTTGTTCTATCAGACAAAATTTTACTTTAATCTCAATAGAAGTCAGATCTACTATTTTTTTTATTTAGAAAATAGTCAACAAGCGTTTCTCCTGATTTTTGATAAGTTCACTTCAGTTCCACATATTTAAAACACAATTTAAACTATTTCGGTTAAAATAATTACTAATTTTTTTTTTAATAATATGGTCAGATACCTTAAAATATATAACTCGAAGTGTTTTTAGGTAATATATACTTTTTTATTTTGTTGTTTTCCACAGTTAAAGAATTTTGGCATTGTTTCAAAAACCATATAAAAAATTTAAATTGATTTTTTTTCTTATGGAATTCGTATATTTGACCTAAAATAAGCTTATTTTGTGAATATCAGATGTTTCTGTAGTGTAGTAAATTTTTGGGACTGAAAGGGTTAAAGTTAACGTATTAATGTTGCAATTAACTATTTAATACAAAAAACTGATACAGCTCTTTTTTTTACATTTCTAGCACACACAAAATTTTATTTTAGGGCTTCAGATATACTATTTCATGAAAAAGTCATTCTACCAAGCAATTATTAAGCAGTAATATTTTCAAAATTACTTCCAAAGCATACGTTTTAATGGATACAGACTTGCTCACTCTACGGAATGGACGATTTCTAACTAATTTCTGAATTTTCGCTTCATACATATACCAATTGACGGATTTTCGAATAGGGAATTTTCCTCTTATTGCCCGGAATCCGGAAAATAGTAATTACAGAGTTATATCCTAAAAGTTAGCACGTTGATTAAATTAACGTCGTACTTTAGACAGTTGACAGGTCTTATTAATGAATTTCAACGAATATATATGAAGAATGTATGCGTAGGATTTTGATGGTGCTTTGGGAGGATATAAATATTTAAGCATTAACAAAAATGGCTTAAGTTGCTTTCATTATTTTTTTATTAATAACAATCAATCAATATGTACACAATTATGATAAAATTATGCACTTTAAAGTATTTTTTAAATGTGTCATGTGTAGCTGGTTTCAAAAATGTTACAAAGTATCTGTTCAATCAAAATTACAAAAATATATTTCAAACCTTAAAGCTTGGACTATTAAAAATTTATTAGATTGACAATCCTAGATTCGTTATTTTAATGGGAAGAACATGTTTATAGATTTTGGTTTTACAAAAGATTTAAGCATTGCTGTATTAAACTTTGAGAAATCGTTAGAATTTCGTTGGATATTCATTTCTTGGTCACCATGTAAAACTTTATAAAAACATTTTAAATTTATACACCACCTTTATTTTGTAGCAGAAAAAAACAAGTCCAATTCAATAATATTCTTTTTCATTACCCTTCTAAACACCAATATTAAAAAAATATATCTAGCATATGAAAACTCGGTTTCCTCTGAGGATATTTTTCAAACTACCCGTATTTGAAGACTTATAAATCTTTGCACTAGTAATTTTTTTTCAACCATGTCTTTTTGAAAACCATGTTTTTAGGGTATTTTTCTATTTGCAACACCAAATAATGGAAAATGAAAATAATTGGAAAAATCTACGCAATTCGATCATGCGATGAGAAAAATATTCCATGTAAGATGAAATGTTCAATTCATCATTCAAAAGAGTAATTTCTTTGTGTGCAAATGCGTGATAAAAAGCATTTTTTTATCTTTAAAATACATTTCATTTTCTCTTTTTCAGAATTTCGTAAAACTTTCAGGTAATTTTTTTTTAAGTTTTCCATTTTAAAAATATTGATGCTTTTTTTATTTGTTCACAATTTCAAAACTGCATGTTTTAATGTTCCGATGGTAAAGTTTAAAAAACTTTTTTATAATAGTTTTTAGTTTAATGTAATATTAGTTTAGATTAGTTGGGATTTCTTTTCTGTGTGGAAAATAACCATTGAACAAAAAATTTACTTCATGTTACGAATAATTATATTATTTAATGCGAGAATATAAGTAGAGTTAAATCAGCAATTTAAAAAAAGAAGTACAATATATAGTCTTTAACTGCTGGTTAAGTTTTTAGGTTGAATAATTATACATTACACTCCTACAAAGATTAATTCAGCTAAGCTCATTTAATTATTCTTTTAAAATGCGTTACGTATTACCTCGTATAAGAATAATTGCAAAGCTGTATGAATACAGACTTTATGAGATGGTTTTCTTACCATTATTAAGGGATACGGTACCTCAAAATTTGTCAAAAAATCGATTTTTCTGTTTTTACTTTTTATTATTTACAATGATTTCTGCCCAGTTACTGAAAGTTTCATAAAGATGTCTTCTGTAGAAAAAAAATTATTAAATATTTTCTAGAGTCATTCCTATAAGTTTGAATTCGTATTTCGTCTGCTTCCAATCAATTTTCTCGGTTTCGTGTTTTTCAATTCTTCTGTTTAATAAATCCCTATGGCTTTTTTGCTAACTAAGTTAGAATTCTGAAATTTTTAACCTGTGTTCCTATTTCATGCACAATTTTGTGCACCATATACATGAGGTCTACTATGTATAAGTGATTTTTTTTTTAAGTTGAATTCAATAATTTGTATTTTTGGTGATTTTCAGTAATGTTTTGAGTAGCATATCCCCTTTAAGTTTTACATTACCTAAACCTGGTTAAAATAGCAGTTTAACACTTTTTTTCACTTCGATTCAATATTTTTTTTACTTTCGACAGAGACCTGTAATTTAATATCCTTCTGTACATAAATGGTAAAATAAATTATAAGCAATTTTTCATATTAAAAATTATTTTACAACAGTACATTAAAATATTAATTTGATATGAGGCTGAAAGTGTTGCAACCTTTTAAGTGGTCCAACTCAATTTCCCTTTAAAAAAATCTACGATTGTGTTAGTTAAATTGCTTTTCCTCTTTTCTAGATAAAGTTTGAAATATGAGGTGAAGGAGATTACAAGCTTTAAAATAATAACTAAGATTTCATTCATATCGTGACGTTGATATGGTTAATGGAAACCGAAAGCCCGATTTGTATTTGTTTTTGTATTATGTTTGGAAGGTTATTGTATAATGGGTTTGCATCACAATAAAATAATCTAGCGAGTTTGAAGACAAATGTAACCGTTTTGCAAGACTTATAGCTATAAAATATATTCAGAGCGCTACTCTTAAATTGAATCCGTAAGTAATTTCTAAGAAGTAATATTTCATCATGGATTGAGCATTATTCATTTTAAATAAAAAATAGGTTGAATTTATTACGTTATTCTTTTGCATTTATTCGTGACAACTGACTATCATTTAAACCCTTTTATTATATATTTTACATTAAAAAAAATGATTTCATCGCTACACTTAATAGAAAAACACTTAAGAAAGTTTTACAAAATAAACACTGCATTTACACTGTTAATGTGATATAATTTTTTTTTATCTTGTTTGAAGTATTAAATTGCAATAATATCCTACTTACAATTCTCGATGCTTACATTTTTTAGAAATTCGTGAAAGCAATTTGGTAAAAAATTCAAGTTGTTTAAGTAGTGCTTAATTTATGTAAAACGACTAGAAATGCTAATATAACTCAAATAGTTTAATATAAAACTGTACATTACGTGAATGTTACACTTACTGATGCAAGAAATTTTCGTAAAATTTTTTATTCGTCTTTACCCAATACTTTTTTTTAAATTGAGGCCTTATGTAAATTTTACTTTAAAGTATTTTGAAAATATCTAAAATTTTAAATTACTTTAGCCTTTTGTATCACTGTTTGGAAAATTAAAAATGTTGATATTTTTATTTATAAAAAATGTGTTAATGTTTAAGTTTTAATACTATCTTAAATTTTGTATATTTATTTTTTCCCTCCTGTTATTGCGTTTTGTTTCTAAAATAAGGATATTAACATAAAGATGAATTGAGTTAAGAAACGCCAACAGTGAAGGATTTAGCTGATACTACAGAATTTTTAAATATGAAAGTTCGTATAGTTAGCAATTCTTATAGTTATACATAAAAAGTTATATAATTAAATTTATTTTCTGATAACTTTAAAAATATCCTTTTCATATATATAATTCATTCATTGCATACTCATTAGCTATAATTCATGAAATAAAGTCGTTTGGGTTTAAAAAAAAATGCATGGTAACCGTCATAATACTTTACAATATATCCTTAATGGCATATTATGTGAATATATAGCATGTTATTCTTTTTAATTGTATCATGAATAAACTTTTAAACTGCATCTTACAGTTAAGTATAATATAATCTCCACTTCATTATTCCGATTTCTTTTCTTAAGAACATAATCTTAAGATTAAATACCTATTAAGTGTCGAGTCCCTTGCTTAGCGTGTCAAACATGATTGATGATTCTTGTAAAAATATTTTTTGTGTTGCAAACACCAATTTAGGTCTATTTTCTAAATATAAGTGTTTTTAAATATTTTGAAGTAAAAATTAAACTAAGGGTTTTTTTTTTGGGAGGAGAGGATGGAGGTGCGCGTGAAATTAATTATTTGTGCTACGAAAAAAATCGCTTTATTCTGTTACTTAAATACTAATTTTATTTTATTTTTGATAATGTTAATAAATTTTTTATATGACCATTGTAGGCAAAATACAATGTATACATTAAAAATTAAATATAGCAAGAAAAATCCCATTAGGCATTGGGTTCCAATTAACTTTAAAATCAAAATACTCCTTAGATCAAGGTTAACTATGTCACTGCTGCCCTGTACACTCTTAAAACAAAAGATTGAATTCCACTCCAGTTGAAGTGCATTTTTGACACTGGAAAGGAGTGAATATTATCTCAGACTGAGTTAAAATCACACGTTTGGAGTGATCCTGTCGGTGGTTTAACACACAAAGGATCCACTCCAAAAGAAGTGCATTTTCCAGACTGGAGGAGTGAAAATCAATCAGACTGAGTTAAAATCGCTCGTTCGTTTTAAGAGTGTACAGTAAGAAAATTAACCAATATCTGAAAAATATTGACAATTTTGGTCACAAAATACTTAATCTTTACTACACTTCTGAATGAAAATTAAATGTTATGTAGATGCGGCGGCGTTTTAAACTGCCGAGGGCAGATTATGTCACTCAAGAAAGGGAGTATAGCATATCAATAAATATAATTGTGTACGTCAGACTGGTGAACGAACAATTTGTTCGTTGTCCTCTGTCAGGTAGGACAAGAAGCCAGGTTAGTTATCAATTTCGTTAAATGACTGCCATGGGTAACTAGAGAGAGGTCAAAACCCATGGTTAAAGGGGGAATGGGCGCGCTGGACCGGGGGTACCCAAACTCAAGTGCCTCAATGCTAACCCAATGGAAAAAAACTATTTTCTCTGACACATTTCTCCTACCTTTGATAAAATATATATTTAGTACTTTTAGAAAATATTAAGTATTGAAAATTATTTAAGTTTTTTATTTAATTAAGGTGTTTTAATATATTTCTGTTTATTTTTTTACCAAAAAATATTGAGCATTGAAAACTATTTTGACCGTTTGAATGCATTCAAGTTAGATTTCAGTGTATTTATAAAAGGTAAATGTAAGCCGATGTGTCATACTGCCTTCATTACTATCGTAAAATTGTTATTACGGGTTTTTAATAGCATTATCGTTTTTGAACACATCTGCAAAGTTGCTTTTGATTTCAAGTACCCGGAAAATCCCAACAAAGCATACACTGTTGAGATTGTTTCACATCCGCAAACTCGTAAATAAACCCCATTTACTCAAGTCGTTAATGCTGTGTATGGTTAACTTTTACGAGCAAACAGTGTCCCCCTTAATGAATCTAAAACGTTTATGATATTATCCCTACGCGAGTACAATGCAAATGAGCGAATTATAAAGTTTGCATACTCAAAGTTTATGGCTTGGAAAGGCTTTCTGCGTGTATTGTTCTTGATGTGACGATGCTAAGTTTTTGTAACTTTAAGCTTGTTTGTAAAGTAAATTTTTTAAAAACAAAGATCATTCCATTTTGATGATATCTGATATCTTTTTGAACTATCGTTGAAAAACAAACAATAATGCAATAAAGTTTACCATTTTGTATTTCATGTGCATGTCGGTAAAAAGTCCCAATATTCTTTGACTAAGGAGACAAAGCTGTAATTAAAAAGGCTGTAGACCTTGAAAGCAGTTTCCTTTCAACGTCTGTAAATTTAAAAGCAAATGAGTACCTAATTGAGTATTTATGCTTTTGTTAAGTAAGTCATTGTTCTTTTCTCTAAAAAATTTAAGCGGAACTTTTTAGTGCAATTTAATTGCACTTATTTCCCACAGACAAAATGCATTCAAATTCTAATTATAAAGATTAATTGAATTTAGAAGAAATAACGAACTGTTTTTTAAAGAAACAAGGATTCATATTTCATGGTACTAAAATGTTAAATATTCATACTTTTACTTTGAACCCTAACTACGTTCTTATCATTCATTTTTTTTGCTTAAACTACAAAGCAAAGACTTGTACACAAAATTCTCCAATTTTCGAATAATGTACATTAAACTAGTTACTGTAATCAAAATATTAATGAATGTTTGGGAGCATGTCAATTTTTTTCAATCACGTTTTGCATTTTAATTCATTATTCAAGAAGTTAAGCATAGTTTAAATACATTTACTGAGATATTATACTGAATATCACCAGCATACATAAACACTACTTTTATTCAAAAACATTTTTAAGTAATAAAACCTATTACAGAAAAAACGATTTTAGTTGTAGCAATAAGTTGATTCAGTTAAAGTAATTTAGTTATTGTTTAGTCCTTTAAAGCCGTTAAAAATTGCTTATAAATTCCCAAAGCACCTACTTATTTCATGTTATCAAAATTGTTTTAACACTTCTTTCTCTTTCCACGAAATCTCTACACATATTTTGTATTGTTTTTTACTTGAAATAATCTTTTTATTGATTTTCTCGTATGAAAACATCCCTAGGCGTACAAAAATCGACAGTCAGTGATGCTATTCGGGTCACATTTCAGGGTATCAAACAAAACAAAAAGATTAAACAGATCATATATTTGTTTAGATTCATTGTAACAAAATCTTTAAATATATTTTTCATTCATGTTGTGTATCATATTTATCAATAATCTCAGTATTTACATATTCGCATATATTATCTCTTTTGCACTATGTTGTGTATTTAAAATACTTTTAAAAGCTTGTTAACTTACATATTCGTTCCTATGCAACACTGCATTTTTATTTTATTTTTGGTGCGTATTAAAAAAATACTGAACAGTATCGAAATTATATATTTATGTGCAATAAAATTTGTGTCAGAAAATTTTTCATAAATCCATTATGTACAAATAATACTTTTATTGAAGAATTTCAAATACTTTAAAAGATTTTAAATTAGAATCTGAGGTTTTTACTATTTTAAAGATAAATCCAAAACATTCTTAAAAAAACTTATTATGAATTTTAAATTAAAACATTGGTCATTTCATTAAATTTTAATAAAACCCATCCTTAAATGTCAAATATATACATTGATTTTCTAGAAGGGTACTTTCGTAATTAGGGTTTAGAATATTTTTAGAAACTGAACTTTTTACACTTACTCTTAAAAAAACACTTATAATTCTTTTTACGAAAAAAGACTGTCTTTTAGTCATCAATTGAGGATGACCATAAAATAAAACATTCAACAAAAGTATCCACAATCAATGAAACAATACTTAGTATTTTTCATTGTTTTGCCATAAAATCAATCAATACAAATGCTTTCTGACACTTTTTCTTTAATTTTTTTGTTTATTTCATCTCTAATAAATAAAAAAACGATTATTTATCAACATTTCTATTTTATTTGTACTTATTTTGTTACAATGTCTTTTTCCAGTCTGAAATCGCATGTGTTATCCATTGCTTATTTCGATTTTTTGTGAGTGGGATTGGCTCAAAAAAAATTTTAATCTGTAAAAAGCTAAATTGTTGTTAAACTATTTTTCTATTACAATGATCATTATTAATAATTATAATAAAACAAAATTATAAAAGTACTAATAATACCTATAAAAGTTTATTTCACCACCCCTGTCTGCGCAGACACGGATAGCTTGTTTTTGGTTGGTACCAATCTACAAAGCAACCAATCAGTCTTCATAAAAACTGTTTGTGTCCACGTGATAAGAGACCGTGGAACCAAGCCTTTACGGTTCCATTATAGACACTAAGCTTTTGTTTTGTACCATAAATATAACATACGTCTTTTTTTATCATAGATAGTTTATAAAAAGGTATGATTTTACCATCCAAACTTTATATTATGGTGATTAATTATGAATAAATACATTCGCACAATAAACGTGGATTCTTTACAAGTGAGCGCTTAAAAAGTATCTTTATATGAATTCATTTTTTTAGATGGTTTCAATGTTGACTAAAGTTCAAAGTTTCGCTGACACAATATTTTTTCGGAAAACCACTTTAACGAAAGCAACTAAATTCTGGAAATATGTGACTTTATTGCTTTTAAACTCACCTCACAAGAAATCTTTACGAGTTGAAAAACCGCTGAGTTCTTTGTTTGAAATAGCGGATTGATTATTTACTAAACTTATTTGAAACTCTGAACTTTTACTGAAATAATACAGGATTTATCTGGTCTCAAAAGAGAATTGAAAGGCCGTTTTGAGAAATAGACACTTTTTTAAACTTTAAAACGGTCCCAAATGGGATGGAACAATGCTGAATTATTTAGAATCGTTTCAGTTAGTTCAGTAAATACGGCTTTTCATAGTATTTCTCTGAACTAAGACTCTATAGATAAAATAAACGATCACAGAAGATAAACCGTTAAAAGTTTTGAACAAAGCAATGAATGAGTTGTACGCTATCTAATTTTAGAAAACAAAAATAAAACGTTTATTTGTTATAATCAAGTCGATTGAATGGTTTACTTTGTTTTAGATGAGAATCATTGTATTACCTTAATTTCTAACATACTATAAGCATATTCGAATATTATCGATAAATTTGAAAAAATTATACATGCATAATTATGAGACTATTTCTTTAAAAATATTATTTGAAAAATTAGTTTAGGACGTAAATTGACAATTTTCTTAATATATTGATCCCTATATTTTATATAATTTAAAGTATTTAAGGGTAAGAGGGCTGTTGTGTATACATGCCCTCTTTCCCTTAAATACTTTAAATGATACGAAATTTAGAGGTCAACATTGGGGAAATGATCAATTAACGATTTTTTAAAATATTTTTTTAAAGTCTCTTAATAAACTACTTTTCAAACTAACGATTTTCTTTTTTATTTTTAACATTAAAAACATCATCACATGTTATATTTATTTCTTAGGAAAGGTATTGAAATTTTCGAAAGTCAGATTGGTAGCGTGTCACAACTAGCTATGCATATTTTGCAAAGATACCTTATTCGTTTTATATTGTCATAGCAAATATACTTCAGATAGAAAACTTTTATGTCTTTTTATCAGTATTATGCCTCATTTTCATGATGTTACCCGAAACATGAAATAACGCAAAATATGCATGTCACAAGTATAATATCAGGTTGGTAACATCAACTTCTGAAAAGAGTTCCAGTCTGGAAACGTCATTTTCGGAAGTCTTTGAATCTACCTCTTAGACTGTTTACAAATTTCCATGCTGCTACTTCAAGAATTTATAGTAGAATAAAACAGATGAGAATTTTTAGTGTTTTTAATCCGAGCACTTTTGAGTAACTCCTCGGTAACGAACTCTCTAATCGGTAACGCACCCTAAATTTATAGAAATATATTATATCGATTTTTCTCTAGAAATTTTCGATATATTTTTTATGATAGTTTTCGTGGATGTTAAGAAATCAACTTTGTTTCTAGTTTGATAATACGATAAATAAATTTTAAAAAATTCTTTTAAATTAGTCAGATCAATATCATTTAGCAAAATTCGATTTGTTACTGAAATACAATTACGTTACCGACCTTTCATAAACATGTGTTTAAGGGTTTATAGAATAGATTTTCGATAGATTTTGAACTTTAAATAAATGACTGATAATTTAATTTCGTCGCCGGATCTGTAACGCCTCATCCCATCTGTAAACTAGCACTTTTCAAAATATTGATCCTTAGCTTCAATAATATAACACTATTATGTAAATAAGGGATTAAAATTAAAAGTCAATTAAAACTGTAAATTCATACCATTGTCCAAACCTATAGGTCAAATATAATAACTGAAACGTGAAATGAAAATACGGAAGTCCATTATCCGTTAAAAGTTCTAGAGTAGTTCGTGTACACACGGTCAGCATGCCGAAATCAATTTCGGATCGCCCTTATCAAACAAACTAATTTTCCACTTCAACAAATCACCCCAAAATCACAAAATTACTTCCTAATAAACAGTAGGATTTATATGTAGTCTAAATATTGATTTCTGATTTAATACTTTTCTAAATATTTGATGTCTCTCTTGAGAAAATGGACATAACTTATTGGCTTTAAATATATTCGTATGGCAAAATATAATGTTCGTTTGTTATTTTATGTGTTATATCTTTTCAAAACGAGTCATGAGCAAATATTTACCTTAATTTTTCAATTTGTGTATTTATTTAAAATTGTATTATAATTCGTTTGGTTTTAATTGTATAATGAATATAGATATTTATTTGTCGAGATTTAATATAATTCGTATAACCTTAATCGGTTAGTCAATAATAGCTATAGTAAGAGATACTGTCTATATTTTTTTATTTCAGTTAAATTTAAATTATCTGTATTTTACATATCGCTTTCTTGACTTTTTATTGTTATGAAATTTTTATTGTTTGAAGAACATATTTTATTTTTATAGAGAAATAAGGAGAAATTTATGATTAAATATATCTCTATAAAATTTATGATTTTATAAAGAAATCATAAATTTCTCCCTAAAACTTTACTTTATTCCATTTTAATATATTATCTGACATTCATATCTTTATATTCCAGTAAAAGACGGATTTTAGGAAAACATAGAATATTGTTTTTCGTTTCAGGCTACCATGGACAGAATCAAATTAAGTAGAGTAAATCCTGGACTAAAATTTACAGTAAAACATAGTCGCAAACCCGTGTCGCGATGTCAACTGCAAAAGTAATAAAATTTTAAGTTCTGTTCTTATCACACAAGAAGATGTTATACGAAATAGTTTGGTTTCTCGTATCATGGAAAGAGTAGTTTTATAGAAAGATAAAAAAAATTTTTTTATCTAAAGCGTTACATTTTAGGAGATTTGAAAAGAGTGCTATACTAAAATCCTCGTAAGCTGTATTAAAAGATATCGTAAAACTACATTGCAAAATATCATTTCTTTTAAATATACGTTTATGATATCATAGTTTAAGAAAGATTGATGGTGTTTTAAAATTTGAAACTCTAAGCGTTTTTCTTATAATATGCAAAAGTAGTATTTTTGTAGTAAGTATAATTTATTAAACTTAAATCTTTAAATGCATTCCTGAACACTCAAAGCTGCATAGTTTTATCGACATACAATTTTAAAATAGTTTATTTTTGAACCTACAATATTTTATACATAAAAAAACTACAACAAAATATTTAAGTTTTTTAAGAATGTTTTTTTTTTATTTTTAAACCCTCTTTAATTTTTTTAATTAAATATTTTGAACTTTATACTCGGATGTTTAGTTTATGCATTCTCCATTAACTTTAAAATTTTCTCTATGTTAGACACTCAAAAAATTAAATTTCTCTATATAGAAAATACCTACACATTCAATGCAATGTCTGATCGTGTTAGTAAAGTGTGAAGTGTAATTTTCTAACGATCCTTACCCATTAATTTAACTTTTTGTTCCACATAATGTTTGTGCTAAAGCGTGCGCTAAATTACTTGACTCAAGCTATGATGGAGAGAAAAGCTGTTCAGTCTGCGGGGGTATTTTGAGTTGATTAAATATGAAGTTTAAGCTCCGAATTAAAATATTCTATTATTTTTTGTCCAAAAGCTAAACTTTTAGAGATATTAAGAGTCGTTTTTTAATGGGGGACAACTTGTGATAATCGATGCCTTCAATTTTTCTAAGACTTACATGAAGAGTACACGGGAAAAACCGATTGATTTTTCAGAGAAGTTTCCTCAGCAGGCCACTTTGGCGATGATAGCGAGTGATCGCCTAAACTTGTGTAAGGAAACCAGTTCCTACCATAGATATCATAGTTAAAGTAATATAGTGGCAGATCACGTGACCTCCAATGCTAACGACGGGACGCGCAAGGAGCTCCCAATAAAGTCAGTGTTGTAGGTCACGTGAAAAACCACTGTAGTACTTTAACTACGATCTCTGTGGTTCCTAGCTACCAAGTTCAGGCGATTGGCGATCCCGACGCTTGGACCAAAGCGAAGAAGAAAGAGAGAAACCGGTTTTATGTCGCCAAGCAGACAATTGCGGGTGTCCGCCTAATAAATCAATCGCTTCTTCCCTTGTACTCTTCATATGTTTGTAGTACTACGATAAGAATAAGTGAACTTCACTTTTTCTTAAATCCGTGTTGTTTGGCATTGGTGCTTGGTACTTTACTACTTTAGGGTGTGTAATTAATTCAAGAAATATTTTTGTGGGTCACTGATGGCTTTACTAGATATTTAGACAGAAACAAGACAAAAATCAACCAAAATGACCTTTTTCTAATGACCTTGACCTTCAAAGTAACCCACTAAACTAATTGTGCTGATATATACCTAGAGTCAAGTAGTATTCATATCTAAGAAAAGATTCCAAGTTCCCTCATGGCTTTAAAAGTAGACTGACGACATTGCAAACAATTTATTCCAGACTTTGTACTTTGACAATCTCTCAAGGTCAAAATAATTGGATTTTATAAAAAGTGAAATTCATTTTTTCTTACCTTGGTACTACTAACACTATAACACCCTTATTCGATTTGGCCCTGTTGAAAATAAATGACCCCTAACCATTTAGTGACAGAATCACTGGACAACAGCGAAAATGGCCTAGACCGTAAAGTATAAAACATTGAAAGGATTTAGCGAGTAGAACATGAATACCACAAAAAAAATCTTGGCTGCAATTTGAGAATTTACGTTTTTTTTTTTGTGTCAAAGGTGCCCGAATTCATTTTATTTGTTTTGAAAAAGTTTTTAATAACACATCTGGTTCCCATTTTTCCCCCTACGGATTGTAATAATACGACTTTTTCTATCTGAAACAAAGTTAATTTTCCTGTTTTCTCTGACTGATTTCAGTGTGTTGATACACTTTAGTATAAAAAAAATCCCCCGCCTAATCCTTTATTTCTTTACCTCCTGCCTCGGTTCTCGATACTTGATCTCCATTACTTTCCAGTTTGCGATCCTTTCATGCCTGAGTCTGCTGTTATGTTCACATTTTCTCAGCATCCATCATTATTTAGCTTGTCGCAGTACTGTCAATTTCGCTGAGGAAACCATGTGTCCGTAGACGACGAAATAGCGCTATGGTGATCAGTCATATTTACCCACCACGGTAAACGCAAGGACAGTAACTCGATTGCTATATTGTGTGTTTAAAGTGTTTTCAAAGATGAAAGTTACAAACTTTGCCTTTATTTGTATAATTTTTTTTTTAATTTCGTAAACTTAAAATTTTGTTTCACCTGTTATAACTTAACGGTTTCGATCTTTTCAAACAAGTTATGTATTGAAAATAACAAGATTTATACTCTTCGTGCTAAAATTTTTTTTAAAAAAAGACATCTAAAGAGTCTGTCTGTCTGTCTGTCTGTGTGTGTGTATGTCTGTTGGATCGAAATAGACCAGACTTAGACTCTGACTTAAATTCGAAAAAATAATTAATATAATTTAAGTATAATACGTATAATATAATATACGTAATATATATAATATAATACTTACGTGTCGTGTGCAGGCTTAGTTTTTTTTTTTTTTTTATTGATAATTAATTTTTAATTAATCAAAGTTTCAAAAAAATACGTCCATCCACATGGGGACCATAACCATAATACATGGAAAATACATGGACGAAACGGGGCCTTGACGCCATCCGCCATCCTCTATTAGTTTGTTGATTGAGTTTTGAGTTATGCGCTCGCTGCTTCATCCTCTATTATCCTTTACTTTTTTTTTTTTTTTTTTTCCGCGCGCATGCCAACGAATGAATTTATTTATTGAGTGTATTTATATTTTCAAGTAATGCATGCTCTAAAAAAAAGGAATGAGAAGTTAACGGGTTCCCAGTAAGGCGGGACCATACTGCTAGTATTATCATAAAACATGTCAGTGTCACTTTTTATCATGAAAAAGGCCCTAATTTTGTGTGCTTACTTCTTAGATTTTTTTTCGGGGCATAAGTGATAGAAATATGCAACAGTCATAGTTTATATGTTTATAAAGTTTCTTTGTAACTACTTTTGCTTATATTCGAAAAAAGTAGGACGTTTACGCGTCCCAGGGGGGCGCTTAATCCCAACTTTTCACGAACCCCTTTACCACGTTAAGGACAATTTATTAACTAAAATTAAAAAGGGTAAAGTTTTAATCGAAAATAGCATTAAAACGTTATTCTTTGTTTTGTCATGATTTATAAATATAATTGAAATAAAAAAACTTTAAATTTGCCACTGGACTTTAAATATAGATTGGACTTTACATAAATATTTTGTATAATGTTATGTTTTTTCCACAAATCAGTAATTCAGGAAATAATTGGGTAGTCGAGCAATTTATCAATGCCGAAAATTCAACAGAGATACTCAGTTGTCATGCTCAGTCAGTATCGTATGAATTAGTATTTGACATTGCAGCTTGATTTTACCGAATAAATTCTATATTATGATAAATACTTGGTCATTTTCCATGATTACATTTATTCTTATTAATTCAAAGATCTCCGTTTCTTTCTGCGAAACAAATTATTTAACCATCATTAATTATTCCTCAGATTAAATAAAAATTAATCAATCATGCGTTCATAAAACTTGTGAAACAGGGATTACAGTTTTGGGACTATTAGTATTTCGTTTACCAGTATTGTATATCAGGAAGTTTCCTTACGTGTATGAAAGAACAAAAGTTTGTTGAAAATAGCACGTGCCAAACACCAAAGTTCTACGAAAATCTATTTTCATTTCTATAGGTTTCTTTTCAACAAGAAAAGTCTTTTCCTATACCAATATCTGTTTTTGAATTGCATTCATTTCTTTCTGCAAGTCATAATATTGTTTGAATACTCAAGTAAATAATGCTTATTCTGTATTATTCTGTCACGTACAGGATTGTTCGCTAAAAATTGGCTTCTTCATTCACAACGCATTTCAACGTTTTCTTCTGAAAGGCTTTCGTTCGTTTATCCGTGAATATGTCATATCTCATAAGGTAAACAACTTCAATAATGATGCTAATGTTCAACGCATTTTTATGTTTTTTAAATTATCCTTTCTGTAGTGGCATTGTTCAAGCGATAAAAGAGTTATTGCGGTTTTTATTCTTTGATTTTTCGAAAACAATAAAATGTTCATTTAAATTTTCTTAAAATGAAAAGTTGATTTCTCAAATGATGATGTGAACGATTATCAATGAAAACGTTTTTCTAAAACTCATTAAAAATGAAGGATGTTTTGTTCCAATGAAATCAAATTCGTCTTGTAATTTACTTTAAAGATATTTAGTTACCAAGCAAAATATATTTTTATCACTTAATGTTCCAAAAATACTTTGTAATATTCACGTTAAATTTGAGATAACGAATTCAATTGATTAACGATGCCACTTGTTTTTAATTAAAACTTGTCATTAAGCTTTTTCTTTACGTCTTTGTAAAGCATTGACTCTTTAAATTCATTTAACGTCACTTATTAGAAATAAACGTTAACATATTTTATTTCTTTACTTTGAAACCAAAGTGAAAGATGAAAGCGTCCACTTTCAATTCATGCTTCAAAATGCTTTTTTTACAAAGACTGGATTTATATACAATTAAAACTGCACTTCTATCTTTTAAAGATATTAGAATAAATACACATAGAAGCTTCTTAAAACTGTACTTAATGATTTCTGTACTCTGTTTTTGCATTCAATGCTTATCATTTTATATAATTTTAGGGATTGTTAATAAATTTATTTAATAATAATTAAAATGCTCGTGCAAATGCACGTTAGTAAAATTAAAAATTATTATTAATTAAATACATGACAAAAAAGCAATTAAACTATTCTTCATGCAATTTAGTTTTTATTGCAATGTAATTTAGTTTAATAAATATACAACACAATACCAATTACCGAAAGTACATCAATTCACAATTTATAATTATTTAGTACGCATCGCATATTACGAGAAAATATATTGCATCTGCCATTGAAGTTTCTCTTGTGAATGTAGCTGTACAATATATCAGTAACCTAGTATGAATTAGGTATCCAAATACTTCCATACTTAATCTCGCCGTGCATTTACAATTTCTAAACAACAAAAATACGGCTAATTCTAACCAATGTTTATAAATTCCATCAATAAAAAATCTAAGGAACAATAATCCGTCCCAAACGGCTCCTAATCGCATCCTAACACTTTTTTTGACCACCAACATGTAACGAAAGTGACTGATAGTCCCTTACCAAGTGACTTTGTTTAGTCCATTACTCGGAAACAATATTACGAAGTTTTTCCTTCGCAGTGGTAATAAAGGTTCAAGGAAAGCATTAGGGGTGCTATTTTGAGCCATAAACACCCATTTTGTTCCGCTGTCCTTGGCATTTTTTCGCCGTTTGAACTGGGACATTGAGTGTTGACTTTAGAGCTTTGCTGTCATTTTCGAGCTATTTTTTCCGGTAAGTTCTGCCGCTTTTGTTTCAATATAGGAAATGGAATGGCCTCTTTGCCTGGTTTTGTATAAATTTTCTCTATATTGGTTCTGGTGTGTCAGTTTTTTTCTGCTACGGTAAATCGCGATATAAAATTAACTTAAGTAGCTTTTATGCCAAAATGTAAAAATTTATTTATTAAGTGGATATTGATTGATAAATAAAGGTGTTGGCATATTAAGTAATAAAAATAAAAAAACGTTTAGCTTAATAAAGTTGTATTTTGATTCATTGTACATGGTTTTCTTCCTGCATTTGAATTGTTGACGTCACGCTTTCCATTATATTCGGAGTATCGTCTGTTCCGATGAAGGGGCCTGCTCTCAAAACCTGCTTGTGACCAGAAAGTTATAGTTAGTCCTAAGCTAGAACTGTAGTCACAGTTGAAACTCGTCATAAGCTCTTAGCAACTTGCGGGTGTAAAAGAAATCAATTGGTGATTTTTTTATTTAAAAGAACAGCTTTATCTTTTAGGAATCAATTTAGCTTTATCATTAGGAAGTCAAACTTTTTCACGCATATCATTGAATTCAAATCAATGTTAATAATGATTCCATAGCACTTAATGTAATGTTACACAATTAAAAAAAATCCCATAAAACTATTCAATAAAAATGTCTATCGTTTTATGTTAAAACGCATGCCATTCCTCATCACACTTATCTTATAATTTTACATTATTCAAAACCTAAAAACATAAATATTACTGTAAAGGAATGAAGGCGTTTAATTGAATCTAAAAAATATTAAATTTTTTTGCGAATATCATATTAGAATAATTAACATAAATAACACTCGCACATTTAAATAAAAATTATATTTATACTAGGCTTAACCGGGTATTTAGTTCTTTTTAAGCCTAAAATCTCCAAGAAAATGTTCAGCACCTTTCAAGAGCTAGAAAAGTAATTTGTGTAGATAATTGGAATTAATGACCTCCTTAAATTAGGATTGTTTAATGCGAAATGCGATTCGGCAAAATCATCGTCTAAGCGACAAAAGGCCGGTTAGAGGATCCGTATAATTCTGAAACTTAATTAACGCACAATATACAGGATCTTGATGTCGTTAGTAAAAGTGTTTTAACAAGAGAATTCAAATCCTGGAAATGTGGTGATTTTGATTCTTACTAACTAGTTATGCAGATTCTCGTCACTTACTAATAAACGACTTATGAATTTACTTCCATATTAAATGTGCTTATTTGGTTTCGATCTTAGTTTTTTTTTAATTTCTTATTAACCGCTCAAAGATAACAATTTTCAGGATTGCAAAATAATGAGTTACTAAGTTTATACAAAACGTGTCTTGTATTAAAAAATATTAATCTATTGTAATTTGTTTTGTTATGAAATGCAAGTTAATTATAAACCTATGTTTGCAAAACATATGAAGAGTACAGGGGAAGAACCGCTCTTTTTTTTTCGTAGAAGGCTTTCCTTAATTGCCTCTTTGTGGATGATAGCGAGAAATCGCCTAAACTGGTGTAAAGAAACTGGTTACTCGCTTTTTTTCAATCTTTCGGGGCAACCCTGATTCACGCCAGAGATCAGTGGACACGTTTGTACCCAAAAAAAAAAAAAAAAAAAAAAAAAAAAAAAAAAAAAACAAAAAAAAAAAAAAAAAAAAAAAAAAAAAAAAAAAAAATTTGAAGTAAAGAAGTCTGCAGAATTAACTGAAGTTTTTTTTTTTTTTTTTTTTTTTTTTTTTTTTTTCATTTTTTTTTAATTTTTTTTTTTTTTTATTTTTTTACCATGAAATAAAAAGCGAAAAATAAAAAAAATAAAAAAAATAAAATAAAAAAATGAAAAAATTTTTTTTTTTTTTTTTTTTTTTTTTTTTGGGAAGTTGGGAGCGGGGGATTTGGGATGATGGGAATTTCTACGCTCTAACGGCCTAACGAACGCGAAACGAGAAACTTGTTTAATTATTAGTTCTATAAATATAATTGAAAAATATATTATAGTTTATTTTTTTAGATCTCGCTTGCTTCAAAAAATAAATATTTTTTTAAAGTGCCCGAAACGACTTTAGAATGGCTGTAGAAAAAATTGCAAAAAAAACTTCAAAAACACATGTGTACATTTTTACAATTATATTGCTAATAAATAACTTGCAGTTTTCTTTTCTTGAAGACTGAAAAACTAAGTGTTTAAAGTGTTTCCTTCAGTTTTTTTTTTTTTTTTTTTTTTTTTTTTTTTTTTTTTTTTTTTTTTTTTTTTTTTTTTTTTTTTTTTTTTTTTTTTTTTTTTTTTTTTTTTTTTTTTTTTTTTTTTTTTTTTTTTTTTTTTTTTTAAAAAAAAAAAAAAAAAAAATATAAATATATAGGCTTTCTCTTCTTTTTTTTTTTATAAATTCAAAATAACTTTTTTTTTTCTGAAAAAAAAAAAAAAATTTTTTTTTGCTGCACATTGCTACAGAAAAAAACTCATATCCCCATTCTCGATATACTTTTTTTTTTTTTTGAAAAAAAAAAACAACTGCAGATTTAAAGAAGACTGCAAGATCGAAATTTTTTTGAAGCAATTCTGCAGAATTTTTTGGCTGGGTACCGCGAATGAAGAACCGGTTTCTGGTCGCCAATGTCCGCCAAGCAGACACAATTACGGAAAGACTCTAAAGAAATCAAGCGGTTCTTTCCTTGTACTCTTCATATTTTATCTTAAAAAATCAACATAGCTTATGAAAATACTAAAGATCAATCCGATCAATCTATCGACATCCTTTTGATGTCAATATGACAAAAGATTTCTTTGAAGCTCTTCATTTACATTATCTATTTTTTTAACTGTCTTAGGGGTGTTTTAAACATGAAAGAATATTTCTTTTGTGTTTGTAAATAGTGAAGAGCATTATTTATATATTCGAGATCAAAGTTCCGGAAAAATCTTAAAGATTTGTTGAGCTTTTATTTTTTTTGTTGAGCAATGACTAGAATTGCTTACTTCTTCCCCGGAAAGAATTTTAACTACGTATTAATATGACAGGATGTTTACTTCTATGAGGAAATGCTAGCTACCAGTGAATGTTTCATGGATTAAAAGTCAAAAACAATAAGAGTCGGCTTTAAAAACCTGTCAACTAACATACATTAATTTGAACCAACTAATAAGGTTGTAATAAGCCTTTTCTAGTTTTTTTTTTTAAATGAGTTTTCGTTAAAATGTGGATTAATCAGAAGTAATTGAGACTTATATAAAAAAATTACAAAATATTTTGATTTTGCTATAACTGATCTCGAGAGTAATTATCCCCCATTTGATTCACAATATACAATTAATGTTCCCAAAACTCATGTAATTTAACCATACAAACTTGATTTCAGCCTAAATCATTTTCAGCTTAACAAATGTTTAAATATTATTAACAATTGCAAATATAGTTACTTTTGCAATTAAGCAAATAACCAGGCGCCACAGAAGTTAAGGGATAAAATATATTTCATTCCAAAACTTGGGGCTAGCATTTGATGAACCGATGGTTATTGACTACGTAGCATTACTATCTGAGTAAATTACCGTTCAAGTTTCAATGTCATATCATCATAATTCCTAACGTAGTACATGGAAGTTACATTATTCAGTTATCAACTAATCAACCTGATAGCACTCAGTTTGTATGTATCTTATGCGGGAACATGTTTCGGAGAATGTAGATAAGCTTCCAGTAATGAATTTAAACAGCCAAAACTTCCCTATTTCGAATTTGTCAAATTTAAATTGAACCTAATTTAGAATTAGTACAACTTATTCCAAAGGACATGCACAATAATTTATATACCAAGATTTAAAAATTATTTTAAAGCAACCTGATTGATAAAAGAAAAAGTAAAAACTTTTATTAATCAGATCAAATCGGAAAATTATTTACTGTTTTGATTTGTTTTCATGTATCGATTTTTTTATGTTGATTTGTTATATTTGAGTATGCTGGAATAAGAACAATCCCAAATTTCTTTCTAACTGAATCCTTTTAATTCGTTTACAGATTTAGAATCGAATCGCGCGAATGCATAACGAAAGTTTTTTTTAATTATTATTATTGAAGTTCTTTGAGGTGTGAAGGGAGAACCGGTTGACACATTTCAAAAAATGACATTTTATCTGACAATATAATTTTCATATTTGATAATTTTCGATACATGAGAATATATTAAGTTTCTCCTTAAAATTCAATAAAAAATTGTTTTTGATATGTCTATCAATGGTTATTACTTCCTTAAATGTATAAACATTATGGCAACAAATCAAATTACTTATAAATTAACTTCAGGAGAAGTTGTATTTTAAAAGATAAATATGTGAAAAAAGTTCAAGGTAAATAATATACATTAAGGCACATTCAACTAACATTCTACCAAATAAAACCAGTCATTAATTCTAAGAATAAGTTTTTTAATATTGAAATACTGAGACCCCCCCCCCCAATCATATTTCACACGGTACTGCGGTAGACATAAACTGCAGTAACTAGTCTAATGACTTAGACCATTGTTTCAAACATTCAATGACTCTAGCCTATTGTACAACTTTGCAAAAGACGAACTATTTGAAAGCAAAAACGGTCTGACTCATTGTTTTGATTAGGTATTGTAGTTTCCCCCGCCCCGTCTAAGTACTCAGGAAAGTCACGCAACTAACAAATATAAGTTTTAGAGTTAAAATAGTTAATATTTAGCACATGTTACAGTATATTTAAGACTAGCAGTATGGTCCGGCCCTACTGGGAACCCGTTAACTTCGCATTGCTTCCTTTAGAGACATGTTTACTTTTGAAAATACACTCAAAATCAAAACAAAATTAAATTCGTGTTTGGCTCATGCGCACTTAAAAAAGCAAACACTAATAGAGGATGAAGCAGCCTGCGGGCGAACGCATATCTCAACCAAACTCAATCAATCAAACTAATAGAGGATGGCGTCAAGCCTCCGTTTCGGCCCGGTCCATGTATTTTCAAGCCCTGTTATGGTCCCGCAATCCCACGTGGAAGACGTTTTTTTAAAACTAATTATATTAATTAAAAATCACAATCAAATATGAAAAAACTAAGCCTCAGGTGCACACGTAGGTATTAAAAGGAATCTATATTAAAAATTTCGAATTTTTTAGAGCGGTCTAAGTAGGTCTTTTGCGATCCACAGACATACACACAGACAGACTCTTTCTTTTATTATTATAGATAAATCAATCAGTGCAAAAATATGTGGGTACAAATAACATATCCGCTGTCTTTAAAATATAAAAAAATCGAAACATTTCTAACGGCTATCCTAAACCCTAGCTTTTGAGTAGCTTGTCTCGATGTACATCTCAATTTATTCAACATCCAAAGAATATTTTATATCCACGTATGATTTATAAACCTAACTTTATCTTCACTTTTTAAAAACATATGCGACAACATGTTTTTAAATGTAAATTTTGAGAATATGTAAATTGTGTTATCGTTTTTCTCACTTTTTATGCTCATTTACAATTCAAAAGTTGAGGTTATTTCCAGTACACTTATTTTGACTTGTATGTGTAAGATCTTGCTAAAAAAGTATCTTATCTAGAATTCCATTACCATAAGAGAAACAATGTTTTTTTCAAAAAGAGTTTATGAAATATTCCTATCCTAATGACATTAAAACATTATTAAAAAAAACTACTCAACGCATATTTTGAGCTTTACGTGAAATCATAAAATTGTAATGAGTCCCAAATGAAAAGTAACACATTATTTTATAAATTGGTAATTTTCGTAGTAAAATAAGCTAACTTATTTAATATCATGCTGAAATTTATATTTTTTATAATGTATTAGTAAACTAAATACAATGTATTAGTAAATTATTAAAAATTTGTAATTGCATTAAATTGATTAATTTAGAATTTCAAATGTGGGAGTCCAAATACTTAGAATAAAATAACTCAAAGTAAATGTGTGTGAAACAGTTAATTAAGATTATTTTAAGTTATTAACGATGATTGGCAATAAAATTAGGGATGTGAAAAGGATCTATCTGCTGAAGTTGTTTCTAAATAAACAAAATGATAGACAAATGAAGACCATAGTGCGGAGCAATTTATGTCGGACAAATTAAGCTACTCAAAAAATAAATTAAAAAAATTATTTAAAATTTTTATTCTATAAGAAGGGTGTTAAGGGTATTCACAATTGGGTCTTTAATGGCGTTATAAGAGCAATATGAATTCTAAACCTAAGAATATTTTGCGAAAAACATTTGTTAATTTAAATAATTTTCTTGCTGAGCTCATTTTAACTCCAGATGTCTACAAAACTTTTTTAAGGACTTCGTAATATTTAGCTAATTATTCCTTCTGTCGACTTTAAATGAAATTAAATTATTTCATTAAATAAATATATTGTAAATATGAAAAAATTTTATTAATCTGCATGGGGGATATTACTCATTTAACAAATGCGGAGTTATGAGGATTACAGCTTCTGCAAACAACCTTTTAAATGAAATTTGTACAACTTATTTAAAGAATTATTAAATTAATGAACTCGATTTGTATTCAAATTTAATCGTAACTTATCCAAAAATTCTTCCCCTTATAAGAAACTTTTATTAAATATAACCTTTTATTAAATATAACCTTTTATTCGCTGACGGTGTTTACATGTACCACTTATAAGGCAGTTTGTTTAGTTTTCATTGTTCAATTGGAAGACAAAGGGGGAGGTGGAACTTTTTGCTTAACATGTTAAGTTTTAGCCTGTTTAGTCCACAAAGGTAAACTTAATTCTTGTGAAAGATTTTTTTTGGCACTTTTCTGAAGAAAGAAGTAAATCGCATCATTTGAACTAAATTTTATTGTGGTCAGTATAATTAAATAATCATAAAAAGAAAAGATTAAAAAGAAAATAAATTCGGGACATAGTTTTTTTTTGTCCCAACTATTTTTTTGTCATAATGTATGAAGAGTACACGGGAAGAAGCGATTGATTTATTAGGCGGACCCTCGCAATTGTCTGCTTGGCGGCAGAAAACCGGTTTCTCTCTTTCTTCTTCGCTTGGTCCAAGCGTCGGGATCGCCAATCGCCTGAATCTTGGTAGCTAGGAACCCCAGAGATAGTAGTTAAAGTATTACAGTGGCATATCACGTGACCTACAACACTGACTTTATTGGGGCTCTTCTGGGAGCTATTTGCGCGTCCCGTCGTTAGCATTGGAGGTCACGTGATCTACCACTCTATTACTTTAACTACGATATCTGTGGTAGGAACTGGTTTTCTTACACAAGTTTAGGCGATCACTCGCCACCATCGCCAAAGTGGCCTGCTAAGGAAACTTCTCTGCAAAATCAATCGTTTTTTCCCGTGTACTCTTCATATTAATTTCACAACTAACGTTAAATTAGACAAAGTCAAATAATTGAAATAAAATCCCATAAAATTTATTTATGAATGTTTCATAAAATCCAATTCGATTTATTTTTTAGTTCGGAGCCACGTCTCCTTAAAACCATAAATGTAAAACCTTTGAAGTTTATTAATAACTTTTGATGGCTATGTTTGAAGCTGTCTAATTTCTAAATTACCAATCCATAATTTCGTTAAATATTTGTTAAACCTCACATCAAAGATCGTTATTTAAATTTAGCACATCAAATATTTTGTTGAGAATATTAGTAGACAATCCTCAAATAAAGGTATCTGAAAGTCTATTTTCGTATGCTAAAGTCATGATAGTTAACTTATATCGTATAATAACATTATATTTTTAACTTATGTTTCATTATTCCTCTAAACAGCTTTAAAATTTGTATTCTATAAATAAATTTTGTAAAGAAATAATTAACTAATTTATCGGTTTAAAAATGAGTTTAAATTATGATAAAAAAAAACGGTTCACAACTGCTATGCATTTATTTGTTTGCTTTAATAAAAATTTAACTTTGATTAATATTGATGTATTTTTTTTATTTTACTTTGTTTTACGAATCTGAAACATTTTAAAAATCTATTCTCAATCATAAATGATAAAATCACAACGCAACCTTTTCATAATCAAATGAATTTGTACGATACAATTCCGTCATCTTTTCCTTATGGAAAATAAATGTTTCCTATGCTTGGCAATGTGTTAGTTTTGAATACTAGGGTCATATGGGGGAATTATGGATCAAAAAATCACAACATCCTATTTTTTCTAAAATATGAAAGATAGAAAGATTTAATTTTGCATGGAGTAAGCTTAAACAATTTAGAATTTATTTAAATAATCACTTTACCTGAAACTTAATTATTATTAGTTTTATTTTAATTATTGAGTGATCGGGAATTACCCCGGTTTTGGGCAATTATGGATCACACATGGGGTAAATATGGATCACCCATTTTTTTATAATAATGCGTGTCAAAAGTAAATTAATATTCCAAATTATATCATTTTTAACACATAAAAAGATTGTTTTAGCACATAAAGGTAAAGAAAGCGAAACTTGGCAGATTTTTTTATGCCAAGTTAGAATTCTCTATGCATCTTTCTTCATACATGTATAGTGAACCATCAAAAGAACTCTATTTTGACAAAAAAAAATTTCAATGGACTTTATTACAGAAATCCAAACTGAATTATTGGGCACAAATAAATATTCTTTCAAAAGTTTTTATTTAAAATAAATTTTCTCGTAAGTTTAAAGCAATGGCAACAGTGAAAATATTGAATAAAAATAGAATTTTCATGCTATTTCAATGTAGATTACATATTTTGTTATTTAAATTTTAAATAAACTTCTAATTTGAATTTTTCAATGAAATTTGGAATACAGCCTAATCTGATTTTATGCTTCAAAATGACTCATACCACTTAGCTAAAAACACATGAAAAAATTAAAAAATATCACTGATCCAGAATTACCCCAGTGATCAAGAATTACCCCAGTAAGCTGGGGGATAAATCGATATACCTTTAAAATCATTAAAAAAAATTATTATGAAATTTTTTTTATCGGATTGAAAAGCTTAGACCTTTTCCTATTGAAAAATAGCACCAACAAAATAGTTAGTTCAAATATGTTTCTCCAGTATGGATGTTAAAAAAAATCATGTTTTTCAAAGACAATCTTTTTTGAAGATGTTTTTATAGTAGTGTAAAAAGTATTTTTTCTATTTTTTGCTGCAGAGTTACATTGTTTTTGAACTTGATATAAGAAAATAGAATGTATAAGGATGACTTGGCATAATTTTTTTTCCTAAAAACCATTTTTAATCCTTAAAACTTAGTGATCATTATTTACCCCGGAAAGGGAGTGATCCATAATTCCCCCATGTGACCCTATGTGTGATATTTGTAGTTACAAATGCTCTGAAAGCACATAATGTATTATAATTAAATATATGCATTCGTCAAATTTAGAAAATTCTCGCAGTTTTTACTTACGGTTCTTTTTTAATGTTATTTTTCAACTTTCATGATTTACGTCATTCGGATAATTCAAAATAAATTATATATTTGCAGAAAAATTAACTAATAATTTGTAAATTTTAATATTAAAGTCATAAACAAATTAAACATCCATATTTTACGAAATTCACGTGAATAGCCCTCGTATAGCTCTAGTGCAACGATAACTCAAACCTAACCAAAGACACGTGCTGAAAAGTTCTCCAAAAAACTCCAAAATGAGCCCTAAATGAACAAATTGTTATCTATAATAATAAAAGAAAGAGTCTGTCTGTCTGTCTGTCCGTCTGTCTGTCTGTCTGTGTGTATGTCTGTGGATCGCAAAAGACCTACTTAGACTGCTCTAAAAAATTCGAAATTTTTAATATAGATTCCCTTTAATACCTACATGTGCACCTGAGGCTTATTTTTTTCATATTTGATTGTGATTTTTAATTAATATAATTAGTTTAAAAAAACGTCATCCACGTGGGACCATAACAGGGCTTGAAAATACATGGACCGGGCCGAAACGGGGGCTTGACGCTATCCTCTATTAGTTTGATTGATTGAGTTTGGTTGAGATATGCGCTTGCCCTAAGGCTGCTTCATCCTCTATTCGTGTTTGCTTTTTTAAGTGCGTGTGCGCCAACACGAATTTAATTTTGTTTTGATTTTGAGTGTATTTTCACAAGTAAGCATGCCTCTAAAAGAAGCAATGCGAAGTTAACGGGTTCCCAGTAAGGTCGGACCATACTGCTAGTAAAATAATAAATCCTTCATGTTTCTATAAAAAGAAACTACTTTACATACCAAATTGAATGATCTCTAAAGCCTTAGCTCCTGTAAGTGCTTTGTACCGCAAACATACTTACTAACCCATTCCTTTGCTCCCTTAAAATGTATGTAACAAATCAAATGCGTCCTTTTAAACGAAACTTTAAAGCTGTTAGAAAAATGCACTTTAAAACCACTTCCATTCACTGCCACTTCGTAATATTCCTGTTGCTCTTCATAACAAAAGGTTTTGCTCACTTTAACTACAACAAGTCTTTGAAATTGAATTTATGCTGACAGTCTTTTGGAGGCACATTTAAATGTCCCGCACTTTGTATGAAGCTGTACTACATTTTAGCTGTACATTAAGTATGACATGTTTACTCATTCAAAAGTAAAATAGATGCTTCATTTTTTTTAAATTGTAAGCTTAACCCAATGCTTAGGATGCTGTTTAATTGTTGTATAAAAAATTGTTTTTAATCCTTTCAGTCCCAAAAATTTACTACACTACAGAAACATCTGATATTCACAAAATAAGCTTATTTTATGTCAAATATACGAATTCCATAAGAAAAAAAAATCCATTAAAATTTTTTATATGGTTTTTGAAACAATGCCAAAATTCTTTAACTGTGGAAAACAACAAAATAAAAAAATATATATTACCTAAAAACACTTCGAGTTATAAATTGTAAGGTACCTCACCAGATTATTAAAAAAAATTTAGTAATTATTCTAACCGAAATAGTTTAAATTGTGTTTTAAATATGTGGAACTGAAGTGAACTTATCAAAAATCAGGAGTAACGCTTGTTGACTATTTTCTAAATAAAAAAAAATAGTAGTTCTGACTTCTATTGAGATTAAAGTAAAATTTTGTCTGATAGAACAAAGTGTGAAGAATCGAATGATGTGTGTTTGGATGTCATAGCGGGACATAAACATTTTGAAAAAAATATTGAAAGTGATGATGCCAAATGGCATCACTGGGACTGAAAGGATTAATTGTTTAGTAAATTGTTTCTTGCAAATATTTGTTTTAAAAAATTGCATTAAAAATTCTTAAACTCGAAAATAAATTGTTTGTTTGCATTGTTTTGGTAACTAAAATGTTTTATATAATATATATTTGTATGCATGAAAATTACTTGTTTTACTATTTTATTTCGTAATAAAAGTAGAATATACTACAAATACTGTTTGTGAGCCATTTAAAAGTATATTAAAATTGTAAATTTAATAAATCCTTTAAAAATTATCTAAAATATGTTGAGTTGCAGCAAAATTGGAGATACTACAAATTATATTCATCAATACAATATTTATTATAATAATATAGATAAATAGTTTTTGCAATTTAAATATAAATTACATTGCCTTAACTTTTCTTAATAAGTAATGAAACCTAGTAAATAACACGCTTGAAATATTTTCAATTTTTCTCTAAATGTCACATATTATAAATGAAATCGCTAAATAATTTTCAGCATCACTGATTTCACTCTTCGACGTGTAAAAGTTTGGAAAATCTTAATTAAATTCGTCGTTCTCGTGTGAAATTCATATTAATACCGAAAAAATATTTTTCATTTCCGGAAAATTTTGGAAACAAGATTTATTGAAGATAATTTTGCCGCAAGGGTCCCATTACATTTGGGTGCAGTAATCCAGTAATTAGAACTGTTTATTTTATAGAATATTTTTAATATCAGAAAAATTAAATTTAAAGTACATCTAAAATTTGAACGGGATTAAATCCTGCAAACTACCAAATCTCAAATGCACCATTTTTTAATTCAGATTGAATACTATGCTTTCAATATTTAATAGTTGAGTTCCTTCAAAACTTAATTTAAAATGTAAAGTAGTACGGATATTTATTACATTAACATACTTCTGAAAAAGATGTTTCCTATGGGTGATTTAGGAAAATTAAAATTCAATTATTGGTATTCTCTTACCAGATTTAGAAATCAGCATTTTTCGAAAACTAGAGTCGGTGTTTTCAATAGTAAAATAACAGGTACGGCAAAGAAGAAAAAATCCAGTTTTAAATATTAAAAATGTAGGTGGACATATTTCATATTTTTGATCTTCATTGTAAATGAAATAAGAATAAGTTTTATTATTATTTTATCGGAAATAAAGAAACGTCTACTGAATCAAGTAATGGTATACACATCATCTGAGAGAGAGGCTTTTAGTTTCAATGGGGATATTTAACGTTACACTACCAAATTTCACTTAGAGAGTTAACAGAATTGTGAGTTCTTATGCGTACAAAACAACAAAAAAAACATTCATTTAAAATATTACAGAATAAAATTTTTTTTAAATATATGCTTTTATTGATGTTAAATCGACAATGTACAAAAATTTTCGAAACATACAATTCAAATATTTTTTTTACAACAGTCGCAACAAGTGTTTGCCCTGTATAGCACGTGCTAAAAAACACTTGCACAATGTACATGATGCAATGCTTTTATAGGATACTTAGAAAATCACTTGGCAAAGAAATCTTTTTCGCTGATGACAAACTCTTTGAACGCCCTTGCAGCTTGTCAACTACAGCTTTTGTTCGATGTATTTCCGAAAAACCTTCGAACCATAATATTTCAACTACTCTACGGCCATAGTTATGACGTAAACCCACACCAAACTCCCCGAATGTAACTTAAAGGGTTATCAAGTCCCAGCACTTTTTCCAATTCCGTTGTGTGCCAGCTCTTATTTGCCCTTAACTTTCTTCGTAACTTATCCAAGATAAAAAAAAATATGACCGACGCTAAATCTACTGGTTACATATTGACTGTGTTGAAGCTTTGAAAAGGGGCTCAAAATATAACCCAAAGTGCTATCAAATTCCAAATATAAGCCCCTTAAAGATTTCGGGAAGAAATTTTCTCCAAATAGAGAACAAAAATCTATCCCTACAAAGTTTATTTTATAAAAGGGACATTTCTCTTGACATTTTGCAATCATTTTGCCTTGAAACTTCCAAATTTAGCAGTGTATTACTTGTTCAGAATACAAAATGGACTTCGTTTTGAAATGGTGGCCAATATCAATCGATTATAAATCATTCGTGTCTAGACGGAAGTAAATTTTAACTTTGGATACAAACTTTCAGTAAATGGACCTTCAATAATTGTATACTTAATACTTTGGGATATCATTTATACATAAGATCAATGTGAGAAGGAACAATTATTGAAATACGTCACTGTGAACTGTCATTTTATATGGATTTAACTTAAATGTACATATTATAGTTAGACCTAGAACTGGATATTAAACTTAAACAATCGTTTGCCTTAAACAATCGTTTCTAAAGCAATTATAGAAATAAAACTATTATGGGAAACATATTATATTTTCGAAATACTTAATTTCGCTTACTAATATTTTTTTTTAGTAAAATAATTTATACAGAAAGTTTTAATTTATAAATTTTACTAACGTAATTCTCCTTCCTAATTTAATTATATTCTTAATTTTAAAATAGTTTTTAAATTCATTAACGTAATTTCGCAGCAATAGAATAAACTGATGTATCAAGAAAATGTTTAATCAACCTTTAATTAGTTCAAAACTTGGGAAACTTTGTTTTTTAAAGTAAAGTTAAATTAAAATAATCTAATGTTTTATTCTTCAGCAATAATACTGCCACCCAAAAGCAAGTTAGACTTAAATTAAAATTGAGGTTAACTTAAAATTCGAATGAAACTATATTTTAAGGTACATTTTTATAAGATTGATAAATTTGACTAAAATTTAAAAATAAATCTAAAGGAGAGGCAAATCTAAGATATTTCCTAGCTTTTTGAAAACTTGGCGATATAAACAAATAGAAAAAAATCAAAACTCATAAAAAAAAAATCTCAAAAGGCATATTTTTTTTCTGAGATTTCAGTATGTATCTCACAGAAGCAACATAACATTAGATTCTCGTAACTTTTTATGACAGGCAAACAAGAAACATCATTTGGTTGAAGATTTGGCTATAAAACAAAACCAATTTGAAAACATGTCAATAAAAAAATTTTGATATTTTATTTCATATTCGCTGTTGAACATTAAAATTAAAGTTGAAAACTTAAATACAGTTTTCAAATAAGTGTGCACTATAATTAGTGCATGAATAGAACTTCAAATATATCTTGCGTGAACAGTATTTTATTTTTATCTGAATTTCAGCGATGCTTCTAAAACCTCAAATGCTTCCTGATTAAATTTAATGCTTGTTATTTTACTAAATATAAATACTAAATAAAATTATACTGTTCGTTCATTGTTTAGTATATTGTACAACTTGAATATAAATTCTCGTTATATATATTATTGAGCATACAATTTGTATTATATGTATTATACCTAACTTTAGGTATATATTTGCAAAAACAATTACATTGATGTTATTTAACTCATAGTTCTATTCTGAAAGACTTAGGGCTAATTTTGATATTACTTGCGTAACAAGATTTTTTCATTTGATTTTCATATTAATTGAAAAATATCAAAAATTAATTCATATAACTTATATGTCACGCTTTTTATTTCAATTTAGATCAAAATAAGTGTCAGAAAACTCTTTTATCTGTACAAAAATGATCGATTAAGATTATTAATTAGTTTGTATTCTCATTGATTACTTTAAAGAAACCTACACTTAAACTTAAAAAAAAAAAGATATCTCGACATCCGTTCTGCAACTCGTTACGGCAAGTGAACAACTTAAAAAGAAACTCGATTACATGCTTGATGTAATTATTCAGAGATTTTATAATCAGTGTAAGTTCATTATAATGTCTGCATCCCACTTTATAGCGTTAACAAAATGTCTTACGAAACTTTTTAAGGAAGTTTAAATTGGGATGGGACTTCGAGATTGAATTTCACCACACTGGTGTGTTTCGTTTTTCCTCTTTTATTTAAAAAAATGCATTATTGTTTTTGCTTGAGAGAATCTAAGACTAATTAGTGATCTGAATAATCTGAGACCAAATCAAAGAAACAAAACAGACTTAAAATAAATTAACTCTTTTAGTAATTTTCTTACAATTCATTAAAAAAACAATTTTTTTTTCAGAAAATTTTGTGAACCCTAAATAACTTGTTTATTTGAGATAACTACGTATAGATTTTTTTGCTTTTAATTAGATTAAAACCAACGCTCGAATGGATAGTTCTAGTAATCCTCAGTGTTATAGAATTTCCTTTAAATATATATATTTTAAAACTTTCTTTTATCAAACAGTATTTTTTTTATTTTTTTTTAACTTTTGCTAGTGAAAATTTTAATAGCAAGTACGGAAAAGTTTTTATTTTAAAATATTTAATTGGTACAACAAATTGTACTGTTTACAACACCTTGTTATTTATAAATCATATTTCTTCATATTAAAATTTGATTGAGATCAAGTGAAGCAATATTATCAAGGTGGAAAAATTCAATTTCAATAAATCAATATCTAATTGGAGTGATCACTGAACACTTAACCAAAGCCAAATTATAATAGACAGTACTACTAAAGATTTAAGTTTAGGAATATAATACCTTAGTAATTTAGTTAACTTAATAGATAAAAAATATAATATGTATTATTTCTATAAATATTGCGAAACTGTTTGGGTATCATAATATTAATTTATTCAGTTAACTATACAAATATATCGGTTAATTAGCTGTAAGGTTAAAATAAATATTAAGGATACTTTTCGGTTATTTTGCACGATAATATTGGATCCCCCAGTATTGTTTTCGTATGTACCGTTTCGTATTTTAATGTTTAACGTAAGAAGTAGTAGCAATTCAATTTTCCAACTACGTGTTTTTCATGATGGGTGAATGAGGGCGATTTTGATAGTTGTCTTTAGGATTTTTTATAAACACACCTTCATTTGCTATAAAAATACTTTTGTTAAAGTTAAAATCATTGTAAATCTTTAGGAAATTTTCGCACAGAATACCATGATAACATTAGATAAGCTAAAAACTATTTTAGAGTAAGAATGATTTGTTGAAATCTTCAAAAGTAAGAACACTCATTTCCGAGTTTCAAATTTCCTATCAATCGTTATTAATAGGTTAAAACATTGCTCACACACGCATATTTAGCATTCACAAAAAACAATATCAATGTTGATTTTTAATAGATTTTTTTGTTGAAAATATTAAAGATTTTCTGTGGTAAAACAAATACTTAAATAATAAAATAGTTTTATACCTTGAAACAATGTTCTTATAAATAAATATTGTATACAGAGGTTAAACGATTATATTGCCATTTTAGAAATTTTTAATAAAGCACTAATTAAAGCACCTTTTAGTATCTTAAACAATTATAAGTAAAAATAAATTGTTAAATGTCTTATTGGGACTACTCGTTTCCTATTTCTAAAGCAACTTGCGCAAAATAAACATACAAGTATTTTTATTAAAAGTACTTTAGTTAATTCAAGAAATTTAATGTTTAAATGATACATTTGAAGAAACAAGTACATTCGATAAACATTTATTAATCAAATATATTGCTTCTTTTAACACATACTATTTAGGCTACTTCAAACCCTTTTTTTTTCAAACCTTTTGCATCGAAACTCGAAATGAACTTTGAATATCACCTCTTACAGTAACACAAATTACCACGCAAATCAAGATAATGGTAAGAATCGTAGGAAGACTCCAAGTCTATATTTACGAGAAAAATGGGAACATCCTTCTTTTCTCTTCTTAGAATGATAGAGCTGTGCAAATTAAGTTACTACCAGTGATTATTTCGCCCGTCATTCATTCTAGAGAATGTAAACTTTTAGTTTTTATGGTAACAACAATATAAGTTGATTTGCAGGACAAAAAAAATACATACTGGGCTGTCTTCATATAAAAATGCTACTAACTTTAAAATTTCAAATTGCAACATTCAATGTTAAGATTAATCAAAAACTCGAAATTGGTACTAGTTTTTGAAGAATATTTAACTAGTTTTTTTTATCAAATCACTTGATTGACTTTGAGGGACTATCTCCAAAGTTACCTTAGTAGTTTATAGATTTATTGAAATGGAAGAGAAAAAGAAACATAAGTTTGAAGACTTTGAGAGAAAGGACTTTCGAAGGATGTAGAGCCAATGATGACTTAATAAGATAATTTTTCATTTTAGCAAGTTTATTTCCACAGTGTAGTTAACAATTTTTAAGTTTATTTAATTAAAACAGATAAAATTTTAAAGAATCGTAAACGTTGCGCCACCAAATTATGGAGCACCAGTATTTCTTCTATAGGTGGCACGAAATGTTAGTTTGTGTGTTTAGCATTGAGTGAATTCATTAGTTTTAAATTTAGTAAAAAATTCCTGCAATATATTCAGTTAACAAAAAATTCGTTTAGTCATCACACACATGATGTAAAAAAAAACATTCAGAAGTGCAATAGTCATGTCATCGTTAAATAACTTTTTCTCATTTTGTTTGTTAAAATACTTTATTAAAGATACAAATTGCAGAAAAAAATCTTTCGAAATCTGGAATAAACTTTACGGGTCCCTGTTGTGTGGTACTAAAGTATTTTCAAGGTCATTATTTCAATGCGTTCTTTATTTTAGAAGGCCGTTACAAGTTCATCAAGTTCATGCACTTGATGAGTTCATAAAAAGTAATTTGAATTTCATCAACAAATAATAACTAAAAAAATTTAAAAGTAGATATTTCGCTTAAGCTTTTAAATACTAATTTCATTTCTGCGAAAAAGTTATCTTAGTTTTTAAAAAATTTCAATAATAATTGCTTTAAATATAATTTTTTAATGACACCTAAGTATGTATTTTGGTATGTTAATTATAAATACTACTTGGTAATAACTATTTCCGTATCTTTATTTATTGTATGGTATAGTTTTTTTATGTGCAACTTCTTTAAAATTACAACCGCTGAACATTCTATATCTCTAATTCGCATGAAAATGCTTAAAGAATAACGAAACTTGGTATTTTTGGCTGAAATTTCTCATATATTTGAAACATGAACTCAAAATGGAGTTTTTCATTGAAAATTTTTAATTTGAAAGTATATTTAATATGAAGATTACCCTTATGCAAATGTTGTGTCATTCAAACAGCTCAGAATGTTGTATGTAAAGAAAGAAACCGATTCTCTAGGATTAATAACAGCCAAAGTAATCATTGATGGTAACTTTTGGCGTAGCTGTACCGTATAAAGTACATTTGCATTTTTTATTGATAATGCAATTCTAAAAATTAATCGACCTGTAGATATTGGTTTTTAATTTACAAAACTTTTTTGTTTGACGGCCAACTTTAATACAACAATTTACACTAAAACCTTAAAATCATCATTTTGGGATTTTGGGGGGTGGATTTTTTTCTCTTATAGGTTCATAATATTTAAAGGGTGCAGTTGCAAAACTTGCTTTATCCGAAGTATACGATGATGGGTTCTGTGGCTTTAGACAATTTTAAATTCAACTAAGCGAAGTCGCCAAGGAACGGTTGGGACCTTATACTTTACTTATACTTTGGAGATTGTGAGCTTTGCTACCACACCCTCCAATTTCTAAACGAAGCAATTTGAAGCCGGGATGAATCACGTCTATTGCATCTAAAATATATTTCTACTGTTCTCATCTTTTCAGTCTGATGAAAGGAACTGTCTTAAGTCTGCTGTTTCTGCGCCACTTAGTCCCTCAGTCAAGGATTTATACAAATTCGCTTTGTCATTTTGGAAATAATATCCAATTTGGAGGTTCGCAGCATCCTGTCAATTGTAATTGAGATCGTTTCTAACGCGAAGCAAGTTCGCCGACTCTAAATCAGGAACAGATGGACGTTAACAAATTACGAAAGGCTACTTGAGACTTGTTTTTCCGTTCGTGCACTAAAAAGTGTATTTTTGGTACTTTGTCATGCGGTAAGGAGCTTGCATGTGCATTTTAAAAAATATATGTTAATGCACAATTAAGAATTGAAAATATTTAAGCCATAAAGTCATAACTTAATTCAATTAACTTATTCAGAATTAAATTAAAATGATAGAAATTTAAGTTAATGGTGGATAGTGCTTAAAAAATAGCATTCTAGGAAGATACATACTGAAGGCACATTTAAAAATTGTCATATATGAATAGATCAGACTTAAATATGTACAAATAAAATATACAGAAATAGAGAAATTGAAAATAGTATTATCTATAATTGATAACACAAAAATTTGATGTAACATTACTTTATTCAAAAACAAAGATGCTGGAATGTATCGGCATACGATTTCCATCACGAAAGACTCCCAATTCTATCTCCTTTTAGTATACGAGTTAGAATTGGCATAAAATCTAAAGGCCAGTTTCTCAGGAGTGGAAATTCTCGGTTTTATTGAATTTGAAGGTAAAAAGATTAGTTGAATCGGTAAACGGTAAAAGATAGAAAATTTTAGGAAAGATTTTAAATTTTATCTAAAGGTATTAGCGTTTTCTCTTCTAATACAAAATTGCCTTAATTTTAAATTTATCGATATTGTCATCATATTTTTCATTCTATTATCTATAGAGATATATCCTGTAAGATTATAAAATCCTGTAAGATTATATCCTGTAAGATTTTAAAAAGAAAAAAGAAAATATTTTGATATAAATTCACCGATAATATACTGCACGTGGGAAGTTATGTTTTTCACGTTAAGTTTACTTGGCAGAAGCGTCTTGTTTATAGTACGGTGTGTGTGATGTAATAAATACTTTTATATATTGACTTTAGAATTCATATAAATCATTTATTTTCATACAGATACTTATTTCATTTTCACAATTTATGCTTTTTAGGGTAATATGAATATGCTGTATGCGAAAGAGTGCTTTCCGACCATATTTATTAAATGGGAAGATAGTCCTTTTTTTATTCCAATAGTAGTAAAAAGGTTTTATCTGTGGGCACTTGGTAATCAAGGAAATTTTTAGTAATATCAATGAATAGTTATTTAAAGATTTATCGACATTATTTTGATTAAATTGAAAGGAAGGTTTTATAGTTAAAAAGCCTTAAAATATCATTTTTGCCTGTTTTCAACACAAGCACATTAAATTGTATTGCTTCCTGTGGTAAGACATATTAAATATAGCGAGTTTTCACTTTTAAACTAACTATTAAGGAATAGAACGGTTTAGGAACTCCGTGCTCCATTGCACAGTAAAAAGTATATGTCAAATTGATTGAAATGTTACGGAAAAACAGCGAAAAACACTTTACTTCCTTTAAAAAACTATAAATAAAAGTAAAAAATCTTGAATATGATCTTCAAAGTAATATTGATTAGTTTTGTAAGGTTACGTTTGTTCTGATATCTAAAACTAAACTGATTTTGTATTTCTTGGTTACCAAAATAAATGGTCAATCGAAAAGAAATCATTTGAAATAGAACGTTAAAAAAATCTATACTTCATTAACTTTAGAAATCAATTTTAAGACATTACCTTTATCATTAAACGGGACCCGAAAAAAGATATCCGATGAAGTTAGTGGAAATCAAAAAATAACATTCGTCGGTGAATTGATTTTTCACCTCTTTATTCTTTCTGTAGAATTGAAGCCGTAGAATTGAAGCCTCAAATATTCTTTTACTAAGAAAAATATAAAATTGATTACCGTTCTTGTGTGTGTAAAAGGGAAAAAAGTTTAAAATTGTCTAAGAATATAATTTAATGCATTGTATAACTTGTGTATTTATTAACAGAAAATCCATTTTATACTTTGTAAAACAGTTGTTTTTATCTTAATTTTTTTTATGTATTTTATTTGTATAGCGCTTGCAAATAGACAAAAAACATGGATATTTTTTCACTTATTAATTACATTTTAACGTTTAAAATACTGTCCCTACCTTCGTTACAAAAACTATTAAATTTTAGTATTTTTTAAGGGGAATCGACCATAATTTATTAATTTTTTTTAAATAAATGTACAGTATCCTGCTAAAAAACGCAATATACATACAGGTTAATTTTAGCTTTGTGACACGAATTCCACTATTAAAATTGTAATTGATTTAATACTACTTCCTATTACTTCCTCCTATTACTTTTGTAACAGAGAAGAGTCAACTATTTAAAAATATAGTTTTTTTTTACATTTTTTTACACTTAGTTACACTTTTACACTGTAAAAAAATTAACTTAAAAGAAATAGTTCAAGTAAGGCACATTCTTTAATTTGGAAACTTGCACAGATATGAAAATGACGACTTTCCAAAATGTTATATAAAACAGACGAAATTATACAAATAGGAAAAACCATCTCCCATATGCTGGGTTTTGAACTATATAGAAATTGCCTTAGGAACAATTGCTTGCACTCGAGAAATATAGGTTTTAAGTAGAATAACCATCCTTATTAGAAAATGTATTTTTCTATCACAGCTAAAAAAACCTTATCAAATTTTTAAGGTAAATGCAATTGATATTAAAACAAACCGTGTTTTTAAAGCATATGTTAATGAAACATTATTTGTATTGACAAAATAAAAAAAATATTACATTAAGTTATCTGCGTATTATACTGAATTCCAAATTTTAATTAAAACAAATAAAATCATACACACTAACTATTTATCTGATTATCAATCTCTCAGATAATATGCGAAAAACTTATTAAATCAAAAAATATTTCACTCGTTCGTATAAACCTCGCTAATTAACTAGCTTTCCAAGTACCTATTTTTTACTTAATTTTACGACTGAAAGTATATTTCCGTTAATTTGGTGAATAATTATAAAAAACACAAATAATCACGTATCGTGATCATAAAATATAATTGCTTAAATTGTTGAATCTTCTCATAATAAGCTACATTTGTGTTTCAGAGGATAAGGATATCTCGATTACATTTATTTCCTATTTATTTCCAAATAATAATTTTCCATGTGTAAGTGCAGCATATAATGTATTAGTGTTTTTTTTTTAAGAATTTCGCTAGTTATTTTATGAATCCTCTTAATGTTATTTAAATCTTAAAAATAATATTTTCTGATCGTGAGACGAAATTATTGTTTTTAAAATTAGTTTAATAAAAGCACCGACTATCATTATAAATGTTTTCATTATTTCGATAAAAGCCTTTACAGCATTCAAAATAACTTTTTTTTTTGCATAAACTTTTATTTTTAATATTTTTTGTTATTATTTAGGCGTTTTCCATTTAAGTTTAGCTTCAACTATGTTTTGTTAAATACTTGCAATGAAAATTAGATATTTAATACTTTGCTTCAAACATTTGAAACTGGAAAAATAGTTTTATCCCTTGAGATATTTAAAAGCTTTTACTTATTTTTTTTATGACTAATTGAAACACGTATATGGCGAATAATCTTCTCAAGTGCACTTGAATATTTAATAAATAGTATTTATCATCGCATTTTTAAAAATGAATATTGAAAAGTGAAAATCTTAAACATTTAAAAAAGAAATGGAGAAGCTTTAATTTTATTAGTAAAGTATCGATAATAATTAGTAAACAAGAGTCTATTAACAATTAGTATTTATTTTGTGAAAACAGCTATAAAAAATCGATGTAAGTAGTTGTTAAGAAAAGTAGATGTATTTTCATGGGAAAAATTCGTTCAATAAAAGTATCGTAAAATATCGTATGTGTAATATAAAATTGGGTGGTTTGGGTATTAAAATAAATGATTTTACACAATTTTTACTTCAAATAATAACAATTCTTGTAATACAAAATAAATGAATTTTTAAATTTTAACATGCATCCATTTAAAATGTGTGCCTCTTTAATTAAGTTGTTTTGTATGCAAAATAAGCGGCATATTGAAAAAATATTTGAGAATAATTTTGCTTTTCTAATTGCATTTTATCTATAGAAAACAGATTTGTCTGTTTGAAGTAGCCTAACTGCTGTGGGTCGCCTTTAAGAACTGCACTCGTTATTAGATCTGATCCTTATAACTTAGTTTATGTTATTTAACTTGAAAAGTCAGGTTTTTCACAAACAGTGCAATATTAAAAAGGAATAAAATAAAGTAGAAAAATCTGTTGAAGCATAGTTACCAAATATAGTTAACAAATTAATTTTTGCCAGTAATTATCTTCAAACTCAAGTAAACTGTACCCCCACTACACTTCCTAAAACCGTTGTAATTGGTTTAATTATAATGATGTGACTTAATTTCAGGCAAAATAAAATTTCTTTTTACTTGTCACTAAAAGTTACGATGCTTAAAACCAAGTATTAAGTCCGAATTTTGTGTTTAGATAAGGAAAATCCTATACGGTCGTGGTTTCTCTAATCTACATCTAGCTATCCCATTCTGGTCACGTCCTTAAAGGATGTGTATCCTAAAAGGTTAACTTGTAAGATATACAGACATTATTCAATTAAGCGTCATTTGATAACGTCACATGTGCCTAGAACAGAATTTCAATCAATTCCCAGTAAAGCTCTTGATGAAGAGATAGCTATAAACACATTGGATTTAGGTTATATTTACTGCAAATATACTAACATTTTATGAATGGCATAAATGATAAACTCGCATATCCTTGTCGGTTTCTTATTGTATGTTTATAAAATATTATATATGATGTCATATCGTAAAATGGAGTTACTTCGTGAAATAGCGGTCTATGATTAGTGGTCACTTGGAAATGAATACATTAGGTGTCAAAATGTTACTAATTTTTATACCACTTTCCGTAAAAAAAATTTTAAAAATCAATTAAAAGGGATAAACGTTTTGAGGTTAAAATTCATCCAGTAAACTTTAGCCAATTTTATAACTGGTCACTTAAAAAACAGTTCGTTTTAAAAATTTCCCTATTCTTTCAAATTTATAAAATTGTTGATTTACTTTTATGTCGCTTCACTGCAAAAATCTAAAGGAGAACGATTTGTTTAATTGTATAATTTATGTAAAACAAAGTCTCAATTCTCCCCCCCCCCTTTCCAATCGAATCTAAACTTGTATCTATTTGACAGTAATTAGCGTTTTTATATTTTATTCAATTATCCTCAAAAACACGTTGCACAAACACATGTAGGTTGCCAGATAAAAATTGAATGGAAAAAGGTGCCAAACCAATGTAAATAGAAACGGGTTGTCTAACAGCCCCAAATAATATTACATTACGTGTTACGCAAAAATAGTAGTGAAACTTGGGATCAGTTTATTTAGCAAGACCTTTAATAACATTGAGCAGTTTTTGATAAGATTTAGTATGTATATAAAAAGGATAATCAGAGAAATGAAATATTACACACTCCGCTCAAATGAACATCACATAAGTAAAACGATATATAAGTATGCATGTAATGAATAATGGGAAGCGTTAATAAACAGATGCTTTTGAACATAAATAATTGAAATTAAGAAAACTGGTATTTACCTAGACTTTGAGGCATTTGAGAAGCAAACATCAAAAATGTATTTTGAATTTTCTAAACCTGAAAGCACTAAGAGAGCGTTTCTTTATTTATATTCATAGGCATTTTAACTTTGATTTTTATTAATTGTATCTGCGTTATTGTTTGTGTTTTAGAGATGTATTAAAACAACATCGCATAAATGTGTTATTTGCTTTAGGTTAATATGCATAAAGAATTCTAAAGAACGTTTTCCCCAAAGCTCAAATAGCTAGTGAATAAATAATAAGTGTAGTTTAGTGTTAACAAGCATACGCAACAACTATGGTTTTTAAAAAACGTTGATGCAAACTATTCAATCGAAACCTTTATATATGATATATTTTAGTAAATTCAAAATATGAATAATACGAATGATTCTTGCGTTTCGATTTGAATATCATACTTGTCTCCTAAGAATAATAGAAACAGTCTATAAATATACGAAATATTTTATTTTCCTAGACCAACCTACTATTGAAAATCCTTTGATCTGTTTTAGAAATTTTGATTAAACGTATGATCTGTTGAAATTCCGTAGTTTTTTTGTTTTAGAATGACTAACCGATTTATTTTATGTGCAGAGTTTTAGTTCAATTCAATTCCTATAGGCAATGAATATATTTATTTAGAAACTTTGAATTTGATTTTCGATTAACTTTATAAGTGGTTTTTATAGTAAGGCAGTCGAAATGAATTTAGTAAGTTAAACTACTTTTTATGCAAAGAGTTTATTGAATATAAGTTTACCTTTAAATTTGTTGAGAAAATTCAAGGAATTCAAATTTATATATAAAAAATAGCAAAGCTAAACCATTATGATCTTTATTCGAAACCTATTTAAGATATATTTTTTGTTCAAAAGTTGCCTTAAAATGGATTCGTTAACAATCTTTAAACTGAAACTTTTATTTATTACGTTACGATTCTGTTTCTCATTTCATTGTAAAAAATTTCAAAGTCAGATTGCATCTAACTTTCTGGTAAACGAAATTCTTAATCGTGTGCTGTATTTTTTCAGTTAGCTGTAAAAAGTTAGCTTTACTTTTATGGTTTTCTTTGTTTTTATTTTGTGCATCTTTTTATCGCATTTTATAAACCAATATAACGACAGTTTTTGTTCCAGTATGCAGTACTAATTATCGGACTTTTCTACAATATATAAATATATATATTCTAATCATTTTCTCAGCTTCTTTTTTTTTAATTAGAATTTGAATATGATGCACAATAAAATATTACTTTAAAAGCTGTATAAAGTATAATAATTAGTACTGCATACTTGAACCAAAACTACAGTTACTGCAAAAGTTTGGTTTGGTTTGAATTATCGTAGCACTAGAGCTACACGAGGGCTATTTTCTGCAAAAGTATTTTTAGAATATTGGAATAGTGAACTGTGGAAAATATTGTACATACCAGAAAATAAACATTGAAAAGTTAAAGTAGTTTAATGAAATGAATAAAAACATGTTTCTTTGCCAATGTACAGATATTTGTTTAAAAACTTCTAAAAATGAAAATAGTAAATATAGACAAAATATATTAATATAGTAAATATAATACATAATTTAGGCAAAAAACATAAAAACGACGCTGCAAATAAAGAGATTCTTATTTATTTTTTGAACAATACAAACTATATTATGACATTTTTTTTAAGAAATGCATGTTTTAAAAATCACATTTATAAACTCATTTTTATTTATTCTGAAAACCATAGTAAATTCTCAACCCTTAATTATCAGAAAGACAATTGTTATATTAGCTGAACACTTTATAAATGTACTGATGTTCTCGTTCTTTTTCCAACTCTTATTTACGCCATTAATTGGGTCCATCTTCAAAATTGCTTTAAAAAAGTACAATAAGAGTTATTAAAATTAGTAACAAAACATTTTTACTAAACAAACACCAGACAACCTTACCTAAAACAAAACATTTCGAGAAATTTATATTTTAAGAAATGAAAGAAATAATACAGTATTTGAATTACTAAAGAATTAAAGGTTACGCTCATTGTGTAATCAGGTTAATTAGGATTTTAACAAGTTTTCGTCTATAATTTAAAAAAACTTTTTAAAAGGTTTGAAAACGCTGACTCTTGGGGATTTAATCTTAGACATAAAACCTTGAACTCTTTTATATATCTTCTTAACCTTATAGTGAAGGATTATAAGGCATCTGAATTTTTTGTATAATTATAGTTTATAGTTGTTTTTAAAAAAGTATTTGCTGCTATGTATCACTTTTCGAATTCTTAGCAAAGACAATGTAGGCACTAATCGAACTAAGTTAAGTAATAATTATTTTGCTTTTAATTAGATTTTTTTAAAAAGTGAGCTGTAAACATGTGGCAAATGTATTACATATTTTATGCTTAAACTTTTCACTTTACTATTTTTATGACTTTCCATTTACTCTGCATATTGCTAAAACATAAGCATTAAAAAAACTTGCAAAAAGACAATTTTTCACATTCTAGTCCCAAATAGATTTCTGATATTGATGCATAAAATATGATACAATAAATCACTTTTTTTAAGCTCAATATAGCTGCCAACACTTTCGCAATCGAGATTTATTTTAAACTGAATTTCAATAAAAATCAAATCAGTCGAAAATATCTTTGATATTCGTACATAATAAAAGTATTTGTCATAATGTAAAATTTGAAACATTGTAAGAAACATTTCTGATACTTAATTTTTGTTTTTATAGTGTATTTTTTTAAATATAAAGTATTATAACTATTTTCTTAAAGGATTAAAAGTATCAGTAAACGAGAAAAATGTATTATAAACTTTGAACAATTTTAATTTATTAAGAAATACAAAGTTTTGTATCTTTGCATAGTAAAAACAAAATATAAGTTCATTTGTATTTTAAATAGGTAATCAGCTATTGTATCTTTTTTTATTAGTAATGATTTGTTATTTTTTATTCTTAAAATAACATACTAAAATCATGTGTCCATTGATTAAAAATGAAGTCGTATTGCAATGTAAAAGTGATGCTTCTGTATTGGTTACTTGGCTAGAGAAGTATCATTTATTTGGGTACATTGCGGTATAAGCTGGGATGTCATTCATTCAGGTACGTAATGCAAACTTTAATTTATAGCTTATATTTTTTGTTATTAAAGTTAAATACTTACATAATTGATTTGCACCCAGAAATTTTAATCTTAAAATAATAAATAGAATGAATGAAAAAAAATTGAATTGATTGCATTTTGAACAAACCATGACTACGATTTTTTTATACGGACCCAGTTAATACATTATTAAATGGTTCAACAGGAAAAGTTTAACATGTCATTTGGTATGAATACCAAATTCTATTTATCTTTATTTTATTGCTATATTTGCACAGCTTCGAAAAACACGATCCATCCCTTGTTTCCCCACTGACGTTGAACAGAAGCTTTTGAGAGATGTCATGTTTTTAAGGCAAAAAGTGTCAAGTTGATTCTGATATCAAAGTTTGCATAGGAGTTCTTCGACATATTAAATTTGCACTAACACTAAAAAATGTCATTAGTAACATCCAAAATTTGACATAAAAAGATTATTCACCGTCGAAGTACCCCAAGTACAACTTTTTATTAACTTTTACAAAATAGTTACCGGGATAGTACGTTCATTCAAAATTAAAACTTAATTACTTTAACGTTTTGAAGGTATTATCTAGGTATGTCTTCAAACGACAAATAAAAAAAAGGACAACAGATTTTTTCAGAAATTTTGTTTCTTTTCTAAATAAGTTATTTGTTTTTCGAGTTAGTTTAAAGAAGTGTTCTTAACACTAAACATGAATAGTTTCACTGCTGTTCAAATTCTACTGAGATGGATTGGTTTGAACTTTTCCAACAATCCATTTCGAGCCTCTGAGTACTACTAAGATTTATTTAACGGAACTATCAACGTAAAATCCATACATTATTTTCAAAAGGAAATTTAATAAGGTAATGTTATTCTCACGTTTTACTTGTAGATGACTGGCTTGTAAGAAAATATAAATAATATAATTACTTCTATTTTTATTTAATTTTCTGGTATTAAATTTTTCAATACAAAATTATTGCATGTAGATATTAATAAACATTTCTATGGATCAAATCTCTCTGGCAAGTGCACCTTACCCAACCAAAGTGCTGGTTAAGATTTCATCAAACAACTAGTAGTTTCTATTGCTTTTTTTTTCAACTTGTCACACACGCATCCTATTCTTAAGGAGAGAAATGGATGTTACTCTCTTAATGAAAGATGCAACACGATCCCAAAAACTACAATCTCTACGATTCCTAAAACTTTTTTTACAATAGCTGGCTAAATAATTGATGACAAAGTGTAAAACTTTGTATTTAGGTTTAGTTTGATGGACAAAATGTATTCACACAAACGTTAAAAAAAATTATGGTTTCTATTCGTGATTTTTTAATAGAAAAAATTTTTTAATGCAAAAAAAATTAAATAAAGTTTAAAAAATTATATTTGGAACAGTAAGAAATACGACATAAAAATAGAAATTGCTTTCTCTGCGTTATATTTTCGGAGATATAATAAAAAGTTTGGTAATCTTTTCCATCATTAAGGACTTTCAACGTATATCGCATGATGAAAGCTTATGATAAATAAATAACGTCAAAATACCCTAAATATTAACCTTGTTTCTTTTTAAATCGTGAGATTTGCTGGAACTTTTAAAATTGGTTTCAATCTTGTTATTCAGACAACCCTTTTTGTGAATTTTGATGCCTAAGATAATTTTTGTTGCTTTGAAGGAAATAGCATCGATATACTTTCGTTTAATAACGGCTGATAAACAAGGGGTGGATTTTTTCGATGCTGTACTGCATTATACTATTCTATATACTGCATTATATATTCTATATCCATGGTTTTTACGACACCTATGATTATTTCGGGAATAGTTGCCTTCAAATCGACCCATTAACGACCACCATTAACACTTTCCATACTGTAAACTGTATACTTTCCATAAAATAAATTTTACGTTTTTTTGTGTAGCTCAATGAGTCCTACATAAATTTTTCATTACTACGGTCTTCATTTGTCTCATATTTTGTTTATTTGAGACAAAGATCAGCACAGAGCTTATTTAAGCATGGTAAATGTATTTGCCAATCGTCGTAAATGAGTTAAACATTCGTTAAGAACTTCAATCTTTTTTACATCCATTTAAAATATCCGCCTTATAACAACGGTGTATTTAACAAAGACGTACTTGCTTTTTACTAATTAACATCCAAACGTTCAAGCATACATTTTTCGGGTCATAAAGACAGCTCGAAACAAAAACTTTTTAAACTATTTTAGTCACTTTTATGTGAGTGTATTAATATACTTATATTCAATATTTATATTAAGGTTTAAAATAACTTATCATTCTGTTACCACTTTACCTAGCACAATTTATAACGCATCCGTTACAGAAAAATCAATTCCATGATAATCGCTATCTTTACTTTGTCATAAATATAATAGAAATCGCTATCTATTTTCTATAAAAAGTCCTAATTGAGAACAATATATTTTCCTTAAAGAGGATTAATTCTTTAATTTATTTATGTGGTAAAGGTTTTAAATTTCTCGCAGTAGTTTCCTCTTGCGTTCAAGACTGCAAAAGGTAATAACTTTAATAGATTTCAGACAAAGAAGAAAGATGATAAGCTTATCGGGAAAGAACAAATAAGGTGAGAAAATGTTTTCTTAAGTATGTGATTTTTAATAAGGTTATTTTACAATTTATATTTTTAATGTATATAAATATAAAAAGTGTAGGTTTAAATAATGTTTCAAAGCTCAATACATTTGTTCAGATAGTTTAGTCATGTTCAAAGATATGAATAAAATTAAAGCCACAATAATTGACTGAAGGACATTAAAAGCCCCTAACTTCTTAGTTCATTATCAAATGAAAAGACTTATTGATTTTTTAATAAAACTTTAAAGCTTATATAGACTTTGAAAATGCATGGCATTTTTACTAAAATTTTATTGTCTTTTTTCAGGGAAATGTTTCACAATTACCAAGGACTTTCCCTATTCAAGAAGTTATGCACCAAATATATCGCAAGCTAGAATTTGTGCAAAGGACATTTTTCAATGGAAAAATTGTATTTTGAGATTGGAGAGTTAAAACAGTCGTGTTCGTTCCGGAATGTCATCAATTAGTGAAACTGCATTAAAACATCAGAAGGAGACAAGCATCAATACTTACAGCTGATTTTTAAGAAGAAATAAAAAGGACATTCACGATTAATGCTAAATAACTTGTGTATTACGAGCACCAATGACATCCATATTATCAATAACTATTGCCACTTAGGAAAACTAATTGTACGCTATTCAAATACATACGTTGCAATTGGCAGCCGTGAATTAAAAAGTATACAAAGCAATAGAAAAATAAAAAAATATTTAATTAATCATGTGTGTTAATATTTCTTCAAAGCGATGAAATTTTAAAATATTAAAATAAAAACTTTATTCTCATTGAAAATGTAATTACATTTTAATGACAGTTCAACTTTATATATTTTTTATTTTAAGAGTTATACTCAAAATTCCCAAGTTTTCATTTCCATAAGTGGTATTCAATTCAAATAGTAAATTTTATAATAGATTGTTAAAAAAAATTCATAGTTCAAATCTTAAAATAAGATTTACTGAAACTCTCATAAATAAAATCTTGTAGAAATATATTTCTGCTGGACTCACAAATTTTCCGTTACAATGAGTTTTAAAGGAAAATATCTGGATTTCCTACAACGACTTAAATATAAACTAGTTCAAGTTACAAAAGATACTTTACCAGAACATTTATTGCCAATACATACTCTTCTCACAAACAATTCTTTTCTTCTGAAAATAAAAAAAATAATAATGATTCTTTTACAAAAAAAAATCTGTCACTGATTTATCTTATTATGTTTCAGTCGGGCTTTTTTCCACCAAATCTTGAAATTAACTTGAATAATAGTAGTGCCAAGTAAAGTCACCTCATTTATTGCTAAAATTTTTACAGGGACTTTTTTTTATCTAACATATTCTAGGTTTTTTTAACGCATTTATATTTTTTGGAAAAAAGGTATTAAATATACTTATTTTTCGTAATACTTATTCGTTATTACTTACAAAGTGATAAATTAATACTACTGAATGAAATTCTTGCATTATTATTTTAATGATAAAAATGCAAAAAAAAATTTAGAGTTACCGTTTCAAATGGCAATTTATTTTGCTCAATTTCAAATATTATTGACTGTCGCACGTCAATAGATTAAAGAGCATGCAAACATCATTGCAGTTTTTCTTAGTCAAAGAGTGTATCAAAGTGAATTTAAATCCTATCACCGGAATTTTTAATTTACCGAATGTAATTGAGTTCCAATTGATTCGAATAATTGCAGTTCTATTAAAATTAGTCTTTAAAAAGTACACTATGCGATTCCTTTTTTGAGGATGTCTATAATGAAGGAACTGTCAAACTGAATTATTTACAATAGATAAAAACCATTAACACAAAGTGAGTGTACAAAATTATTTAAAAAAACACAATTTAAATCTATTTGGAACCCGTCTGCTTTACTTCCATCTCATAGAATACACTTTTCCATTTTAAAAACAATATTTTAATACGTAAAAGAGGACGATATATTTCTTGCAAGCAAGCAAACAAGTATTTTCTTATACATAAATAAACAATTATCTTATTGTACGTATTGAATTTAAAATTTGTAACACAGCATTAAATTAACAATAAAAGATGAATATTATTTTCTAATCCCCATATACATTTCAAATAAATATAATGAATAAACCAATTTAATTTAAATCATACTTGAAAACTTCAAGCTGAAATGTTAAAATGGAACACATACTGTCAAAGCATATAAAATTGTTCCAAGTCACTACACTAATGGAAAAGTAATTAGTAGGAATGTTTCCGAGCGTTAAAATGTCAATTTTCCCTCGTAAGTATGTTCTAAGTAACACTTAAGAGTGCATGTTTCAAGAATTTACGAAGTTCGTATCCCCAAAGTTCTCGCAATATGCAAGAAATGCTTTGAACTTGCTGGTTTTCTAGAAGTGGGGTACATTTGTGTAAATTTAATTACATAAGATTCATTAAAAGTATTTTTCCCAATTTGTGGCATAATATTTACCGCATTTTAGTTGATGTGCTAGCTGCATGTTATGTTTTATTTTAGGAATTTTAATTTGAGTCTGTAAATATTTGTTCTTCAAATATAAGCGTTTGAACATATTTGACTAAAATATAAAGCTTCATTATTCAAATGCAATTTTGTTTCTAACTTTGTGTTTTTGTATTAATTTGGTAAAAAAACTCGTCACAAAATATTTTTTACAAGTAAAAATAGCATGATTGACACATTATGTCAAAAAAATATTGCATTGCCATGAAACGTCTATGAACATTGCCTAAATAAATTTAATTTATCTTAAAATTACATTAAAAAGAAACATTCACATATTTTTATATGTAATATTTTGAAATTCGATGTCTTACCTCTAATCAACACTCTTAAAACAAGAGTGAAATCCACTCCAGTAGGAGAAGTGCATTTTCGACACTGGAAAGGAGTGAATATTAACTCAGACTGAGTTAAAATCACTCGTTAGGAGTGATCCTGTCGGAGGTTTAACACACAAAGGATCCACTCCTCTAGGAGAAGTGCATTTTCTAGACTGGAGGAGTAAAAATTAACTCAGACTGAGTTAAAATCGCTCGTTCGTTTTAAGAGTGAATACCTTGATATACATACCTTGGTATATCCCCATTATCATCATAGACTATTTCCCTTTACGGCAACAAAACGAGTAGGATTTATTCCTTTTAAAAAAAAGAATAAAAAACCTTTTAAGGATCGTGAAGTTTTTATTTTAATTCAAAAGACGTTCCTAATGATCGTAACTGTTAAAATATGGTACTGTAATTTTCAGTCATTGAAGGAAGCAAATGGAAAACTATTAATAGAACAATTTAAGACTATTTGACTTCAAATTTAATGCGATAATATTTTTTTAAATAAAAACTATACATTTATTTTTGTTCTATACACACAAGTTAATTTACTTCAACCGGGTTTTTTTTTACAAAAGAATCTTCGAAACCTATTTAGAGCATTAGAGAGCAGTAAAGATTTAAAACGGTTGAGTTCCTAGTAATTCAATAAGATAGGTATAATGATGAAATTGTGAAATTGAGAGGCAGTGAGCCATTACGGAAAAAAAAATATTTCAACTATTAGTTTTACTAATGTGGTATGCTTCAAACTTCATTACAAGTCTAGTTTAAGTTGATTTCTCATTTTTTGTAATTCTTTTTATAACGAATTCAAAGGCAACATACGAGAAATGTCCATATTTAGCGCTTTTCACCACAAATATTTTATTTTTTTTTTACTACTTTAAAAATCAAAATTTAAATAGTTTAGCTATTTAGAGGAGCATTTTGTAGCATATAGTCCGATTGCTCTACCCTGGACTATTAGAATTGCTTTTAACTCAAGTTTGTAAATCATAGCAGTGTTTGAAGTTGATTTATGTGGTAGCCACCTTTGGAAGCACAGCTAATAAATCAGCACCTAAAATGGCTTAATTATTTTCTCTTATTATTTTAAAATATTCGAAAAACTAGTACCACCATTAGATCTGCCAGAATCTAAGTTATCTATGCTTGTATTTATTCTGACACATCAAATAAAAAAAACCTAAGAAAGTGTGTTTTATTAATTTCGTTTATAATTGCTATGCAATCCTCGAAAGACTTTTTTTAATATTTTTTTAAAAGCAATAAAATCTTTTTTAATTCAATACTGACTATCAAACGAATTAGTTTGGTATTAAAACAATTTTTGGAATGTCTTTATGTTTAAGCCCCTAAATCAAAAGGGGCTACAATTGGGAGCACTAGCCACATAAGATACTTTGCTCAAATTAACCATTAAATAAATTCTTTTACATTTTCAATATAAATTTTCAACGACCCAAATAAAGAAAAAATGTTGAGTATATTATATTTTTAAAATTATCCTTGAAGGTTGTTTGATTCTTATACCTAAAATAAATTCGTAAAGCATTTTAGAATAAGCTATAAGTTACTGATCAAATGAACAGACTAAATTGAAGCGAGTTTAAGGGTATTTACTTTATCCCATTTGACTATTTATCATATCTATATCCAACACCTACCTCCTACTCTTTCGCTGTGATTGAAACGTGTATTTATTCGTTTGATTACTTAAACATGAACACAGATGAGATGTTTAAAAGTGGAATGAAATAACGGCAGAGAAACGCTATATCTCTCCTAAGCAATTTTACCTAAAGTTAATAAATAACCTGCAAAGGCACGTATTGTGTCATGTGTGTTACTTCGTTATTTTTTAGCAACTCAATTACGACTTATTTACCAAGATTTTGGGAGTTTATTTGTACAAGAAATGAGAAATTGCGAGAATTTGTTTCAGAACTTTATCGAAACGTAAAAGAAATAAATGTCTTCATTTTTCTGTTGAAAATATTTAGCTCATGTTTTAAATTGAAATTTAATAAAAACAATTTAATATATTTTTCCAACTTTAGGAATATCATTATTTACTGTAATTTATAAAAGTTTATAATTTAAAATTTTGATAAAAATAAACCTAGCTTGTCCAACTAAAAATTGTGATATGTCAAAACTTATTGCATCTGTATAAACATTTAATATCGATGTAAATAGTTATTGTAGTATAAATAAAATGTTTTGTTTCACATCGCGAAATTTATATATTCACTTATTGAAGAATGCAAAGTGATGTAGTTCTTTCTTGTGAATAATTATGAGTCTTGAAACGGAAAAGTGTAATGAATTGAATATTTTACAAATCAAAATTTAATTAATGAAGGGTCTAGTTGCAAAGCTCACGCACTCCAAAAAGGGGGGCGTTAGGTATCGATAAAATGCAAATCGTGATACGGGTTCATTTGGCAAAAATGTTTTTTATTATTATCATACATTTGATTTAAAAGACATTTCGAGACGTTATTCTGATTCAAGATGGTGGCCAAACTTCAAGTTTGAGGCCACCAATGGAAATGTTTACAATTTTCTTACAAAACATCGACCATAAGCATGTTTAGTATCAATTTATGAGTTCCTTAGAAAATATTATCATTTTTTTATTTTAAAATCGTCTGTACTATTAGTTGGAGTAATTAAGCCAGATGGGTAAGTGAAAATTTCAACAACAAATATTGTCTAGAGAATATTTTAAATATATTTATAATATTTATATTTATTTTATATTACAAAATTTAAAATAGTTGTTAGATGTCACTGGCTATAGTTATCCTGAGTTCAAAATGATCTCTGACCATAATGTATGTCATTGCTACAGACTGCAACTCAAAGTGGCTAGGCGTCATGGTATTAAATTATTTAAAATTTTATTTCTATCCATCACACAAAGCAGTTTTTGATGCCTATTTATACATTTTTAGCAAAAAAAACTCATTTATATAGTCATAAAATAAAGTCAGGTAAGACGTGTTGTTGAGATGAAGTAAAATTAAATTTGTGATTTAGTGTGATTTTTTATGAACAATTCCTGTCTCACCTATCATAGACACTTTGGTTGTTAATTGTTGAACACTACAACAAAACTAAATAAATTATTTTACAAAAGTTTGTATTGTCAGGAATGGATTTCTGCGGTTTTGATATAAAAGAAAAATGCAATTTAACTTCTTTGGTGGGAACCAATGTCTTCAAAATAGACTTTCCTTTCCCAGAATCAGCGTGTTTCAGGTCTTGAGTGGAAACAGAAGTGTTGTATTCTTGGACATTGCACACTATTGGTTAAAACTTAAAATTTACTCCTGTCTAACGAATAAATATTTATCTGTTATTAAAATCAATACAATAAAATTTTTGCTTTAAAACTCTATCTTCTGCATATTAACACTTACCGATGAAACATCAACATAATAGCCAAATTAAAATAACATAAATCAGATTTGAGTGATCTTATAGAAAAGTTTTATCACACTTTTGATTTCCCAGGTTTATTGGTTCTATCTTGTTCCTTGCCAAACTATTGAAAAGATGATTTATCAAAACTCAAGATATCATTCTTTCCTGGAATAAAATCCTTATAAATAATCCGTTTATGCGCATTTCCAAAATTTATTTTAACATACAGTCCACTTTCACTTATCTGGTGCATTAGGTGCCAAAAACCCTTCGTATTCCAGAGAGTGCCAATTTAAAGAATGTGGTTGGAATATGTTGCATTACAGCATGGCTGTGATATGCATCAATGTTTTCAGAAACTCCATTAAGTCCACGAGCTATAGTTTTAAAGAAATTAGAAAACTATTTTAACGGCAAGCTAAAATAAACAAAAGTATTATTTAATATTTAAAATCAATTTTAAAGTTGCTGGACTTATGGAGTTTCTGAAAAAAAAATATTTGTATTTCGAGTACAAGAAAAATAATACTCAGATTTTGTAACTAACATTTTGTTTTACATCTCAAATAAATTTTAGTTCAAAAGAGTGTTAAAAATGAATTGGGAAAATTTTGTACACTATTAAACACTTTGGTTTCTGAAAAAAATCCGTGTTTCGTGCCCTCTTGCGGTGATTCGACAAGGTCGGTGACTTGTATCGTATCTCCACGAAAAACCAGATTTGGTCCTATGGTTGTGCTAACCACTGGAATATTGGTACTATTTCTTCACAGAATGTGTGCTTACATCGGATGAATTGATTAACATCAAAAACTCAATTTTTGATAAAATTGTGACTTATACGGTTTCTGAAAAAAATTATTCATTTGACCACGCCTTTTCTATCTTCCTCGAGGTTTTTGGTCGAGAGAGCTTGAGATATTAATGATGGCTCGGGATCTTTTCTTGGGTTTGTTTTAGGCCCCTTTCGAAATTTTTTGACACTTCTTCGAATCATAAGTAGCTTCCTCGTATATATCCTCAAACCATTGCTCCTAGTTACGTCAGAAGTTTTAGTTAATGAAACCAATACACCTACCAAGACCATTGGTGTATAGAAGGGAACAACGGATTAGCGGCGACTAATAATTTATAACTAAATAATAAAATCGAAATTCCGTTAAAAGCACAAACTTTCTCGATTTCACAGCTATTTATGCTTTTTTTACTGGAAATTAAGTAAAAAGAAAATCCGATTTTTTTTCGAGTGACAAATCAAGACATAATTGTAAAAAATCAATTCCCTGGAGAATTTTTTTATTGTATTGTTTTTTATCAAGCAATATAATTAATCACGGAAACTTGCCATGTACGACCTTTTCAACGCACATGTAGTCTCTTTCAATTCCTACTAAGCACATAATAAATCTTTACTACTTCTCCTATGCAATGTTTTTTTTTTTCAAATGCTATAAGTTGGTAAGCAGCTTATTGGGAAAATGCTAAAAATTCCAATTTTTTAGTAGAACAAGGAAAATAGTCATAACTTCTATTTTTTACTGACATCGATTTGAATGATTAAAAAATGTCGCACAGGAAGAGTAGCGTTTAAAAAATAGTTTTAACAAATTATGTTTGATTTCGACTAAATAAATATTCACTTAATAATAGACTTAATACAATTCCTTTATTATTCAGGAACTATTCTTTATTATTAAAGAATCTTTGAGAAATTTTTTTATATACTTGAGCAATTCAATCAAAAAGTGAATTTCTTACTATAATATAAAAATGTGTTTAAATACTCATTATTAAAGTGTATCATTGTTTGTGCTGCAAAGTTCTGAGATGTTTTTTTTTTGTTATTTGATAGTTTTTATTTGTTTAAATGTATAAGTTACCATTCTTGTACATTGAAAAATTATATGCTTTCAGAGAATTATGAAATATGTAAAATTAATTTTAAGCAGTTATGTGTTAGTAAATTAATGATATTTTTATGCTAAACTTTTTTGTTTCCATTCTATAAAAATAAGTTTTACTCCTTATCTGAACTTTGCCCTTTTCCACGAAACACCCCAAATTATCCATTAAGCCAGTTAAGTAAACCTACGTTTCCTTACCTGAAGCGAAACCTTAAGAAGCCTAATTTCATTAGTTTCCAATTAGAATATTAAATATTAATACTTTGCTTCAACGTAGTTTTCGAGCGAAACAAATTACGAAGTTTTACCGATACTTACTGCTAAGTAAATTTAATTTTTGAGATGGGTTAATAGCCGAACATCTTATTAAAAGATTCAAAGATTACGTTGACGTTTAGATGCAAGAGTTGATAATATGCACCTGTTAATTTTCATTCAAGAACCCTGACAGTAAAATTTTTCAGTCAGTTTTTGAATGTCATAGCTTATTTCGTACCTACACAAATATATTTTACCTAAAACAGTTTAGTGGTCAAGTGGCCAAAATGTTAAAATATGCTTGCGTTAATATTATCATTTCCACGATAAATACATCATCTAACCGTGCTTTAAAGTTGAAATGTGCTGAGTATGTTCTCGGTTAATTCTTCTATAATCCCAAATTATCACCAATTACTCAAAGTGAGTTACCGTAATTTTGTCAAAACCAACAATAAAATCCACTTAAAATAATACAATCTAAGACAAATTGGAACTTTTTACATTTTGCAGTACATTTGCATAAGTAACGAACTTTACAGCGTTAATCATAATGTAATTTCTCTTTATTGGGGGGTTGGCATGTTGAGTAAATTCTTTTCTCTTTCTAGGCCTTATGAAAGAACTGAAATGTTAGTCGTTTCTTACTCAACTCTGTTGTTATATTAAGCGATGAAAACAAATATCAACCATCCCCTACTGAAGTACAGATACAAGCATTACCTCGATCTTACGGTTGCTTCCTTGACAACTAAAAAAAAGAGAAAAGTGCATTCATATAACATCTAATTCATATAAGCAGAGTATAACTTTAAATTGACAAATAACGAGATATATTTCGCAAATATGCTTGATATGTGCCTGAATAAAAAAAAGGGAAATATAGACTTGCGTCAGATTGATTTCAAGGGTAAGGTTTTGCGATGAAATATCCGATACTTGAAGGAATTTGTTACGCAACCTCTCCAATCCCGAAATGAATCAGCGGCCTGTCTAATCGTGTCTCGGTTGCTAGGCATTGCCAATGACGATTGCGGATATTTGGAATACCTTCAAAGGTTTCGGTGAGCGAGACTAACAATTGAGAAGAGAAGTATGATTTGGTTGAGTAATTTCTAGTATTTATTTTTTTGGGTACTAAAAGATATAATAATTCTTAGGATCCACAAATATTACTCTGTGGTTATTTTCTGTTAATAAATTCCTTTTAATGTATCAACGTCGATAATTCTTATCAATACATCTAAAGTCATTTTAAATATATACAATTTCCTTTTATCAGATAAAAGTAATATAAGGATTTTCGTTCAATTTAACAAAAAATACAAATTGCAACGCTTTACTTATTTCATTCAGAAAACACACTCGTTTCTCATCTTAAGCATTATTTGCAAAGTAAACTAAATTGTAATCCCTTGTAAAATAATTGTTTTTCTTCTTTCTTCACTTTTTTCAAAGATTGTTATCAAAAACTGCAGGTTATGTTCTGATGACAGTAAAAAAATGTTTACCCTACGCCTTTTCCACTGCCATCATTCTCAAAGCAGCCCATTAAAACAGTGGACAAGAAGTGTAAAACTTTTTGCTCGCCTTAACGCAATTATCAGCCACAAATAACAGTTATCAGATTTAAAACTTCAGAACAGTTCTTTTGGTAGTCTCCATCCATCACCATTATGTCACAGACTGCAACATGCTTAATCGTCTACTTATTTTTGAAGTTGGTGTTTTTTTTATGACAATGCCAATTTATCATCCACAATAAAGCTTTTCCAACAGACCTAGTTATTAATTAAAAGTAAAATTATGAATATCAATACAATTTTATATACAATAAAAAAATTTATGTCCCATAAATTTATCCCCCACAAAATTGTATTAGTAACTTGATCGAATTTTTTCCGGTTTTTCAAGCAATATTGATTATGGTTTATAATAATGAGAAACTCTTTAGTCAAATAAATCCCATCCAGCGATAGATAAACACCATAAAACAAATTACAAAATTTCAAATTCCATTCAAAAATCTTTGTTTTGTTTACATTTGGTAATATTTAAAAGAATTTAATCAATTTTTAAACAAACACGACACTTAATAAAGTGGGAAATTCAGTTGATAATACTGCAAAAGACTAAACAAATCGAACAAGAACAATTACCAACGGAGAAAAGTTTTCAAAGGTCTCCAAAGAGTTAATTACCTTTAACTTATTCTGCCTGATCAATTATTAGGAGACTCATTAAGTTACGATAGCGCCTAACTAAAATAAGTGTGGCTGTCTGTTAATTACTCTTTGGGAAAATAATTGGATTACTAAATGTAAAAGGGGTTAAAGTCCTCAGTAAGATTTCCACACAAGCTTCTTTTTTTCACTGAAATGTTGAAAAAATAAGCTTATGGGAAAATTCTCCAAAAGACTTGGCTCTTCTTTACATATAAGTTATTCGATTGAAACTCGGGATGCAGCCCATAGAGTAGTCATCCAAATCTTATTAGTGTCTTTTTCTGGTTGTTTTCTCCGATTGTAGTTTTTACTTTTGCGCAATGCGGTTTGTCTCAAACTTATTCTCTGTCCCCTGGGCATAATCTAAACTTTTCTAACTTATTACACTGGAAATATTTTTCATTTTCAAAACCAACTATTCTTAAAGTTTGAGTTTCTAAAGTTTCAAATATTTAAGTTAAATAGGCAGCATTAGTATTCATCAGAAAAAATACATTTTGTTTTTGCTCATGCCTTAATGCAAACGAATTAATTGGAAAACTATAAAACTTCAATTTTAATTTTTTGGAGTACTTTTAACCATCAGCTTTTTAAATTATTTGAAGCAAGCTTCTAATTGTATCTACGAGGCACAACCATAATTCATCCATTTCATTCAGAAAATTGAAACAGCACTCAAATTAATTAAGGTCCTACACTGCCCAACAAAAAAAATCAAGTTTTTTCATCATTTATCAAAGTTAAAAAATACTTTTGAATGAATTTGACAAAGAAGATTTGAAGTTAAAAATAATTATGGAGGTCATGTGAAGAAGATAAAGTTCTTTATAGCTCATATTCTTTCTGCAAATCTCTACTAACGTTTGATTCTAAAAAAGTGTTTATCGTTAAAAAATATCATAAACATTCATTTTTAACCAAAATAAAAAGCTAATTTTTTTTCACACTAACAAAGATATGTTAATTAATTCTTACTAATTCAAACTGAAGGAGAACTTCCTCCACTCCATTAACTTTCAAATTCATTTATAGTAACTTGGTTACTTGGTCTAGATGTGGTGACAGGATATTGATTTCACTTTTCGCAAGTAGCATATTAAACACAGTAATTGAAGGAAAATGTCATTTGTGAAAATTAATCATAGAAGGATCCCTTGTGAGAGAATATTATCTCTTGGAACCTGTGATTCAACGTGAGACTATGCCTTAAACCAACATTAATCACACTAGCTAAAAGGATCAGGTTGATAATGAATCATAATAACCAATAATATTCCTTAGTTCGCATTAGAACCTCGATATATCACCTCGGGAGTAAATTCGGGCATTTTCGTTGACAAATGCTGGCAAAGCTTGACACTTTTCTAAATGAACGATTAATAGCGATTCTAACTTGTAATATATATTGCGACAAGCCCGCATTTTAAAGGGTTACTTTATATTGCATAAAATGTTGGCATGAGGCAATTCCTTAAACATTTAAGAACCTATTAAAAGTAGACATCAACATTTTTACTGCAGATTTTTAAACATTGCTCTATACAAATATTCAAATACTCAAATTGTGGAATATTCAGTCAAAAATATTTCTTTTTAATCAAATCATAGTACGAAATTAGTTTCAAATCTTAGTGTTGGTTTTTTGTGAACTTAAATCTGTGATGATTAAGTCTTTAAAGTTCGCAAAATCACTCAAAAGAGAATGGTGTGCGTTTCTTTGATAACATTAATCACCTATTTGAAACCATTTTAAAGCATTTTTAATATTATTAAATTTAATTTAGCAAGTCATAAAAAAATTCAAAATAACCAATAAGTTGAATGTACTATATTATTTAAATTAAGTAAAACATGCTAAAAATTAAATTTTGTGTAATTCAATTTCTTTCATTTGACTTTTAAAGAAATCTTTCGCTTCACTTTCAAATTCCGTAAAGAAATACAATATACATTTCTAATTAAATGTGATTCTACCGAAACAACAATAGAACTTAAAGAAGTGACATTTTCACTAATTCCTCAATTAAAATAAATTGCCAAAACAAATTCAAACCAAATTAATTAACTTTTACGTAATGAAGGTGATTAAAGTATTATATTATAATCCTATTTCTTGTTTGGAAAATTTGAAATGTAACTAAGCTTTATGTTTTGCCCCAAATATATTCTACTTTGAAACAAGAATTGTAAGAAATACTAATGTCAAAAAACACAATTTAAATTTTCACCAATAAAAATGAACTAATTTTTTACCCCCTAGCCCTCACTATTGGTAGATTAATTATACCAATCACCTCACTAAAAATATTAGTTTACAGCATGTGTAGCAGTGAACATTTTTTTCAAAATTAAATAAAATTTTAGACAATAAAAATTCTTATACTAAAAAAAATACAATTCAATAAAATGAATAGTTTTGATTTCTAAAAATTACTATTATTAAAATGCTTAATTTATATCCTTCTTGTTTTACAGATATTGTACACTGCACTTTTTGTGGCTGGCATAGTGCATGTCCAAACTCTCTCCAGGACAGCGCGTAAGTTTCAACTTTATTATATTACATTTTTGTAGTTGTTAATGTTTATTTTTATATTTTTTAGAATGTGTAGTAAAAATAGATATATTTTAAATAAAAATTAAGAAATACCCCAATTGCATAATACTGAAATGTAACTGGAATATTGAACATTTTAATTGTTTCCTGTCTTTTCTTTTGAAATGCATTGCAATATTCTTAGAAAAATAACTTCTAAGAGTTCGTCTTGGGAAGTATTGATAGCATCCATACAACCCTGAAAAATCTTTGTATTCAAAATCTAACTTTTATGCACTTGCTTCTAGCATTCCTTAAAAAAAAAGGCTTTTTATCAATTGTGTCACTGAAAACAAAGTCAGTTTCACCCTCAGCATCAGTTTCTCTAAAACAACTATACAATAAGTAAAAATATGCTAACTGAATACAAAAGATTAAACAAAATTCCCAAGAAATGCTATTTTCTACTTGTAAACTGCTAACAAATTCTTCAAATATATCAAGCGTAGTCTCCACTCTTGATATTTTTACGGATTTTACATCCCATTTTCCCTGTGAGCGCTTCGTAGTATTCAGGATGATGATACTTATAAAATTGTTGGAATTTTAAATCTCTTTACTCCTGTAAAATTTAGCATGCATCGCTTACTCGGAAATCCTTTCGCGTGCAATTTTCAAACATCGAATGAAAATTCCAACTAAAATCTGGGTCACGATCTCAAAAAACGTGATATAAATTTGAAGCAAACAGACGCTTTCGAATATAAATTTCTAGATTTGGATAAAGTAGAATGGGCAAAATGAGATACTGTAAAATCCTATAACATTTTGAGCATTGGAGAAAAAAAATGAATGAGAGGTAGAAAGAAATTGAATTGAATTCTGAAGTTTTTATACAAAAAAGAATTTTATAAAAGAATTATTTCAAGAACTAGGATTACCACTTACTTAAATACTGTACAGTAAAATAGTTTTTGTATTATTTGTAAAATTCGGCAGATGTCTGGATATACATCTTTGATTCAGCATATATAACCTAATATTAAGTAGATTTTTTTTATGTTTAATATTCTCTCTTGTTAGTATAGTTAAATACAAAAATATTTCCTCATGAAGACCTTTTTATTAAACTGGATTTCTTAAGCGTAAACACAAATCAAAAATATTATTTTTTTTGTGAAATGAATAATACATTGATATTTTTAAGTAGAACAATGAGACCTGTAATGCATTCCAATAAGGAATATTTGTTTTTAGCCAAATTGAAAGACATAAAACAGAAAATATATTTACTATATAATATATTCGTTTTCAAAACACGCAATGATAAAATAAATCAAATTTCTGTCATTCCCAAACATAAAAACTAGCTGTGAGCAGGCCCTGTTAGGGAAATATAGAGCTATAAAAACCACCCAATAGAAAACGCAGATGAAATATTACTTTTTTGTCGTACTAATTCAAAATTATTTTTTGCATTTACTATTTTAAATGTTTATAACTTATTTAAGTTTATGAAGTATTTTTTAAATGCGTTAAAATGGTGTCTAAAAACTACGTATGCGCTTATTAAATTAGTTGTGATATGTGCTTTTATTTTAAGTGTAGTAAATATTGATGCCTTGACACGCCTGTATTTAAAAATAAAAATTGTTTCCATTTTTATTAAATAATAACAAAGTAAATATTAAATTTGCATACATGAAGCTAAAGGTAATCTATATCAATTAGTAATGAATTATTAGAAATAAATATAATTTCTTGATCATTATTTCAATACAAATAATTAAAAAGTACAATTTTTCATAGTAGATAAATAAATTACATAATTAAATAGTTAATTTAAAATTATATAATTTCTAGATATGAATGAACTTGAGTTTAATTTTTGAAGTTAAAGAAAATTCCAATTTCCTAACTTTTTTAAGACGAGATTATAAAATTTATCAATACTTAGGAGAATCCGGTAATTAATTTAAAGCTGTGTGATTTAAAAATCAAGAAGAATTCGCCAAGCATTCATTAATAAATATCTCAGCAAAGTTTTTAATTTATTTGAATTTTCCATCGACGTAAGTTTACCAGTCAAATATATTTTTAAATGCAAATGGAAAATAATTTTTAAAATTCAGATTCGAAGACAGTAAAATGTGTTTTTTTGGCATTTATATTATGTTCTAAAGTAATCTTAGATTGGAATAAAGTATTTTTATTCAAGTAATCGTATAGGTATATTTGGTATATAGGTACTTTTTATTGCTTAATTGTAACCGATTGATCGGAGTAATTACCCTTTTGATGCAAATCCATTAAGCTCTGCATTTTGCAACTGCATCAAATACTTACAATAAATAAGTTTTTTTTCTTAAATAAACTGATCCTACATTTATAAATATAGGATTAATATACGATCATGTTGCATTAATCCAAACATTTAAAAATGATAGGTCATGAATGTTCATCAGGCAAATTTAAATTCTGTAAGTTTTAGAACTATAATAGATAATAAGTTAAATGTTTCAATTAATACTATTGTAACATTGTATAAAGTACACTTAAACATTGTCATCTATTATGAAAAGAAATTAAATCGAGCTAAATACAAACAAAAAGAACTTATACTGCATTAAAATTCATCAATAGGGATAAAATAAATAAACTGAGATTTTTTAAACAATCATGTTGCTTTATTAAAAAATATTATTAATACATGATTTTGTTCATCAGCTATGCTAGGATTCTGTATATTGATGGTGGTGCTCTCTGGAACTTGCATTCTTTGCTCTCTGATTATGCTTATCGGACTATTCAAGGTATTTATATTTTTAAATTAATTAGTTGAAAGAGGAATTAAGATATTAAGTTGATATGGCTTTCTGATTTGAAAAAACAAACATAAAAATAAGTTATGTTGGTGAAACCAATTTTTCATGCGCCTTCCAAAATAATGAAAGATTAAAGTAACACTTATGTAATGGTAATCTCAGTTATGAAAGAAATAGTAATAGGTAGTAAAACATGTAAAAGAGGTTACGTTTTTAGAAACTTAAAAAAAAATTAAATAATTGCAGAAAAATAAACATAACTGCATATTACATAACTTTCTAACTATACTGTCACATAATTAAAAGAAAATTTTAATTTTCAAAACAACACTTATGTATGAAATTAGTGTAACAGAGGTTAGAAAAGAAACACAATTGCCTAAAAATTAAAACATTGTGCTTAGGAACAAATATACGTAAAAAAAAATTCAAAATTACAATTGCTTTATTTTTAACTACCTTTTCCTACAATATATGTCAGGCTATTGCATTATTAAAAAAAATTCCTGCTCTTTAGTATGCCGAAATAGGTTTCACTAACAGTTAACACTTTTCATGGACAAAAATTTAAATATATGGTTTAAAATATAAATATTTAATTTTTAATTTTTATGAAAACAATAACGCTATTAATTACATGAAAACTGTTAATGATTGTGCAGCTATTAAATTTTAAAAAGTACATTCGACTTAAAGCAATGATCAAAAGCATTGGTACAGCTTAACTTAAAAATTCTGTAAGAGTAAACATAAAGTAACGAATTCTGAGAAAAAATATAGAAATTAAAGGGAATTTTCTCTTAAATTAAAATATTAGTGTTTCCATAAATATCATATTACAAAAAGTTTTATTTCCCCATCTTATATTACCCCCCCCCCCCTTTAAGTAGAAAAAATTGAAAAAATACAAATTAAACGCATATTCATTTTGTTTGGTCTATGTAGAATTTTAATAAAGTTTTAAAGTAACTGATTTTTATTATAAATATTATTTATAAATAATAAAAAGTTAAACCCTATGCTTTCTTAAACTTTCCTAATATTTTTGCTAGCAATAGAACAAAAATATATATTTTAAATCAGTGTATTTTTGGAAGTTTTGTAATGAGTTTTAAACTGCATTAACTTTCTTTTACAAAAAAAGTAATTTATTTACGACAATCATTAATAGTTTTTGTAATGTTTAACCCTCTTATTCATACTGTTGCCATATGGCAACAAGTAACATAATCCACTTTATTCTATTAAAGTTGAGCTCCCTCTCGACAAGTCTGTGTTTTTTTATCTATTACAGTCCATTTAGAAGTTTTAGTTACTAATAACCTTTATGGATAACAGTAGTAAAAGTGTATTCAAAATTAAATAGTGAAGTTATTAACTGTTGTGAAATTACGTCTTTGGCAGTATTGAAAGTATAATAATATTAGTACTAAATACAAATAAACTGTTTTGAAAAAAATAATTATAGTTAAGAAGGTTATTTTAAATTATATTTAGTAGTTTTCTAGTCATTCTTAACAAAATTGGAATTTTGTAGTTGGCTTTTGCCATATGGCAAAAAGTTTTAAAATTTAAATTATTTTAATTACAATGCAGTTAATTTTTTTCAGTATTTTCCCCATTATGCATGAGTATTAAAGATACAAGTATATTTTTTCGGTATGAAAAGAAATCGTGCATTACAGGGTTAAATAGTGCTTGGTTTCAGAAGATAAAAATAATTATTAATGCTTTTTTTAGTTCATTTCAATTTCCGAATAAAACGCATTCACAATAAAGGATTTCCAATTTATATGATAAATTTATTGATTGATTATCAATTAAAATTATGTATATAAATAAATTTGCAAGAGACCCCAATCAAGCTAAAATATCCGTCGTGCAACTTTATTATTCTTTTAAACAGGCAATAACTTAATCATTTCTTCAACCCATCGTTTCCGTTCTACTCAAAACTTTTATAACTATCATCAAAACAGAGTTCCTCACATATTTTGTCCGCTCCTGCTTCCTTGTGGACTTATTATAATCGAAAACACGTAAACTGGAGCACAAAGAAATTTCATTTTTCTATTTGTGTGTTCATACAGCCCAATCATTTCAAAATGAATGTTTTTTAACCAAACTGTAGTTATTTTTATGGTTTTCGAAAAAAATACTTGTTGTAGCACTCGGATCATGAGCTAATTTGTGTTGAATATTCCGGAAAAAGGCTTCTCTATAAAATGTAGTAAAAAACTTTAAAATATTGAATCTTTCTGGTTTGCTGAATTTAATACTTCTCATTTTGAGTAATGAATGTTTTAGATAACGGTATTGTTGCGTTTCATAAAATTTTGTAATATTTTTCTCATAATCTAAAGTTCAAATTTCTTTATAAAGAAAAATAATTGGAATTGGAAAAATGTAAGATACTATGTAGAACTTGGAACACTGTTTTGCATTTAACTTTAAGAAATCATTACAGGTTTTTTTATCGAGATTATTAAGTACCAAAACTATATAAATTTAATATTTAGGTGATTTTTGGAGGAAAAAATGTAATGTCCATAACAAATTAAAATATTTATATTCCTTGACATTAGTTTCTTTGAACTACACTGATTTATAAACTTTGAGCAACACTAATTAATATTATATTTGGTCTTATTCTCATAAATTTAAAGACAGAATGTAGGCTAAATTAATCAGTTAAATGTTTCCGTTATTTTTCTACAAAACCGGATGTTATATGTATAGTATATAATAATGTTAAATTTTTTGTTTTATAGGACAATAGATATCTACTACTTCCTTGGACTGTATCTGTTTCCATGACTACCTTGATTGACGTAATGGTTTCCTTTTATTTGATACGAGATGCGGTAAGTATATAAACTCGAATATATAACCCATTCATAAACATTAACTAAGAAACACTTAGCAACAATTTTGTAGCACTTAACTTTTTACAATCCTGTAAATAGTCTCAAATAAACCACTATATATGAAACTTTTATAAATTAGGGAACTGCAACATATCAATGGTTTTAGTGCGCAAAGCGCAATTTCCTAAAGATAAAAAAATCTTATTAACTGCTCACAAAGTCAGTTCGGGGAAATTTATGTAACTCAAATAAAGATTCAAAGAAAGCTACCAATTTCCCTTATTTCTTAACTAATTTAAGTAAAGTTAAACTATTCGCAACCTATCCATTAGTGTGTAAAATGGGACGTGTTCTAGATACCAGAAATTAAATTTGGCTAACAAGGACAACTTTGGTTCAACATCAGTATTGACAGCAACAACAAAGAAAATAAATATAAAAACGTGAAAATATTTGCAACATGCAAACATGAACATGTCCTGGATACGATAAATCGAATAGTGAGGTTGCAGAGTCAGCATTTGCTTCAAATATCAGTCGAAAGCATCTTTAGCGGCAAATCCCGCTGTAATTGCATTTAGTTCCCTTGAAACGTAACGATCCCAAGATGTCCTCTTTCGATTCAAGATTGATTTTCACTCTTAGAAGAAGCAATTCCAATAACAGGCTGTAATTGCTTAAGTCCCTTGGGATTCCTCAAATGCATTTTGTTTTTTGTAACACGCAACCAAAGGAACAACATTGCGATTGCAACAATGGGAATTTGTAATCCCTATCATTAGGGACAGTGATTGATTACTATTAAGAATGTTACAAATAGACGTGGTTATTGCAATAAAAGTATAATACTTAAAAACAGGGAGTTTTTTTAGGCCACCATGTAAATACCTACATAATAAAGTATAATGGTTTTAATAAATAAATAATTTTAGCAATAGCCGTTAAGGGGACGCATTACCCAAAATATTATTTCTAGAAATAATAACATAAACTTGTGAATCATATTGGTTTTATATAATGTTCACTCTAAATAAAAAATTTCTAGCAATAAAAATGAATATTTACAAGTAGTTTTTCATTTATTCAAAAAAAAAGTAAAAAATTTTGAACTTTTTTTTAAACCCTACTACTCCTCCAATTTTAAGAATAACTTCACCAAACTTGTATGGGTTTTTCTAGTACTATTTGTTCAAGAACTGTGCGTGGATTTTAAAATGTGAGCTACAGTTAAAAAGTAATATGCATTTACAGTGAAAATACACAAAAAATACAAATTATTGAATTCAACATTTAAAAAAAAATAACTATACATAGAAGACCTTATTCCATGCACAATTTTGTGCATAATATATGTAAGAACACAGGTAAAAAATTTCAAAATTCTAACTTAATTAGCAAAAAAAGCCTTAGGGATTTATTAAACACAAGAATTGAAAAACGTGAAACAGAGGAAAAAAAGGTTGAAAGCAGACGAAATAAGTATTCAAACTTATAGGAATGACTCCAGAAAATATTTAATAACTTTTTTTCTACTAAAATCATTATGAAACTTTCAGTAAATGTTCAGAAAGAAAAAGTAAATAATAAAAAGTAAAAACTGAAAAATTGACATTTTGACCAATTGTTGGGTAATGCGTCCCCTTAAATAGAAAAACTTTGGGATTTAACTTCTTCACTCCCAAGCAAATCCTACTCAGATGATCTTCAGATAAACTTTTTTTTAATATAAATATGCATTTAAAAGTATATTTGTAAAGTACTTTTTAAACTATCATTTTATATTTGCTGAAGGACATATCAATATAATGAAATATTAAGTTTAAAGTTATAAACTAATTGTACCATGAGTGCAAAAACAAGCGCTGAAAACATTTACCATTGATAATCCATTCTGACATTGCTTCAATACAAAATGTCTTATAAATTTACCACTGAAAAAGTTATTTTTGCAAGGCCTCCAAAATCGTGCTTGACACTCCTGCTACGTCATTTTTATATAAAATAAAACTGATAATTGTCAGCTGCTTCGATATCGTAATTTTAGAGAAACAAACATTCTCGTTTACAATAGAAAACTTAGTATAGAGGAAAAAACTGTAAAATAAAGTTTTTAATTGAATTCTACAAATTATAAAGTATATACACTGGGTTAAAGAGGTTATAAGTCTCTTTCTAAAATGTGTGTTGCTTTTCTATACGTGGTAAGGCCTTAACTTAAATGTAAAATATTAGTTCAGTAAGCAAATTAGTCGTAGGGTTCTGGCCCATGAAGCAAAGTTACTCTTAAGGACCTCAAGGACCTCATTTATCCTAATATACGTTGCTTTAATCTGTACCTTAGAGGTCAAATATACGTACCTACTTTATTGTATACTTTATGGGAAAGCTTACAGTGTCAATACATTGTTTCGATAACTGTAGGGGTATGTTTTTATTTTTAACAAATATTTAAGATACGCTAGGCTATTTTCAGTTTTAAGTTTTATAAATGAAACTTGAAAGGAAAATTAAATACATGTTTGTACATTAATCCTCTTAGATTTGAGGAATAGAAAGTGCATTAAAATTCAGTAAAAATAGTTTTATCTTTATTTAATTTTAATGTGAAAATTTACTTTAAAAGTATTATCAAAATAACTACGATAACAACTGTGCAGTACAATGTATTTATTACTGTTTGTTTAACTGTTATAAATCTCAAACATTCTTATACATAATACAATACTGAATATCTTTAAAATGCAAATAAATCTTATTTAATTTATATTCATAGAAACACCTTTTATTTACACCCAAAAAGTGTACTTCGTTCATCTAATCATAAATACATTTACATTTTCTGTAATAACTTGGTGAATACAACTCAATATTAAATAAAAAATATTTGTTATTTTAGAAAGTAGTTTAAAGTTTTATTAATACACTTAATATTAATGTTATACAATTTATTTCATAACATAACCAAAAATACTTTTGAATTTAACTGTTTAGATTTAGTTTGTAAGAAAATATTTCCCAATTCTAATGAAACTCAACATTGATCAAACGACCTAGAATCGCAAATAGTTATTTTTAAAGTAATTTTTTTTGTACCCGCAAATAACTCCAGATTTATTTTGGTATCGCTTAAATTAAAATAATGCCGTTTTTGTTTAAAAATGAACAAAATAAACCGTATGAACCTGTTTACCCCCCAAAAGCTTCTAGAGCCTCAAATATGTTCCTTCCATTAAATTTCTTCAACCGTGTGGATCTCTCGCCACACATTATCTACCCACGACGTTGATAGTTAAAGGACGTCGTCTATTTTTGCTTGTAGTTTTGACAAACTAGTATTGAACATTTTGGCAGAAAAGGATTTGTGAAGGATATTTGTCAGGCAGTATTTACAATTTTGCACTTGTATTTCCTATTTCTACCTTTAAAATAATTTGAACTTTAGTTTACTTCGTGTGTTGCGGTTGAGAAAACTTACTCGACTCTATGATAGCAATACATATACTGAAAGATGACTTCAGTATAGCAATACATATACTGAATAGCAATACTATACATATGTGACTGAAAGCTTTTAAGAGATTAGGCCTGAAGTTGAGTAACAGAGAGCTGGACCACGCTTTCAATAATTAACTTAGTGGAAAAGAATCCGATAACATACTGCACTGTACCATGGCCTTCGCAACTTAAAAGGCCAGAGAAGCTATCCCTGACGTCTTACTTTCCGACCGGTTTGAAGTGTGGGATGATCAGAAAGAGAACGAAACCTGTTCGGAACTTAAAAAATTGTGGTCATCCGTGCTCTAGAAGATTCCTTCTTCGAGAAACCCGACATTCTGAACCGCACGGAAAGCTTGACGTCACGGATAGCTTCCCTGACTTTTTAAGTTGAGTCGTTCGTGACTGTACGCAAAAAAATAACTGACTATTGTGACTTTGAGTTAAAATTACTGAAATTCACTTAATTCTTAATTTTAACATCTATTGATAGGTACAAGTCCTAAATCTAGCAGAACAACAGGTAAGCGGCCACAAAAAGGGTAAATTTTAACTATTTCCGCAAAGGAAACGCAAAACCTACCACGGTCATCAAACAAAAGTTTTCTTTTTAAGCCAATCTTCTACATACAATGCGATAGATTATAAGACTGAATAATAGTATATTTTTTCCTTCCACATAATGATGTCTAGTTGCAAAACTCGCATTCTCCAAAGTACAACTTGGATATAAAGGGCCGGCCCTTTCATTTTCGATTTCTTACCATTATCAAAAGATGCCAATAAAGATTGTATTCTTATGTATATTTTTTAGAATATAGGTTTTACATCTGGACCCTTCAAATAGAATTCATTTTGACAAAAAATTTTGCCTACAACTTTATTTAACCAAACTATCAGTTCCCCGCACTGTTTGATACTGGATTAGTTTGCATAATAAGTCCCCGCATTCTCAGCATCCCCTATTGTCCTAAGAGAGGAGTCTGTTACTCTGGCTTTCATATATTTGTGTTCAGTTCTCTAATGTTGTATTTGTCATTATGTATAAAGTGCTTTATAATCATTTAGTTATTGAATTAAAATCCAAAAAATCCTTTGAAGGTTCAGTTTATCGTGGTATTTATTTTTGAGTTTTTAGTTTAAGTGGTTATAAAATCCCAATAACATTTCGATTAAAATGTTTGCAACTGATTTCAAAACAAAGATAAATATATAGAGATGTGCTAAAATATATTAAGTTTTATCACTTTATAAAGATAAAAATGAATTTGCAATTTAACTTTTCGGCACTATTTTTAGCCTAACGAAGTTTAATTGAGCATTTAACTTTCTATCCTAGCTCAAATTTTCCATTATAATGATAATTATAATCCTGTGATGAATGTTTTATATAAACTTTTTTTGCGATTTTGAGTAATATAGAAATATTAAATCCTATTAAATAATGTAAATATGATTTCATCACAGTAACGTAGGTATTTAACTACATTTACAGAAATATTCAGTCCTATTAAATAATGTTAATATAATTTCATCACAGTAATGTAGGCATTTAACTACTTTTACATTAATATTCACTCCTATTAAATAATGTTAATATGGTTTCATCACAGTAATGTAGGTATTTAACTACTTTTACAGATCGATGAACCGTTCCTGGCAGTGCTGTTCGTTACGGATGTACTTATTTGCGCTATCAATGTAAGTATATTAAGGTGTTGTCTAAAAGCGATCAATTTATTTGCAAATAAAAAAGGAATAACATTTAACCAAATACCAAAATATATATAAATAAATTATTAGTTAATTTCTAGAGTTTCTGGAAGAGTAAAATGAAAAAGTGCAACTTATTGGATACAAAGAACACTTATTGGACTTCCGCTTTCAGAGAATACTGTAGTTGATAAAATATAAAATCAAAATCAAAAGCATTAACTAAAAATTGCCCCGTAGACTTAACAAGGGAAATATTCAGCTTCTCCTTTATTAAGAGTGCCCGTCAATTCTTTCCAATCCCAATCTTTTTCAATTGTACAAACATTTTCAATTTTAATAAGCATTTGAAGCTGCAAAATGGTGTTAAAAATAAGACTTCAAACTAAATTCCTTTTCACTAATACCCTAACTTAAAAATTAAAAAAGAAGCAATCTATAAATTTGAATTCTTAGTTAAACGTGAAACATAAAATAATTACAAATAAGTATAAAAATATATTTTAATAATAATTTTAAAAACGCCTAATAAAATCCTCTCTTGAAGAAAAAATATCTAAGCTCAGTATCATTAAGTTAAGACTTAGTTATTTTGTACATGTTAGAAGTAGTTTTAGAGATTTTTTTAAAGAAGAAAATAAATATAAAAATAATCAAAATAAATATCATGAAAAAAAAATTCTCTTTTAATTTCCAAAGTATCTAAACACTTCTCTTTATTAAGAGTTTATTTTAAATAGGATTTGATAAAAAGGGATTTAATATTTCAAAGCTTCAACCTTTTCACTAATATTTTAAAAATTAAAATTCTTAGTTAAAAAACATAAAAAATTACAAATAAGTATAAAATATTTTAAAAATAATTTTAAATTTATAAAAATTTAAATAATAGATTTTTTAAAGAAGAAAAAATATAAAATATATTTAAACATGAGAAATATCTTATTTCCAAAGTTAAATTTTTTTAATAATTATTTGTTAATAAAAATATTTGATTAAAATATTTAAAAGCTTCAAATTGAACAAAAAATATTGACGTATGGTGGCAATAAGGATGCGCTTTATTTATTAAAAGATAATAATAATTAGTTTCATGTGATTTAATATTTCAAAAAAGGCCCATTACATATAAAACAGTTATAAATATATAAAGAAGGTTTATAAATTAACCATTAACCATTATACCAAATTACTTCTAATAACGGAATTAATGGACGGTAAATGCAATTTCATGACTGTATTCCCTGGAGCTTATTTGCTTAATACTTTTAAGTTTGTTATATTCTATTTTTTCGTTACTTTAAGATTTAATGATAAGACATTTCATGGCTAAAACTAAATTACAATAATAAAAATTAATTCACATATTTATGTAATTTCCAACACAACAGATTATACATGTGTGGCGATAAATAATGCAAATGTAAATAAAAACCAAATTCTTATATACTTAATACATAAAACATTTGTCATAATATAATTTCGTACCCCAGCACCATGTTTCCAATGATTATTTTAATGATAGTATCTTGGGCTCCTGTTAGTTTATATACAATCTTAATGTTATACAGAAAGAACTGACGGCTACTTTGTATAAACTAGTAAATTAAATTATTGAATTAACATAAATTCCTATATACGCAAACTAATTTAAAACCACAATCCTAACAGACGATTTGTAGATTTTGATTATGTTGATATGCTCTATACTTCAAAATTCTAAAAGTAAAAATGAATGGAATTTACATTTGTTTCACGATCTTATATTAAAGTTTTATAGCTTGTAAATAAAGTAGAAATGAATTTTTAAATTCGTGTCATAATTTTTAACACAAAACCATCAGTATTATATTCTTTTAGTTTAAACTTCACACTCACGTAATTTTCATACATTTTATTCACATTTTAATGAATTTATTAATTCACAATATAGGTCTATGCTCTCCTTTGTGTTCTGTCTCAGTACCAAGAATACAAAATTGGGCAAGCTGGAGAAAATGTCGTTCAGGTATCCTTCACAAAAATTATTTAACAAAATATGTTTTTATACAGTTCATAAAAAACGTAATTAAATTTCCAAAATATAGTCCTAAGTAAGATTATAGAAGTTATATAATATATTACTATTAAACTTAGGAATGTCTTTGACATTTCATTATACAAATTATGATAACGGTAAATATATTACATTTTGTATAATGTTTTATATAATTCAATTTTTTTTTTAAATAAGGGGAGTATTTTCTGTAGACAGATGGGGCAGACAGATCTGGGCAGATAAACTGTAGTATCTAGACTAAAGATTTGGACCATTGTTCTAAGCACTCAATAACTCTAATCTATAACCTATAAGAAAGTATCATGAAAGACTGGTTATTTCAGAACAAAAACGGGGTTGCGTTGGGTGCCTATTCAGGTGTCGGCTAGTCACTTAACTGTGGTTCTAAAATACGACGCCCGTCGCCAATAACCCTCGTGTAGCTCTGGTGCGACGATAATTCAAACAACCAAACCTAACCAGAACAAACACGGTCCAATACATCGGTGTGGTTACTGTAGTTTACTTGCCCAAAGTCAGTGAAATTTAAAACACGATCAATCCTACTCTTGGCAGAAAATTTTGGAAAGGCTTGATACATATCGCATTGTATGTCTAAAAGTTATACTTCTACTAGTAAAATAACACGGCAGATAAGAGTGTTTGTATGACATTACCCAAACTGTTAATGGCATTTTTTTGTGCGTGTGCGTATACTGTTAAACAAATCTGTTACCATGACAAAAAAAGTTTATGTAAGAAAACTACTTACGGAATATTTCTTGGACTTAATACTGCGCACCAGCTCTAAATACAAAGGACAACTTAATGGTGGTATTTTTTAATTATTTATTTTGTTGCTCAGCACGATCCTCTCATAGGATGACTAAGGTGAAAAAAGAATTCCGGAAAGTCTCCATAGTAGCATGGAGATTCAACAATCGCGATTGAACCAATCGCGAACCAAATCTGATTGATATGGATTACTAGGAAACGTTCAGTGGGATTATTAGAAAAATGTTTTGTACTTATACTAAAAAAAATAAAAATACTAAAATTTTTGCAGCTGGCAACAGTTAGGTTTCTGATCAGATTTACAAAAACTTTGATTTTTTGCAATTATTTAATTATTTTTACTTTGGTTACAATACAAAAAATAATTTTTCAAGCAGTATTTCACAGTATTTTCACAGTGTACGAGAGAGAAAAAATACTTAGCTATTTAAGAAACAAAAATTCTTGAAACCGCCTAAATAAATGGAATGGGATAAAGAAAACGATATTGAACACACAAAAGTACGTTAAAAAAACATATAATGATTAATCAAACCGTCATGTTATGGTCATACCATATTATACATTCTTTATTTATGTATGCCTCTAGCTTTCTCTGACTTTAAAAATCGGTATTTAAAAAAATGGAAATTAACTTATTACTTTTGAAAAGTATTTTCAAATTGTTATACCTACTTTAATCAAATTATTAAATTTATAATTACATGCTTTAACTATATTCATACGAACAGTTCAAGCAAATGTATGTATTGTACAACCATATTTCTTGACATTATTAATTAAAACTCCTTTAATAAATGCACTAATGATGAGTAAGCATTTCTGTGTCCTCAACATTTGAGATTCATCAATTGCTGGCTAGAAATCATTATATCACTATTGAAAGCGAAACAAATCGAACTTCCATTTCTATGTTCTATAATACGAATTCTTGCGAAATTTCTAATGAGAAACGGTAAATAACAAAAATATTTGTCATTTAAAACGTCTGCATTCGTGTTTAATCAACCGCAAATTTTATTTATATTTCTATTTGTTAAGTACTGGGTACCAACTAAAGCTCAATACGAAGCAAATAAAAGTTCAAGATTTAGAACTTTCCAATTTTAAACCACATTTAGACATTGAAAACGAAGTTAATTGATATTGTGCATTACATTTAGACCCTTTCTGAACACAAACAATTTAATGCGAACCATGTACACAAAATATATTGGCGGTGCGTATGCAATAAGTATTGGTTAGCGTGCCTGATTACCTAATATTTCATTGTAATGGAAAAGTGCTTTCCCCTTTATTGAGTTAACAAAGAATGGCATCATTTTTTAAAGAACAATGTGGAGATTAGTATAGCCTACTGGAGATCAGTTTTAGGTATTTATTATAAAACTCTATTTTATCGACAGTAATTTTATTAGTTTTAAGCTTACACGTACTTGCTTGCATGTAACGTTTAAAACTTAAAACGTGAAGGGTCGTCTGTTTTTATTTAACGGGGTTTCGCAATTGGTGGATTAGGCCCTTTTGCAAAGTATGCAAATGCCCTGAATCTGAAAGGGACACCATCAAAGTGGCTTTAACTACTTGTTTCGACTATTAGATTACAATTAAATATTACAAAATTAGACTTAATTTAATATTTACTCTGATTGCATTTCCTATAATTATAATTGTTGTTTTAAGATTAAAACACAGTTTACGTATCATTTTTTTTAATTTGGCTAAATTCTTTCACGATCAATATGTAATTTTATGAATAAAACAAAATAAATATTAAAGAGTCGGACCTATATAAAATTATATCTCACCTAATTTATTCATACGAGTTTTCGTCTCTGAATCCGGATGTATCATGCTCTTTGCTCACCATCTCATAATACCAAAACAAAAATTATTGTACTAAGATACAATTCATACTAAAAAGTAGTTATGCATTAAATATTATGTGTCAACGTGCTACATAAAATGCTTTTAAAACCATGTACTCACTTGAAGTGGCCGCGATAGTGTAGAGGTGAGTACGCATCTTCCATATGCCATCGATGTGGATATTTGTATGCTAGTCGGGTAGCTGGTGGAGAGTTCACTCATTCCTACGACGTATTGGATTGATACATATACTAAGCTTTCTTCGGAAGTTAACTGAGGACTCATTATTAAATTAGCCTCAAGGCATGGAAAATAGCTTGTATTAGCATCTTAAGTCTGAGAGGCACCGGCTTATAGGCCAGTAAGCTAAAGCAATGTTACGCTGTTAAATATTGTGCTCTTGGTTTCATCAAAAATATGGTTTCTAGTAGCTGCAATGGCTGTGTGGTGAAATGCTTCACCATATTTTTGGTATTCGGTTGAGCCGCTTCTCAAGTGTTAGTTTCAAAAACCTGAAACTGGCTCAACATAATACCAAAAATATGGTGGAACATTACCCACACAGCCGTAGCAGCCACTATGGACCATTATTATGGAGAAACCAAGACTGCTATTACTTACTACTATACTTGCTATTTTTGTGTGTGCTGTAATTGTGTGCTGTTATATACTTTCATTAATAAAACAGCTCAGTTATACTACCTTGATCAAAAAGCTCCCAGAATAACCACCGTGAAGCGCTCCCATTGTTTCGATTTGAGTTTTGCTTTTTTTTGTTAAGTTGGTACATCTGCTGTTGATATTCCCTTCAAATCTAAGCGTCATAGCTTGACCTTTGCAAAAGTTACGTAACCAAGAATACATCTATCTCTGCGTGTGCTGGCGATTTTTTAGAAATGGATAATTAAATTTCAACAACGAACTTGTATCAAATTTTGCAGATGGATCCATAAGCAAAGTTCAAGTCTTCCGCTATCTCTCTGATGGTTAATTTGCGGCAATTGACCAACGTTTCTTTTATTTTATCAATAAGGTTTTCATCGGTTTTCGATGTCGATGGTCTGCCACTGCATTCATCATCTCATCTTCAATTGACTCACGACCACTTTTGAACCGCTTGTGCCACTGGTAAACGACCGTTTTCTTCAGAGAATCGTTGCGGAAACACTTTTCTAACATTTTCAACGTTCGCACCCCATTATATCCGTTTTAGAACGCAAAATTTGATACAAGCTCGTGATGTCAATCGAAGATGATGAACACAGTGGCAGACCATCGACATTGTAAACCGATGAAAACATTGATAAAATAAAATAAATGTTGGTCAATAACCCCAAATTAGCCATCAGAGGGATAGCGGAGGACTTGAACTTGCCTTTGGATCCGTCCGCAAAATTTGATTCAAGTTCGCTGTTGCAAATTTAAATCCATTTCTAAAAAAACGCCAACACACACAGAGATAGATGCACTCTTGGCTGCGTAACTTTTGCAAATGTCAAGCTATGACCCTAAGATTTGGAGGGAATATCAACCCTAAGATTTGGAGGGAATCAGATGTACCAACTTAAAAAAAAACTCAAATCGAAACGATGCAAGCGCTTCACAGTGGTTATTCCGGGAACTTTTTGGTCAAGGTAGTATTAACTCCGAACCCTCGTTACTTTTACGAACAAGCAGTGACAGTTTAACTCTAACTTAACTCGAATTTGACATCGTTCTTTCCAGACCCGTGACCAGGAGGCCGCTGTTGAGCAACCCCAGAGACAGCCTGTGACTGCTTCGGCCTCTGTAACAGATGATGTCAATTCGAGCAATGCCCTTCTCGCCCCAGTATCTGAAAAGCTGGGTGTAGCTGGACCCTCGACTCCAAAATTCATGTACTGCGAGCTGACTACCATCTCAGAGGAGATGCACCCTGTGTCCCCGACTACCCCTAAAGAGCTATGCACCACGACTTTTAACGGCTCGATCGCGGAAGAGGTGGGGATAGATGTCCATCCTACAAGTGAATGAAGTAATGTCTCATCAAAAAGTTTGGTTGGTGTCTTGGTTGGAAAAGGTTAGTGTTCGTCACAGTCAATGCGTTGCCATCGATTGGGGAACTTTGTACCAAAAGTTAGAAAATAATTGGTTTTATTTCTACTTTATCACTAAAAGTTAACCTTTTTTTATTGTTGCGGGCATTGACATTACAAGCATATGAAATGTGTTTCAGTTTTCGATTTGTGATAATTAAGATATTTTCTTGAACAAGAAGACAAACCGAAAAATCTGTTCCGATTAACTTGTAATCAGAGTAGAAAGAATCTTGTGAAAAAAAATCCAAAATTTTCTATGATTATTTGATCTATAAGAAAAGTTTTTGGCTGTCTTAAGAAAAATATCCTGCACTCAAAATAAATTTTCTGAACAACTAAGTAATGCAGGCTTTGTAATCTTTTGATCGGTGAGTTGTGCAAGAAATGAACATTAAATTTTTACACAAAAATTGTGCTCAAAAACGGACTCAACTTCGATAATTTTTGAGCATCAAACCATTTTTCATCAAGACATTGCATTTTTCAATCTTTTTTTAAGTCCTTTACAAAATTTCACACCCACTCAATACATTTTAAACTATAATTGGTTGCAAAGTTTGAATTAAATTTAGTGTCTGTGCATATTTTTATCATATGAGTAAGTGTTAAAATTATAACATTTAATTTACTTTTATACAAGGAATTAAAAAATCTAACATAGGTGGATAACATATCGACAAAAATTACATTACTTATTGTAATCCACTTTATCGCAATTTACGTTTTGAAATAAAATCTGAAATAGAGTAAGCTTTATATTACATTTTATATTGAATAAAAATATGTAGTATTAAGAACAAAATTTAATTTGCATCAAAAATGGAAATATTTTCTTTAAATATTATTCCGTGAAAACTTTCTTATTAAAAATTTGTTTCAAAACTAATTTAGTTATTTACTGTAGCTATCTTGAAAAATATCATAAACTAAAACTTTGAAATTTTGCACTTTCCAGTCATATCACGCGCTAATTAGTAAAAATAACTGACAAAATCTCTCCGGTGTAGCTGCAGGCAAGAAGTATTCAAGTGAGAGAAAGTCAAATTTATCTACCAAATAGGAGGTGCTTTGAAGTAGAACTAATTAAACCAAAAAGATACCTACACCATTCTACCTACAACAGATAATTTATTTTAATAATTTTCAAGTAAGAATGTTGAAATATAAAGCGGTTTAACCCTTAATGTAGGAAATCTCATTCTTCCAAAAGCTAGGAACTTCGTATAGTGCTGAACCTTATTCCTGCTGAAATAATTGGTGTTATCTTAAAATATGTATGCTTAAAATTAATTAAAACAATTACCAGGAAGTGTTACTAATAACGTGCAAAAGCTTTGACTACGTTGTATGCATATATGATTAGAGAAGATTATAAAATTTATTCAAAACCCTTTCAGCCCCGGATCATATCACGTCATGCAAAGTGGGATGTTTGTTATCTATTTTTGAAATGATAAATATTTTAATAGCTATGCTAGAGATAAGTAAATATATTATATAATAAAATTGTACTTCCAAATAAAATCAATATAAATCTTTCAAATTATAATATTTTTAAATAATAATAATAATGGTAGTATTAATATGTTTGAGATTCAATTAAATTTCAGTATTATATTGTATATATTTCAACAACAAAATAACAAAAGACGTACAATCAAATTAACCAATAAACTAAAGCAGTAAGATCTAACATTCAGTTCTAAAATATTCAGTAAAATATTCACTCAACTGGTATGTAAATATGAAATAGGTTTAGCATCATATAAACATCGTTTGATAAGAAATGAAAGCTTGGAATTAAATCAAGTTCTATATTATTGCCGAAGCAAGAAATTAATAAATGACTGAAAAGAAGTCGACCATATCTGCAATATTAGAACGCTTAATATGAATTGCATTCATAAGCAAATGAGATTAAAATTGATTCTTAGTTCTCCTAAAATGGGTTCTTTGTATTTGAGAGAAGACAGTTGGTATAAAAAAAGAGGATAAAATGCTTATAATATAGAGGGGGAAGAATTAAGTATGATAATTTTCTGGTGTCAAACATTAAAATTAAGATAAAGAAATGGATGAAAATGTATTTTATTCTAAATACTAAGATATAATTTAAGAAAATATACCGATAAATGTTTTCATTCATTATGCTTTCAAATTGTATATAATAGCAATGGCAAGTCAAGATCTTAGTAAAAATTAATACTGTATTTCATATATGGAAAACTGATCGGCGCATTTTCTAAAAGAAATCACAACAGGAACACGTACATTTTTAACTTAGCTTAGTTTTAGATAATTGTTCATTCGTTATTCGTTTAAAAAACATTTTCTGTAAATTAAACTAGAACTTCAATATAATTATGATTTAAATGAACCAATTTTGTAAAGGACTTAGAGTTGTTTACTCCTTTTCGTAAATTTTTCAATGCTTTTTTAAGTTCTGGTTAATTATATACATTGTGAATGTAATATTTTTATCATTAACTATAAATAAGTCCAAATTACTTATTAATTGTTGTTTCTTATCATATATATTTTTATGAATAAACTGTTGAGTTTTGTTCACAAAAAAAAATATTTTCCTTGTGTTGAAAACTTTTAAAATATTGTGAAACGTCTTGGTGTCGTGTATGTGACTACTTGTATCATTGTTGATTGTGTACATTGCAAAAAAAAATTAAGTGTAAATACTTATCTGAATTCAAGATGTATACATTTTTAGGTTCGGTAATGAAAATGTTATTCAAGTGCATTATTTAAACTTTTAAAAATTACCCACCAAAATATGATATCAAACTTTCAGGATAATTGAACTTAAATATACAAAATTTTACAATTCATTGATGCAAAATTAACAAATTCTTGATAATGGGTGTCTAATTAATTTTAATTATTTTAAAAAAATTGACGACTAAAAATTATTTAGGAGTTTCACTTATTCATTTTAAATTGTAGTATTCAGTTCAACTTAATTGAAATGCAGTTTTTAAAGTTACGAAATTAAATAAAGGCTAGCATTGTGATCTCTCTACGATATAGTAATTGAATTGAAAAGTATTGAACAAAAGTAAAAAAGAGCTTATAGCTAGCTTTGTATTGGTTACTTAAAGAGTATTGCTTAACCTTAAGTCAAATGAGATGTGTTTCGTAATTTTGAACAATTTTCAAATCATATTTCCACTTGTCAAGACTTACAACTGTATTTTTTATTTCAAATATGGGCATTATTTTTTTCCATTTTCTCGAAAAAAAACCTCGCAAATATTAGCTGCGTTTCAAATGACATTTGCTAATTTAAAGTACAAAGTTTTCAGAAAGTTTCGATTCCTTTACAAAACAACTTTGTCCACAATAAATAAAAAAAATTAATATATCATATATTTGACCTATCATTATAATGAAGTTCGTTCCTTCACACTCTGACGCGTTAGACTATTTTCATTTTTAATGGTGTGGGTTCCTCTAGAACCACTTTCCGAACAATTTCTTTCTTATGATAGATATATCCTTTATTTTCCTACCTATGAGTCTATATATAATAGCCAAACCCTTTTAGCGTTCATAAATAAATCAGTAGCTTGTTCAGTTACCCGTGTGTGCCGATAAACTGTGTACCCCTTTTATGTTTTTATTCTTCCAAAGCTATTACCGTAAAACCTTTTTATGGTTCTAAAAACTTTTTCTCCACATTAAAAATCAACTCTATTATTATCCAGAAAGATATGTATATAGATATGACGTTGAGATATGTATGATGCAAGGTACCGTGAGAGTAAATATTTCCTTTGTTGTCCAGGTTTAAGTGTACGTGAAAAAGTTAGGCTTCTGTCATGTAAACTCAATTGACAAGTTGCATGAAACGCAATATTCAAAATTCATATGTATTTCTGGGGGATTAGGTTCTGCATATTCCTAATATCAGCTTAAGATTTTACAAAAATGTTTAATTTCACCTAAAAAGTAGATTTAAAATGTTCCGAAAATTACCCGTCACTGAAAACAATTAATATAGCCTTAAAGTTTATAAAATAAAAATGTAACATCTGCAAACATTTAGAGAAGAACACAATAGTATTTGAAACTAGTTCTCCTCAATAATTCAAAAAAGAATTTCCTGGTTTGGTTGTTTAGTTTAAATTCCGAAGAAAGCTGGTATAACCTATTTCAGCAGTAGTCATCTATTGGATCAGATCGGAATAGTCGAGTGAAATCGACGAACATTTGACAAAATTAACCGGAATGAACATAATATGTTTCTCTAAAATAGCATCACTTTTTAAAAACTTGAATGAAAGCAAATTTCACAGTTTCAACAACAATACAGCAAAAAAATTACATGACAACACGTCAAAAACAAAAAAGGCAACCATGACGACACTTGCTATGCCAAGATATTTGAGTATTTTACCGAGATTGACGTATCACTAACTTCAAAAACTAATTTTGAAAAATAAATACTAATTGAAAACCAGAAATACTTGAGTTTTAGAGTTTCGAAATGTGCTTTATAGGGAAAAAATATTCGCAGAACATGTTGCAATTGTCCATTTTAGAAGCGTCTCCTTTCAGCATACAAAGCGATGTGATCATTGAGATTTTTTTTAAATCCTCAGAGATTTTGATTGATTAGATCTTAGATTTTCATTTAATTGTGTATTCACCTCGTAGAAAGATGAAAAAGATATTTTCATTCATAACAATGTTTTTTTTTTAAAAAAATATCGCTTAACCCTTTCCTTGCGAAAGATTTTTGCTTCCTCGTAATATTTGATAGGAATAACACTATCGAATAATTAGTCGTTCAGGCGTCGTGGGCCGTTTCAATAAGGAAAGGGTTAAAGCATTCTAAAAATTAACTTTAAAAATTCTTAATGGATATGAATTTTATCGTACAACTCAGGCATCCAAAATGATTGCTAAAATTCTACTAATTATTTGTGCCGGGTTTTTTTTTCAACATACTTATTTCTTAATTCATCTTCAGCTTAAACGCAGCGAACATATACCTAAAATTGTCAACTAAGGCACGTAAAATGACATTGTTGGACGTCTTGAATTGTTTTTTCTAAAACGTAATATTTTAGTTATAAAAACACAATATTTAAACTAAACAATAACTGTATGGGAATTGCATTGAATAATGAGGATTTTAATTGCATTAAAATATTCATTTATCATTAACAATTACGTTTCAAATTAATTTCGTCCTTTTATTAAAACTGAATTTAAATAAAATTGTTTCCCTTTAATAGACTAATTTTTTTCACAACTTTCAAATATTTTTAAAACTCATCCAGCAAAGTTTTAAAAGAAACTTTATACACGACTTTAACTGAACTTGCAGGTGTTATTGATCTCAGTAATAAACTTCTAACCTTTTTTTAAGAAAAAAAATTTTTTTCCGTGATTTTTTCGTTGATAAATGAACTGTTTCAAAAGATTGATGGAAAATTTACTAACAAGAAAGTGTATAAAAACTGTGAAATTTAATCAACCTAGTAAACTGTAATAGGATTAATATCTCTACAAAATTTGGAATATTTGAATTTGAAATTTTGTGCATTTTATTATGTCACAATATTAGGAAATAGAAAATAAAATTTGACATTGCTTTCAAGATTAATAGTAAATATTGATAGACCGTTGTGTGTTAAATCCTAATTTAAACGTCATTTTGGCACTATTCTCAAATGTTCTTGGTTTATATTTACACAATTTTGATTCTTTTGACTTTTAGTTTTGAAAATGCCGTACCTAGGAAAAATACTAATTCGATATAATATTTCATTGCTTTGATACATAATGAATAGACCCTGATAATGCATGATTAGGTCAGGCCCTGGTTAGGCTCTGGCATTGGGCAAATGATGTTAAGGGATCCCAAAATTAGCTTTAAACCTAAAATTTCGAATTTACCTAAGGTAAAAAAAATACATATCATATAAAACTTTTCTATCGAGCTTAATTTAAATTAATCATTTTTTGTTTATTTGCTAAAGTAGTAAGTGCTATAAATGATTTATATATTTATTTGGTAAATGGACCTTCATTTCAAAGCTCTCAACCATGCTGTACACTCTTAAAACAAAAGAGTGAAATCCACTCCAGTTGGAGAAGTGCATTTTCGACACCGTAAAGGCATGCATATTTACTCAGTTTACTGAGTTAAAATCACTCGTTTGGAGTGATCCTGTCGGAGGTTTAAACACACAAAGGATTCACTCCAGAAGGAGAAGTGCATTTTCCAGTCTGGAGGAGTGAAATCCACTCAGACTGAGTTAAATTGGGAGTGTTTGTTTTAAGAGTGTATACATAGAGTAACATTATATTTTTTTAATGGCTCTAAAATTGTCCTGGAAGTAAAACCAAAGTTGTCAGGCCTCGCACAGGATTCGCTTTTCTTTAAAAAGTATTCCTTGTGTAAGTAATACATGTGTTACAAATAAAACAGAAACTCCGATTATTAATAATCTCTCTTCATTATTCATAATTCCTACCTATAAACCCGGTAATTCATCATAATACCCAAACCGAACGACTAGTCATTATTAATAATCACCGGATATGACATACTGACCAATCCATATACACAAAAAGGAAGGTTCCACGTGGATTCCATTACAATGCTTATATCATATTAGAGCACCCAGAGTACAAAAAATTAATCTGTTGTTTATAAAGTTTCTATGTGGAAACCATCTCATGTTTTCTAGAAACTCTAAAAAATTGATTCTAATATTTCACGGTTTTATTTTATTTTCATATCTAACGAAACTATCTTCTGGAAAATTATCAAAGCGAACATTTCACCAACAATTCATATTTATCCCTTCGTATTCATTTAATTTATGAAATAACTAGCTGTTATACCCGACGTTGCACGGGTAAAGGTGAAAAAATAAGTTAATACTTAATTTAACCATTTTTTTCCTTTCATTTGAGTTACATAAGATATGAAGATTGCCCAGTAATTTTCGTTTTAATTACCCATCCTGGATATAGTAATGATTAATACTAATTTCTCAAAAAAAATACCTTTGATAAGAAGCTCAAATTAAAAAGAATACATATTTAAGTAATAAATAATCAGTAATAATTAAAAATAAGCTACTCCAGCAAACAGCAAACGATTTGCATTTTTTTATAAGTTTATTTGCTTTTTAATAAGCTTATGTTGCTGATACCGTTCATTATTGAAGTACAAAATCCCGCTTCTTATATTACATTAAAAATTCAAAATTCAAAAAATGCTATAAAATTAACAGATAATGTCATAGTAATTTCCCGAATAAAAACATTTTAGCTCATTTGGCGTGTTTTAAAAATTTAGCGAGGGAAAATATAGCTACCATTACACCCATTTAGATCTTTCGCAAAGACCATCGCACAACCAACCAGCTATTAAAAAAAATGCTTAAAAATTTTTTGTAATAACTTGGCGAATTTTTGCAAAGTATTTGGCGAAAAAAGGAAGACATGAAACCCTAATATGCATCTGTAGTGCAACGGCCTTCAAAAAACAACATAGTTCAGTAAAAGCTTAACTATGCTTTTAAAAAATTCATAATTAATATCATATATACACAATAAAATAATAGAATGGAGACTGGAAGGAATACGTAACTTGAAACATATCCAAATATTTTTTCAAATTATTGATTTAGTTTCTGAAGGCAATGAACAAATGTTAAATAAATTAAACATTTTCAATTTCAATTGTTTTCTAAAAAGTTTTATTTAAATTGTTCCGCCTGATGGCATCACGAAAGAGAAAAAATGATCGGATTTGAGCGAAAGTGGTGTACTTTTCCCCTTAAAACGTTCGAAAACGATAGAAGGAATGGTCTGATTCAAAAAATTCTTAGCCTATGTTTGTTCTAGAGATGAGATGAATTTTTGTGCCAAATTTCGAGACGATCTGTTGCGTGGTTCTTAAGTTTTTGCGTCCTATACAGACAAACAGAAGTCGCCTTTTATGTATATAGATTAAGTAAGTTCTGAAACGTTGAATGGAATTCTAATAAACTCTTCAGTGGTCTTTATCATATGCTTTTCCACTGTTTTTAGTATGTCACGGCTTACACTGCTAAAGTTTTGCGGTGCGTTTCACCAAAAATAAGGTCCCTACACCTTACCACAGTTTAAGTATGCAGTATACAAATGTTCTAGGGGAAAAAGGGTGAATAGTTCTAATTTCCGAGTGCGAGATTCGAATAAAAAAAGGTTTTTCATATATTCGATAAATCACTTTAATCTTTATTTCAAGAAATATTTTTATTTGTTTTTGCTTTAGTAAAAGAGTGAAATATTAATTATTTTTTCCTTCGATTTTGACGTAACAGGGCGAACGAATATCAGTGCGGACCTATCGCGTTGGAGCGACCAATCAGAGAGGAAAAATTCCTTTTGTTTGCGCGCGATTCCTCCGCGTAGAACATTTTAATGCTGCGAACTTAAGTTGTGTTTTGGTGTAGTAGCTACAATCGGCTGTTTGGTGAACAGGTGCCACATTTTTAACAATGTAGGTTTGTTCTTGAACCTTCTCTGATAAAAAAAAAATCTATGCAGAACTAGCCACTCTACTGTTAATGCACGATTTCAATATTAGTTCCATAGGGGGCGTCCATTAATTGCGTGACTTGTTTCGGAGGAAGTGGGTTTGGCCCCAATATCACCAAATCTCACGTGGGGCAAGGGGGTCGCTTTAAATCTCACTCAATTTTATCCTGCAAAAAATCAGCGTAAAATTGAGGAAAAATTCCAACTAAAATAATTTCTAATAAAAAAATCTAGATTTAAATTATGTCGCGTGGCTTTCTGAACCATACTTTAAAAATGTTGGGGAGGGGGAGGGAAGGGAGATCCGTTCTTTTATGTAGATTCGTCAAAAAATTTTAAAGATCGTATCAATTGGTTTATGGAAGCCCCCAAAATATATTCTTTTTAGCATAAATTTAATGAACTTTAAATTAATAAGTAAAATAAATTTATTAATTTAATTTTTTATTGAATATAGTATTTTTAATAGGTTTGATATAATACCAATTTAAAATTAATATCGATAGAATATTCATACGAATCACTTTTTCTTCACAGTAATCATTGTAGAGTAGGATACCGTGATAATATTTATCTGCACTTCTAATATGTCTCTTAAACAATTTAGGCGCTACAATTTTATTTACCAATTGCTTGATTATTAAAATGAATTTAACGCTCATTCTTTTTTAAAATGGTAAAAAACTTAAATAAAAAAAATAGTTTTCATTAGACTAAAAATGTATACATTGATTGATTTCAAAAATTTATATAAACACCAACTGAAGTTCATAATATTATGCATAACAATGACACTTGAATTTTGAAAAATAATTTAATAAATGTATACGAAATGAGTGTTTAATATCTAATTATAAATATGTAATTTTAGTTTACTTATTTTATTCTTATATTTGTCACAGGTAAAAAAATAGATTGAACTATTTTTATAATCCCATAAAATATACAATTAAACAGCTACACATATGAGTTGTGCAACTTCATGGTAAAATATGTGCTAATTTTTAAGAACATTAATTGGTTCTTTCTTATTCGAATTCATGTGTCAATAATAACTCAGTAGTCCTAAAATGTAGAAAGGATTATATATTCCATATTTTTGTCGTATTGTCTTGTGTATTCTCATCTGAGTGTTAATGTTCTTGTTTTTTACATGTTAATTGTAAATGGAACCTGTTTAAAATTACTTGTGCATTTGTAGGCAGTGACATATACTGCAAATAAAAAAAACTTTTTTATTTAGTTCCTTAACTATAATCCTAACCACAACTGAATCTTTATCATTTGGTGCTTTTGACGTGTCAGGATTAGAGCTACACCATTAAATTCATCACTTTTTTCATTCAGTTTATAATTATTTCCTACCTGCTAGAAAGTATGTCAAAGTGATAAAAATTTGGAAATATTCTGTCTTGTATGAAAAAAAATATATTTTTAATAATAATAAACTTTTATGCTGCATCTTTTTTATGTATAAAGCAATTAATATGTTGATTGTCGAGACGACTTTTTAATCAGAAGACATAATCTTGTATTAAATTATATTATCTGTATCAGAAATTTGTAAAAGATTTTGTTTCCCAGTTACTTATTACTTATTAGTATGTAGATTGTTGAATCCCAAAGCTATAATCATCTAAATCATTTCGTATCTGCATCAAAATTCATCAAAAATGCAGTAATGACTTAATATACAAAACCGTTAACTGGTAAACTCTCTCATTAAATAAATCAAAACCAAATTGAACTACATAATTTTGGATGTTTAATTTTCCAGTATCGGTTGTTTTTGTTTTGGATTATACACGAATGAACGAATAAACGAGCATGAAACAAAGATTCAAAATTGTAAAGCGTTAACAAACGTAACCTAGGGGAGTATGTAGTATGTTCCAAACTATATTAAGCGGTCAAGTTCATTCACATCTAAGTATGCACATGTGAATAAAAAGTGTGAACAAACTACTAACAATTTTTAAATAAGTATCTGTACCATATTTATTGGTGGGTATATTTCTCAACGGGGATTATTCTATTCATTAATATCAATATTAAAGTTATTGAATTGTTGTATATAGTATATTTAAGTTTTTGACTTGTAATGTTGTATAACGTGTACTCTTAATTTATTATCTTATGCATGAATTCCATTTGTGAAAGATGTGTATGCAATACTGAAGGCAGTTTTTTAAAAAAAATATATTACTGTCATGTGCTATGTATTGTGTTAACAAAAATAAATATTTTAACCAAAAGTCTTTTTTTTAATAGTAATTCTTAAATAAAATTACAAATGTATCGAAAACGCTTATTGGATTATATGTTTAGGGTTTTATCATGCTGTATAAGACACAGAAACTAATTTTCGTTTTTTGTGTGTGTGTGTGTGTGTGTGTGCATCATGTACCCCGTATTCACCTAATGCAATCTGGGATAAAGTTTCAAACAAGATTTTTTTTTCTCGACAAAAGATTGATTCACAAACAGATTTATTACGACATACATTCCTTATTTTTTAATAAATACAAAGATTCAAAAATGTAAAGCGTTAACAAACAAACGTAACCTAGTGGACTGTGGACAAGAATCTGAAGTGGACAAGGGTTCCCAGGGCCGGATTTCTGAATAGGCTAAGTAGGCTGTAGCCTAGAGCGGCAAATTTTTTGGGGCGGCAAATTTTTACGACCAATTAAAGCGGCATTCGGCATAAAAAAATTTATAAAAATACTAAATATTTTTAAGAAAGAAAACAAATAATTTATATTAATGCGTAAATTGTAATATTGTAAGTAGTAAATAATGATAGATGTGAGGGTGATTACACGCTCTACCCCTGGTCCGGAAGTTGAAAGAAAAATAGAACAGTTTAAAAATTTTGCCTATTATTTCACTTTCAATTTAGAGTGTAAAGGTACTTAGATAATTCTAATATGTAAAAAGAAAAAAATAGTCAAGAAAATTATATCGGGTGGTATGTTGGGCTGCAAATCGATCGTAGCCTATAGGCGGCAAAACTTTAAATCCGGCCCTGAGGGTTCCACAAACAGTAGACAAGAAGCGATAAAGCCGTAATACCGTACCTGGGATACATGAGGAAAAATCTAAGAAAAAGTATAAATCTAAGAAAAAAATACATGAGGAATTAATTCTTTCTAAGCCCCTTTTTTAAAACCATTTGTTAGTTTGAGAATAATATTCTAATTTGCCCTACTAGCCAATGGCCACAATTGAGACATCCTAAAGTTAGACAATACGCGGTCTCTAAGATTTTAAACATGGTGGCATCATCTTTTTTTAACCCTCTAATGCATAGTGTTACCGTTCGGTAACAAGTTACATAATCCACTTTATTCTATTAAAGTAGACCTCAATCTCGACAAATTTGTATTTTTTTCATCTATTACATTCCATTCTGAAGCTTTAGTTAATAATAACCCTCATAAATGACAGTAGTAAAAGTGTATTCAAAATTAAAGAGTGAGGTTATTAACTGTTGTGAAATTACGTTTTCTGGCGTAAGTCAAAGTAGAATAATTTTAGTACTAAATACAAATAAATTGTTTTGAAAAATTATATATAGTTAAAAAGGGTTATTTTAAAATATATTTAGTAGTTTTCTAGTCATTGTTATCAAAATTGGAATTTTTTAGTTGGTTTTTGTCACATGGAAATTTTTTTTTTAAATTGAAATTATTTAAAACCTAATGCAGTTAAATTTTTTTCAGTATTTTTCCCATAATGTATGAGTATTGAAGATACATATATATTTTTTTGGGATGAAAATAAAAAATCATGCATTAGAGGGTTAATTATAATTTTTTTTCCGATTAGGGACAATTTGTTTTTATAATACACACTAACAAACAAACGTAACCTAGTGGACTGTGGACAAGAATCTGAAGTGGACAACATATTCTGAAAATTGTAATCTCTTCCCCCGTATCTGCAAAACCCAGTGATAACCATTTTAACTTATAGCGGTGCATAGTTTTGCTTGTGTAAACAATCCAGGGTTCCACAAACAGTAGACAAGCAGCTATAAAGCCGTAATACCGTACCTGGGATACCGTAAACGCGAGCGTATCCGAGAAATACACGCCCTTACGTAAAATTGTTTTAAATGCACTTTAAATATTTAATTTTTGAAAAAGAGTGAACTCAAAATCTAGACAATTCAGCAAAAATAGTAAAATCGAAAATTACAAATATTTTTTTATAAAAAGATTTTCATAAAAATAAATTCATTTCATTTTTTTTTAAAGTATTATTAAGGTTTTATTACGAAAATCAGTTTTGAAACACCGGATTAAATTATGTTTTAGGTGAATTAAATAATAATGTGGCATCGCAATTTCTTTCGTAATTTGTAAAAATTTCTATGCTTTTTTTGCCAAAGATTTCTCTTTTTTTTTTTTCGATACAGGTTTGAGGTTTGTTAAAACGTGTTATGACATGTTGTTTGTTATTATCTTAGGATTGTAATAAAAAAAAACATAATTCAAGAAAAGAATGCTGTTTTCGTTTCTAATCTAAGAAAAGCATAAATCTAAGAAAAAAAAATACATGAGGAATTAATTCTTTCAAAGCCCTTTTTTTAAACCATTTGTTAGTTTGAGAATAATATTCTAATTTGCCCTACTAGCCAATGGCCACAATTGATACATCCCAAAGTTAGACAATACGCGGTTTCTAAGATTTTAAACATGGTGGCATCATCTTTTTTTAATTATAATTTTTTTTTCCGATTTGGCACAATTTGTTTTTATAATACACACTAGATGGCACCACGAAGTTAAAATGCGTTGCTAAACGATCAAATGAACATGTACATTGATTTTTTTTACAGTTACTCATTAACATTCCATTTTTCTAAAATGAAAATAGGTCATCAAGACATGAGGACCAGTTTTTATCCATTATAAAAATTTACTAAAAGCGTCTCGTGACTTTTTTTTTGGAGGGGGGGGGGGGTGAGGAAGAATAATAGACGAATGTTCCCAACTCAAACCCCCAAAAAAATTTCAAACTAATATTTAATAATATAGAAGATTAAATTCTAACGGGTAAGATATTAAATTTCCTAAGTGGCTTCCAACTTATTTATGGCCACACATTTCCAGACTGAACTTCACTATCAGAGTTAGTACCTGAAATTATTTTTGTCTTTAAATATAATAGATCAAATATGTTGTAAGAAATATTCATAGAATTATTTCTTTTCTAAAAAAATAACGAATATTTTCAACGAATGGTTTAAACTTTTTAATTAATTTTCCTGGTCTTGCTTGGTTTTTTTTTCCAAAATCCACCTGGTAGTGTGGACAGGGACTGCCAGATACACAATATACTAATACAAGATAGTCCTGCCAAGTAAATTTATCAATTGCATACAAAAATGGTCCAGTTCAGAAATATTTTGCAATTAAACATTAAAATATTGAAGAATTGTTAGTTTTATATAATGAGATTGCAAGTGATAAAAATATTGAAATAAAAGTATGCCCTTTTTAAAATATTTTTATTCAGTTAACATTACACATATACATTTTGATTAATTTCAATTCCAAAATATGTTTAGTTTCATTTACATTTCACAAATTCAAAACATAGTTGTTCTTTTTACAATCTAAGGAAAGGATACAGAGGTATAAACCCCTCACCTGACTGTCAGGTTTTCCATCAACACCATATAGCTTTAAAAATATATGAATTTAACAATTTGATTAAATTTTGAAACTTTAAGAATGGATGAGCTATTTATAACCATCTACCAGAAATATAAATTTTTCAAAAAAATAAATTAAATTTTCTGTTAAAAATTGTAATTTAAATCTTATGGAATGAAAACAAGTTTACACTTCATCAAATTTCTTATCCCTCAGAGAGTAAAGAACTTGAAGCACAAAAATAAATCACAAACTAGACAATACCAATTTTGCTTTAAATTTTAATGTTTGGTTTAGCATAAGTGGGCAATATGGATATTGTGAACGACTTTATCCATTTATAGAACTCATAGTAAGTAGTACGAGAATGTTTTAAAATAAATTGCAAATATGCAAGTACAAAGAAAATATATATATAGTACACAAATACAGATATTTTGAGAAAAGAATATTACAAACTGAGTTTTGGTATAACTTGTAATAAAATTTGGGCAACAAAAATTTCACCATGAGAAATAGACACAAGAGAAATGGATGCAAAAAATCACAACAAGATATAATACTGAAAATATAAAACCAGATATAACACTGAAAGTATGGAACCAGATATAATACTGAAAGTAATGAAATTTAAAATGTTACAAATAATATAGTTCAGAATGCCACAATGTAACCTATATAAGAGCATCAAAACAAAATACAAACAATTAGAATATAAGCTATATATATTTTCAAGTTGCATAAAAATCTATTTTTGGAGATTTTGAGATATTCCAGGTGCAAACAATTTTTCAATTTGAAGAACAGCATATGGCTTTGTGTCGACTTTCACTTCAACTTATCACCAGACTTCACAATGATCTAGTACAAAAAATCAAAAATAAGGATTTAAACATTTAATTATGAAAACATGCACATAATAACAAGACTCCTCATAAAAATAGTTTTTAAAAAGGTTTTGGGAGTATCTTAGGTAGTTTTTAAATCTAAAGGGGGGGGGGGGTGCGATGCATGTAAAAATTGTTTCATTTCATAAATAGTTAAAATAATATCTCAAAAATATGCCAGCAAATTTTTAGAAGGAAATTCGCATTATTTATTGAATAAAAACTCATTTAAATGCTTCACCTCAACTCGGCACTTGGGGGCTTTGTCAAAACTTTAAGCACGTTTATCTCAAAACTACTTTTTTTAAAAAGAAAATTAGGGGGCAAGATAACCCAAAAGTTCTTCATAGATCCTTATAAAATTTTGTATACATCTTCTCTATGGTATTATCTTCTAGTGGAACCGCAAAAATGCTAAAATTGTACAAAATTACATGGGGTTTTTTTTACCCAAAAACTTTTTTATTCTGAAGCTTTCCAAATTACAATTTTTCAATTTACTTTATTTTTTATTGGTTTAACTAGAATATGCAAGTTTCATGAACATTTCCAAACTTTTTGATTTCAGATAAATTTTGGATTAGCTAGAATTACCGCCCATTGATACTTTTATTCGCAAGGGTCTCAGGTGATTAGTTACTACAGCGGTCATTCTGAAAAAAACTTAAACAAAAAAATCCAATTTTTGTAATTTAATGTATAATGTATAAACATACTGAATTCTAAAAAAATTCATGTATTTCTTCAATTTCAATAATTTCTCTGAAAAACGTTCAAAATTCAGGTGCTACATGCGTCGCCCCCCCCCCCCCTTATAAATATCAGTGCAGTGGTTTGTCTCAGTTTTTCAAACTTGGAGGCCATTCTGAACATAACTTATTCCGAACTAACATTTTTCAAAAGTGGCATTTACCTAAGATATTTAGAGGAAACTCTAAAACCCGTTGAAACTTTAGCAGCCCCATTTTTGTTGACTTTGTTCATTTTCAGCTGGGTTTGGGAGCTCCTTTGATGGGTTGAGGTGTGATGGTACTGGTACCTTCTACTTCAGTTCTTCTCCCCATGGAACTGCCTTGTAGGGTGGATCCAGGGGAAAACGGAACTCTAACCAGATGAGGTGGATGAAGCATAACTTGTTTTTGCAGCTTTAGTTTCTGTAAAATAATTTTTAAATGAACTTCAGGGTCTTAGATTACAGGTGTGAAAATGTGTTTGATTGAAAATTAAAATTTGTAATAACATTTATAATTTCTTCTATCTTATTTAGCAAATATATAAAGTAAAATTCTGTATCTAAGTAGCCATATAGCTGATATCCTATGTGGTAACATTCAACACCTTCCTTTTTTTCTACTATTGTACAGAATAGAACATAAATTACATAGCATAATTGTTAGGGTCCACAATTCTAGCCTCTTACCCTAATACTAAGCAACCACTGTAGTTAAAAGCTATTTTAACTTAGAATGATACATAAAATATACTACCACTTAGGGGAATTTTGGCAGATTAAAATAACTTTAGTATAAGCATTGTTCAGTGAAAAACTGAATACTGAGCAAATAGACAATATTCATATAAAAAATACATAACAAGCTTAAAGTTACATAAGGTTACTATTAAAAAAACTTTTAAGGGAACATGCAACTCGAATTCAGTAAGATTTTTTATGTTTTGGCCTAAGTAAGGCTATTAATGGTGCATAGCCAAATACGAGAACATACACTACATCTATGCTGTATGAAGGATGTAGTTGCAAAGCTCACATTCTCCATAGCATAAGGGGCTGTAAGGAGCCTAGTGGTCCGGACCCCGGACTTGCGATCGGAAGGTTGAGAGTTCGGGCCCCGGTGCCACTGAAGACTTACCCGAGTATACGCGGAGTACATGCTCGTAAAATCTGTTGGGTCCGAAAGTCCTGTGGTCGGTCATTGCGCAGTTCACCATGGGTACAGGTTCCTGGAGAAAATTTCCCTCCCCTTCAGGGACATGTCTAAATTGTGGAGGTGGCGACAGATGTTGCCATCTGTCGACAGATGGCAACATCAGTCATATGTGTTTGTGTGTGTCTTGTGTTGTCCTACTTGACGATGGTTTATAACGATGGTTTATATTTTTAATCTTGCGACCAAGCACACAAGCCTGAAAACATATGTCAAACCAACCAACCAATCCATAGCATAACTAAGATATCCTTATATAAGAATCATAAATTTATTTATTTCTGGAAATAGTTGAAACCTAGTTTTAATATTATTATTCACTCCACAACCTATTGATTGGCATTTCCCATTTTTAAGTCATAACAATATATCATATATTTGCTTTTCTCTAGAGTCATTCAATATAGACTTGTAAAAGTAGTTAGTAACTAAACTAGCAGATTTGATTGAAACTGTGTGTAGCTAAACTAGTAGATTTGATTAATGGGTAAATGCTAGCTTTTTTTGCAGCCGAGGCAAATTAGTGCCAATTCAAAGCCAATAGAAGTTGAGTTCAGTTTTCACTAAAGCTATTCAAGGACTGTTAGTTGAGGGCATTGTAATTCAGAACCCCAATTGAGTGATGTGACACCAAACACAACTTTAAAGGGCAACCTGATACACACAGCAAGAACATATTCAGCCCACCTCCAGGGTATTATCCATCAGACCATTTGGCTGCACAGACATTTTATAGATAAACAACTAATTTGGCAATGGCGAGGAACGAACTTGGGACCCATTGCATGCAAGGCAAGTGCGTTATTTAGATTCAAATCTCCTGTTGAAAGACGATAGCAATCTGCTGTGAACGCAGGTTACCATGCATTCAAAGTTGTCACTGCTGTCTACCTAATATGGGCTTACAAGGAGGAACTGGGTTCATAGGACATACCTCTTCTCCATCTTGATTGGAACTTACATGTCACATAGAAGAAAAAATCCACCAATTAAGGGAGATGAATAGGTTAAATCCCACAGACCCAGTGCCTCCATGTATGCCTAGCTTTACATAGAGCTGATACCTAGTGATTAGTTATCTACACCACTGCCTTACTCACCACACACTGGACCATACTGATCCCTGAGCCTGGTGTAAAAGTGGAACTTTTTCTGGTTGCAGAGTTGGTGGGAACGGACTACGGCTTGATGGTGAGGTGAGAAATCTTCATGATAGTTCTGGAAACATGGAGCAGATGTGTGGTGGAAAGAGATAGTGGATTCCGTGGGAGTTTTGGTGAATTCTATGAAGAAGTCTGAAGATCTTTCTTGTTGAGGAAGTGGTGACCAGTGAATGAAATGAGTTCAAGCTAGTGAATAAAACAAAACTGCAGTTTGAGTTTATTAGTGAAATGTGATTACTTATTTAAGTTTTTTTTTAATATCGATAATTGTTTTCGTAAACATGTTTAAAAGTGTTATTTGTCTTCTTTTTTGCCATGAAGTTTCAAAGAGATACAATCAAATGAAAAATTTACATACAAAATAATTTTGTTACATATTAGTTTAAAAATAGTAAGCATTATTGTACACTGTAGTCCTTACAATTATAATGCAAGCCCTAACCCCTTCCACTAATATTCTAAGAAGAAACTGTGTAAGTAAGAGAGTCAATAACTTCTTGGCTAGTAACTGCCTCATAGATTTAACATGGGAACTAAAAAAAATGACATAAATATTTGATTTCCCCTAAAACTAATTTGATATTCAAGAATTAGGTACCTTTAAAGAGTCAGGTACAAATGGTTGGAATGGTTTTCTTTATTTATGCTATTAATATGCTTGCAATATCATTAAAAAATTATATGCATATTATGTTGCTTTCTTTTAAACATTTAAAACTTAAATTAGATGTTTTTTTTAATAAAACAAAACAAAAATATTTAAAAATTGCAAATTTTAAGGCCAGTTATAACATAAAAGTACAAATCGTGAATTCAAAGCCAAATTTTAGCTGCTAAGATGGCAAGAATATTTTAAGCGTTGACATACCTTATACTCACAAGTCAATAAATGGGGCCCTTAGACGCAACTCTTCCTGGAGAATGGTTTTAGATGAAGGCACTCAACTAGTGACAGTCCTCAGTTCTTCACCGAAGTTCTCTGTAACATTTGCGACCATGGTTTCCACTGCTACAATGGCCTAGAAAACTTTTCAACGGGCATTTTACAATTGATGAAATATTTGAAGAAAGTTCAAAATGAATTTAAATGCCATTTTGTTCAGTTCAAAGATGCAGAGAAATTGTTTAGAAATTTGCATCCAAGTACAAAAAGTATGAACTACATTCAGCATTATAGGTACATATAAAAAATATTGTCATAAAAATTAACAAATAAAAAATTGTGTGACTTTTCAATATATGATCAATTTGATGAACAACAAAATTTAAATACATAAACTTTCAGTATTATATCCATTATACATTGATTTAGGACACATATCATTAGCAGGTACACTAAAAACATACAATTTCTTACTTGATTATTTATTTAAAGAGTAGTATGCACTAAAAAAGAACATTTAAAAATCTCATAATGAAAAACTATAGCAAAGAAACATTAGTATCTAAATACTACAAAACAAAATGTAAACTTAAAACCTTAACCCTTTCAATCCAAATTTTTTATCCTTAAAGTCAAAATTTGTAAAAAATCATATAATAATTTCTTAGCTAAAATTTGAGGGAAAAAAATTTTCCAAACATTATTGGTTAAAAATAGTTAAAATTTAACTTTTAAACAGTTGAAATGAAGAATTTAGGACCAATATAATTAATAAATTTTTTTAAAGCTAATTTTATTTTTACCATATTCTTCATTTAACTACAACAAACATCATTTAATTCTTCAAAAGAGATAATTCTTCATCTAACAATACAAAAGTAAAATATAACTTAATAAAAAAATTATGGAGAATTTAATAAAATTTATTTGAAATAAATATGAATTACTTAGTGAGGGAAAAAATTGCAAGTTTGATTATTCTAAATGGAACCATTGGGAGTGAAAAGGTTGAAAAACTATCAATTTGTAAAAATTTTAATTAATTTAATAATATAATTTTTGATTATTTTAATTAATAATTTAATTGACCTATTGCTTTATTATTAATCTACTATATGAAAGAAAGAATTTAATAACAATGAAAAACATCTCTGGTAAAATTCTAACTGAAGTTAATCTATTTATATTTACAATTAAATATTTGTAGAAAGTTTCCTGCCAACGAATTTACAAATGTTTCTATTTTAATTTAATCAGCTTTGAACTAAATTTAAAGCTGAAGAAGTTCTATAGAAATTTGAATCCAAGTACAAAAAGTATGAACTATACACCATCATAGGCACACATAAAAATATTTACCGTAAAAAGAAAATTGAAAATACTTTTTCTGAAAATGTACAATACAAGACCAATTTTATAAACAAAATATTTGAAACATATAAATCTATTTATATTTACAATTAAATATTTGTGGAAAGTTTCCTGCCAAAGAATTTACAAATTTTTCTATTTTAATTTAATCAGCTTTCAACTAAATTTAAAGCTGCAGAAGTTGTTTAGAAATTTGCATCCAAGTAAAAAAAGTATGAACTATACAGTATCATAGGTACACATAAAAATATTTGCCATAAAAAAAAAGTACATTGAAAATACCAAGTTCTGAAAATGTTCAATATAAGACCAATTTTATGAACAAAATATTTAAGATATATAAATTTTAAGCATTATATGTATTACTCATTGATTAAACCAAAAATATATAAATCACAAAAATTAGTTAATTAAATTTCTGCATAAAAATAAAACATGTAGTAGCTTTTTAGTATGCAGAAAATAAACTGATAAATTCTCAGAATTGAAGAGCTTAGTGGAAGAAAGTGCAATGCAACATTTTTAAAACAATTTAGTTCTTGTTCGATTCCCCCTTTAAGTTTTCTTTTTTGAACTTCAAAGCACATTTTTTGTTTACACCTTTTTGTGACACAGAATATTCTTCCACTAAGCTCTTCAATGATATATTGTTACCTAGCACACTACCCGTACCATAGTCTACTAATACTATAGAATCATGGGCAGCAGCGAAAATGCATCAAGGTAAGCGTTTCAAACCTCAAACTGATAACTACTATGTTTGCTACAGAAAGGAGGTAACAGAAAAACCTGACCTTAAAGCCAGTGATCAAGAGCATATTAAGATAACATAGCTCCAATTCAAATTAATGCAAAAAGCATAGAAAATACTAACATTAGCTTGATTTGTTATTAGGCAAAGCATTATTTGAACATTAAAAAAAAAATTCTAATTAAAAATAAACAATAAAAAGAACAGCCTATATGAGTGCTACGAAACATAAACCAGACTAACAATTATCTAAAAAAAAATTAACCAGTTTTATGAAAATGATTTGCTATAAATGCTTCTTAGCAGAGCTATTTAACAATTTATTAGGTAATACAATTGTATTATAATAAAGTATTGCATGTAAAGCACAAAGTATAGTATCTGTCGATAGATAAAAACTAAGCTTTCAGTGTAATGTAAAAACAATTACCAAAAACAAGCTTTAAGACTCAACAGATTTCCAAATTATCGAATAAAATGAAAAACCTATTATACACATGAAAAAGGTGCTTCCTTGTCAGCTATGGGATACATTAAAGTATTGACCTAAATTTATGTCAGATTCTAAAGTTTGGCTTTAAAGAAACTTTAATTAGGAAATCATTTGTATAACTTTAAACAAAGTATAATTTTAAAAAGTAAAAATAGTATACTTCTGGGTACTATAACTGTAAAAATCTAATCTTAAACATCTGTTTTGGTTATTTCCACAACATAAACATAAACCAGACTAACATTGAAAACTATTATCTAAAAAAATTAACCAGTTTTATGAAAATGATTTGCTATAAATGCTTCTTAGCAGAGCTATTTAACAATTTATTAGGTAATACAATTGTATTATAATAAAGTATGGCATGTAAAGCACAAAGTATAGTATCTGTCGATAGATAAAAACTAAGCTTTCAGTGTAATGTGAAATCAATTACCAAAAACAAGCTTTAAGACTCAACAGATTTCCAAATTATCGAATAAAATGAAAAACCTATTATACACATGAAAAAGGTGCTTCCTTGTCAGCTATGGGATACATTAAAGTATTGACCTAAATTTATGTCAGATTCTAAAGTTTGGCTTTAAAGAAACTTTAATTAGGAAACCATTTGTATAACTTTAAACAAAGTATAATTTTAAAAAGTATTAAAATAGTATACTTCTGGGTACTATAACTGTAAAAATCTAATCTTAAACATCTGTTTTGGTTATTTCCATTTGGAAGTTAAAGTGAAATTTTTTTTAATCACACCAAATTTGAATTAGGTAAAAAAAATAACTTTAAAATTCCTACTATTAGCAAGAAAACATGGAAGACATGTTTAGAATAAAATGTGCGGCAGGACCATCACTAAAACCATAAAAACTCAATTAACTAAACACAATAAGCTAACATAAAAATTAAAGATATTAAAATTTTCAAGGAACATAGTTGGAACAAAAAATTCCTTTGTTAAAAAAGATTCAACTCTCACAGTTATACTAATAAAACTCAATACAAATACTTAAAAGAAGTTCTTAGCAAGTCCAAACGTTACATTTTAAAATTATGAAAAATGTTTAAATTACTGTAAATGTCGAAAATACTTAAATTGTAAAATCTTACATTAGCATATGTTTTTAACATTATACTTGGATGTCTTGGTTACCCAGATAAGTGTTATTTATACAATGCAGTTCTAAGATTGTATATAGTTTCTGATACAGTACGAAACAGTTCGTAAAAATATGAAAGTCTTGCTGAAACATCAGTAAAAAGGTACTGAACAGCACAATAAAAGGAGAGTTATTCACATTGGAGTTCGTAATTGTTCTTAGGTGACATTATAAACATTATTCTTCACTTACAATCAATCACAATAGGTATGTAAAGTCACTGGAAAATAGGATGAACCATTTTATTATTGGGAACACAGCACGCAATCACATTCCTTATTTGGATGTAGAAAAAAGGCACAATATGCCAAAACATTGGAAAATCAGATGAACCATCTTATTTTCGGGAACAAAGATTTGGCTTTTTAATTTTCTTGCTTTCAGTTAATGCTTCAATGAGATCCTTTAAGAGTGTCTTTATGTTTTTACGAACATGTTTATCATCTATCAAGTCCATTTGTTTCATGAATGAGTTTGCTATGCTTGCACTTGCTATGATTTTACGGGCATGGATTAAATTTATTTTAACTTTATCTAAAATATCTTCGTGCCTTGTCACATACTTAGTAAGACGTTTCTGACAATATAATACTTTCTTTGCAAGTTCTTTGCATTTATTTTTCTTCTCCATTTCATTCATCCTCTTTTCTGCATTAACTACGTGGTCTTTAACATGAGGTGTTTTATTACAATTCAAAACATAGTCATCAAGCCGACGTGGCGTTTTGATTGCGCGCCGATTCATTTTTACTACTTGAACTTGGGAGTCATCTATTTTATCATGAGGTTCTTTTGCTTTCTCTATTTCAAATTTATTCACTGTACCAGGTATAATGATTCTAATTTCAGGTACCTTAGGAAAATTTTCATTACTTTCAGGTGCGTTTTCCTCATCTCCTTCATTTCCATCCTTCAAAATATCACCGGTATCAACAATTTCATTACTTTCAGAGGCATTTTTCTCATCTTGTTTAGTTGCATCTTTCAATATATCATTGGTATCAACAATTTCATTCTTTTTTGTCACATACTTAGTAAGACGTTTCTGACAATATACTTTCTTTGCAAGTTCTTTGCCTTTATTTTTCTTCTCCATTTCATTCATCCTCTTTTCTGCATTAACTACGTGGTCTTTAACATGAGGTGTTTTATTACAATCCAAAACATAGTCATCAAGCCGACGTGGCGTTTTGATTGCACGCCGATTCATTTTTACTACTTGAACTTGGGAGTCATCTATTTTATCATGAGGTTCTTTTGCTTTCTCTTTTTCAAATTTATTCATTGTACCAGGTATAATGATTCTGAATTCTGGTACATTAGGGAAAGTTTCATTACTTTCAGGTGAGTTTTCCTCATCTGGTTTATTTGTATTTTTCAATATATCACCGGAATCAACAATTTCATTACTTTCGTTGGCATTTTCCTCATCCCATTTATTTGCTTCCTTCAATATATCACCAGTATCAACAATTTCGTTACTCTCAGAGGCATTTTCCTCATCTCGTGTATTTGCATCCGTCAATATCTCATCAGTATCAACAGTTTCATTCTTTTTTAAGACCTTTCCCTCAACAGGTTTATTTGCATTCATCTCTTTATCATTAGTATGTGCTTGCAAATTAAAAATGTCCCGAATAGGAGATTCAATCATGGGTTCATTCTCATCCATTTTGCTAACATTACAGGAGCATGAATATTGTACATCGGAAATCCGCTTGGCAATTAAATCTTTTCTAATATCCTCGTCTGAGCTGTAACTTTTCAACTGTTTCTTTAAGTTCCTTTTACTTACTTTGTGCAATTTACTTAAACGTTTAAAAGCTCGATTCTTGCTGTATTTTATGTAATTTAAAGTAATTTTTTTAAGTATAAGTTCTTTTTTAGAATAAGATATAGTTTTCAGAGTAGGATGCTTCTTTGAAAAGACTTTATTTTTCTTTTCAGGTATAAATTTATCAAGCTCCATTTGTTCAATCCGAACAACAGGTTGCCACTTTACACAAGTTCCACAAGTATGAGAAATAGAGCTTTTTTCCCAAGCTTCCAAATCTAATGGTTTTACTTTAACTATTGGTTGCCATTCATTATTTCTGATATCTTGAAATTCATCAATTTTAGAATCAAAGACATCCGTGATTTCGCTACCTACAGTAGCAGGAACATTTCTTTTGAACTTGATATCATACAACTTTGTCTTATAGTGTCCGCTTTGAACAATAGTTACAAGTTCAGTTATATAACTACTTGAAAGTTGCTTCATAATTATTAACAACTGTGGATGCTCCTTTTCAAAATGACTCATAAATTCATTCAATGGTATTTTTTTGCAGCATACAGCGCAGGTATCAGCGCAGGAATCAGCGCATTTTTTGCCGCATGCAGCGCAGGTCTCTTTTATAAAAGCATAATGCTTCTCAAAATACCACCCATACAAAATAGCCGTATACGGATGCTTGTTGCCTAAGTGTTCAACATAGTTTATCATCAAGAAAACCTCACCACACCCGATACAAGTTACTTCAATGTTATTAAAATCTATATTTAATCTGCATACAAGTATTATGTCATAGTAAAACTCATGAAACAAATCGAATACAAGTAAAAAAAACTCATCCGTTTCATTGTTGGGGTCTTTGTTTGTTAAGATATCTCTGCACAAGTCACAATTTATTTCTTCTGCCCTTTCAGGGTTATTACCTATCATCTCCATAGACATATGATACAGGTACGGTAAATACTGTGTGTGATTGCTACATATATGAGTTACATACTCTTTCAATGAGTTACATGATTCCCCACATATCAAACACAAAAAAAATTTGGGGTCATCACAAATATTCAATTGACCAAATAAATTGTAAAATAAAGTGTCGATTCTCGGGTGGCAATCGTCCCAATGATTTCCAAGCACTTCAGGTGAACAGCTTTTGCCACACAGATAGCACTTATCTAATGGTTCGGATAGTAAATAATTGAGTTTTTCACATAAAGTTTTGTACTCGACTAGAATATCAGCGTCACACTCGTTCATATGCTTCAGAGCAAGATGCGGATGATGAAGTTGAATTCCGCAAAATTTGCAATTCACGTCTATTAAAACTGGAATTGTGTAATGGTCCCAAGTTACCCCATTCGGGTTTCTAACAGTTCTGTCGTGGTACATACTAAATTCCTTCATTATTGAACGGGGATCCCCCATTTTAAAACATGTATTATGAAGTTCGGCACGAGCACATAAAATAAACAAGGGATTCTAACATTTGTTTTGGTTTGAACCCGCCAACTGCTCTCAACCAATCAGAACAAAGAATGAATCCTTTCAAAAACCCAAAATTGAATTGCATAGATTTAGAAAGTAGCAGATATGCCCATCGATTGCGCAATCCCTTACAACGTGATACAAACGAATGTTTGATGAAGCCATTTTTTGCCGTTTTTGCAATGCATTATGGGATATTGATTCCAAAAAACTGCTTTTGCCGAAGAGTTACATGCAATAAAAAATGAATATTTAATACGCCCCTTTCAAGAATATATACCTCATGTCTGCTAGAAATTATCAATACCTATCCAGCTATATACTTATGCTAGCAAATCTGGTAAAAAGTTTTAATTAGTTAATATTAAATATATATTTTATTAGTCGAATTTCCCTCATGGTGCCATCTGGTGGCTTATGGCACACAGTATGTTTGGACTTGCGAATTGCCTTATGGGATACTGCTTCACAAGTGGCTTCACGTTTCCCCCTAGGGGCAGAGCTACTTTCTAAATCTATGCAAATCTACCAAGAAGGAGAAAGATGAAGCCACTTATGAACCAGTATCCCATAAGGCAGTTCGCAAACAATAACACATGGCATCACGTGACTAGTATAAACCTAAATGTTACTTTTCCCGCCCAACATCTTTTCCCCATAGAATTTGAATGACGCATGGTTGAAAGACGATTGTGCGGTGCATTTGTGATCTAAAATTTTAGGATGGTGAGGTCCTAAGTAAATGTTTATTGAGGAGTAGTTTTTTGGTTTTTGTTCTACGAAAAATCAAATATTTACTTATGACTGCGAATCAAGCTGTGTTTAGTGAAAGATGCTGTGATTAGTTAGATGCTGCTTTTAGTGAAACTTATTTTAAATTTAAGGTGGAAAAACGTCTCTTGATGTCACTTACTGTTACGAACCTAGTTTTTTCAAGATAAGAATTTCAGTAAGTATTTAAGTAACAGGAAAGTAGGCTATTTTAGTTCTTTAACAACTTCTTGTTTTGTCTTACAATGCTATATATATATATATATATATATATATATATATATATATATATATATATATATATATATATATATATATATATATATATATATATATATATATATATATATATATATATATATAATATATATATGTTGTCATTAATAGTTTCATTTCTAAAACAAACTGTTTTAATAACATGCGAAGTAAACCATATAAGGATGTAGTAAGGTGATTAAGAAGCTCCATTGCATATAGGAAATAAACTTAATTTTCAGGTTATTTAAATTTGCTTTTAATTTAATCAGAAATTTTATCAATAGAACTTGCATGGTTAGGGCAGGCGCATTAATTAACTAGAGGGGGGGCCGGAGGATTTTGGAACAGGCCGGTAATCCAAACCACTTGGCCATTGGGCCCCACATGCCACCCTATGTAAGGCGCGTTTACATGAGTCAACGAATCCATTTCATTCTTTCATAATCGCTTGGTCTTTTTGTATCAAAATGAAATTTATATTTTCGGACGTCTATTAAATCCACTTCCAAGGGAGCAGGCCATAATGATTGGGCTTTCACTTTATTCATTTTGCATGCAGAATTTCTAAATACCTTTTCACACGGAGCACCTCGATCACGGAACTTCCATAGGAATAACATGGAGAACCGCTGTAGACGACTGTTCATTGAATTTTTTCGTGGAGACACGAAAATCGGTAAACAGGTTTTGCGGAGAGATATAGGTAGCCAATCAGCATCAAGTATAGCTCTGACGTCTTGTTGGCAAAATCGAGTTTGCCAAATGGAGAAAAATCTACTTTATGCTCGCCAATGTTGATTTTTGTAGTTAGTACTCCTCGTTAAATCGGTTTGTTGCTTTTCTAAAAGTGTAAGTTTTTTTTACTTGATCTGACAACGTTAGACCATTCAGAGGATAGACCACACAAAAACCATGCATGGACTGTATTAAAAATATGTACTGTTTTATTACTCTAATATTGAATTGTATTGGCAAGCAACAATATTAAATGACACAATCCCCATGATTTGCTAACCACTTAGTAACTAGTAAAATCCTTAAATTTAAACTTAATTGCTAAAAAAATTAATAACAGTTTACTGAATTTTTCAGTTTCTTAAGTACCTTCACAATTTCCAATATTATTCCATTTTGATATGTTTGGTGATACTGTGAAAAGTTTTAAGAACTACTTAAAACACTACTATTTAAAAAAAATCATCTAAAAAATCATTTAAAAATATAACTGGCGTGGACATTCACTCATTGATGTTGACATTCCGATACTTAATAATTATAACTGGTGTGCAAAAAAATGACTTGAAAATGCGAGATTTTTTTGGGGGAAATAAAATTGCGTTCTCTTTAACTATAATAACTTATAGTGTGATATTTTCAGAATAATAAGTTTCTACCAGTCACGTAATAATAGGTGCTGGGACACGTGCCGCTGAAGCTTTCCGTAGACTAGCTTCCTCTACCCCTTAGTAACTCGATGCATGGCATGCCATGCGCCACCAGATGGCACCATGAGATAATTCGACTAATAAAAAATATATATTTAATATTAACTAATTAAATATTTTTACCAGTTTTGCTAGCAAAAATTTATAGCTGCATATGTATTGATAAATTCTGGCAGACATATGGTATATATTCATAAAAGAAACATATTAAAAATGCAGTTTTTATTGCATGTAACTCTTCGGCAAAACCATTTTTTGTGAACCAATATCCCGTGATGATCGAAATGTGGATTCATCAAACAATGTTTGTATTGCGTTGTACGGGATTGCGCAGTCGATGGGCATATCTGCTACTTTCTAAATCTATGTGAATAAGTGTTTGAGATTTGAGACATGTGCTCGCCGGTTGGCTGCTTTATCTCAATTAACTGGTTTAATAAAACAAAAGAAACAAGTTAAATAACGGACAAAGAGTGTTGTAGGGTAGAGGAACGACTCGTACTGAGCTGCCATCTGCAGCCATGGCTCACTACGGAGCCCGAATAGAGTGGCAAAAGTGCTAGTTATTATAATTTTGAAACTGAGACAGGAAGTACATCCAGGACAAAGGCGAGAAATGAGCCCGACCTTGTTACAAAGGGCGGATTGCTGGCGTTATGGCCGGTAATCCAAACCACTTGGCCATTGGGCCCCACATGCCACCCTATGTAACGCGCGTTTACATGAGCCAACGAATCCATTTCATTCTTTCATAATCGCTTGGTCTTTTTGTATCAAAATGAAATTTATATTTTCGGACGTCTATTAAATCCACTTCCAAGGGAGCAGGCCATAATGATTGGGCTTTCACTTTATTCATTTTGCATGCAGAATTTCTAAAGGCCTTTTCACACGGAGCACCTCGATCACGGAACTTCCATAGGAATAACATGGAGAACCGCTGTAGACGACTGTTCTTTGAATTTTTTCGTGGAGACACGAAAATCGGTAAACAGGTTTTGCGGAGAGATATAGGTAGCCAATCAGCATCAAGTATAGCTCTGACGTCTTGTTGGCAAAATCGAGTTTGCCAAATGGAGAAAAATCTACTTTATGCTCGCCAATGTTGATTTTTGTAGTTAGTACTCCTCGTTAAATCGGCTTGTGGGGAGCCTTGTGGTTAAGATCTCGATCTCGTTATCGTAAGGTCTCGCGATCGAGCCTCGGTACCACTGAAGACCCACCGAATATGCGGAGTTCGTGCTCATTAAATCTGTTGGGACCGAGAGTCCTGTGAGTGGTCATTGCACATTTTCCCACGGGTACAGGTCCCTTGAGACTATTTCCCTCCCCTTCAGGAACTTGTCTAAATTGTGGAAATGGCGCGCAATAGATGGAAGCATCTGTCACGTATGTGTGCATGTGTGTGTTGTGTCTGTCTTACGTGATGAAGGATTATAAGCGGGTCTCTGACCAAGCACACAAGCCTGAAAATATATGTATACCAACCAACCAATTCCTACACGTGATAGAAATTTGTAAAAATATTAAAAAATTGAAAATATGTGCCAAGACTAGCGATAAGTATCACTTACAACAACCCCTCCAGGAACATGTGACGTCAGAATCTTTGCAGGTGGACAACCCTGTCCGAGCAGTTCCGTGCACAAGGGATACCGTGTGAAAAGGCCTTTATGCTTTGGCTTGCGAACTGCCTTATGGGATACTGGTTCAAAAGTTGCTCTACCTTTTCCCGTAGGGGCGGATCTGCTCATCGATTACGCAATCCCGTGCCACTTTTACATAGACCTTTTTTTCCGTTTTCGCAATGCATCATGGTATAATGGTTCTCAAAAAATTATTTAACCGAAGAAATACATGCTATAAAAATTGCATTTTTAATACGCTTCTATTATAAATATATACTCCATATCTGCCAGAAATTATCAATACATATCCAGCTACAAACTTACGCTTGCAAAACTGGCAAAAAGCATCAATTAGTTAATGAAAAAAAAAGATTTTTTATTAGTTGAACTGTAACTGATGGTGATGATGCCATCTGGTAACTGATGGTGCCATCTAGTTTATCAACTCAGATTGATATTGAGATTATTTGTAATGGATCCGAAACTATATAAAATTATTATATGTTTAAAAATTAAGGTTTTAAGTAATTGTACAAACCAATCAACAATATAAAAACAAATGCTTATTAGACACAATTTTTTTTTTGGTATAATTATTTAGCATTGACTGAAATATGTTTTTTATGTATATTTTCTTTTATAATGTATAAAATATCCAGTTGCAAAGATACTTTTTAAATTAAATTTTAGATACAGCTATAAAATAAATTACTATCTAGCGGCATTAATGGATATAGTTAAAATAAGTTTTCACAAAAATTAAGTATTTCATTTCAAGTATAGTGTATCATTGCAAAAACGCCAATACTTTAGCATACAATATACCACATAAAATAATTATGAAACTAATACAATATGAATAAGCAGACATTTTTGACTTATATCTGAAATCTGTAAGTTGACACTAAAGAAGGGAATAAGTGCTGAATAATTTAGTACAATAATAATGGATTAAAAGCAAAGAGTTCAAATATTACTTTCCTTCGGAAATCTGCAAAATATATAAATATTGCTTTTAAAAAAAATCAACTTATCTTCAACATATCAGCATATTTGAGTCTTCCATTTCTAAAAGGGTGTAACTGCTAATCAGATAAGGTCCACTCATTTAAGAATAATCTACTTTTAACTTTTATATATTACCTGACACTTTATTTATTTTAAAATTATTAATATGCTGCATTACTTTGGCATAAAGAAAATGAATTTACGGATTAATTTAAATGTTCAACACAATATAATTGAAATTTAATAATAGAAATTTAGAAATTTATTATATTTACAATATTGGCAAAAAAGTCAATATTTTATTCCTGAATATGTCATGGTGACAAAATAAACTTTTTTTTAAAAATTGAAATAATTTCCCATAAACTAAAAAAATTTTATAACTTAAGTTATTACAAAATATGTAAATTAAACACTTTCATTTTGCATGCCATGAAAAGAAAAGTCACTTAAATATTTGTTGTAATATCGAAACTAAAAATATTAAACTTACCTGAGAAGTGAGAAAGCATACATTCCCATTCGGCGTACGCTGGTTATTAGCACAACCGTATGCACTACAGATTACCAAATTTTTTCTAAACGAATAAAGAGCAAATAAAAAAAAACGAGTATGATATAATCTGGATGATCCCTGTTTGAATCTACGCTTATTTGCGCTCGCGCGTTATCTGCAGACAACTTCAGCAGTTTTGGTTTGCGAACTGCCTTATGGGATACTGGTTCACAAATGGCTTCACCGTTTACCCTTGGGGCAGATCTGCTACTTTCTAAATCTATGAAGCACACAAACCTAAATATATATGTTTACCAACCAATCAAGGCTCTGCCTCTGAGCTACTAGCTACTACAGATATTGACAATGAAAAAATCGCATATTATTCCGGCGAGTATCAACAAACGCTTAATATCAACCCTAATGGCGACTCGTAAAGTTGATCCAAAGGAAAACAAAGATTTTGCTTTGAAATCTTCGAGTGAATTTGCCTCAAGATCGGGTGATGTATTTGGCAAACTTCTGAGTCTTGAAAATCAACACAAAACATGGGTTACCGAAAATGAAACTCTAGAATGCTTTGAGGAATCTGATGAACGTTTCCTTCCAGAACCAACTAAGCCCCCTGGAAACACATTAGATTCCAAATTCAACACTAAGGTGAAATCAGTTATAGTGTTTAGAAAACCAGATTCAGTTCCGAAACCGGATTCCGATGCAGCGCTGTTTAAAAAGCCTTATCCTGCTAAATATTTAAAGAGAAATGCAGTTCCAAGTTTTAAGAAACAACCCCAAAAATGGACCAAATATTCCTTAGAAGATGTTCCGATTTCCTCAGATGCGACCAATGCCAAAGCTGCATTTCAGTTCCTAAATGAACTTAAATCCCGAAAAGAAGAAAAATTTGACACTAACCAGGACAACAGTAGTGATAAAATAATGTTCAAGAAACCCAAGATAAAAGAACGTAAAGCAACTGCTCGTTCTAAAATAAAACTTCCACCACTAACTATTGAAGAACTTGGACCTGACTCCAGTAATGATGAAGACGAAGTGTTAAACAAATGCAAAAGTAGCCGAAATGTTTTGCTTGCTCACCTAAAAGAAGACTAACTTCAATAACTAAGACCTATTACGTCAAGTACCTATGCTATTAAAGAGGAACATTTAATTTGAACAGTAAAAGTAGTTTGTTGTGTTACATTTTGTTGCTTTTTAATAAAAAAAAAAACAAAATTATCCTTCAGGAGTTAGAGTAAGTGTTAATTGTTTTTTTTAGCAATAATTATTTATTTGTCTAGACATAACATTCAAACTCAGTGATGTCTAAATTGAGGGCCCAAGGCCTGTTGTATTTATTGCCTTGTTAGGAAAAGGTTTAATTATAAAAACGGAGGTATTACCTTGTAATTATTAAATTTAGATATAGAGTTTTCCGAAGTATATTCTGTTGTGAACCATGGCCTGTTCTTTTGGTCATCGCTTCAAATTTACACGGCTCCTCCCTCAAAAGAAGTACTTCTTGTTATCTACCCTCCTGAGTCCTGACGTCTATATAAGTGAAAAATTTGATATATGTTCCTGTTTCTACATAACTTATTTGAACTTAAAGAGTTGAAATAATTTTTTATAAGAGGATCTGAAATTTCCTTTTCAGTCATTAATAGCAGGTATCAGTGCTGTATTTGTGTAAAAAAAATATCAGGGTCAAGCAAGATTTTCGAGTCCTTCCCAAAGAGGTTTGCAGCAGTAAATTTAAAAAGCATATAACATGGAAATCATTATTACAGTGGGCTATTAATCATAAAAAAATTACAAAGTACAAAAAAAAAGTTTGTTCGAATCGTAGAGATAGTCAAAACTTGTGCTATCACACACTTTCTAGAGGAGACACACAATGAAGGACTACTGGGGGAATTTGGGCATGGTCGGTAGCCATATTGGCATGATAGAGGCGACTACTGGTCTATTGTACTAACCCCATTGTGTAACCTTGAAGCAGGACAATTGCTGAAATGAACCTACTCGAGGAGTTTTATAGAATAAAACATAAAAAACAGCCAAAAAAAAGCAAAATTTTAGTAAGTCAAGCTCAATTTTTCTTCAAACGCTTATAGATAACCTAAAATTAAGTATTAATCATAAAAATAAAAATTATATAATTGAATTAAGTTATAACCATTATGTTTTTAATACATATTTTTCATTTGAAAAGTGAAATTTTAGTATATTTTTAAATTAAGTAATAAACAATATACATAAATAATATTTAATAAATCATTTAAAGAAGACAAAATACGATTTTTTATCTACTCAATAATTTGTATTTTCAGAAAGATATTTGTATTTTCGGGAAGATTATTTTTCCTTACCTAATAGATGGTTGTCTAACTTCTGTATATATTCAAATAAATTTATATTTTGTTTTAAGAATGTATTTTAAATAGGTATTCAGTTTTCAAATGGATCTTATTTGTATTGTATATTGTTTGATTTTATTGTAATGTAACACAATATTTTAATAATTTTATCTGAGGCAAAAATATCAAGAAAGTTTGTCGAAAATAGATAAATCCTTCTTTGATACATTTTTACAATTGACAAATTTAGAACAGAAAAGGAATTAAGTATTTTTTTAATAGGACATATAATAAAAGATGTTGACAATGTATTTTATGTAAGTATTTGGCAATGTCTGGAGAAAACTATATAATTTGAAATAAAAATATATACCCAAGATGCGTTGGAAACAGAATATGGCTGCTGCTTATAGAAGAAAAGCTTTAATTTTCCCTGTTTTTACTCTACTGTGCTACAATTTTACTTTACTTGGAGGCCCTGGAGCTCAATTGACCCATTTTGCTCTGCACCTGTTGCCCCACCAATTTACTTTTTGTAGTTTTACTCTTTATTTAACACTACAAGTTGGCTCAAAAGTAGGTTTACAGTTAGTTAGGTATACAGTTATTTTTCAAAATCAGGTCTGGTTGTTCAAGTCAGCTGATTACGCATTATATCATAGAACTGTTATCTGCAGTCAAGATTGTCCACAAGAAGACCATGTAACAGACTTGGGCAGTACGGCTTAAGGTTCAACTGGTACATTGTAATGATGCCCTCGGAATAATTAGTTCCCGAAATGCTTGTCACATGAACTGTTTACGAATGTAAGCACTGCATTAATTTCATTATTCTGTGTCAAAGTCGTGTGTGTTCACACATTGGTTATGGTAATTCTGGTCTCAAAGAGTTGTCCCTGTTGCTATAAATTGTTTAATTGGATGGCACAGACAAATTAAACCCATTTTCAGATATTCTAGCACTGTCTCCACATTTTCATACTTCCAGTAGGTCTTAATGACTTGGTGCTTCTCGTTCAGATTTCCAGCCATTGTTTGCGCTTATTTATAAACAATATCACATATTTTCCACCAGCATGAATCCTCCACAAATCTCTTTGGATCCAATACCTTGTAGTATGAATTAATTTTAGCCAACCAACAAAACCAAATGTAACCATGTCAAGTAACCCAGTTTCAAATAACCCAAAGTTCTTAACAATGGTATATTTAAAAGGAAATTAACTGCAAACCTACTTTTAGACCACCTTGTATATCGTTGGTGTAAAGTCATTAGCATATGTTTAAAAATTCAAGGTTTTCAGGAGAAGCAAAAAAAAAAAGAACTGATGCTATGATTGAAAACTCAATATTTAAAATTGTTAAAAGTTCAGTACAACAGTGCATTACTTTTTTACACCCTTCTGTAATTTTGCATGACATCATTAGGAATAATTGTTTGGGTATTTTTTAATTGGTATTTGATTTACAGGGTTTTAATAACAGCAGGATTTGCTTTATAGCCTCAGATGTTACAAAAATATCACCAAAATAGTATCCTCTTTTAAGTTAGTAACTAAACAAAGGTTAATTTTTTTTAAACATAATATAACTTTTTTTTTTAAAATATTGTGCATAATTAGTTTTTTTTTGATTATATAATTTTTTCCAAAAGGTGATAGATTACATTTAAAATGCAAAGGTAAACAATTAAATGACTAAAACTAAATTAAAAAATATAAAAAACCAAAGTTGAAGGATGCAACCAACCACTCGTGAAGCAATTGATGAAACAAATGAAAGTGAAAATAGGATGTTAAATTTTTAATTTAAAAATTTCCCTGTTAAAGAACAAAGACCAATTTTTAAAAAATTGTTGAGAACAAAAATAGGGAAAAAAAATAAAATAAAAAAATAAAAAAAATTCTTTTTATAAAAATTACACAAAAAATTAAATTAAAAAAATTTAAATTTAAAAATAACATTGGATATTTTATTAAGAATTTCATCAAAAAAAAAGTACAATTTTTTCATATCCTGCAAAAAATATATATGTTGGAACCAATATATTTATTTTTAATGCGTGTTTTAGCTTGATCAAAAAATATAGGAAAAACCGATATTCATATATATTTAGCCTGCCATTTAACATAAGCGAGTAAATAAGAAGTTAAAATCAAAATAAAACACTAAACCATAAAAGAAATTTACAAAATTTACACCATTTGCTAACAAATGAATCAAACTGACTGCCAGAAAAATACAAAAATTAGTTGAAAAAAAATTAATTAAAAAATATAAACAAATTATAAAAAAAGTTATTTAGTATCAAATTTTATAAAGAATTAAGGAACAAAATCATTTCAAAATATTTTTCACTAAACAACCCACAGCAATAAAGGCTAAAAAAAAGGAGGAAAGGAATAAAATTTTAACGTTTACTTAAGTATGTCTTATAGACAACGACAATCATCAAAAAAAATTCAAATTTGAAATAAAAAAATTTGTATTTTGATACACCATGCTTTTAATTTTATATATTTTATAAAATGAAAAAATCATAAAACTTAATTTTAGCAATTTTTTTTTTCAGAAGATTTATAGAATCTTACTTAAAACTTAGAGAAAAAAAAAAAGTAAAAAAAGATACAGGATATTGTTGATGGAAACGCAACTTTGCATTCTAATAGTACCTCGAGTATTTAAAAATTTCAATTTTTTTTTGCTTTGCTTTATTTTGATAGCAGCTTATTTTTTAAATATTGATGCTATGTTTAAAATGCAGATTAGGCCTTCTCAACAAAACTTCTGAATAAAAATAAATTTAAAACAAGGCAAATAAATAAATTAGAGTCGGAAGTAAATTCCATCCAAATGCAGTTTAAAAAAAAAAAAAAAAACAAAGTAAAAAAAAACAAAAATCAAGTAGTTTTAGTTTCCTTTAAACTTCTTGCTTAAAAAAATCATAAAAAATAATAATATCAGCATCAATTTCAAAAATCGTTTTGTTTGTGTTTTTTGCTAGTTTTGTGCTGTTTGATTTGAAAACCAAAGGCAATCACTCACTTCACGTTTTTCGTATCCCGGCGTGCGCCTTCGCCATCTATAAAAAATAGTATATAAAAAAAAAAAAAAAAAAAAAAAAGTCGAGTCGACCGAAAATATTTTGAAGGTTTTGCTTAAAAAATAGTCGTTTTTTGCTTTTTTTTGACGAAATATAGTCGCCTAGACGCTTAAATAGTCGCTTTAGTAGCCTTTCAAGTCGCCACTGGCAGCCCTGTAACAGAATAGGCATACGGTAAATTGCCGTTCAAAAGTTTTGAAGCCCTCAAAATTTGGATTTTTTTTAAATATATGGTAAGGATGATTTAAAAATCACTATGTGCAGAACAGTTCCAAGCTGCAAAACATCAAGAATTGTCTGAAATTTTGCACTTCCATTACATTTCATCTGTGAAAACATAACAGACCTAAAAGTAGTTAGGGTTTTTAAAAGGAAATATTTCTAACCATGAGAGAATCTAATATCAATATAAGTTAATCATACTAGCACACATGAAATGCGAGGTCTAGATTTAGTTTGGTTTAACCAACGATTGGAATGAGCTACGGAATTTCTACAAGCAGTGATTTAGAGTAAAAAGAATGGCATTAATTTGGCTAGTATAGAAACACCATGTCTTCAGGAGTGAACTCTTGGCAATTGAAGTGGGACTTGAGATCACAGAAGAGAATAATTAAAAAGACATCTAGATTCTTTCAGATAGTCGCAGCATACTCCAACACCTCAGAGACCGACTACATTTTGGAGACAGTTCAAGCATTTTTCATCATGATGACACACTGGGTGTCATTTTTCACATGATGACGCACTGGGTGCCATCACACGTAGACATTCATAGAAAAGAAATAGCAGATAAATTTGCCAAAGAGAAATTGCACCTACCCTCTTCCAATACTAATAAACTTACATCTGATGAACTTTTTTGTATAAAAAAATCCTCAATTAAAAAAGACTGATGGCTTGTTCCCCTAACAACAACTGGTACTCAGTTACGGAACCTGGCTCTCTTCTCTCACTTTCAGGTGACAGGAGGTGTTTGCTTACCTGCTTATCAAGATTCTCAAGTGGTCACCTGAAATGTTTGAAGTTCTCTCAAGACAAAAAAGTTCTTCCAAGGAGCCCAAAATGCCAAATATTTCAGGCCAACCCAAATCACATCCTGGACAGTCTTGGCCTATGCAAAGGAGATATCTACTAATTCCTTTGCTTTTCGTCGATTTTCTAAAAGTGAACGTTTTTTTTTACTTGATCTGACAACGTTAGACCAGGCAGAGGATAAGACGACCACACAAAAACTACATGGACTGTATTAAAAATATGTACTGCTTTATTACTCTAATATTGAATTGTATTGGCAAGTTAATATTAAATGGCACAATCCCCATGATTTGTTAACCACTTAGTAACTAGTAAAATCCTTAAATTTAATTGCTAAAAAAATTAATAACAGTTTACTGAATTTTTCAGTTTCTTAAGTACCTTCACAATTTCCAATATTATTCCATTTTGATATGTTTGGTGATACTGTGAAAAGTTTTAAGAACTACTTAAAATACTACTATTTAAAAAAAAACCATCTAAAAAATCTGTTTTCACAATCTAACATACTTCACAGCAAGAAATCTTAAAAAAATTAAGTAAAAAATACTTAAACATAATTCAAGTACTTTTTTTTTAAATTATCATTTTTCATTTATTGTTATTTGTATTTTATTCTATAATGTCTTTTCAGTAAGAAATAAACCCTATTATAATATAATCAAATATTATCTATAGTAAGGATTTTTTCTCGTTTGTAGGGCTTAAGAGTCATTTTTTACCGGGCCAAATTGAATAGGGGCGTGATAGTTGATGTCTTCGATTTTCTTGAAACTTTCAGGATATGTTAGTAGTACTGTGATAAGAAAAAGTGAATTTTAGTTCTGTTTTAATCCGACTTGTTTGACCTTGAGAGCGAGGTCATAGTTCGAGCTAATGGACCAATGGTGTACATTATATCATCCTTCTATTTCTAAAGCCATAAGTGTTCAATGATTTTTTTTAATATGGAAACTACTTGATACTAGGTACATGTCAGCATAATTAGTTTGGTGGGGCACTCATGACTTTGAAGGTCAGGGTCCTTTGAAAAAGGTCATTATCGCCGATTTTCGTCATTTTTCTGTCTAATTATCTGCTTAAGCCATAAGTGTCCCACAAAAAAAATTATTGGAGTAGTTGCACACACTAGGGTAGTTACAGAGTCTCAAAGATGACCATTTTCGAAAAAAGGCCATATTCAAAGGTCAATAACTCGAGAAGGCAAGAGTCAATAACTTGGAGACACAGTTGTAAATACACCTCAAATATTGTAGTTTCAGATCCAGGTGAAAAACCTATGGGACCTCACTTTTTTTATTACAGTCCATTTTGAACATCGTTAAATCTGTCGTTAATCTGTATAAAACTGCTTCAAATAAGTGTCGATAGTCTATCATACAGTTGAATATTTAGCAAACTTAAATTTTTGAAATTGCTCGTAGAAAAATCGGGTGTCGTTTCCTGAAGCAACAGCAAAAAAATAAAAATTATCAACAAAAACAATAGCAAAAAAATATTTAAAAAATAAAACTTATGAGACAGAAATGTCAGTACTTTAAATACTCATTTAGATGTAAATGGCAAAAATCACAGTAAAAAAAGATATACAGTTCTAAAATATAAAAGAAATGACCTAAGGTATATCATTGAGTTACTATAAAATACATTACACAATTATATATACTTCTATACACTCTCAGAAATAACACTTTCATTTTTGACGATTCATGAATCCTCAAGCCTCATTTCGTTAATTTTGAGGATTGTTTCGCCACACTATCACGTGACTTGAGTAAACGCGAATCCTCACTTTTACGATCGTGATTTGACGATTTTGTATCTTGATTTTGAGGAAACTGAATCTCATTGTTGTACTCACATGCTCAAAAATTACGAAATATTTCTTTAGATTAGACAACATTCAAATCCTCTTAAAAATGACGATTCAAATTTCCTCATTTTGAGGAAACGAAAACTCGGAGCATTTGCCAGTAACGGATCGTCAAAATTAAGGAAAATTTCGTCGTTTTTGAGCATTCATTTTTTAGAGTGTACCATGATAACTGAATTAATGAATATTTTGCCAGATTGCAAATGCTTATTTTGCACATCAATGTAAATAATATATAAATATAACAATATATTACTCCTTTAAAATACACAACATTACTTTTGAGTATGTCAACATAATTTATTGAAATAAATGATTTTATAACGATACAAAGATACTTTTGGTACGCTAAACCGATAAAATACCGAAAAAGGATTGCAGCGTAATGTTATTTCCAAAGAATCCGTCATGACATATATTCATGAAAGCAAAGCAATTCATTGTCGAAATGAACAAAAAGTTGATGTTCAAATGCCCTGCTATTTGTGCTTTCGAGAGGAATGCTTCCTGTTTAGATCCACAGCTCATAGATGAGAATGCCCCTAAGTTTCAAGTGTAATTTAAACATGTTTTGAATTATCTATTATCTTTTACACATAACAAAGGTTAATGATGACGCTTGTGAAGACTTTGAAAGAGCCATGAAACTTCAAGCAGTGATTAGTAGAAAAACATGGTTTTTGTTGTTGCCGATTCCTGTTGCCCAGCAAAGAGCTAAACCAGGTCTATGATATTGCACACTCTCAAGAAATCAATAACCAATAATGGTCACTCCAGAAGATCGTCAATTTTTATGGGAAAATATATAGTATAGGGAAAATATGTAGTACAAAAGAAAAGTGCAAGACCTAAAACCCACCTAATAACTGCAAATTTTAGGTTACATCATTTAAGTACTGACTATTTTTAGCTTATTCTAATAATGGCGTATGCATTAGAAAGCAACAATATTATAAGTGTGAAAACCTTAAAATAGAAATATATTGTATAAATTTACTGCATTCATCTAAGTCACCATGAGCTACAATATTATTCTATTTCAATATGTTTGACAAGAATATGAAAAATAACTACTTTGAATTATTAAAGAAACTTTATTTTTAAAAAAAATTACAGATATTTGAACAAAAACTGCATAACGTAAGACAACATTTTTGAAAAAAATAGTCTAGATCATTGTGAATAATCATAAGCTTAGGTACTATTGATGATAACAATAGTTTTGAGAACTCTAAACATTATAATTATAAACACAAGGACACTTAAAATATGTTAAAATACAAAAGTAACACAAATAAGAATTACAAGAATCTTTAAATTAGTTGGGATTCTGTCTCTAAAAATTAGATGGATTCACGTGTGTGTCTGACTTGACGAAGGTTTATAATGCTGGTCTCTGACCAAGCACACAAACCTAAATAATATATATGTCTGCCAACCAACTTTAAATTGTTCCAAGTGACTCTGATGCCGGGGCGCAACTAGGTTTTTCTGGGGGGGGGGGGGGGGGGGGGGTGCTAGTGCTAAATTGTTCACATGTAAGTTTTATTATTTAACAGTTTCATTAATACTTGAGATTGCTAGTAGGAATTTCTTCATTGTATGAAAAAAGGATTTTTTTTTAAATTTAAGGTATCCGATCACCTTTTTTCAGCAAAAATCGACTACATGTAAAACATTTGTATTTTGCCTTTTAATATAAAATAAACGTTCAGCTTTCTAAATCTGTTTTTAGTTTCTAGTTTTTAATAGAACCGAAGCTATAGCACTTTAAAGCTTTTTTTACTTGTTTTTGCATTTTTTTTCAAAATGCATTACGCAAAACATAAAAACCTGAAGTTCTTTATTATCGATTGCATTCAAATTTAGAACTAGAATCGTGTAAAACTATTAAGAATCGGATATTTTAAAACTATTTATATGATTTTTACTCTCTTGTTTCTGTGTGTTTTCGATATAATACTTCAAACTTTTGCCTATAAAAAAAATTGGGAACTGATATATTAATTATTTAAGTTCATGACCTATATTAATGTTGGTTAAGCATATTTAAATTTAAACGATGGAAAAAATTAAAAATTTGTAAGGGTATCATTTTTCACAAATACTGAAAAAATTTTTTTTTTTTTATGATTTACTTTCTTAAAACTATTTTTATATTCATAACTAATAATAAAATCCCGCAACTTCATGGTTGGAATAGATTTCAGAAAATTGCTGTCAAAGGTGATCGGCCACATTAAGCAGTTGTTGATTTGAACTTTTCTCAAAATAGCTTCTGTCTAGGTCAGTTTTCGTGAAGCACTGTCAAATGAAGACAAATAATTCAAATGAGTACTCTTTTTGGTTTATTAATGTAGTTTGGGTATGAAATACTTAATGCCTTTCTGTTTTAAATAAATGGTTTTATGTTTAACTATGCATAAAAAATAACAAATTTTGTAGTAAAATCGAAGTCAGCAATTGCTCTCCCTTGCGGTCTAAGTGACAATGTGTAAAGCCAGCTTCAACTGATTTTGGTTAGAAATAGGGGAATCTTTAACATGCTATTTTATAGTATTTTCAAAATTAAATTCTAGAAACAGATAATAAAAATTACCAATACTGCTTCATAAAGGGTGTGATTTTTTTAAAATCAAACTTCTTGATGACAGTCACCCAATTCTGGAAATGTAGAAAAAAAAAAACTATATAAATTCCACCACACTGCAGTGCAACTAAGATATATAATTTTATGCCTTAAGTCAGGGGTTCCCAACCTTTTTGAACCTGCTTGCCACTTGACTTTGAGAAAATTTGGCGTACCATCAAATCAGAATATTTTAATACACACATAATATTTACTCTTCTAAAAGTGTTCAAAGGCTTTTTGAATAAATTTCTGAGAAAAATTCATATTTTGATGGTTAGATATTTGCTTATTTTCAACATGCTTATCCTAAAGGAGAAGTAAAAAGATAAATGGTATTAATTAACTTGCTTGTGATTAAAATATCAACGTTATAGGAATAAAGGAACTTAATTTCAATCTAAAGTCCTCTTCAACACTTATTTTGCTTCGATGTTTATTGTTTATGTACGAGAGTTCAGAAAATCCAGTATCACACAATAAACTTGTAACAAATGGCATCAATAATTGCAGAGCTTGCCGGAAGTTCAAAGTGTAGTAGGTTTTAGATTTCTCTTTAAAATAATGTTTATGTTTAAAATAATGAGTAATATGTTTGCGTTCTCACTGTTCACGCGTACAGAAGCTATTAATAACATCATGTTACTCCCATCACTCATGCATACCACCCGAAATTTTCCGGTTGGGAGCCCCTGCTTTAATTTATCATTATGCAAAAACCAGATTTGGAATTAATATTTCTGTAGCTAAAAAACTGTTTTAAAGTTTAAGCTTTGTATGGTTATCATTAATAATATAATTAACTTCTCAGTATTATATTCTTTAAAATATTCAATATAGGTAGTTCTATTATAATTTTAATTTTATGTTTCTTGGCCATAACTTTTGAAAAAAAAATATTCCTTTTCAATTTTTTCTTATTATACTAATAGAATAATAATATATACAATTGCAAAACAGAATTTTAAAGCAAAGAAACTCCAAATTTTTTTAGGTTACAAAACAATGCAGAAATTTTCTTACTGTCACATGTCCCGAATGTCAAATTTTTAGTTTAGTGATGAAACTAACACATTTTGAGCTAAAAATTACATTCATTTGGATTTTAAATTGAACTAATACTATACCTTAACAAATTCCTTCAATAAAAATTGGGCTATTAATATTTATACTGTGTATTTCTCTTCTCCTAACTTTGCCCCTGGGGTTTGGTACATTCACTGACCTCATTGAAGTGGTGAAGAGAAGCACTGGATGGTGTTACAGTGATTCTTCATTTATGAAAACTGTATTGCAGAAAACTCACATTTCAGTTGGTAGCTGCATTTTTTTTGCTTTACTTTACCAATAAGCTCAAAAGTAAACAATCTCAGTAAAATGAGCTACATGGTTTTATGTTTTCCTTACAATCCCCCAGGGTTAAAGTTAATTTTTGCTTGATAATTGAAATTTTTTTCGATAAAAATGTTTAAGAGGAGTATACGAAATAAAAAAAATCAATTTTTCAAAAACTGTAGTTAGTTTCAACACAAGACGGATCGGAAAACCTCGTGAATTTCCTCACCGTCCGTTCTTAACCGTGACAATTATCTAGGGATGGAAAACCAAAATCAGTTTTAAGAAAAACCGTCTTTTTGTGACTTCAGTTTCATTGAAAATAGTTATTTCCTAAAGGCCGGTTTAGACCCGTTTCTATAGCATCCTTTTTTTAAAAACTGCTATTCCTTATTATTTTTACAAATGAGCTTTACCTTTTTTTGCAATTCTAGAAACCTTATAAACATTTTTACACACATTTAAAGTGACTCTGAAAAAAAAAAATTTCACAAGTTTTTTGTACCCAAAATTAAAAATTATGGTAGAACTGCCCATTCATAAATTAAAATTTACTGTGATCATTGTTTATGCATTTAAAATGGGACATTTATTGAAGGTATATCTATGCATCTTCCTTTCCCCTTATTTCTAAAACTAAAATTTTAATTATTATTTTCTCTAAAAAATATATAATTTGGTGGTACTTTTGATTTTTCTCTAATTTTTGTGCTACAAGCAAATCAAACATTTGGCAGAAGTCCTGAGAGGGGGGAGGAAGGTTATGATCCTTACCCTTCTGTGAATGCGCACCAGCCGTAACGATAGATACATTGTACAAACAACAGCAAATGAAGGAAAATACAAATGTATACAAATCTTTTATGAAAAATATATATTCAACTATAATGTTTATGTATTGAAGGAATAAATAATTATTCCAGAAAAAAGGCATCACAGTTTAAGGCACTAATGATTCAGATGGATAAGTAACATATTTATATTAATAAAGTATTAACATATAAAATTACCAGGAACTTTTAAAAACATTCTATCTAAAGGGCAAAGGTAGACTATCTGAGTAGAACATTACCAATACAAAAAATGAGCTACAGTTGACGCTGCTTAATGTGATCACATCGGGACAAACGTGATTTGATAACAATAATAAATTGATTACAATACACGTAAAAAAGTTTAAACTAAAAAATGATTTTTTTACATACTTATTAAAATAAAAAAAATTAAATTAGGAGGGTTAATCATCGGCATATGAATCTTGTGACGAAGCTCAAGCACAAGATTGCCCAATAAATAGGGATTATCGGACTTCTTTTAGACAATTTACAAGAAAGCCCTTTATGAACATGCAGAAAAAAGTCATTCATTACCAACGTCAGAGGATAGAAAGTCTACTGACATAATGGCCCTGCCTCGTTAAGTAAGGCAGGTGGCCCTCATTGTGTTCCGTATGTGTTGTATTCGCACAGTGCTAGGGAATTTTAAAATGCTAGATTGAAAATGGCAAAGTACTCCCCCGCCCCAGACACATGTTTAAAGATAATACAAATATGAGCCCCGTTTGGAATTTGGTAAGTTTCAGGAAACACTTTAAAGAAAAAAAATTTCCTTCTTGTTTTTATTGATTGCAGGGATTTAAGGGATAAAATAAAATTTACATATAAACTGATAACAATAAAGGAACATTTGATTACAATAAACAAAAATTTTTCAATGTATTTTGATATAAGTGGACGGGACTAAGCAATTTTGATAACATTAAACGATTCATAACATTAACCGTGATCACATTAAGCAGCGTCTTCTGTATTAAAAGATAAGTAAATAACAACCACTATGATCTAATGATGAATAAATAACGCAGTTTAAGGAAATGAAATTAGCAAAAGCTATAGAAAGAAAATATATTGTTCAATTTGCTTCATTTTGAAATAATAAGAGTAATATAATACTGAAGCAAAAAAAAGTTAAAAATTTCATATATCCATTTTTTTGTTCCCTGTTTTAGTTACCAAAAACAAAGCAATTTATATCACCTTAAGAGACAATATGAAAATACACCTTTCTACACCATTTACTTTCATTTGAGAATTAAAAAAAAATACAATATTTATTTTTAAGATGCCAAAAAGTAAGCAGTTTACTTATAAACTTTGTACAATATTTTAATTTAATTATAGCACATTACATATAATATATTAAAAACATTACATTTACTATTTAAAAATTAAAATCTGCAATTTCTATCATAATTTCTTAAACGAGAAGCTTTATAATCTAAAACATGTGCAATACCAAAAGACAACCTTTCTTTGCAGTAGGTTTACGTCGTGCAGGAAAAAAAAATCTTGCAGCCGGGTAGCTAGAGGGTGTCATGTTTATTGGTGCATCGTATTTGGCAAGGTTAGGTTTCAATTATGGTCGCACTACATCGCATTTGGCAGATTTATCCACTTTGTTTTATTAAGGGATACTTTATTATTTATATTATACTTAATTGTGTATTTTTAAATTATAAAGGTGGAATTTAAGTAATTAATAAGTCACTATACATTTCCTTAAATCTATATTTTTTCAGAAGTAATTTTAAAACTGATTTTGATGTGGTATAGCACTTATTTTGAAAGAACTAACATATCATCGGGAAAATAGTTGTAACCATAATTTCATTTTACGAAAAAAATAAATTCTTAACGTTCTGCAAAACATTTTAGAGGTGCTAGTGCTTGTAGTAGAGTGTAAAAATATCAACTAGATGAGGGTGTTGAAATTTTATTTATAATGTATGACTATAAAATACTTTAAGACCTGACAATGTTTTTGTCTCCTCTGATTTTTATCTAGTTTGATATTCGTGCACTCAGTTTGTGAATTAAATGACTAATTTGCAGTGCAATAATTTAATTAGTAATTAATTAGTGTAATAATTAATTAGTGTAATTTAATAAGTGTAATAATTTAATTTGAAATATTTTACTCGTCTATTGCACTCGGCAACAGGAACTATTAACTTGTTTTTCCCCCAGAACATGTCTCTACTGCAAAGAAACTCTGCTTTCAAGTAGTACAAGAACATTTGACTATCGATAAGATAAGTGAAACAAAATAAGGTAATGTTATTTCTCAATTAGGTATCTATTCCATATGTAGGTAAAAAGTTATTTTTCAAGTTTTCAAGATGAAAATGTTCTTAAAAATAGAAAATACAAAACCTTTGACATATAAACAGCATAGAAATAGAGAAAATACAAAGCTCAATGACAATATAAAACTTTATAAGTTTACTAGAACAGATCCATGAAACAAGGAATGGCATTTTCAAAATATCACAATGCATATTTGCACAGATATTGCAACATATACTTTTTTTTAGTTTATATTCGAGAAGTAAAGTTGGCTGGAAACAAACCCTTTCTTCCATCAAATATACCCATTAACCATCCTTCTTCCTATAAATAAAAAAAAAAAAATTTTAAAAATAACAAAACAAATTTCCCAACATAGCATAGTGATATTTTTATTTTATAAATTTAATACTGTAAATATTATTACTTTTGCTGGAATTTGTGATTTTTTCAAGCTCATTGTAATAGCGAAAATTTCAGTCTCAAGGACATTTGTTTTCTGCCTTGCACAATAATGAAAAACCTTAAAATTATCTATTTCTTGAGAACTTTCTCTTTTATAACTATTCATTGAATACTATTTAGTTTATCTCAAAAGTTTAAGACAAAAAACATTTTAAGTCAAATTTTTTTTACCTAAACAAGTAGTGATAAATCCTGACTTAAACAAGCAGTGATTATGAGGTTCAGGCAATATCAATAATTTAAAAAAAATCCAATAGTTATTATAAATAAGTTTTATTTGAAGAATAGCAAAAATTGCAACAAAATCTGCCTCAAAAGTTTAGAGAAAACAAGTGAATGCACGTTTAGTGACTCAATTTTGCATTTTCCTTACTTAAATGTATTTCGGTTTATAATACTAAAACACCACATTTTCCACATTAAATTTACAAGATTTTGTAACACATCATGTTAAATTTCAGACCAAGTAGTCAATATAGCCATGTTAATTTATTTACTGTAAAATAAGGCTGTCCATTAGTATAAATTTTCGGATTAAAATCTAATAGATCTAAATCTATATTAAACGCCTAACAGACTTGTCACCTTGAAATTTTACCATGGGGAATTCATGGATTTGGAGACATGAATCAACAAATTTTCTTGATGAAACATATATTCTTTTCCACCAAAATGCCACCACTAAATGGCAAGAAACTGCTCAGTATTGTACTTTAGTACAATGAAGAGTTTATCCGATTCAAAAATGCAAAAAAGGTATTCCCTTTAACTCACATTTACTAGATACACCATTTCAAAAGTTCCACATGGATGCTACAGTTTGCAATTTCTTGAGAAAAAGAAATGGTGTTTTTAATCAACAGTTACAAAATAAAATATGTTTAAATAATACTGAATATCCAGTTTTTTAATTGAAAAATTGGTTTTTACAAGTTTTTTTCCCCCAAAACCCTACAACTTAAACATTAAGAAGGAATATTCGTAGTGGAATGGAGTGGATTTGGGTTCAAAGGACACACATCTTTCGACTGTATTGAAGGGACACAAAATGTTTTTTAAAACAGCAAATTTATACGACATTTTGCATTAAAACAAAGTTACATCAGAATATTAATTACAAAAAGCTGTCAGGAGTTGTTTGTTATTCATAGCACACAAAAAATATGCATTTTTTATCACTCAAAACTTTTAACTCCACTAAATTGTCATTCCCCTCAGTAAATTTAAAATATCAATTTTTTCAAATTTACTTTCAAAACACCATCAAAGAAATGTATGAGTATGTCTTCATATTAAATCAAACCCTTTATTTTTCTTAAATTCTAAGTTGTGTTCTAAATTGTTCGCTGCTGTCAACTAATCAGTCATATTCATACACAAAACATTATGTGACTGACTGCAGATTAGACTCAAACAAAAAATTTATGCACACCAGCTAATAAAGCAAAAGTATAAATTAAAGATATGCTGAAAATTATTTGATATTTCATTCATATAAAACTGACAGTTCAAGAGTTAAAAAAAAATAGCTGCACTTTTGAAGATGTGTTCCTCTCAAATGACCCATCCCGTTAACTTGAAAAAGTATAGATGAACTATAAACTGGACAGATATAATAAGTCATATGAAGGTCAATAAAATTACAGCTAACTATGCTATCAATTATACAAGTACAAGTAAATATTGGCCGAGTTAAAGTTCTGCTAATTAAGGGATAGAATTGGATAATCAGGAGCATTCATCAAACTAATCATAATACACTACTTAAACATAATTTATTATAATGTTATTTTGACTTGCTATACCATTTTGTAGCTTCTAGGAATTGTTAAATTTTAAAAATAGTTTGGTTTGCGCAATATAATTTGTTATCAGTTCAGAATTTGTCTAACTTGAATCGTATTCCAGTCTTAGTTTTTAAATTTAGATAAAGAAAAGCATCTGCTTAGCTTGTCCATTCAAGATCAGCAACGTTAAGGACACTCAGAGAAAAAAAGCTGTTTATTTTCATTGAGGTAAAAATTTTGCTTGCAAAATAAAAAAATTACGGTCCTGCAAAACCTGTTTCTTCTTTTCTTCACAGAGCTTTGGCTTTATTTCCTGCCTCAACTAATACACGAGTATATACAGTAATCACAAATACTTTTGCTGCTTTACGATCATTTTATGTATTACAGCAGCTCGGAATTTCTCGATTCCAAATCACACATTGAGATTAACACAGAGTAAAAAAACATTGGAGTACAGAGGAATGAATGTGTCCCATTGATCTACATATGGAGCAGAGTATTTAGTTTGTGTAATGGTCGTTGAAGTTTTGGTTGAAAAATATTAGATAAAGTTGAATGTACTTTTGTACAGGTGTCCACAAGGAAAACAATTTAAAATTCTCTAATTTATCCTGCAATTGTGTACAACAAACAGCGTTTATAGCTGTGCATAAGCTGAGAAATTTTGGATAAAATTAACGCAGTAAAAATCATGGGCGACTTATACACAAAACATCAAATTTCCCGAAAAAATAATTTACTTTTTCTTTAAAGCTATAACTAAATTTCAATAAAACTTAAGTTTTAGATGATATCTATTTCAAATGTAGACACAAAAGCATTAAATCTGAAGATGAAATAAGATGGGTGTCTATTTGTGGTATCTACAAATGATGTCTCGTTAGCTCTCAAGGTGTAATTTACGCAGTGTTGCTCTGATACAGGGCAGTTCGATCAACCACTTTTCTACATTGTATAAAGAAAACTATGCCAGCTCTTGACATTAGAACAGCAATGTAACATGTTTTTCAGGTTTTACTGAACAAAGTGTCTACTTTATTTAACAGGGTTGCCACTCTTTTTGGTAACAAAAAATTCAAGGACTATTCAAGTACTTTTCAAGGATATATTTCTTCATTTTTAAGGATTGTATATTTTTGAGCATGCAACACCTAAATTTCAGGATAGCTTTTTTTTAAAAATTCATTTAGAAAACTAATAAGCTCTCCAACTTTCAAATGAATTAAATATGTGTAACAAAAAATAACCACTGAGTTATTAAAAAATCCATCTAAAATCACGCTCTGCCTTTTTGGATTATACATAAACAATAAATCAAAAAGTAAAGTCGAAACTCGTATTGAAAAAGTGTTTTTAATGAAGCCGAAATTAACATTTGCCTAAGAAGAGGTCATTTGAAGAGCTGAGTGGAAGAACGTGCTAAGTGCCATTTTTGAAAAAATTGGGATTTTTGTGTTAATGTTTATAAATGTTATTACCTTCTTTAAACATAACAGCCTTCAATTTTTTAGAAAACATTCGATTTCGTACTTTTTTCGTAAACGAAGTTGGAAGGTGCGCACGTTTTCGTCACTTTTTCAATGGAAGAAAGTGCTAAGGGCTCTTAGCATTTTTTCCCTCTGAAATCGTCTGATTCCGGTACGATCGTTTAGTGGAAGAAAGTGCTAAGTGACATTGTTCGTGGAAAATTTCGACTTTCGCTTGCATTAATAGCAAAACAAATGGATCTTTTGTAGTTTTAATCAAAATGAATTGAACAAAATATAATTAATATACACTAATTAACTTTATTAAATATAACCAATGAAATTAAATTTATATTGCTTAAAACCTGGTTTTAGTGCATTTAGCAAAGCAGGAGAAAGTGCATTTTTATTTTACAATTATTCAGAGTTAAAGGTTTCACATTTTAAAAATATCGTCTGATTTTAATGTCTTCCGATTTTTATTGTAATAAACATAGCTAATTTAGCAGCGAACAGATGGTATAATTAAAACAAAGTTGCACCTGCTGAGATCGCAGTTTGCGTTAAAACAACATTGCATCCATGAACATTCAAAGCATCTGGCTTCTTAAAACAATGAATTATGGGTACAAAAATAGTTTAAAACCATTTTACGTTTGATCTCTAAAGCTATCGAACGCATTTTGTGGAATGTCCTAAACTCCTAAAATTATTAAATTGGAATTAAGAAGCAAGCAGAAGGCTGAACTTTTGCTTGAACGTGCATGCGAATAGCAGTTTATATGGTAAGTACAAATTTAATCCAGGTATTGCTTTGTTACGTAAAACTACAATATGTTTATTATAATTGATGTAAAAAAAGTAATAATGTATAAAACGTTATAAGTTCTTAATATTTATTAAAATATCGATGACTTTAAAAAAAGTACTATGCATCACGATTGTAAAAATAAATTGTTTAAATGATCATGTTGTATTGCTGTAGAAATGCTGTTAAAGTATCTTTCTTAAAATTGATTAAACCCATTAAAAATGAGAAAGGAAAACGTAAGTATCCGTAGGATCTATATCTTGCCACACAACCTGTTTTTACTTTTTTTATTTAATATCAAAGTTTGTTTTTAAATTCGATTATTCTTATAAAAAAACTATCTAAAAATTTATTTTGCGAAAACTTACATCTCTAAATTTAATTTATTTTATTCATGCATTATTCCACTTTAATTTATTTTATTCACATGCATTTATGTTTCTTTTACTATCTTTTTGTATACTTTTCATAAAGTTGATTTGTACTATTATTATATTATGCATTTAGTTTATAATTTCAGTGATAATCTATTTTTTAAAAAAATATTTTCAATTATAAACTTACTCATCTAACATTAAGCAAGAAGTTCTAAAATAACTTATATATAACCTACTTTCTTTTAACTTAAATCGTCAAAGAAATCGCTACAGTAGGGACAGACGGACGAACAAAATGTATAAAATATCTAGGTGTCCAATATCTTTAAAAAAAAAACTAGGGATGTGTAACACTATATTACTTTCAATTACCGATTAATAAATCGAAACGCTCATTTAAAAATCATTATATATATTATATATATATATATTGCTTTTTACTGTCATTTATTTTAAACACAATAGACTGTATTTTATTCAGTTTCCTAAAGATTATACATGTTAATCTAGAAATAAAAATCAGCTTTAGCTTATTCTTTCAATTGAAAGTAAAGTAGTTTCATTCTTCATAGCAAAGGCTACTGAATCCTGCTGAATGTGAAGTATTTAAATGGGAAACTTACTTGTTCTTCTGGATCATCATATTCTACTACATCAATGATATCACCAACATCAAATGACAATTCATCAGCATCTTCAGCAGCATACTTATAGGTGCCTTGCACCTGTTAAAATATAAATAGAGCTCTAATTAACTGAGTAAATCTATATTTTATGTGCATTTAATACCAGGAACCTGAAATTGTAATGTATAAATTATATGTAAAAGTCACGTAAAAAACTAAATCTGAACATAAAATTAAGTTAATTTTAACAAATTTAAAAGTCATTTACTAAAACATACTTTTTTTAATAGAAACATAAATACCATATTTTTGTAAGCAAATACCAAACTACACTAAAAAAGCCAAACAAAGTACAAAAATTTAAGTAACATGAATTTTATTACTTTAATTGATACATTTTTCAAAATGTACATATTAACCTGGTATAAGACGTTAGCTGCAGTGGCTTTAAGAGACACAGGTGATACATCTTCAGCAGCATTGCCTACTGTTGGAACATGATTACCACTTGTTTCAGAAACACTTTTGCCATCTCCAGTATCTTTTTCTTTGGGCAAAACAACCTTTAAAAAAAACCAATTTTAATTATACAAAGAAGCATTTTGCACAAATTGGGCAAGATTAAATTTCTTTATAATTGACTTAAATAAAGGAATTAACTAGAAAATCTAAATATTGTAAGGATGTTTGGAGTTACTTTGCTAAAAAAGAATACACACAATGTTTATTTTAATGAACAAACTAACCAGAAAACTCAAACTTGGATTTGGCTATAAAACTGAATTTCGCTAAAAGTTAAATTACTCACAAGTACAGTAAAAACTTTTTGTATTCTCGTTCCAAGAAAACTGGATTTTGGCAAATAACATTTGCTGCAAAAATGGCCTTGCTGATTTAACGTTAGGTATAGTGCCTCTAACACTACCATTCATAGTATCCTGGTTTTTGCAAGAATGAGCTGCACTTTATCATGAAAGTTTGAGATGCTATTCAGAATTCAATCTCTAACCGTAATAAATGAATTATTCAGCAATTGTACATGATTTAACAATCCGGAATGTAATTGTTAACTGGAAGTAGATTCATGATTACGGTTGACAAGTCAGTTTTGAGACTACTAGAATATATTAATAAGTATTTTATTCTCGATTTTAACATTTCCCGAAACGAAATACTATCAAAATCAAGTTTTCAATTTAGTACTTTCAAACTGCTACAAATGTTTCTCTTAGATTTTTTCGGGTACAGCTCAGATGACCAAATTGCCTTGACGAGGCTTGTTGCCAAAAGCCTTGTGTAGTCTAATGAGACATTAATTCAACACAGAATGAGATCAGAATTTAATTCTAATTTTAAAAAATTAATTAATGAAGTATTTATTAATAGTCAAAGCACTTCCCCACTATCGGGTGCAGAATGCAACTTCTTAACTAGTTTGAGGATAATTTTTAATCTTGCCCCATATTTTCCCAAATACGTCCAAGAATTTACTGACCATTGTAAAAACATGTTTATTTGAAATACATAGCAAGACATCCAACAAATAAAACAGCGCAAAGTGGCGTGGTGGTTGCAACAAAAGATACCCACCTCATCATGCCGTGGGAGATACCCAATTAAACATATTATTCATGCAATTAATGGATCGTGTTACACAAACAAAAACCTCCAATAAATAATAGAGTGCATATGGAACTAGTTCATGTTAAATCTTTTGTGGTAAAATTTCACAATAAGGTTTAAAATCTTTCAAAAACATAATTAAAAAAATGATAGAGTTGACTTACAGGCCATTTATGTAAATGTATATTGAGAAAAATTGAGTTTGACCCATGATTTCTTTCACTGAATATAAAATAGAACATAAAATTATCTGTGGCCAAGAATCACTAAAGTGTAATCAAAGTCAACAATTTTTTTAAAAAAAGCTCCTAGCAGCTTTTTTCTCATGCTACTGGCTTACCCTAGACTCTGATATAAAAGTTTTTAAAAAGCCTAAATTTTTTACTATCTTAAACCACAAAATTCATCGAGCCAAACCTCAACATGTCAGGAGAAAGAGCCAAAGACTCCTCCCCTCCCTCCCCAGTGTCTTTACCGGAAAGTGGTGAAATATTGATCAAATTAATTTGCAAAAATGCATATTACTAATATTAGTTTGGCAACAAAGATATGCAAATAAAAGACATTGGATAATGTAATTTAGCTTAAATTCTTACTTCTTCTTTATGACTGCCAACCTTAACATCAACAACTTCTATATCCAACGAAGCATTACGTTCAATGGTTGTTGTAGGAGTTGAAAAAGTGGTGCTTCCAGAAGCTGATTCAGAAGAAACTATATCTATTGAATATGTTTTAAATTAAATAAGTGCTGATATTATTTTGAGTGTCGAAATAGTTTTTTTTTGGCAGAACTATAGCATTACTTACCCAATATTTCCTCGCATAAAAATTAGAACAAATATTTTGGTAGCTAATTTAAAAACAAAAGAGCTGGTTATAATTAGAGATTTTTTTAAAAAAGAGAAGGATTAAATCTCGTTCACATGTTATTGTTGAGGTCCATATGCAAAAAATTGCCAAGAAGAAATAGTTTTGTTTAAAATTGTCTTGATAAATAATAACAATAAGTGATGTAACAGACAAATATACTCTTTCTTATTTAAAACTACTAGAATATTTAAACTTCTAAGATTTATAAATATATATATATTTTTTATACGAAAATGCTACCAAAATTTCATTTTTAGTTCTATTGACAATTTAATTTACATTATCAGTCCAAGCATTTTTTTTATTATTCAGAAAATAGTTCCAGTTTTATAATAAGTTTTATCTACATTTATATCAATAACATTTTTTTTTTTTAACTTGCTACAATTTTTAATCTTGCCACATGATTTACATAGCATTTATTGCTTATACAAGTGTTTTGCAAACCTAACTCAATGGTCTCAAAGGGGGAAAACATGGGCTCAATCTTAGTGCATGAGCATCATATTTTGTTCACTTATTTAATTGGGGCGAAAAAATGCAAATTATCAATATGATTGAGAAATTGTTAGTTAGGTAATATTACCATTTACATTGCATGTATGCATAATAGTTTGGAGTCAATATTTAGGGCAAGGCATAAGAACATTACATCTCCTTTAGCAGTTTCTTTGGACATGGCCAGTTGTCAGGTGACCACTTTTTAAACAAAAATTATGTTAGGATTAATTTTGGGTTATAGTTTTTAGAACGATGACAGTTTGGTAGTAAAAGTAAGGGTCTATCTAAATTGAGGTGACTATGCGCTACACATAAAGCCTGTTTACAGAGAACCCTAGCAGCTAATTTCCGAGTTATCATTTTTATCTCAAAAGCAGTAAAAGATAGGGCGATAAAAGTCAATTACTTGTAGAATATCGTCACTTGAGTTCCCACAAGTGCTATCTCACTTTGCACAACCGTTCAGATTTACTGTACGGTAAACCTACCAACGCGACATAGTGATCAATTTTTTATGGCAAACTGTCCGAATTAATTGATGATTCGAAGTCTTTGACTTTGCAACGATGACACTTTCCGGCAACTCTATCTGACCATAATTTATTAGCGCAGTATAGAGAGCGCTACATAAAAAAACCTCCAGAATACGGACGTTTGGCTTAATTTTGGAAAGTTTGCCAAGGGTTACCGTATAGTAAATCTAATCCGTAGTGCAAAGTGAGATAGTACAGGTGGGAACTTAAGTGACGATATATTGAGTTTAGTAAGAATATGTACCTTTTTTCAGTTTCGGTACTGACTACTACTTCAGTTCTATGACTTTTTAAATTAACTTTGTTCCTACATCCTGCATCATTTTGATATAGCAATACAATTTTGATTTTTAAAAGCCTTACATTTTATAGTAATTATACTTTGGAAGTTGATTTCTTTGCCCAGTGTGTTTTGAAATATGATTTATCTTTCAATTACATTTTACTACTGCCATAAACTAAATTTACAGTTTTGATAAATTTTAATTGAAGGCAGTGGCTTTAGAATCAAAGAGTAAGAATAGAAAAGCATAGATAGAACAGATTTTGGAGAGCCGGTACAGAAAGACTGACATTGCCAGCATGTCAATACCTACTTTTCATTTTTATTAATTATTTCGAAAAGTAAAAACGATGCAAGTTAAAGAAAAACGTCAGATAAATGGTTTAGGGGGCTACTAAAACTAAACAAAAGGGGCATATTCATATGAATTTTAATGCGTTCTAAAACTCTTAAGAAACATTTATTCTTTATCTTCCACCATTTAGAAACACTAACTATGTAATTTTCTCCACAGGGGGGCTGTATACAGGATCTGCAAGTTTACAATTTATCACTACCTAGCCAACCGAAAGTTTATCATAGTGATACGTGGTTAACAATAATGTACTTTTAACTAAATCAAGATTTTAAAACAGTTTGAGAATCAAGAACAAGTAAAATAACTGGATCAGACAACAGCAGTTCCTTCAAATAAACATGTCAGGTATTTAAAGCAAACATTCATTATTTCAAAAGGGACTACAAAATGCATCACCATAGGAACAAGAGATAAAGTGTATTAAGAAAACTTCATGGCAATTGTAATATATATATAAATATTTTACCTTCTTGTATTTTTTCAAAAGGGATTGCATACATTGCTTTAAGTACATCGCTGTCTCCATCAGCCTTTACTTCTCCATTACTGGTGTCATCTGCCACTTTAAAATTCAGATTTTTAGAGTCATTAGGTTGACTTTTACTGTCACACGAACTTGAAGAAAACGAATTAAAATATTCAACACCAGAATCTTCAGAAGTTCTACAAAAAAAAAAAAAAAGCTATGTTATTTTCCATTATGGTAGAGTGATATTTGACTAACGAATAAGTACCAAAATAAGAATTATGTTGGTAACAAAACACTTATTTTTTAAATAATTGTTTTAAAACTAAAATATTTTTAATAACACAATAAATATCGCTGATAAAATATGAATAGCAAAAACATTCTATATTTTACGCACATGCTTTAATAACCAGTTTCAGGTAATTTAACTCAAATTATTGCAAACTTATTCAAACTAATACTAAACAGTAAAATACAAAATAACTTTTGACATAAATCATGTTTTGAATTTAGAGTAAAATTGTGTTAATAAAATTTAGTTTCTCCTTAAGCATGTATTTATGTTTCCCTTTTTACATTGCTTACAAATAAACCTATGAAGTAAAAAAATCATAAAAATCATGCCAACAATTTGATGCATGTTTGAAGTTCCATAAAAATCAATATAACGTGTATTTTCATCTACAATAACTACTGTGATTTTTTTTAGATAATGAATGGTCCTAACAAAGAGTCTGGGTTGCATGAACTGCCTGTTATATGTAATCAATGTACCAGCTTCCTTAAAAACTGTATGCTATATTTGTGTATACAATGGAACATAATGTTTTTAAATAATTTTTTAAAATTTTTATGCAGTTAATCTAAAATCGGGGGATTCGGGTAAAGCCAAAAGTTCCATTTTTTTTATTTAATATATAAATTTAAAAATCTGCCTACATTATATATTTAAATTTTCTTTATAAATTATTTTCTTTATCTGTAATTTCTTTTCATAATAATATATTTCAGTTTCTATAATGATAGACAAAACATGAAAATAGATTTAATGTGGGAAATATCTGAAGGTCAATTGGAGATGCAGAGTGATTATTAAATTTGCCTTCTGCTGTTATAATCTGCTGCATCTTGGAAAAAAATACCCATGTGTTTAATAAAGACAGGCCTCGCAGTGACTTTTATCAAAAATATAATAGGAAATATAGGAATTTTTAAAGAAAATATAGGAATTAGAAAATCACACAAGTGCAGAATACCTCTGATCCGGCGATTCTATGGAAATTTTATCCATTAAGGAACATTTTGAGAGAAATTTTCAATTGATTTCGAATTTTAACAAAAAATTACGAAATTCCTTAACCAGCCGTTTGTTTTATATCGTCCATAAATACTGCACATTCTCATGCTCTTCTATTCCGATTTTTAGTCGAGAAATTTAGCACAAAAATAGCGCCTGAAAAATTTGACTTTTACACGAGGCCTCAAAATCTCCAAAACATTAAAGCCACCAAGACAATAGTTTTCTCCATCATCGGTCCATCAATGAACTAAACTTAAATTTTAATGAAGAATAAGTTTAAATAATAAATTATAATAATAAAGATAAAAAAATATAATTAAAATTTGAAGATGAATTAAGATTAGATTACACTAAGATATCTTCAAATATCGGCCGCCGGCATCCCCCATGCGAAGAGGATCATCTGCACCTGACGAAAAATATGCAGTCCAATAATGCTTTTTGATTTACTTATTTAGCTGCCTAGTAATTTCTACTAAATCCACCAATGACGTCGCATCGTCTTATAATGATAAGCAGATTATTGCCTCTAGGTGATCAGAAAGGGGCAAAAAGCGAAATTAAGGGTCTAAAAAAATATAGGAAAAAATAGGAATTATAGGAACTTTTTCAAATTTATAGGAATTATAGGAGTGCTGCGAGGCCTGTAAAGAGTGTTATTGTTATTTAAAACTATTCCTGCAATACTTGAAATATTCTAAGTTTGATTGCCTATTTGAACATAGGATTCAAAATTGAAACATACATTACATGCAATTATTTGCATCACAAGAAACATGCTGGTTACTTTATCATATGGTTAATAGGCTGATCTGTGATGGGCTGTTATTAGTGATATTCTTTACTAAAACATTAGAAAAACTAACAGAAATTGATTATAAGGATCAAGTTTTTGTCTTTTAGATGCAGGTAGAATTATGCAAATTTTACATGGTAACAGCAATGAGGGGAAAGTAACACTTAGTATGCAATACAAAAAACAATACTTATACTTTGCCCAATTAAGAAAATGCAATAATTGTTTAAAAAGAGTTACCACGAATTCCTGGATTTGGAGACATGCATTGCCCTATTTTCTTGAATAAACGTGTAGTCTTTCCAATATTTTATCACGAAATACTACATTGTTCCTTTTTGTAAGTGACATATTGTACTTTAATAGTAATACAGTGCAGAGATTTGTCTGTCTTGCCTGTCTTTGTGAGGGTGGTTTGGGGGCTAAGGCACCTCTGCCTTTGAGGCATTTTGTACCAACCCCAAATCCCTGTAGTGATGAGGCGGTAGGAGCCACCTTCGACACCGAGCCGAAGAGTCAATTTCTTCTTCATACGGCACGGAGGACAGCACCAGAGGGTGGCACCACTACCACGCCTCTCTTGTTCAAGTCTACTTCGTCAGTTACTCATTCGAGAATACTACACATGCTCCTTGTTTGACAGCAACGCAATAGTCAGCTGCACTACTACCACGCCGTCTCTGTTGTATCTACTGCTCAAGTTACCTCATTAAGAAGCAACACGATAGAGGACAGCACTATCAACCTTAAGTGAATCCATCTAATTTTTAGAGACAGAGGCCAACTAGAGGATCCCCAGAATTGACTTGTCACCCCCAGAGGTATTGATTTGGTATGGGAACTTGGAGGACTTTGTGACCACGATGGATTTAACGTGAAACAGTCACCATTAGCGTACACGGCGGTCTTTAGCTGAATACAAGCGCCGACCCAGCAGCCATCAGAACTGCGAGCACCGCCGAGGACAGAACCCACAGCCCTTCCGATGCGAGCCCGACGCTACACACGACTGAGCTACCGCGGCTCTAGAGATAGTCCCCTCTTCAAAAATGCTAAAAGAATTCTGTCCTTTCAACTTAAATTCACTCCACACCATTACCAAAGTACCATCTTCATACTGCAGTTCGCAATTTCTTGAGAAAAACGGTTTCATTGAAGTGGTTAAAATTTAACCAGCCTCTTTGGTGCTATTTTTGGAACATTTGGTCTAAATAATAATGAAAAAAAAACTTTTAAAATCACCAGTTTTTCCTTTAAAAAACTCTAGCATCAAGGTGAAATGTTTAGTGTGGAGGGATTAACCTTGATAGGACAGACTTATTGTCATTTTTGAAGAGAAGACAACCACTGAATTGTACTAAAGAGAACAACATGTCGCTATTTTTGGGAAAGACTGCACATTTCATCAAGAAAATAGGCCAATGCATGTCTCCAAATCCACAAATTCATGGCAAAATGTAAGTTGATGGGCTGGTAGGCATTTGGTTTGGAATTAGACAGATTAAATCGTAAATTTGAAGCAAATAACCAGTAATTTTCCATAATGAAAGATTTAAATTGGTTATATTGGCTGATTGCTGTAAAATTAAACCAATATTATTATTATTCAGTGTTTTTTTAATTTACCAGATATCGTGTTTTTTATCATATGAAAAAAAAAAATACAATTCATCAATAAAAATGAGAAATTAGACCACTAAAAGTGCATTAAATTAATTTTTTCTACATTTGACTTGAGACATTTTGGGGTACTTTTCACTATTCAAATAATTTCTTATTTGTTATTTTATTTGTGTATAATACATGCTTTAATTATTTATATTTTACTGATCCTTAATACCACTTTTGTCAACCAAACCCTTTCAGTGAATATTAGTGATTCGAAATGTTTTTTGTCTACATTTTGAGACTGACTATAATATATAAACTGTAACAAAGCTACACATTTTAGCTGAGCAAGTAGAAGATGTGATGGCACTCTGATTGGAAATGTTAAAGGTACAAATTATAACTTAAATAGGATTTTTTTAAAAGAAAATTAATAAGAAAAAGATTCAGATGTGTCAGACATTTTAAAATTTTCCTGCTTAAGTGGTATCTCATTAACATTGTTAACAAATCAACGTTCTTGTTATCGAATGACTCGTACAGTATGTAGTAGAAATGCAACACTAGTTACCCTTAAGGACATAGAAACAAACATTAAATAAACTTACTCAAGTTGAGCAGTGTTTTCTCTAAAGGAACCTTCGTCATAACCTTTCTTCAATTTACCTAAAAGCTCTCCAATTTCAGAACTGAGTAAGGCATCTTTAGTATGGTAATCTGATTCTGTTACAAAAAGGCACTGAAGATGTGTTGCAAAAAACTCCACACGACTACAAAGAAAAACAAAAAAAATATATTTCTTACTTTAACTAAACAAACTAAATTATAATTCCAAAGCCTAATCCTAAAATATTGCACATCAGAAATAACATGAAATCTGTACAATGTTAACTTAATGGGAAAAGGTGATACTTTCATGTACAGTACTACATTATTCAATATACTAAATGTAAATTAATGAAACCTAAATGGTTTTTAGGAAGAAATCACCTTAAAAAAATTATAAGTACTAGATCGACAAACCCATCGAAATTCTAAGATAAGATTGCTCGATGGTATACCAAATGATTAACATCATATGGTTCACCACATTTGGCTTACTTTCTGCTCAAGAACAAGCAGCAAAAGTTATTTAACCAAGGAAGTTGTTTGTTGACCAAGCCTATTGGAAATTTTCATGGAGCTGGTGCAACAGTATACCACATGATGACATGACCTACGTCAAAAAGGCCCCAGGACCAGGGGATCATGGTAACCTGAAAGTGGTAGTATCGGCTATCTATTTTCAATACCTCATCTAAGGGAAACACATACAACTTAAAACATAATAGAAATAGCAATTTATTAAGATATATGCAGCAATGGTTCCATAACCGAGCTTAATTGATTAATTCTTATGTAGTTTTAGACACTGAATATGGAAAAAATTGTAAGAAAATAAGTTTTTGGGTATGGACTTGTTTTATTAGGCAATCAACTTTGATTCTTTTAAACTGACCACAATGAATATTTCTTTGGTCAGAAAAGCAAAATAATTATAATATTTACCTATCATATAAAGTTGGCAACTCATCATGCAATTCTTTATTTAAAGTGTCAAAGTTGTTACGAGCATCCTCAAGTTGCTCTTTAGCCTAAAATTTCATGGGCATAGAATGGTATAAATATTTATAAGCAAACAAAACTAAATATTCATAAGTTATTTAGTTATGTGAAATGTTTTCATCTGTTATTATGTTATGAAAATTCATACTTTTGCAAGCTTGGTATCTTCTTTCTTTTTCATGGTTTCAAGATTTTGCATGTTATGGCGACAATTGTCATAATCCAAAAGCTTTCTATTCCTTTTAGATATCTTATGCTGCAATAAAAGTCAATAATATTAAATATTATGATAGAAGAGGCTTATTATTACTTATTAAATTCTGCTTTTGGCACTATATAAAATCTTTGGTGAATAAGTTTTGTTAACTGAAAACCTTAATTTAAGGAGGAAAAACTTTTTTTGCTTTAATAGTCCATTGAAATATAAGTACTTCTATAAATTTAAGGAATTTTATTTTACAACACACCAATACACAATATATAATGCTTTTGAATCAAGGGCAATTCAGTGGAACCAGTAGACTAGACTGCTCCCCCGGGGTTGTACATAAATTATGTCATATATTCCTGCAAAAGTGAAATTTTCCGAATTGGTACGTCATGGAAGCGATTAGGCCTACCTCTCCATGTCACGATCTGTCACATTGCTGCATACCCCTCATACCCTCTGAGCGTGACACAATTTATGTACGTCCCCCCAAAAAAACCGTTTAAATGCCCCATCCAGTAACACTGTTTATGATTTAACTAAGAATATGACCAAAGTATATAATGTCCAGTTAAAGAATTCTTATTAAATTATATACTTTGGACATATTCTTAGTTAAATCATAAACAGTGTTACTTCCAGATTTGCAATAATAATGTAATAGCTTTGAAATAACACATAGGGCTCTTAAAGCACAAAATAACTACCGAAATAAATATATAGGTATAAAAGTGAGAACTTACAGTAATTTCAGGAAATTGGCCCATATAAGTACTAACAGGTGACAATATTTGAATGTTAAAATTATCACAGAAGTCTTCAAACGTTCTGTTAAAAATCTTAAAGAGATAAAATAAATTAGTGAATTTCTAAAATGAAGTAAAAATTAAAGTACAAATAATAATGGCTTACATCACTTTTATGAAGAAATTCTTCAACACCATCCCAACAAGGTTCATACAACTCAGAAACAGTATCCATAAGGCTTCTTCTGGCAACTTGCATAGCTGCAAGATTTTTATTCTATGTCATAAACGAATATTAAGTAGAACTAGAAAGTATTCAACCCTTGTAAATTAAACTGGTTGTCAAGTTGCGTAATAAAAACATACCAATAAATTGGTTAAGAATAAATTTATACATAGTCATCTATACACTGAATTAATTACCAATTAAAACTATCAATACAGTAAATTTTTCAACTTCCAACTCTCCCTCTTCATAGCAGTGTTAGCTGAAACAAAAGGCATAAAAGTAAATAAAGGGAACAAGAGGCAAGCTGTTCCATCAAAAATTTAATAAAAGGCTTGATTCTTATCTCTGAATGAATACTGAGGAAAAAGCAGTAGAAAGCCTCTTTTCCATACCTCGCACAAGAGGGACGATTCCCATTTTTTTTATGACGAAACTATTACCAGAAAAAGTTGCAGCAAATTTTGTGTTCATTTCCCACTAGAAAGAATCATCTTCAATCCGAACAATTCAAACCCAAATAGGGTGGGGAAAAACCATCTCACGCCGTTTTGAAGAACACCACATGTGCAGGGATGGGGGAGGAAAATACTTTCGAGGCTCGCATTTTAGATAGACTAGGTATAGTAATTTTCTCAAAAACCGATTTGACATTGCCATATATTGATAGACCTCTCACCTGGCTAAAATATGTTAGCGTCTCGCTTTTTGTATATTTTGAAAATTTCTTCCGATCTACTTAGGGTTAGGTTGAATTATCATTGCACTAGAGCTATAGAGGGCTATCTCTTCTGATCAAATGTCTGAGTTATGTTGTTTGGTAGACATATATATTCAGGCTTGTGTGCTTGGTCAGAGACCTGCTTATAAACCTTCGTCAAGTAAGAAAGACACAACACACACATACACGACAGATGCTGCCATTTATCGCGCAATACCTCCATAATTTAGACATGTCCCTGAAGGGGAGGGAAAGTCTCCAGGGACCTTTACCTATGAGAAACTGCACAATGACCGCCCAAGGGACTTATGGACCCAACAGATTTAACGAGCATGTACTCCGCATATACTTGACAAACACAAACATCTATGCCTGATCAGGATTCGAACCCGGACCCAGAAGCTCCAAAGGCTAACACCTTAACCACTGCGCTGCCGGGTCGGCTTTGTGAGTCATGACTGTGATAACACAAACAGATTAATGTTAATTTTATTGTTTGAGCCTTTTTTTTTAAGGAATTTTTCTATGTCAGCCCATACTAGGATTTCTGATTTTCCAGAGGTTTTAGTTTTAAAAAAAAATGAAGGTTGTCCAACACATGTTTTACATACATTTAAAATTTATGTTAGTAATCTCTAGTCCTTGAATTTTCTGAACAAGTCTTTTAATAGTACTGCTTAAAAAGTGCATGATTTTTTTGATGACTAGTGTATGAGCCACACGTCATAATAGTATGTAAAAATATTGTAAAATATATAATAAAAATTTCATATGGATTGGGGTAAATTTTGGCATTTATGCACAACTGCATGAATGTAATATTACTTTAAAAACCTCCTTAATGTGTTATATTTTAACTACATAGAGATACATGACATACCAAATAGATATGACATACCAAATGTACTTTAACTCTTTGCTTAACATTTTTAAATCAAAAGGGATCTTTCTGAGTTTAAGTAACAGAAATCCTATGTTAATGTCAAAAATGCTACTCAGTTGCACATTGAGGCAAGTCTCCTTTAAGGGATTTGAATATTTCAACATAGATTTTTAAAACTATCATATTTTGTTTTATCATTGAATATTTTGGTAGGACATTAATAGGAAGACAACCTCTCAATAAAATTAGTTTATCTAACAAATTTAGGGGGCAATGCATGTAAAAAAAATTTTCCTTGGCATTCCTGAGGCATGAAAATTTATGATTTTTTTGTTGGTTTAACTAGAAGATATATGTTTTATAAACAAGTTAATATAATAAAAATTTTCATTTATGATCACTGTAGGAGAAGCTAAAAATCCCACCGATTGGTGCATTTTGCTGTGACGGTCTCAGGAGATTAGTTATTACAGCAGCGATTTTGAAAAATCTATGCGAAAGAATCTGATTTTTGTATTTTAATATACAATGAATAAACATACTGAACTTCAAAATGATTAATTAATTCTTTCCTTTTTAAATAAGCCTCTGAAATGCAGTCAGCATTCAGATGGTTACATGTATCACTCTTCTTAACAATCTTATTAACTAGGAAATAAAAGTTATGCAACAAGGATTATTAAGGCCCTAGGAACTTTTCTTTTAAGAACAAATTATAAAAAGCTTATTAAAATGGAGAGAGTATTAGCTCTTTTTCTATTCTCATTTATTACATCTGCCACTCTAAAAGAAATAACTGTTGTCTTATCACATAGATTTCATTTAAGATTTATAAGTTAGCTAAAAAAAAACCTGATTTATATAAAAATGTACTCTCAAGTTAAATATACATTTCTTTCAACTTACCTTTGAGGCACTGATAGTAATTCTTAAATTCTTTTTGCAGTCTCCCTACAGCAGCCTAAAATTAGATTAAGAAAAAATAAGGCAAGGTGCATAAAAACTCTTTATAAGTGCCGTAATAACCAACTTTGGATTATATTCCAATAAAAAAAAAGATTTAATTTTTTCCTAGCATTTATATGTCAAATATTCCTTGTAATAAAAAAAAATACTGCTGGAAAACACTAGGGGAAGGTGGGTTACCTCGGACCTATTTTGACTTTTCAATTTTTATTTTCTTAATTGCTTGCAAAAAGTGAATAAAAATATTTTTACTGAATACTTTATGTTGTTATATACAACATATATTTATTTTAACGTGTTATTTAAATGATTTCAACTATTAAAAAAATAAATACAGAAAATTGTAATTAGGACCAAGGTACACCACCGGCGGTGTACCTTGGTCCAACCGGTAGTGTACCTTGGACCAATTATTAATAGGTATAGAGACCCGATTTACAGTCCGAAAACCAATATTTAAAAGCCACATAAAATTCAAAAATACATTTTACAACCTACTCTTATTTCTAGCCAAGATTGTAGTAATTGGTTATGTTAGGTCAATTGGCTCAGTAAGGGGTTTTATTGCCTTAGTTTTTTTAGTGCCCTTTTGGCTTTTTCAGCTGCAATGCAATCTTTCTCGGGTGTATTCGTTAAAATGCAGCATAAAATTAAACTGTTATTTCATGCCATAGAAAAACATTTGGCTATCTTTCTGTCTTAAATTTGAAAAAAAAAACTCAAATATTTCCCCCTATGTTTATTCAACTAGGCCTAAACGTAAAAAGGATGTTCTGCTTAGATATTTATTATAAAAAATATCTTTTTAGATGAGCATGCAATAATTATTTTCTACATTATATCAATATGGTAAAAATTTTAGGCTTCCATAAATCTAAATAATTAACTACAAAAAAAATTCTTTATCACATCATATCAAAATTTCTTACAAATTTCCATTTTTCTAGATTTTACAAATCAGGGTTGCATATTAATAGCTTAATATACTTAATTTTTCAAAGGAAAGAATTTACTTGAATTTTAAAAAAGGTTTTCAACAATCTGAAGCACATAAGACCTATAGTAGTGTACCTTGGACCAGTCCAAGGTACACCACTTGTATTAGGTTCGAGGTACACCACTTGGATATTAAAAACAAAATAGTTAATCCCCAAGTTAAGGTTAGACTTAACTTAATTTCAAGCACACTGTTTTATAGCTAAAACTTTGCTTTATATTGCATAACCATCGTTTCTGAATAAATACTACATGTTTGAGTATAAAATTACACTAAAGAATCTGACAAAAATTTACTTTTGAACTGTGAATTTAGTTTTTCGAAACCTCTTTAATAAATTGACCTTTTAAACAAACAGATAGAACTTCACTGAGATCCCTGGTAGCAAATACTTTAACTGCATGTGGTGTTGTTTCAATATCTAAGCTAATCGAGCTAGAATCAGCATAGGTTCGAGGTACACATACGTCCAAGGTACACCACTTACCCCTACCCTAAAGAACATCCTGAATTGTTTAAGTAAATATTGCAACAATCTTTCTTTTATAGACAGATTATGATATTGCAAATACAAGAAGAGCAATTCCAAATTGCCAAATTGAAGAAACATACAATCGTATTCCCCAGCCCCAAGGGATTAAACTCGAATAACTTCATCCAGATTTGGTGCTCAAACCAATTCTGCCATAGGTGGCTCGTAGTATTGCAATCCTGTGCTGGTCTTAAGCTCGGGTAAAAGAGGAAGACAAGTAAAAGTATGCCTTTAGATACTCACTCGACAAAAAAAAAAGGGGGCAAAGAATACAATCGGGGTATTTTTGGCCCTTTAACGGAAGAAAATCAGAAAGAGGAACTACGGTGAGCAACAGAATAAAAAAGCTCAGTTCTATTCAAAGCATGCAAAGCTTAGAATAATACAAGTATAACCAACAAATTAAGCTGATGTTGAATAAAAAAAACAAGATTTTATGACTAGCTAGAAAAAGATATTGGAAGAAACTCACAAATATGATATTATTAATGGGTGACCTAAATGCCAAGATTTGGAAACAATGTGACAAGAGATGAAAATGCAATATTGGAGACCTAAACAAAAAATTACAGTTTACAACACTATGTACGATGAATGATTTCAGCATAGGAGGAAGCTTTTTTCAAACATAAGAATATTCACAAAATAAGGTTTATACACCAGTAAAAATGGAAAAGATTGATTAGATCTCGATAAATACATACAAGTGATCTAAGCTTTTTCCATTATAAAGCTTTTTCTCACAGTTGCATAGTAAAAGTTACTCTCGTCAGCTCTAGTGGATGGTGTTACATTTCTTTGCATCTCTTTGTATAGTTTCTGGTATGTACTTCTGATTCTTTCTGATTTTAAAAACCAAGCGGAAACACCATGCAGTTTTTACAATTTCAGTTTAAAAAATGAGTCTTATTACCATTGTTAATGTACAATAAACTTAAACAAATAAATATAGTGAGAAAAACCTTGTTTTAAATCAAAGTAATATAAGGGAACTCTACTTTCATAGCTTGACAACAACCGTGTGCACCATCTAGAAGGGAGAGTGTAGGCTTTATAGCCCACAGTGTTCATCCTAGGCAGTTTTGGAAGGGCGGGCCGCTCTGCCTGCCCTTTTTGCCTTTAATTTCCACCCTGCCCGATCTTTTTCTCTCAAATTTCCGCCCTGTCCATTTTTTTATACATGAAATCGAGCCCTTTTCCATATTTTCGACCGCCCAACCTGCCCTTCTGAATAAAATTTCACCTTGTCAGTCAAGCGATCAACTAAAACGAAACTCGGAACAGTGGCGTCACTGGGCTCTTTATTCCCTGGGCTCTAAATTTGTCGTCTTATATTCGTTGAGAAAGGCCCTTGGATTGGTGAATCGGGAAATCGGCACGAATTGTCGAGTTGCGGATTGGAGTCAAGTTCTGGTACAACTAATCTCTGAAATAAGAATAACATGGTTCTATGATTGCGACGTACCATGCACAAAAAATGCGAAAAAAAAATATTGGCAGTCGCAAAAATGCGACGCCGTAATTCGGTGAAACTAAACTTAAATTTCAATAAACAACAAGTTCAAATTACCGATTCTTTTTATAAAAATTAAAAATATAATCAAAATGGAAAGATTAATTCAGATTAGAATAAACTAAGATGTCTTAAAAATCTCGGCCAGCCAGTGCAAACTTCCCATTAGAAGAGTTCAATAATGCTTCCTGATTTACGGAATGGAAACGATTTACGGAATTTACTGATAACGATTTACTGATTTACGGAATTTATGGAAAGATTAATTCAGATGGAAACGATTTACGGAATTTACTGATAACGATTTACGGAATTACGGTATTTATGGAAAGATTAATTCAGATTAGAATAAACTAAGATGTCTTAAAAATCTCGGCCAGCCAGTGCAAACTTCCCATTCGAAGAGTTCAATAATGCTTCCTGATTTACTGTCTCGTAATTTTAAAGAAACTACCGATGACGTCACATTGCGTCCGAATGATTGACAGTTTTCTCCGGTTCAGGCCAAGTTTGACAGCCAGAATATATTTTCTTATCAAGTGTTTGGTTCATGATGTCCGTGAGTCATGATCACCTTGAATGTTAAAATTCTTTTTGTTTGCGTTTGAACCTTTTATTCTACTTCCGCCTGCACTGGGTTTTCTGATTTTAAACAATATTTAGTTTTTTTTAAAAATTGACTTAGATTTTATGTTGCTAGTAAATTTCTAGTCTGAATATTTCTGGAAAAGTGCTTGGATTTTTTTTCCTCTAACAAATGTATGAACCGTGTTAATAAGGATATGCATTGAAAAACTAAAAGTTGGAGATTTCAAACAACCAAAACTTGATTTTAATACATCAAATGAACAGCAAAAACATGTTCATAAATAAACAAATCTGAAGATAATCCAACACCATAAATAAAAATAAATGCACTTATTTAAAAATTTCTATAAAAAAGTTAAAAGTACTTTTAGTAGTATAGTTTTATATAATTATTTAAATTTGTCATGTCGTGAATCTTAAAAAAATATCAATGTATTGTTAAGCTATACTGCTAAACAAAATTAACAGCTGTACAAAGATTGATTTTTTTTATAGATGCAAGTGATTTAATTGGTGTGACGTTGCTTTATGAGCAACTTATTTGTCTTTAGCATTTTGCTACAGCTTTCTTCTACATTTTAACAATTTTGCTACGGCATTTTTTGACCCAGGTTGATCCCTGGATGCAACATTTGTAGTAATTTTTAGTAATTAAATGTAATATTATTTAAAAAGACTTACAATTTTATTTATCTTGAAAAATTATTTAATTTGATATCAAATTGATATTCTTTTTGTTTTGGTTCCAAACACAGTGTTTTATATTTTGTAATTGTGATTTTACCTTGCAACAATCAGTCCATTTATATAGCTTTGATTTGGAAGAGGACATAAATATGATTATTACATTTCTCGTCGATTAGTGGAATGATTTTTAAAATGCATTTATTTACAGTAATTTTTGTATTGAAGAAATTTTGTGATTGCATTTAAGTAATGTTATTTACAGATACTTTTTTTTCTGGAAACAAAGTAACTATAAAAGTTGAACTAATAATTCTTATACAAATTTAAAAAGCAAATCAACTTAGTTTTTGTGCTGCAAATTTGGGTGAAGTCGATAATCATAAGTCATCAAGAACACTTATGTTTTATTCATTTGTTTACTTAGTCTTTTTGCTTGCCCTTTCAACTGTAAGTACAGTTATAATCTGTCCGATAATGTGCCCTTTTTATTTCTCAATTACCTAAAAAGTGCCCTAAAAATTAAAAAATGTCCTTTTGTGGTAAAAAGGCACCCTGCCCTTTTTTAATTCTAGGATGAACTCTGATAGCCCATTACCCAGCTCGCCAGAAGAGATAGTCACAAGAGACACACAAACAAGGACGACACAAACACATAGACAAATAACATTTATTGACAAGCACAAACATCCATGCCTTTACCGGGATTCGAACCCGAGCCCAGCAGCTCCAAAGGCTAGAACACTAACCACTGCGCCGGTTGGCCGGCGCTGGCATAGCTTAGTTGACACAGATAAGATTGTTTGATTTGCGTACCCTAATTTGTTAATTGATTAAAAAAAATTATCTTATGTGAAGTTTATTTTAAGATTTTTATAGCTAACACATATTTTGTAGGCATTTTAAAGACTTTAATCATTTTTCTAAACCTAGTGAAATAATTTGCTCGACATGATTTTTAAAAAGTTTAATTGAAATTGCAAAAAAAATCATAAATTCTAGATTAGATGCAAGAGGAGAAGGGGGAAATTATGCAAGATATTAATTATGTTCATACTAAGCTCATATTTTCTGTTCATTATTAAAAAAGGTCTTATTATTAAGTATTGGGAACGCAAGTCTTAAACTAATCTTTATGTGTTAAAGTTAGCTTATAAGCAAAAAAAAAAAAAACCTCTGCATGGGTGTAAACTAAATAAGATTCAAAATAATTAAAAGAATCAAATAATAATAAAGTCGCAATATTACAAATTAAAATCACTTTTTATCTTTATGTTACATAACGAGGACCACCAAACTAATAGTCTCAAATCTTCATTCAAAGCCAATCTGACAGGCGGAATTGTAAGATGCGGGGGCGTTAAATACACAAAAATAACAATTAAGGAGATTTTTATCCATGCTAAGCAGTATCTCATGCAAAACAAATATTTATATTTTACTATTAAAAAGAACTCAGCTTAACTAAAATAAAACACACCTGCTGTTTATTAAAATTCTTAACATGGAGATCAAAATCTTCGTCAGTAGTACGGTCAGCTTTTCCGAAATTTTGAAGAAGCTGTAAAAGATCATGTTAAATTACCAAAAATTATCATATCGTCGGTCAAATGACAAAACCATAAATGTGAAAATTCAGAGATTGGCGTTTTTTTAAAACAGTAGACTTACAAGTATCAGTTTTCCATCAATGTGGTTTTGCACATTCATGGTTTTGTCATTTGATCAACGATATGATCAGAAAACAAATAGCAATATGTTAAAGACATTTCCAATTTTAGAAACCCTTAAAAAAATTGAAGCAGCCTACAACAGAAAAGTTCACTTTTTTTCATATTTTAAGGGTTACTAAACATTAATATTAATTCAATATGATTGTTTACATTTTAATAAAATATAAGATATAATACACAGAAAAAAAATGCAACTAGGAAATGATGAGTAGGAAGAGTTGATGGAAAAGAGGTGAAGTTTTGATAATTTAAAGTGAATTTCTTTCTATAAGTTTAACTGATTTAAAGGAGGTATAATTTGGAATAAGCTTGAGTTTTGAAGCACTTATAACAGCATATGTTGCTGTTGGATACAATATGGCAAAGGAACCATCCAGCCCCCCAAACCATCTGCAGAGAACAACCAGGGACAGTTTTCTCTCTTAAAGAGTTTGCATAAAAAAAAATCTTTGATATCATCAAGGAATAATGAATATTGATTTTCTTCAACATTTTAAATCTTATTTGTTTCAAAAATAAAAATGTGTGATGTAGACAATCAAACCAATATTTTTGATGAACAATTTTTAATAAAAAATTTGATTTATTATCCACTACTTTGCTAAAAAAAGTAATTTCTTTGGCACATTTTACTTAGCGTATAGAGCAGAATTGGGTGGTTGCCCAGTTGTAAAAAAGGTTCCGACTACGATTTTGCTTTCAGCAAGACTGAAAATTTTCTTATGAGCCAACACTTGGGAGAAGGATTAGTTTGAGGCTGTTTATCATATCTGGGGGCCTTTATAGAAGAGGTCGGGTTGAATTATCATTGCACTAAAGCTACACAAGGGCTGAGGGTTTTAGTTAATACACAATACTTGAATGCATATGATATGGGATATAAATCTGAGCAAAGATGCCCCACCATTTATTTGACAACCAGTTGAGGGGGAAAGGGAAAAGTGTGATCTAAAGGCTTACAAAGTAAACAGAAGCACTATAAGTGATTGATCCTAATGGATGAAGTGCAAGAAAAGATACCTTCCAAAAAGAACTGGATATCTATCTCATTATAAAATATGATAGGTGTATAGTATTTTTTTGTTATCTCAGCAGTTGTTTTGACTGTTATGTGATAAACTGTCCGTCAGTCATACTAATGATATATAAAATAATTAAAAAATTCATTTACATACAATATACAAGTAATGTTTATAAACATATAATGAACTCCAAATTTAAATTAATTAAAATTCACTCGTTAGCCGTTATTAGGAACCAGTAACGAAAGTCATACAGAACAAATCGTAATCAAGATAACGGAACTAATTGGAATTAAAAGTTCTTTACCCTCTCTTTAGCTCGACCAGCTTGCTTTTGTAGTACTTTAGAAAACGGATTCAGATTTGCCATAATGATAAAAAATCCGACAAAACCTTTTAGAAGTTTCAAAACTTTACAACATTACACACACGACCAAGAAGTCTCTTTGCAAAAAAAATGAAATAGCGACTAGCGTTGCCATGAAGTATTATTGTTGGTAAAAGGACTCATGTAGAAACAGTTGGAAAGTGCCCTCGAAAACTGGTTACAAAACTGGTGAACCCGTCAGAGGGCGCTAATCAGCAAAATTGTTCGTATAATGTTGTGTCCACTGGGGGCAGCAGCTCATTGCAAATGCGCTACTGGGAGAGAAAGTGCAAGCTGGTTGAAGTTAGATGTTTGTGTGGAAGAAACATGGTGACAGAGCGCACGTTAATTTGTTTCGAGTTGCTTTTGGAATTATTAATGTTTCAACAGCGCACATCCCTTAAAAAAGGCTGTGGATTTAGGTAGCAAACAACCTCTTTTAAGGGATGGTTGGTTTGTGAAATCTTTCGGTTCTCGTTGTAACCTATTCTTTCACTTCTAGTTTTAACCGATACCAGTTAAATCGTCATTAAATCCGCCTCCTAATTTTTTTCCCCAAAAATTTCCAGCTCTTAATTTAAAAAAATGTAAATGATCCCATACTATTTTGTAAAAATAAAATTACGTTAATTTTACGCTGGTTAATGTTATTTGAGTAGTATGTACCGTAATCATAATTTTTTTCAGGAAAAAAATATACATAAGGTTTTTTTTCTCAATGATTTTATATGTTTTCGAGCGTGCCGAATCCAAATATCAACTTTGTCAACTAATTCTGGCATGGAATCATTAAAAAAAAAAATCGAAAAAAATTCTCGAAAGTTTACCGTTTTTTCCCCTTCTAGCAGGAAAGGTATTGATTTCTCTGCACAAAAAGTCAAGGCAAAAGTTAAAGTTCTTTAAACAAGCTAAAGAAAAGACCATTACATCATCTATGTCAGACTAATAATTTGGTTGCTACAGCGCAGGGGGAAAATTAGATGAATTCCGCCCCGGAGATTGAAAATCCGGAAATTCTCACTTGCAGCGTCGCGCTTTATATATATATACCCGCCCAGAGAGAGTGACGAAAAATTATATTAAATATACTATCTATAAAATCGCACTAAGAGTCTTAAAATACATTTACTTTTTGGTTATGGTATTAAAAAAACATACTCCATACTATTAACTTAGCGTATAGAGCAGAATCGTGTGGTTGTTCAGTTGTAAAACAGGCTCTGAGTACTATTTAGCTTTAAGCAAGAGCAATAAGTGATACATGAAATAAAAGTAAAAAATAAATAAATAAAGGCTTTATTACCGAGTAACTTTTAAGGAAATGAAATTGTGTATGTAAGACTGTATAGAAAAATATTTATGCAAAACATATTTTTTACTCAATTCAAAGACTAATAAAATGAATAAAAAAGACTATAAAATGTATTGAATGTCCATAAATTTCTAAATGATAGCAGGGCCGTGACTTAGACGTTTTATTGAGGGGGGGGGGGGGAGCACGTTTTGGAGCCCTCTTTATTTTTTTTGGAGCCTTGTCATTTATAAATTATTATTAATTACTCATTAAATCATTTTTAATTACTAATGAAATAATTTTCAATTACAAATTAAGGTATTATTAATGTCTAATTTAATTACTTAACAATTAATTTGTAAATTGGTTCAAACTTAATGAACCTAATTTGAAAATATAAACAATGTGCTAGTTATGATAAATTTAAACCTACAAATTATTGGCTTTATGATATGATATCAAAAGTTTGAATTTTTGGCATAACAAGCATAGCATACAATATTTTCGCTACAGAAGTTTTCTTTTTTTACTCCATGGATTGTGTTAATAGAGTATTCCATACAAACGAGTGAGATTCCAAATTAATTGATCCTCTGTACAATTTTCTAATAACAATGCGAATATCTATGCAATTGTGCAAAAAAAAAAAAAACATTATTGCTTCATGAAATTATTATAGAAAAGTAGCTTTGGCACGCAATTTAATTGTAAAAAATACATTTGTCATTTTCTGTTTATAACAATGTAAATTAAGTTTCCAACGAAAAAAAAAAGAAATCTTTTTCAAAGGGTCATTTAATTTTCATAGTGCATTTATAAGGAAGTGCAGAAGATTTCGAAAATTATTAGCATTAGAAAAGCAAGAAAAAAGTGGATAAAATTAGCTTTCTCTTAAGCAATACTTATATACGTTAAAAAGAATAATTAAATAAAAAGGATTGAGTCCCCTTAGCCTCCCCCGCTACTGAAGACGGTAAGAATTTTCTAAGTGGGAAAAATAAATGGAATAACTGGAGTGAAAGATTTCGGTTATTTTTTTTTTAAAAATACCAGTCTGTTCTTCGTACCAGTTTAAGCTTCTTTTGTTTATTATAAAATCTTAGGCGGACGTCATTCACATGGTGCCATTTTGGGCGATAATAGCGCTAAAAAAACTTGAGGGGAAATAAGAAAATAGAATAAGGATACAATTACGTATTATTTTTAATACGTAATTGTACATATATTAGGAAATTGTAATTAATGAACTGTATTAAGTAGCTTAATTATAAAAAGTTTTATTTTAAGCATCGCTTTCCCCTTAAGGCTTCACAACAAAAAGACAGTAATCTTTCACCATAAATAGTGAGTAAAAGTCAAGTTGCATCATTGTTTCCTCCTTCTAGTAAAATTCGACTGCTATTAATTGAGTATAACATTGCACAAGCCGGTGTGATTCTTTTACTATAACAATAGTTTGAGGCTATTATTTGTAGATTTATATAGAAGACAAACTTCGCACTAAAGTGAGACTCGATATTGCAATCCTCCGACCTCCGATAGACCTACAACTCGAAGCTAGCTTTATAAAGAAACCGACATTTCTGTTTGCACATGCACTAGCAGTCGACATAGGTTGTATCCTCACATAATTTGAGTCGAATCAGACTACTTTAGAATTTACGTGACGATACACGAAATAATTATGATAAAGTTTTTTTTAATGTGCATTTTGATTTTATATCTTTATGTATTCTTAGAAAAGAAAGTAAAAATTGGAAATCGTTGATTAACAAAATGACCTCCCCAGAAATCTTGTAAGAATCCTATACTGATAGTACACTATTTTACATTTGCGAACTTTCAGTTAAACGCACCGCACACCACTCAATTCCCATCAGTGCGTAAAACCGATATTAAAATTACGACTTTCACTACTTCCTGGAATTATGTAGTCATTTCTAGCGGACATCGACTCTCCTCCCAGCTAAAGAAGACAGCCATTTCTGGATTGCTTCGAAACCTTCAATTCTAGATTACCTACGCTTGTACCATTTACCTTTTCTTGTTTTTTCATTACGCATAGCAGAAGACTCGTCATTTCTATCTCTTTCTGGTTCTTTCTTTTTCTTTTTGGATTTTTTGAGTAAAAAGGGACAGCAATGGCAGCTCAACCGTTACCAAAAGGAATGGCAGCGTTCATATTAATGGCTAAATGGAGTAAAAAAAACCCAGCTGATTGATTGTTATTTTGGAGGTTGCAGGTGTTCTTTAATCATTTATGTACTTATTTACATGTAAGTGGATGCAGTAGCAAATCTAGGCATCTAATAGGGTCTCAAAGTGAAATTATATTTACCTAGATAAATAAAATTTCAATGAATACATGTGTAATACATGGATTTAAATTAAATAAAAGGAATAACTATTAAATTTATCAATTATAATGGGTAATTAATGTACTTTAATTAATTTTTAATTTATTACTAATTAGCTCCATTAATTAAAAGGGTTGAAAATAGGTCCTAACCCCCCTCACCCCACCCCAAAAATAGACAAGCCACTAAGTGGATGCAAATTAAATATTTATTTGGAGCTGGGGAGCCCAGTCGGTTAAGCACTCGCTTAGCATGCGGAAGGTCCCAGGTTCGGGTCCGGGCATCGTCAAAATAGCTGCCGACCTATAAAGGGCCCGTGCAGCCAAAAATGTCCGACGAATAATACCCGTGTAAGGTAGTGCACGTCAAATATCCTTCCAAGTCCTAACGCTGCTTACGATGTCGCCCTTAACGGTTGCGTTGGGTACCTATTCAGGTGTTGGCTCGTAACCTGACTGTGGTTCTAAAATACGACGCCCGTCGCCAATAGCCCTCGTGTAGCTCTAGTGCGACGATAATTCAAAAAACCTAACCTAACCAAATGAAAAATTTCGAGAGGGATTGATGAGTAAACTGCCGTGGGCAGGTAAAATGCAGTAACTTACATAATGACTTGGATCATTGTTGCAAGCACTCAATTAGTCTAACAATTAAGAAAACATACTGGATTCTTTTTATATTTCAGATCAAAAATGGTACAACTCATTGATGCGATTACTGCAGTTTATCTGCCCACGGCAGTACAAGGGTTGATAATTTGACTAATATTGAATATCGAGTTTTTCCCATAAAAACATTATAGAGTTGAGTGAGAAAATAGTTATGGATTTTTGGTTTTCTAACTAGATATTTATCTAACTCATTATTCATATAACGTTAAGTTAGTAAAAACCCTTGGTATAGAAAATTCCAAATATAATGTCAATTCTTTTACATTTATTTAATTCTAAATACCATCAGCAATATTTTACTACTTCTTGAAAGAGTTAAATAAGCTTAGTTTAGAGAAAATTAAAGCTATTATTTTTAGAGTGGTTTCACACAAACAGACATGTAGATAGTTTAACAGATGGACCAATATTAAAAAACCACTTTTTCAGCATAATCATTATCCAAAAACTAAACACAAAATCTACAATTCGGATTTTCGACCCCAACGGATTTCTTTCATTACCTTATATTTCATATTAGGTACAATTGAAAGTAATAACGGTTTGGGAATTACCCTATTTAATTCCGTGCTGGATTCTTTATTTTTTAGGTATAATTGGTTATTAATAAAATACACTGCTCACAACAATTGGGGAGCGCATGGTTTAAACACTTTCAACCCCAATGTTTCCATTTGGAATCATGAGCTTGCGTTTTTTTTTTTGTCTTACTAAGCTTGCACTAATTTATTGTTAGATGGAAGAATCATGTCTTTTGAGGATGTAAATAATGTTTGTTTTAATTAAATGAAAATATGAAAACATGGTAAAATAAAATTCACTTCCAAAGGAAATTTATGAAATAAATCGACCCTAATTCTTCACGATTGTATTCTCAGATGTTTAAAAATTGATTTTAACTCTTTTTTGAAAATAAAAATTTGAAAAAATTATTGTCATAATTTGTTCTTAATTTTTGATTCCGATCCCCCCCCCTTAAATTTTAGTTGAAACTATTAATATTTTCCCGTCTGTTTTTTACCATTTCATTCTGGATGCATAATGAATCTATTTCACAAATTTTAGATTTTTAGAATGAAAAACAAAACGCTGAAACCAAAAGGGTTAACAAAATAACGCAAAGTGCTCCCCCAATTATTTTGAAGATTGTACATTTATTAAATAATGATGTTAACTTATTAAAAGAATACAACTACTCTTTCAAATGAAATTACAAAACATTTTTATCTATTCTATGCCTAACCACAAATAAACATCAAAATTTTATCATTGTATTGAAGCATCTTGCACTCAAGGAATTTATCTGCATTGTCTGCCTAACGTCCACACAGACATAATTAATCCCATTTCCTGTTTTTAATCAATACGAATTTGATTTAAACTATGACACTGCGAAGAACCCAAGGCGAAATTTTTAACAATTACCATGCACAATGGAACTCTGCAGAATGTACACTTGACCTTCTTTTAAGCCTTTGTCTCCTAACAAAGGAAGAGAAAGATTTATTGGAAGAATATACTTTCCCAAGTTATAAGGTTTAAAAATATAAATTCTCGAAAAAAGGTAGTAAAGTAACTTACACTATTATGGATAATATGCTATTATACTAAAAGATAAATATTTTATTGGAAATGATTTTTTCTTTTTTTCACTACGCAAGACTGGTTGACAAAGGAAAAAATAAGTTACTACACAAGAAAAAAATATTCCCAAATCTATCTGAGTATCATAAATATTGAAGGCGATTTTTAACGAATTTATTCACACTTTAAAATTTGATTTTTTAATCTAAACTAACCAAACTGTAGTGTTTTATCTAAACTAAATGAAGTGTTTGTTTTTAAAAGATGAGAACACCAATGAACTAGTTTCAAAAACTAAAAAAAATACTATTAACAAAAGTGAGTTTTAACGATAATATTTAAATGTTTCAAATGCGTCATTTAGACCAAATAAGGGATACGTTTTTATAAGTGACGCATATCAGATTGTATAATTTAACATTATGTGTATTTTAACTTCCTTTATGATGTCACGCAAATGTTATTCAGATGCCTACTTTACTCAAATTATACATTTTTGACGTCAGTACATAGTTTTAAAAAATTAGGAATTTAAGAAAAAATGTGAGCCATGTGCCCATTTTCGTTACCTTTAAGAATACAAAAGCGCGGTGCTCAAAATTCTCAACTTTTCTTTTCCTAGTGTATCTTGTTAACCTTTATAAGTATTATTGTAAACTTTTTAATTATAACTGAATTAGAAAAAAAAGTTTTAAATCAGTTATCTACTTTTCTTCACTTATCTTTGATACTAAGAACAAAAACTTCATCTTTAATTACCTCAGCTTTAAAAATAAAATTCGGATGCCTGATATAATTAAATTACAAATGCTTTTTCTATAAAATAAGCTAGAGCTTCAATATGTTTCCTACACATTGACGCATTAGTAAAAATTGTTCTCGAAATAAGATATATTATACTTAGCCTTTTATTAGACAAAACTAAAAGTCGAGAAACAAGAGCAACAGATTTTTTTTCATTCTTAAAATAATATTTTTAAAAATTTCTACCTTTTATGATATCATAATATCCATGATCATACCCCCAAAAAAATCCTCATAAAAGTTCTTAAACTTTAAGAAGTAATGTCTAAACTTTGGGAAAATTTATTCACAAATTAAGTATTTTTTATTAAAAAACTAATATTTTCTTAAGCTGCGGTAAACTTAACAAAAACACTTTGATTTGCACTCTACAGCAGAAAATATGCAATACAATTTAAAAATTCTTAGTCTTCGTAAAAAAGATATAAACTTTTTTCAGCAAATTCTAAGGCAAAATATGTTTTCAAAGCCAGTCTTTCCTTTCACATTTACATTGAGCCACAGGGTATGATTATACTATGAGATGACCGGTGATTATTCTCATACAAGAAAAGTTCAGAATTATTATTTTTCTGTTCTCCACTGCATTCTACTTTATATTATAAAGGTCACAGAATTTCCGATGGCGTTTAGCAGGCATTTATGGTATGCGCTAAACATCCAGGGTAAAAATTAATAATGAATGCGTGTGGCTTTTTAATCTTCTAAAACACGTTTGCGTGTACTTCACTAGGTTACTTTTAGCAATGATTAAGATGGCGAAATATTGTTTTTATCTATAAAATTGACTAAACTTACGGGGCTCGTAGAATATAAAAACTTTTTCATTTTTTAAGATTTTACTTAAATTGAAAAGATATTAAAATTTTGAAACATTTACTATATCACATATGATTTGCTAAAGTGACAAAATTTGAATTTTTTTAAAAGGAAAATCATCTTAGTTTATCCAAAAATCGAAGATTTATACAATATTAAATTTGCCTATGGGCCTAGGGTAAAGTGTGTGGAGTAAGTTTACTCCGTTTTGTGCTGCACGTTACTCCATAAAGCTAGAGTTTCTTTTGCATTTCATTGTGAAGTAACGGATTTGCTTATTGTAGCCCAATTTTTGTACCAATACATTAAGACACACACTACAAAAAATTTATACATGATTTAAAATTTACATTAAAAAAAACAACTCTAGGAAAAATACAGAAACAATCTTATTCTTGCCGTTAAAGAGAGCGAAGGAAATCCTTAAGATAAATTTAAGCTAATAAAATTTTACAAAAAAATTATGTACAGATCGATGTAATTTAACACATGTACAGAATTAATAAAAAAAAAGGGTACCTTTTCGTCTTAGTGCGAGGGCTATTGGGACACAGGGCTAATGGGACAAGGACCCTAAAGCTGGGAAAAATATACTTTTTTAGCAGCATTGTAACAGTTTGACTTCACATTTTAACAACCAACGATCAACAATTAAACTCATGTGCTGATGTGGAGAGAAGAATTATTGTTTTGGAGAATTGAAAGTTAGTTAAAAGTGTACCTTGTTTTTCACTTTTGAAGCATTGAATAAAAACATTCCATGAATTAAACTACAGTTTTAGATAGATGAAATATCCTCGATTAAGATAGTATATGTCAAATACAGTGGTAAAGTACAGTGGTTTTGTGTTGGGTCATTTATAAAAAACACCACTGCGGGGTCTAATGGGACACGAATAAACCTAGCTTTGTATGCTTCTCTCGAAGAATCTATATAAATCTCTAATATTTTAACCAGTCAAGTTGACAAAAACTTTTTTAAACTTTAATTTTAAACTTTTGAAGTTTTTCATCGTATAATAAGTGAAAGTTCAAGTGGCTTTATTGGTGACATATTTTCACCTCTGCAATTTTATTAATTACTTCTGAACAGAGCTTGGTGAAGGATAAATAAATTATTATTTTTAAATTTTGTTCCTTTCCAGGGATTCAACAAAAAGCATCATCGATTTTGGGTTTTAACTTTGATATTAAATCTTTCAATGGGGAATAATTGTTTAAAAAAAATTTCGTTATGTATACATTATATAAATGGTATTTGTTTTAAAATTTTATTTTCTGGTCAGTTTCTGATTCATATTCCCTTTTTTAAATATTTTTTATTAAAGCAACATTTAGCATGTAACATTAGCCCTGCACCCTATCCCATTAGCCCCCACATATGGGGGCTAATGGGACATTTACATGTTTGTTTAAAATGCTCAGCAACCAAAATATGGTAATGTTATAACATTTGTCGAATGACTTTTTAAGTAAACGAATGTTCAGTTTATGAGCTGTAAAAAAAGAAATTGAAATTCTTTTATTTTTGCTGAAATACAGAGTTTGAATTTTTTTTGTCCCAATAGCCCCCACTCTCCCCTAATTTTGTTATTTGTTTTAAAAAAACTTAATTATTAAAAAAATAGAGATGAGAAAATTTTTAAAAAAAGTTTTACTTGCGTTTTTATAACAGTTTATAAAATCTACGATTAGATATTTTCTTTGGTCTGCGAAAGTATAACACAGTGCCAGTTCAAAATGCTATTCTATAAAAATTCTACTCTTATAGAGTACTTATTTGGAAAGAAATGGTTACCGTCCTAAATCTTCCCTGTTTAAGAGTCATAAAAGTATCATCTACCCTAAATTTTTCTTTCTTAGCCATAGACTCTGATATGAAAGCTTATAAACATAATGTATACACTTTAGATGTATTTAAATCATTTTCTTTGAATAAAAATTATTCCAATTAAACAATCCTAAATAAAAAATCCTTATTTTTTTACAGAAATTAATTTATGACAAGGAGCTTAATCGAAATACCAATATTTAAAGATATTGGTCTATATAAAGTTCCACTTTATCTTTCGAACAGGTAGACAACAGACGGACATAGCCTTTATAAAAGCTTTCACTTTTTACATTATAAAAGTAGTATGGGAGCTAAAATGTTGCGTACAACCTGCCGTTATATTGAATTTAAGTATGTTTGAAGGGAAATTTTTGCTTGGATTTGCTGAAGATGGTAAATGATTATAATGAATGGATTATGAAACTTGGTAAAGAGCACGTTCTGTGATAAGATTTACTCTCGGTTTCCTACATAGAGTAACCTGTTCTATTGTGTTCTTTCTTCATAAATGAAGACTTCCGAGACGAAATTTTTATTAATGCCATAAACGACTACGATAATGTGTTGCATGTGGGTTACAGTATTTTGCTAAGTATGATATCATCCCTCTTTTTGAATACATAATAGAATGCGTGGGCAAACAGGCATTAAAATTTAAAAGTGTAGTAATCTTTCAAATGGTATTTCTATTTCATTTGTTATTTGACTTGATTTTGAAATAGCTAATATGTTAAAGAAAAAATAACCCAATAGCTTTATTATTACATTTAAATGTACAACTCAAATACTGGAGTGGTCATCGAACTAAATAGTATTATTAGTTAATTGTTGATTTATTAATGGTACAAAAAATAAAGAAAACGATAGGTTTCTTTATTTTTTTTGAGTCATTGTATTTATATCATAACATATAGTTTAAATAATTTATTGAATTACATTTTCTCAGTTTTAAAAATTTAAATGTTATTCATAATTCAAATATGTATTTTGATTTTTAAAAATATATAGTTTTAACTAGTTTCCCATCTTTTTAGCCTACTTTTTTTAATTCAAAAGAATTAATTTTTTAAAAAGTAGGTATTGACATACTGACGACAAGCACACAAGCTGGAATATATAAGTACCTACCATACCATACTGACGATGTCCGTCTGTCCGTACAGGTACACCCCTTAAAAATCGGTTCTATCCGTCTGATCTCACATTTTTTTTTATTAGATAGGTTCAGAATCCCAAATTTTGTACTTTTTTCCGTTTGTCTGTACGTTCGATAATGGGCATCCGTTTATTGTTTTGCGGCGAATTTCCCTTTGAAATAGCATAGAAATAATTTTTCAGTTATAAATCGTTGTTGCCTTATCGACAATAACACGATAAAAGATTTATTTAATAAAGGAAGGAAACATTAATTTTGTTATATAACCAGTTTGGATGGACTACATAAATTGTAGCACAATGTGATTCCTTGATAGTTTTGATGGTATTTGTTTACCAAGCGGCAAGGCATTATATTTTTTGCATAAAAATGAAGTTAGCTTTAATTTATACTTCTTATTTTTTAATGAAAATTAGAGTAATTTCGTGTTTTTGCATCAATAAATATTTAATTGGAATGTTTCAGATGATGCAATTTTCTTGTTCTCATTTTTATACATAATGCGATTTAATTGGTTGCTTCAGTTTCACTCCCAAAATGACCGATATAGATGAAAATAAAGTTTTCTTTGTGTGCAAGCTTTCTTTAACAAATGATTTGAACAACCAACAGCACAGCAAGAAGTTGGCATTTAAAAAATTTAGTAAGTAAAATATTCTTACAAAACCCATTTTCGAATACCAAAACAAGTAATTCCACACACAAAAAAAAACGAAAATTAGACCGCTTGAGCTGTTGCCATACATGACGTGAAACGACCCGATTGTGTGTTTTGACTAAAAAAAAACAGAACATAGAAGTATGTTTATCCTTTCAAAAAATATCAAGTGACCTGTAAAAGTTTTACTCGCTTCATTGAAAACACAATAGTTTTTGTTTTCTTCTACGAAGCAAGTAAGGAATACCTTCCCAGTGAAAGTTATTTTTCATTATTTGTTCTTTGAGTCTGAACGAAGCCTAGGTTAGTTTTTCCACAGATGTTTTATATTCTGAAGACGAAACATCAACACACTGGCTAAGAAATAAAGGAGTTTTATTTTTGTACTAAGATTTCCTAGACATACATATCCACTGACGTGTGTGAAATACATTCTTTGCGGGAAGAAATAATCAATGGTGCAGCCAATGCTAGCTTAAATTTTTTTTTGACTTAATTGAGTGCAACTGTGTTTTGGTTTTAATAAAATTAGTCCGGTTTTAGGATTACATGTAAAATGAATGTTTTCTGAATTTCTTTTATTTTTAACTATATTATAAAATAAATTCAATGAAGTAACATTTTCTGAGATAAAAATGGTGTTTAAGACTTCAACAAATGTCATCAAGTATATCCAAATTAATTCAAGTAACATGATTACAGATTGAAATAATATTAAAATATTTTTGAATGGAAATCGAAAGTTTATCATTTATAGTTTCAATATTATATTTTAAATAAAGAGGCAGTAAAACGTTATAAACAGAAAAGGTCCGAAAAGTAATTAAAATGCAATAACAGAAACAAATCTTGTAATTCTTATTTTGTTTCAACTATGAGCTTTTCTTCGGTTTTCTTTCTCAATATGCAAATGAAAATAAGTTTTAGTAATAAGGTATTTCCCGTCTTTTTGTCCGTCGTTCTTTTCAATGTCAACTGTTGTTCAATGCTCTAAACTAGAACTTTTGTTATGTTCTTGGTATAAAAAAAAAAGGCAAGTACTGAATTTTGGTTCTCAAAAATATTGTTAAAACTGTTTTTTACTGTTCACGTTAATTAATAATTGCTAATTAGAGAATTGAATTTAAAAAATGTTATTAAACGATGTTAAAAATTTTATTATGTTGTTGAATTTTAAAAATTAAAAATTTTCAATTCATTTTGGAGAATAAACATCCATGCAGAATCGCTCTTTGCTGTCTTTTGGCTAAAACTAGTTCGTTTTTTTAACAAAGAACTTAAAGAAAATTTAAGTTTACAGACTCATGTAGGAAAACAACCCCGCAATTTGCCTTCTTCCCGGTCTCTGAAGGTTAAACAAAGGGGATTTATTCAAGCGTGACAAGTCTGTGCTTTCTGTGATTCATGCAAATCTCTGAGGGAATATGTCAGTATTTTAAAAACTTCAATTCGTAATATTTTTAGAAGTCAACTTATTCGAAAATAATGAAAATTAAATGTTGCGTGTGTATGTGCCGTAGACATAAGGTTGACTCATAAATTTGCACAAAAGGATAGTTCATATTAAAGTTATGATTTTTGAACGTTTGAAGTTAAAAATGGTCTATGTCCGGATATAATTGGATTAAAGTGTTTCAAAAAAGGATAAACTCGTCCACTCAAATCTGGAAATTTTTTCTCTTTCGTGTTGCGATACTGCTGAATTAACTTAATGTAACACTCACAAATGTATAAAATTAAAAATATTTATTTTATTCTTTGAAAACCACAAATATTTAGAGATATTTTATTAAAAGTAGCTATTTTTTTAAAAAGTATTTCATGGGAAAGGCACTAAATTTAAGCGTTGCATTTTTTTTAGTAATTTCATACTTAAGTAGATTTGATTATTTTTTTTTTACCTAACGGGAATGTTTCAGGAATTGAGTGGCAACAGAAATGATGAATGAAAATTTGTTCTTTCTCCAGCTTTAATTGTTAAATCAATATCAGGCGGAAACAGAGCATCAATCGGAGCACTGATCGGAAGAAGGCAGGAATGAAAGCTGGATGGAAACACGTCACCTTGCAAACAAGCCAATTCGATTTACATCTTTGCTCACAGCTTTAAGGACGCAAATAAATTTATTTGATTCGAATGCTTAATGTAAAATAAATACAACATTGCCAGATTTCTAATAGTACTATTATGTAAATGAAATTATGTAGAAAATTTACTCACAACTTAAAAAAGAAAATTTTTGTTGTATGTTACTACGCACATGTTTCATACATGTATTGTTTAATAATTTGTTCGGTCTATTTCAGATTATTGAAATGTAAGAGAATGGGCATGTTTCAAGTCTTGAGTGGCAATAAAAATTCTGAAGGAAAATAAATTCTTTCTGGAGCCTCGATGGGCCTATCAATACACTCTTTTAACAAAAGAGTGAAATGCACTCCAGTAGGAGATGTGCATTTTCGACACTGGAAAGGAGTGAATATTAACTCAGACTGAGTTAAAATCACTCGTTTGGAGTGATCTTGTCTGAGGTTTAACACAAAAGATCCACTCCTTTCGGGGAAGTGCATTTTCAAGACTGGAGGTGTGAAAATTAACTCAGACTGAGTTAAAATCGCTCGTTTGTTTTAAGAGTGTACCCCGTGGGAAAAAAGCAAAAATCGTGGCACTATTCGAAGGAATGATGGAATGAAAGCTGGAAGGAAATACTTTACCTTAAAAAAAAACAGGCCATTAATTCACCAATCGAGGCTCTAGAAAGAACATATTTTCATTTTCAGCAATTCTGTTGCCTCTCGAAACTTGAAACTTGCTATTGGTTAATTATGCAATTTTCTCGAGTCAAACCAAGTGACTTAGTACCGGAAATTGCGGGTTCGAGTCCCGGCTGAGTCATCGGATTTTCTGGATGGGAAAATCTTGGACAGAGATGTCATATGATTATGTGGCATGTAAAAGATCCCCGGAGGTCTCATTTGGTTTGGGTTCTCTCGGCAAAATTAAATCTCGGCATACTTTAACAACCACAGAGAGTTCAGATTCATTGTAATCTGCGCGTCAAAATTGGTAGCGAGAGTCGCCTAGACCTAGATGTGCCACAAAAAAATGGCTCTCAGTTCTGGGGAATATGCCGAGTCTGCAAAGGCTTGACCGCCAAGTTGCAGCCTCATTAGAGAAAAAAAAAGTACCATAAATTACAATGACCGTTTGAAATTGTATGTTAATGTTAATAGCAGAAGCCATAACAATATGACTAAATGGTACTACATAGCCTTAAATACTATTTGATTCTTTTTTTAAGCCCTTGCAAAAACCGGGTATTCATTTGCTTCTTTTAGAATACAAAATACTAACGAATTCGACCAATAGCAGATTATGGGAAGAGGACAGGAGGCTGAGTGCAAATGAAATTACCTTCATTATATATACAAATATTTCCAATTAATATGTGCAGAATAAATAGATGTTAATAAATTATAATGTGGTTAATAAATATATGAATTAATTATAATGGTTTTGAATATCGTAATTAGTTTAATAAATAATAAAAATAATTAATAACACTAGTTAATAAATTATCTTAATAAATTTTAAAGGTGAATAACGTGATATTAACATCCACAAAAAATGTCAACAATAACTTTAAAAATAATTAAAAATTAAAATTATAAATCCACACAGAATCCAATTGACAGGTTTTTGGCTCAAGTAAAATGTGGCGACTGATATTTGTTAATATTTAAAAAAGTAGATGGCGACACTACTTTGCCGATTCAAAGCTTCCATAACTGCGGGAACGGGTGCAATGCATGAGTTCTCAAGGTTTTTGGTAATTTTTTTTTATTTTCCAAACCTAATCCCACAATTTATATTTATTTACAACTTTGTAGTTTTATGGAAGCGCTTTAAGTCAAAAATGGTTTAGAAAGTACAGTTCCCTGTATTCGGACTCTTACTTTTTAAATTAAACAGCATGCAGTTTAACCAACATAAATAATGATTGTATATGTAATAGAAAATACTTATTGAATCTACTATAAATTACGAAAACTAACTAGTTTCAAATTTGAAGTTTTTTTTTAACATTTCAATTTCAAAGTTTAAATCTTCATTGGGAAAGACTGGTAATGATAAAATGATACTTTAAAAGCTGAAATTTTCCAAAATTAAAGTGGGAAGAAGTCGGAAATTGTTTAATTTTGTTAGTTGTGACAAATAAAAAATATTTATCTTCTTTGAAAAACAATCACTAACTAGCAAACAATTGAAAAAATAAATTTAATAATAATTTAATAAGTAATATTATACACTATTGGGTTACTAGCTTATATTACAACTACTATCTTAGGTCTCTGAACCATAGATGGAGCCACGTAAAAACAATTAAACACAAATGTGGATGGGAATAATCATTTTAAAAAATGAACATATGTGGGATAGAAACACAGACAAATGGAAAAGTTGATTTTTTTAAAATCATTCTTTGAATTTTGAACTGAAATTTTCAAAAAATATTTTTTTTAAAAATTTATATATCATCAGTGCAATTATTAAAAAAATTTCTACAATAGCTTAGTTTTCAATAAAAATATTTTTTTTAAAAATTTATATCATCAGTTAAATTAATTTTAAAAACTACACATTCGTTTGATGTTCTTTAAAATATGGTTTAAATTATAAAACAAAACTAAAAAGTACTGCATTGTTAAAAAACAGTTTTTGTCCATTTATCTCGTTATCCTTTTTTTTAATGGAATGATTCGAATAATTATTTTTAAGATGATTTTTTTTAAAGATGTGTGTTTAAATAAAATTTATTTTTAACCTTGAATTTTAAATTATAAGAGGCAAAAAAAGTTTAACCATTTCTTAAATTTCACGAATAGGAGGTGCATGTTAGGTTAATACACAAATTAAAACAGCATATATATTTGCTTAACCCTTTCAGTACCAGTAATGCCATTTGGCATCATCTTTTTCTGATAATAATTTTAAAAAATAATAGTCAGACTTCTATTGGTATTACTACAAAATATTTTCTAATACAAAAAAAAAGTTTGAAGAATCGATATATGTGCTTTTTGATATCCTAAATAGCTATAGACGACCAGAAAAATATTCTAAAATTATTGCCAAATAGTTATTGAGACTGAAAGTGTTAACCGTAAAAAAAAAAAACATATCTATTACATCGAATTTCATGATAGCTTGTTTTGACTTATAGTAAATGAAAAAAAAAGCACGAACTTAAAAATGTATTAAAAAATAAGGGAATGCAAGAAATTAAATAATTGTAACTAAATATCTATGTTTTCTGCAAATATTTTTGGAAATTAAGTTGAATAACATAAAGATGTTTAAAACTTCGCAAAAAAAAAAACAAATTTTGTTGTATTTGCTTCAAAAAGAAATAAATATCACAATTAACTATGCTACCAAAAGCAATAGTTTAGAAAAAAATACAAGTATCATGGCTTTTATTTTTATCTTATTTAAAAACATCTAATTACATAATCAAGGACATTTCTAATTTTCTATCTAAGTTACAAATGAATAAAAACTAAATTCATTTGGGTTTTAAATTAAAAATTATACTATCAGTAATTTCTTTCTAGGAAAGAACTACCCAATCCATGGAGAAATCTTACTTTTAAGGGAAAAAATTGTTTCATTAATTTCAGTAGATTTGGAAGAGAAAATAAAGTAATTATTTTCTTGCAACTTCCAATGCAATTTATGTTGTTCATTTATTATGCAAAACTTATTTAAACATGAAAAAATATTCTCTGTTAGTAATTGTATCAAAGTTTCGCGAATAAGTTGAAACTATCAGGAATTATTTTACTAGCTATTTTAATTTTATTTTTTGATGGATTTATGTAAAAGAAATGTATTTTTTTTTTGCTTTTTGACAACTATATTTACAGTTGTATTATATTTTATGAATCCTTGAAGATAAGTTTCAACTTTAAAATTTAACACTAACTCTTTTCGGGACATCAAAAGTACTACATTAATAGAAAAATATCAATTTTATCAAAAAACACTTAAGCCAGTAAATACCTTGACCACTCTTTGGACAATTGAAAATATCTGTAAAATGTAGGCGATTGTCCATAGGCTTCATGGAAAAAATGCCCAAGATAAGGTTTTAATGACAGTAGGTGTACAAATACTCATTAAAATGTTTCCAGAAATACTTAGATTCACCATAAGCTTATAGTGCAACATTTGGTTATTTGGTAATTTAATCGTTTCCGGCTGTATTTTTCTAGCCTGCTTTAGGAGCTTTATTATATCCAATTGTTCCTCGTAATTTAGAGCCTGGTCGTTAACACCTGAGAGGGCACACAACGGAACTACTTGTGGACATCGTACTATAACGCCGTCGGGTGTTTGGACTCCACAGGTCTAACAAGCATGCCTATCACAGTATACTCGGGTATTTTTAGTTGGATTTTGGCTGCATATTTTCGTTCTATAAAAAAAGCAGTGACTGCCACCGGGTGCAAACCAGCGCCTAACGCTTGCGATCCTATCTGGGCAGTTAGCGTATCCAACGCTATACCAACTAGGCTACCAAGTCCCCTTTCGCTAAATATTGGATAGCTCTCTAATAAAAGGGCTCTGCTGGACGAGTGGTATGTCCATTACGTTAGCAATCTGCGAGCTGTGATGGGCGAGGGCTCGATTCCCGCCTTCGCCCTAGGTGTACTTCCTTTCTCTGTGACAGTAAAAATCAATTCTGTGTCTGTCTTACTTGACAAAGGCTTATAAGCGGGTATCTGATCAAGCACACAAGCCGGAATATATATGTACCTACCCTACCCTCTCTAAAAAAATAAATAAAAACAAATACTTAAGGTATATTGCTGTATTTGGAAAAAGTCCAAATTATATAAACTATTTTGAAAAAGTAAAAGAAAATTTAGTATGGCGAAATTTTTATTTAACTAATAGAATTTTGATTATTAGAATTAAATTGTTGATTTTTCAGTTGCGAATAAGCTAGTAATGAAGCATCTAATGCATTAGTTTCTTAAATTCAGCAAAAAAACTTGAACAATCTATAAGGACTTAAAGATTGAAAAAATCCTAGAAAAACAGAAGTTTTTGGCTGTTTTGGTAAATTTTGATGGTTTTGTATTTAAAAAGTGATTTAAGCATATTCATCAGACTTTTTTACTTGGACTATCAACATGAATGAGCCGATGAGCGAAATCTGTAGAACTATTAAATGTTGATAATGACGCAAAATACTTTAGGTAATTAGAGTATTTATCTAACTGTATGAGTATTACCTTTATGATATATATACCTTTATGATTTAAGTAGTAATTAATTTAATTTTTCAAATTGAATTTTTCGATAGTAGGCTGCATTGCAGTTGCCCAACACATTTCTTCTAAAAATTTATGTAAAAATTTCAAATTATTTGTACCATTTCAAAGTAAACTTGTTACACAATTTATTTTTTTAAGTAGAAATAAACCAATTTTAAACCAAAATATGGATTAATTTTATTAAATTAGGCACAAATTAAATATTCATATACGCATTTCAACTCAATACTTGTAGAGAGTATAAGTGGTTACTTCAATTTTGGGGCCTTACCTGAAGAAGTGAATGTTTTGAATATCAGGAGCCAGGGTTGACGACATAATTTGTGGTTGTTTGAACATAATTTGCCAGAGCGGAAGTATAGAGACAGGGTGCATTTGGTTATTTAAGAGGTTCGTTTTGGCAATGATAATTGATACCGTAGAAGCGGGTAACTTTGGCCATGGAGGGTAACTTTGGACATACCGTCGGAAAAAGATTTGTTTCTAATTTCTCTGCATGAATTGAACCCATATTAAGGTAGGCGAATACCCAAAATTCTAAAATTTTTACTATTATTTTAATCTTTTCCAAATTTGGCATATAGTGATTTCAGATATAATGAACAATGCTTTTTGAGCATTTTTTTTATTTAAATATAATTGATTTATTTTAAACGGTGTTTTTCAACTAAAAAAAGGGGTTTACGCCAACAGTTCTACCAAAAAAAGTTTTACATTAATTTACCTGAAATTTTTCACAGATGCTATTTCAATATATATCTGCGTCATGAACCTCTAACATCTGGTGTAAGTATACAAGTTTTTAAAAAAAATGTCCAAGAGTAAATTAATCGAAAAAAAGAATCCTTTTTTTGTGGTTAATTTATAACATTTTTCTTAATAACTTTTTTTCTTGTAATTTGTATGTAACTCTAGAGGGTCATTGCATGTATCAGTTCAAAACGAAGAATTTATCACATAATAAATGTTCATAGGATGAAAATTCAATGTGGTAGACTTGTTGGCGTAAACATATTTTTTAGTAGAAAAACACCGTTTAAAATAAATAAATTATATTTAAATAAAAACAAAAGCCTAAATAGTATTATTCATTATATTTGAAATCACTATGCCAAATTTGGAAAAGATTAAAGCAATAGTAAAAATTTTAGAATTTTGGGAAATTTTGGGTATTCGCCTACCTTAAATTGTTTTACATTTTTGGAAAGGTGGAAACATTGCCTTTCTTTTTATGTAAAAAAAATCCTCATTCTACTTTTGGCAATACCACAAATGACGTTTGCATTCTGGAACACCTAAAAAAATATTGAAAATAGCTAAATAAAATACTCTATACTATTCTTTTATTTATGGGGATGAACATTAAGCCATTTTTTAATCTAAGTTGAATACTTTTAATGCTATATTTAATTGTTGGTCACTAGAAAACTGTTTGCAATAAATGCGGGTAACTTTGTTCCAAGATCTAAGGATTTATTTATGAAACTTTGCACTTACAAAAGTGTATTTGGTTTAACTATTTTTTAAAGAAGTCTTACTCTTATGATTACCCATTTTTAAGATGTTTTTTTTAATTAAATGATTTTAAACATTAAAAAGATAAAGATAAAAGTCAAGAAACGTATAACATTCAAAATCTCTAATTTTGAAATGTAAACTTTTAAAAATTTCTAATTACGAATATATTATTGTTTTTCCTTTATAATAAAATCGTTTGCTTTTTATAAAGACATTTTTTATTAAATATTGCTTCAAAAAAGTAATTTTAAAATATTAAAATTAAATTTCTTCGATCTTCTTTTAAGCGGCGATCAATTGTGTTATTTATTGGGTAATGTCAATCTACTATGCAATGCAATACAAATGTTAAGCCATAAACCATTTTTAATGACTTAATAGCTTATAACTTCATCATTTTTAAGTTTAGACATTTTAATATAACTACATATTTAATTCTGTAGCATAGCCCATGAGGATGATAAAAGGTGTGTTTCTTATGTATCTCATGTTTGGACCAAAGTTACCCGCCCGGATTCTAACCGAGTCCTAAATTTTTAAACTAACACCATTTTTTTTTATTTAACGAAATTGATTACAAATTCTTTCTAAGAGTTCAATACTTAAAATTTCATGGTGATTTTAAATTGTTTAAATAGTTTTTGTAGCTTAACTTTTTTCTTCCTTTGTTAAAAAAAAACTAAGCTTTTGGACCAAAGTTAACCGCGTTAATGGTAATTAAATCTTTCCCAGGTTATTAGGACAGTCATTTTAGCTACTTGTAAACGATATGATTATTTTAATGCATAGACAAGGCGTTTCCTCTACACTTTTTTTTTAAATTTAGGAGCAAAGGTTAGACAAACTAAATAAAAGACGTAAATTGTACTTTACAGTAACATTTCAAGGTAGATCTGTACCATGAAACTTTCAAAAATTCGATTTTTTAATTTTAGTATTTGTGTAAAATACCGTTTAAGAGCTTTCCAACGATGCCTCTTTTTATGTCATTCAGACAACTTCAACCTAGTTGAAATTTAATTGGGATATAGGTTAGGTTTGAATTATCTCACACTAGAGCTACACAAGGGCTATTTAAATGGGATATAGATCAGCAGTATTTTCATAATGTAAGTTTTCAACTTTAAATCTCATTTTTCTCAGAATGGTGTTTTTTCATGTTTATGTACCTTTTTCTTAAAAAACTATTTCATTTATAGAGCTGAAACTTATACAGGATAATTGATTCAGGGTGTTTTGCTTACTGAAATGAGCTTTTCCCAGAATTTGAAGAGCAAAAAAATATGGGCAATTTTGTGATGCAAAAATGCTTTTTTTGATAAAAAAATAACACATCACCTTAAATAATAAAAAAACTACTTTATATATTGACAAAATATCTAATTTCAGTGTATTGTTCAAAGTGCATATAATGCACATAATTTTTTTGTGTTGTTCTGTATGTTAGTTTACAAGAAAAAGGATCATGAAGGTCAACATTAGCCGTATACAAGGTACCGACCTACCTTGAAACTACTAAGGTATTAAAATATGTACGCATTTGATCACTTCTAACACAAGAAACACATTTTATCATATAAACTATGTTTGTGTTGTAAGTTGGGGGCAAGCAGAATAAGACCAACTGACAAGATGTTTTAGATTGCAATTATTCATAAAACACATTACACTATTTAAAGAAATAAGAAACTAGATGCATGCCTTGATTTTGTGCATTTCCAAAAATATATCTGGATTACGCACAGATATACAAACATTAAAAAAGATTCTTGAAGTTTACATACGTTCTCCTAAAATCTTTATTGATTTTTATAAAAACTTTCGAACTTTTCTGCTAATTTGGAAAAATAAAAGATATATTTTGCGGTATAGTTTTAAATTTAAGTTGAAATAAAAAGGAATAATAAATATTTTTTTAGCAGATATTCATTTTAGGCTAGCCCACTTACCTAATTCGATAAACATCTCTTTCAACTTATAAATTTCCATTTCATGTTTATAAATTTGAAAAAAAAAAAAAAAAATCAACACTAGATTTTTAGTCCTGTTTCTGTAATGTTTTGTCATCTAGGGCACTGCTTTAATAATTATTTAGATAGAGTGGTAAAGATGTTAAATTTTGTTGAATTCTTAATAAATAAACCAATTAAACCATTTGAAACCATCGTAAACTCGTAACGAGCAGGTAAAAAGCACAGTCCCGCTTAACAACTTGGGCTCATACCACGTCTTCAGCTGTTCACCGAACCTAGAAGGCTTTTGGAATAGCTAAACTTAGATTAAGTGGAAAAATAACAAAGGCGTTACCTACAACTATTTATATCTAAAATAATTACTTGAATGCAATTTTAACTCTACTTTTTTGCCCATGCAAAGAACGGGTATTAATTTGCCAGAATTCATATAATTTAAAGATTCTAATAAAAATCAAAATAAATAAAAAAGACTTTATTTATTTTCCTTATTTTCGCATTCTTAATTCTATTAATGTCTTAATTTTCAGTTTTAACACAGTACTGTTATTGAGAACTATGAACGAGATAAAAGTAACTTAGGGTTATTTTTGGTGCATAGTATTTTAGAACTGTGATTTAGTTATATTTGGGTCTCTGATTCGAAATATATCATTTCTTCAGCTCTAACTTTTGAAATTTCATGTGTTATAGGCCAGAGAAGAGCTAAAAAAATTGAGTTTTGTACTTTTTAAAAAATATATGTGTTTTTTACGTAGTTTTGTGCTGAACAAGAATATGTTCCTCTGTCTCTAATGATTTTGTCATAATATGATTTTTTTTATCTGACAGTGGGAAGATTTGCAACTTTTTTCAGATTGAAAAGTCTTATTGAAACAAAATCGTTAGAGGTAGAGAAAAATAAAAACCAGATTTAATGCTAAATTATCAACTGTTCAAAGCACTGGTCAAATATTAGATAACTAAAGTGTCAATCCACCTATAGCAGACATGATGCATTTTTTAAACCTTTTTTTCTTTATTTGCAATAGTTATTCAAAGTAGCAGCTTTTTTACTTTTAAATACATTTTAGCAAACCAACCCTGATTTCGTTCATGGAGCTTTTCTAAGATATTGTTTCCAAATAATCACAAAAAAAAGCAAAGGTAATATCATTGCAAAAATAAATTAACCAACTAATCAGCATACAGGGGTAGGTACAACCCTCTTTAATTATTTATTATTGGCCTTTACTTACTCAGTCTATTTTCACCATTCTTTGAGAAGAACCCGTTTCCTGTCTGGTATACTTTCGCTCCATCTGAGATGGCAGACGGGACCATGTATAGCCCCTCGTATATAAAGTTCAAGTATCTTTTCTAAAGGGAAGTTAGCAACAAACCATTAGGTTTTCAATTAAAAACTAACTTTCTTTTATCAAATCAATCTACAGAAACATTTCAATCTTCACTTACCTCTTTCATCTTTACCAGGCAGCACCATCTTTTGTAGCTTATACCATCTTCCCTAGTGAGGCCTAAAACGCCACCATAGCCGCGCATCCTACTTGTTTCCAACCTCTGGTGGCAGGGTCTTCAACCCTTTCCACAGGTGGGCTGTTTGAACCCCGTTTGCTGGGGTAGGGTTCAAACCCCTTCCTGGCTGCAAAAAGGGTTGGAAGCATCAGAGGACGTTCCAATGCACCATCTGCCCTCCAGAGGATGATGACTTCGGGGATTTGTGGTTGCTGAACCCCTGGGAACCGAGTGACGAGCAAACACAACTTCCAAGCTGATCTCCGGTTCTTCGGAGACATGTCTTAAAAGACCGGATTTGGCTCCAAGGGACTGGAAGGAGTGTCCGGATACGTAGAGTTTAAGAGTAGGATTGCCTCTGGATCTTTGGTTTTTATGGATAAATTTGTGTTGTTTAATGATATTTTTGTAATTACATGCAAGTTAACGCTTAAGCTCAAAATCCATTGATATGCATACTACATAGCCAATCTGTCTACTAACTTATTTGCCTTTTTGGAAGGAGTGTTAGGATACCTAGAGTTTATGAGTAGGATTGCCTCTGGATCATTGGTTTTTATGGATATATTTGTGTTGTTTAATGATATTTTTGTAATTACATGCAAGTTGACACTATAGCTCAAAATATGTTAATATGTACATAACATAAAAAACTGCAGACTAACTTATATTTGCTCTTTTGGAAGGAGAGTTGGAACACCTAGACTTTATGAATTTGGTGGATTGCTTTTGGTTTCTTTGACCTACATGAAAATATTTGTCAATTTGTGTTATATAGTAATATTGTAATTGTTTACATTTTCATCTCGAAATCTCAAAAACCGTCAATGTGCGCATAAGACAGCAGCTAATAGGCATTTTATTTGAATGCGGAATTATAAGGCCTCGTTATTTACCTAGGTATTTAGAACATTAATGGTTTCCGTTTCGTTTAACTGATTAAAGTCGATATCTTGGATTAACTTAAAATTTAGTTGTTATAAAATATAGTCTTATGTTGATTAAGCTTAAAGATCATATTTTTACTTTAAAGAGTGTCTGGCGGGTAATGCGCTTGATGTTAATTTGAAAATTCCTTCACTCTTAAAACAAAAGAGTGAAATCCACTCCAGTTGGAGAAGTGCATTTTCGACACCCTAAAGGCATGCATATTTACTCAGACTGAGTTAAAACCACTCGTTTGGAGTGATCCTGTCGGAGGTTTAACGCACAAAGGATCCACTCCAAAAGGAGAAGTGCATTTTCCAGTCTGGAGGAGTGAAATAAACTCAGACTGAGTTAAATTAGGAGTGTTTGTTTTAAGAGTGTTGATAAGTTGAGAAATTTAAAAAAATGCTTAGCAAAAATCACTTTTTAGCTGCAGATTAGTTAAGTAATGTGCATCATTCACTCGTTTCCGCCATTTAGCTGTAATGGATGAAAAACATCTAATTATTGATTGATGAATTCTATGCAGGGATCTGCCGTGGGCAGGTAAACTGCAGTAATCACCACACTGAATTGGACCATTTTTGCTCTGAAATAATCAGTCTTTAAGTACACTTTCTTATGGGCTATATTATTTCTAGCTTTGTAATAAGTTAAAACTCAGCCAATATAAGTTTATTGTTTAATATGTTTATTTTACTATTTGTTATTCTGTTTCAAATGTTATTGCTCTGTTAGAACAATAAACTCAAAAACATTTAATGAAACAATAAGTACACTCTTAAAACAAAAGAGTGAATTCCACTCCAGTTGGAGAAGTGCATTTTCGACACTGGAAAGGAGTGAATATTATCTCAGACTGAGTTAAAATCACTCGTTTGGAGGGATTAGAGGTTTAACACACAAAAGATCCACTCCAAAAGGAGAAGTGCATTTTCCAGACTGGAGGAGTGAAAATCAATCAGACTGAGTTAAAATCGCTCGTTCGTTTTAAGAGTGCATTTAAGGGTAACTGTACTAAGTACAGAAATTATCTCCTTTTTTATATGTATCTTTATTGTTAAGTTTATCTTATTTAATTGTTTTAGTTAATTATTTCAAAAATTTTACTTATCTTATTAAACAAATAGAGAAATTATTGCTGGTACATAAATACACAAGAACTTTAAATATGGCATATTAAATATTTGTATCCTTCTTTACGTGGTGATTTTGTAACTAAGTAAAAAATAAAGATTAAAAAAATTAGAATCATGTTTTTATTTCTTGAATATTTTTTGTGGATTCTTTTTAATCTGATTGTATAAAAAAAGTACTCTTAATAATAGATTACAGTAGATATGTTTTATCTTAACGCTACTTTAAGGGTCCGGTAACTCGAAATTGGTAAAATTGCTTTATTCATTGAAAGGAAATATAATACTATTAATGGTTTACAGAAACCCAGATAAAAAATCGTATTACCAAATGAATTAAGAGCAACTTGATTCAATAATTTGGTATTCCTGTAAAGTCAAAATAACACATTGGGAAAATAATGTCTCCGGACGAGATTTTGAGCTATTTTACAATGCTAAGGCTTTTTGCCTGTAGCACTTTAATTTTTCTTTACTTTTTTATAAAAAAATAATATTTATGTAAAAAAAACCCACATCGATTTTGTTCACTTTTGACACTGATTTTTTGTAAACAATGTTCAAAGTTAAAAGTTCGTTTCTTTCATGAAAATGTTGCTAATTTTTTCAATGATATTTTAATTAAAAAAGTAGCGCATGTAAACAAAAAAGTGCAATTTTGCCGATTTCGAGGCCCTTGACACTTAAAGAAGTATTCCGATAGTCAGAATGCGAAAAAAACAAATAAGGCTTCATTCTAACATTCTTTTTTTTTCTTACGAAAATTTGCGAATTTTGAACAAGGAGGTGCTTGGTTTCGTTTTGTGATAGAAAACAATGTTTGACGTATCTGCGACATCACCATAAGCCTGGCCGTTCTAGTTTGGACGAATTATCTGCTGGGTGATTTGTTTGTGGGATACAAGACCACGCATACGACACAGCTGTGATGTAACCGTAAGTGTATCCATTTCCTTTGACCATTGACCAAGCTAATTTGTTTCAATTAAAGCCTTTAATTTTTCTTACTTAAAGTGAATTTGAACTTATTTGTTATCATAGTAGGCCTCGTGTAGCTGCAGTGCTCATTTATTAATACAAACCAAACTGAATCTTGATCTCTCATTTTCCCTAATTAAGCTAGCAGATAAAGTGTTTTCTCATATAAAATCTATCCAAACAAGAAATTATTGTAATTTTAAATTGTTTGAACTTTATCTCGCACAAAAAAAAATAATAATAACGTAGAAAATTTTCAATTCATAAAAAATTGCGATCGTCAGATTAGAATTATATGTTAATTCCTCAATTTTACCTGAATTATAAGTTTTATATATAAACACCCTATTCTAAATATAAATAAAACTAGGTACTCACAAGAAATCCTATTGTATGATACTAATCGGAAAAGCAAGAATTGAAGCTAATCAATAGTTTCATATTTACGGTGACTACACGTTTTGCTATTTAATGAATGTAATCGTTTCCGGCTGCCTATTTCTAGCCTCCTTAAGAAGCTTTAACACAGCCAATTACGCCTCGTGATTTAGAACTCTGCACATTTTGCTTATTTCATCACAAAATGTTAAAAAGGTTCAAGTCCACAGGATTATTTCCATATATGCTTCTTCTTGTGGTACTTCTATGGACATGAACTCTTTTTAAATTTAGTGATTCAATTGTGACAAATATTCCTGAATTTGATTAGCTTTGAGTTAGATTCATGCAATTTGAGTTAAATAATTTGCTTAAAGCATGTTGATTATAAAACGACTTACCTTATTAATGGCTTTATTTTATTCAGCATGTATGGTATCCATCTATAAATTTCTACCTTAATATTTGACGTTATGAGACTTATTGTAAAATTTTCAAAAATGTACTGTTTGGTTTGTATCGATAAAACGGCATTGTTGGTGCGGAATGATGTCTTATCTCTATTATTATATTAAAACTGTGACTTCAATTGAGAAGTTTTTGGTTGAGTTAATTAAAATAAAAAATATCAACCGTTAAAAATCTAAAAATACTTTAAAAACTTGTTATGAGTCGATAATGTAACTAAGAATATCTCTGCAATGCTAGTTTATTTTATATCATCAAATTCTTTAAAAAATGCTGAAATACTCATTTACTACGACAAATTTAAATGCTCATGTAATTTGTAGATAGTTGTGTTCATCAGATAGTTTATATTGCAGAAAACTTAAACTGATTACTTCCTACTTGTTTGAGTTTTACTAATTTTAGTATTACATATTAATTTTTTTTATCATGATTACTACATTGCGTACAGCATTAATTTCGTATTGGTTTGAAGGAAGGTTTTGTGTGTTTATAATGATAATTAAAGAAAATACCTACTTCTCTTAGGATAAAAGCAGTTCGTAGTATACTAACTACTTTTAAATAAATTCTAGAAAAAACTGTTTATGAACGTGTATGACTTGTTTATTTGTAATTTTTTTATGTAAATGTCAAACATCAATATAATTTCTTTTAAATTTACATCTTTGTTGAATAATGACAAACAATAATACCTACAAATAAATAAAGAAACTTTTCTGTAAACAAAGACTGTATTTCACAATAACAAATTTCTGTTGACAAGACGTACTGACATTGGCTTACAGTTCTGTAGTGAAGTTCCATTTGACTAAAATATGTTCTACAGCAATACCATTGCATTAAATAAATATAAGAACAAATTAAAATATACAATTTAAGAAGAAAAGTAAATAAAAAACACACCAAAATGCAAACTAAATATTTGTATAAATTGTAAAAAAAGAAAGACTTTTGCTATGAACCTATGAATCTATCACCCAATAATGTTTTCAACTTATTCGCAACGAAAGACATCACTGGAATCACCGTATTTATATCACATAAATTGTTTTCGCTACTTGTGAACATTTATATTAACAATATCACAAATTAGTTTGAGTTCCAAAATAGATACTGCATAGAAACTATATACAGTAGTTGATACTACCCTTGAAACTCCATAATCGTTTTTCGATTATATACACAATTAACTTAGCATTATTAATATGAAATTTTAAAATTTACCTCGTTAATGATATTTTAAAAATAGGTTTATTTGCGCAATTTTAGGTACTTAAAATTTATTGACACTCGTGAAATGTTTCGGAATTTAAGAACTTAAACGTTATTGAATTTTAATATCAACATGTTTTTTTTTGTTAGCCATCAGCAACTTTTTTTTTTAAATACTTATATTCATCCTTAACTTCATTTAATTTTTTTTATCAAGTCAAAAATTACAAAATCAAAGTTTTGAAGAATTTTTTTGTATCTATTGACTTGCTGTATTTTTATTAACCAATAACAAACTATTTACAAATTTAGGGAACTATATTGACAAAAGAAAATTTTAATGAAGCTGAAAGATTGTTTTCTTTGCAAATTAATTTTAACACTAATCACGTTGTAGTGAAAATGGAATCCTTATATGTATGTTTAGTCACCACTGTTTATTTTTAAAACATTTATTTAAAACTTTAGAAAACATTATAATTCAGAAAGCATTTCTGAACAATTATGGGAATGAGATATCAGGTCTCCAATAGCAAATTAACCAAAATGAAACAAATTCAAATGGAAAATTAAAAAGTAACATGAAAATGTAACCAAACTTTAAATATAATTTTTAACTTCAAAAACAAATAAAACATTATTCATTGTACATTATCTTAATAATACAATATATAAAACAAGCTGGAATTTACAGAACATGTTTTGGCAGAAAAATATATGTTTCAAAGTTTCACTTTTTTCCAATATATGCGTCTGAGAAATATATAACTAAAAAAAAAAGGTGCGGAATAAAATAAATTTTGCATAAAATAAAAATAATCAAATAACATAAATAAGTTCACGGGTCATTTTAATAACTAATATATTAGAAAAAATACCTTGAAAAATATTCACCGAGTTTATATCAAATTAAAATGCATTGTATGCTATAATATAAAATTACTTTTCAAAATATAAATAAAAACAAACTATATTAAATGGTTATTAATAATTTGTTTTCACAAAATTTGGTAGTATTTAAAAATATCTTTTAATATTTAATAAGCCAGATATATGTATATTACATATAATTAAGTAGCAATTATACAACATTTACAGATAACTGCTCTGACTAGTAAAACATTTCACTCGATTTCTCAAGCGATTCTTTTGAAAACTTTCCCAAATTTCACTATGGATATAATTATACAATTTAGCTCATCTTTTGATGGGAAAATAACTTTTAGTTTAATGATCCCAATCGCTAAATGTGCAGGGAAATAATCAAATATATACACATTTTTTTATAAATATGTGAACTTAATAACTATTGACAACTTTTTTGTTGTTTTGAATCAAATTGGAAACACTTGGAAAAAGCACCACATAACAGTCCTATAACCATCTTCTCAATGTTAAACAGTAAAAAAAAATCTGGACTGACAAATCGTGATAGCTTTCGTAAACAACCAATGGATGATCCAATTAACTATGTAACACTACATTGTAATAATGTAAAGACCAATTCGATTTGTCAAAAATGAAGAATTGAAATATTTAAATACAGTGGAACCTCTTTTAACCAACCATAGGTTAACCAAACTTTTCCAAACATTGGCCAAGTAAGGGAGTTTTTAGGCACGATTCGCTTTAGTACATACAACGTAGATAAAATAACTTTAAAAAAATTTTAATCTGATTTTCAAGTAATCAATTATGAAAATGCAGTCAATTGAATAACAAGTTTTGAATAGTTAATCAGTTTCAACAATGGTTTTAGATCAGTAAAAGATAGTTTAAAGTTTCAAAGATTTATGGTAAAGTATTAATTGCTATTTTGAGAAATAGTTCAATTAAATATTGATTATTAAAAGCATGGGATAAAAAACTTATTTAAATTTTGGATCAGAATATTATGCAATTTTCTTTCCCATTAAAGCACCTTCTGTCATAAGAAAAGCAAATTGTAAACAGTACTTTATAATTCTGCTTCACCGATTGATAATTTACAAAAAATAGTTAAATATTTTACAACTTCCCATTTCATTTTCGAAAAAACCAATTATGAGATACTCTGCTGGTTTCATAACAAATGAATTGATTATTTTAAAGGATATATTTTTTATCGGTTAATTTTTTTTAAATATTTACTGAAGTTATGTTTTATTATTATTATACGATAAATTATTAGTCAGGTAGATTAATTAGGTTCCACTGTGTTTTGATCGTATTTTTACTATTTTTTTTTACTTTCTTTCAATGTAGTTGCAAGTTCAATTGATCCATAGTAGCAATGAGTTAACGAAAAAATCACAGACAATTCCCTAATCCAAGCCCATCATCGCCATCTACCGAACTGGGGAGTTTTCCTCTCAAGATAGTTTTATAATTATTGCCTGTACATATCTTACATATTGCACACTAGCAGTTACTGCCAACTGTACTCATTACACAGAAGATAGTGTTTAGAACACATTTCAACCTCTGACGTACCATTTTCTATTTTAGATTCCTTGTGCTGAAGTACAATTAAATTGTTAGATTTATGGGTCGGTGGAAAGAATGACGCTAATGCTTAGCTCTCTGAAAAAACACAGCCATCCAGGAACTGTGCTCAAAATGAAAATGGCAGGTGCAATGATAATACAGAAAATATCACATACTTCAGCTCTTTCTAATAAAAATATCAATCAGTCCATCTTTATACTAGTCGGAGACGACGGCTCCTGTTTAATGCCTTTCTGAGAGAAGGCTAGCAGGGCTTTGAGGCTGCTCTCAGATTCATTGCTCATCACATCGTCTTGCATATCGGACATCGAATGATTCCCGTCATTGCTATTTGTAGACCCATTGTTAATGTGGTTGTTGGACCTTAAGTTCATTACCATCCCATTGTGACACAACATATTGTCATTGTCTGAAGGCACACCGACAGAAACCGGACTGTGTCCATTCTGAATGGGTGTCACGGGCGTAGTGGCATTCCGCATATTGTTATTGGTATGCAGGTCGTTATTGTAATGTTTCGGCGTCGTGGAACCAGCCGTGGTTAGTATGTAGTCCCTTTCTAGCTTTGGCGGACGACCCCTTGGTCTACCCTCTGGTTTAGGGACCGACACATGGTTTATGTCCGTCTCGTCTTTTATTTGATTTGCTAATTCTTTCACAACTCGAAGTCCTTCGTCGATGAGTGTCTCTTGCACCAACTGCTTCGTAATGTGGGAGTTGGCCTTCTTGCCTGGAGCGCTTTTGATGCCCGAGTAGCCGTCGTTGGTTTGGACAGACATGTTCGAGTCGTGAGAAGGAGATTCGTTCGCATCGTGGCCAATGCTCGCAGAAGACTCATAACTGTAGACAGAGAACTGGGAATCTGGAAAAGAAATGTTTTTTTTTATTATCTCTCTAAGAGCCATCTGAACAGACGAATGTAAAATAATTCAATCATAATGGTATGTGACAATTTTCAAAGAATTTTAATTTTTTTTTAGCTCTTTTGAAATCGAAACTTACCAGTATCATCTGTGTCAATTTTGTCATTTTCTGAACAAGAGGAGCGAATTCCATATCGATACTCTGTAAAATACCTAAAATAAAGAAAGATAATTAATTATAATGGCCATATGCTTTAACTTTTCAAACTAATATGCAGATAACACAAATACATCAAACATTGATTAAAAATAGTTGGTGGATATGCTATTTTTTTTAGAAATATCAATATTGTTCATCAAACTGCATTTGTAATTCATTAAATTCAAATACTTGAGTAAAAATAAATTGCCATAAACATGACAAATATATGCATAATTACATAATAATCTTTTAAAAAAACTCAATATGACTTTTATTAAAAAATAGACCCCCTATATACTCGTACTTTTCAGATAATAATGTGAATTAGCAACGTTTTGGAAAATCTAATTTATAAACCCAACTAATTTTATAAATAACTCTTTCATCTATCCCGAATGAACAGATTTGTTTAGGTAAACCCAAGTGATTCATGACTTTGCAATAAAATTAATTTCAGCGGAAATATGTGGTTTAAAAGAAAAAGTATTTTTTTAATTCGTTCGTTTTCTTTATTCCCCACATAAGTTTAATGATGATGCAAACGTTATTTTTAATAACTAACTCCCATTTAGCATTAATTTTTTTTATTATCAAATTCAGGCACAGACCCACGTGTCCATTATTTTTTTTACTCCTTTCATCCCTTATACCTCAAACAGTCTTACATTTTTGTACTCGTCACCTGTCAGGTATCTATCTAAAAAAAAACAATTTCAGAGAGTGCACTAAAGTGTAACAGCGATGGGAATTAAAAAGAACAAAAGCTTCGTTTCCTGCCCTGTGCCACGCCCGATACATTACGTGCTTCGGTAAAACTAAAAAAAAATCTAAAAAAAATTGATTACCGGACGCCAGGTAAAAGGGGTGGGACTTCAGTTGAGCACAAAGGGGTGAAACTGCGGCTGTTTAACACAGGTGGCGCTGACTGTTACTGAGCCCTTAGGGTAGGAATCGAACTTCCGGCCCTATGTCACGAAGTTTTTTGGTTTAAAAAATTATCTTTTTTAATCAAGATTAGGAATTAGGCAGACCGTTGCACTGGGGTGAACCGTTTCTTGGTGATTATATCGAGGCTTTGTTTTAACAGCGGAGTAGCTTCGGTGATTGGAATTATATAGAAATTATGTGTAATTAAATCAGAAATATTTTTTTAACAAGCAGAAAACTTCCTGAATAGTTTTAAGACCAAGAGACAGATATACAAGTGAACATTATAACCCAAAATTAAATTACGCTTAATTTTTTTAAATTCTGCTTTTCAGAAAAATTAGAGTTAAAATATTCTTTTATCCTAGATAAAAAAAGCATTTGAACGTAAACTGAGTAATTTAATTATTTTTATAGATTTATCTAAAAAGTATCGTTTATAATGTTTATCATTAAAAAATGTAAAAACTCCTAAAAACGTTTAATGAATGGTTATGTTTTAAAAGCCCAATGAGGGGTTAAGTGAATGAACAAGTGAACATTCAAGGCACCACTTAAGGCTGGATAGCTAAGTTTCAGCCTTACTCAATTTAATTCGCCCATATATTTTTTTAATGCTAAAAGCTTCATAAAGTTAACACATAAAAAAAATCGCCATAAAAACGCTACAGTAGGGCAAAAAAAATTAAGAGCCAAGTGGGGTAAAGTCCTAGTCCTCCAGAGAGCTAAAAAATTATGTTTCTACTCCTCGCAACGCACTGATAGCTCTTAGCCCCTTCCCCCCCTACATTAACCCTTTAACGGAGTTAGGAACGCGTTGGCAAGGAAAGGGCTATGCAATCAATACCGCTTATGCGCAGCTGTACATTGGATAACACTGGGGAGGGGGGGGGTAATTTTTTTCAGTTTTTTCCTACTAAGCAGAAGAGTTCTCGGAAAGTGGTGGGAGAGGAGGTTTTTTAACCTCCTAAAAAAACTGATTCTGAGATTCTTTTGTTTCTTAAGTTTTTATTTTTTTTTTAACTTGGGATTTTTTGTAATGGATGAAGCGATCTTTTAAAGAGCCCGGTGTAGAGAAATGGTAGGGTAAAAAAAAAAAACTCCGAAAGAAAACGAGAAATTGATTAAAAACATTTCTATGGGGGAAGTTCAATTTCCTTAGTTGTATGAAAAGGAATCACACCAACTGCTTTGCAATTGGATTAAAAAAAAGAACATAGTTGACATTTATACGATGGGACAAAATCTCATTTCTTCTTAAATGTTTTTTTAACCAAAGAAAAAAACACAAATCTTTAATTTTTTCCGATACATATAAAATAGTTTAAACCGAATGAAAAGTTCGTATTCATTATAGTAAGTAGATTGGCTTTTTCAAAACATGGAATGAAACATTCTAGTGTAAAAGAAAAAAATGGTTGGTTAGTTTTTATTTTGATAAACTTTTAGTAATTTACTAAGTTTAGTAATTAGTGACTTAGTTTAGTAATTTACATTTCCTGATAAAAAACAATTGGTAAAATAATCAAGTTATTTAATCTAGCTAAAAAAGAAAAAAATAATAATTTTCTAGTAATTGGTCAAATGGATGCTGGATACATTATTCTACCTGAATTCACAATACTTAACCTTAAAGAGGATGTTGAAAAATGTTATCTTATGTACCAAAAGAGAATAACAGTTTCCGGTAGTTTTCCCATAACATTTAAATTACAATTATCTTTTAAAAACAAATTATCAATTATTTTCATTGTCAATCAAAAAAAGGGGAAGCAAAACTGTTAAGTTCCCGGTTTCTCCATAACAAAGTAACTGTCTACAGAAAATGTGTTTCACGTTCGAATTAACAATGGTCTAACTTCATAATATTTCAGTGCCTTAACTTTTTGTTGTTGTTCCACTGCAAATGCTAAACTTTTAAAGCAAGTTTGCTTTTGCCATGCTTCTATAAAGCAAGTTTGGTTTTCACGTCGCCATAATTCTTTATTTTCATTAAATTTTTCTAGCAAATTAAATTTGTTTGTTTGCTAAATTAATTTGCAAGTAAAATAACAAAAAATAGTAAAATTACTTTTTCAAAAAATAGAAAGCACCGACAGACATTCAGACTGACGGAATGAATGAGTATTAAAAACCTTAAATTTTTTACGTTATATGAGAGTAGCTTGGAAACTAAAATTAGACTAAATATTTACTGAAAAACTAAACTTAGACCATTTTTCAAAAAAGTTTTATATTACAGACAAAGCCTGATTAAGATCGATTTATTGCGAGAATCAGGGTAAGGCCTAACCCAGGAAAAGAGTTAAGTTTCATAAAAAAAAATTAATGAAATGTTTTTTTTGTTGGAGTTTTTCATTAAAAAAGAAGATCTTCATCCATCATCATGACGCGACTCTTGATTAAATTGTGCCGCAAGGGCGCACCTGCTTCGAGATTAAATGGAAGGATGAAAAAAAAAGGAAAAAAAAAGTAGCGTATGATATGAGATGCCTACGAACTGAAATAGTCTACTTATTTTTGTATTTTTTTGCAAATTGATTTATAACTTTGAAAATGCAGATATGACGCGTGTATATTTCGAGTAATTGGAATAATGATAGTTTTGAAGTTTGCCTGAAGGTTAGAAGTATTAGTTTTATTTTTATAGTTTTCAAGTTAATATCCAACTTTTAACGTATACAATATGACATATAGTATTTTATATTTTCCGAAAAATAGGTTGGGGAACTACCTAGATAAAAAGCAGTTTTTTATGTAACCAATGGGGTTAAAACATCTTAACTTCTGTTTCGTAGAAACTCATTGGTTTTAGAATTATATGGTATAGCTTTCACATTCCTTTTAGTTAAAACTTAAACTATATAGAAAAATAGTTTTTGAAATCTTAAACTATACAAATAGGGTAATTATAATACGCTCCTTGTATCTTTATTTTTGGACCAAAATTACTCTAAACTATGCGAACAAATTTTTCTAAACACCATTTGGGAGAGTTAAATGTATAGACACGAAAATAATTAGTTATAAACAAAATTGTTTTAATAGTATCATCAAACGATTTTGTAAAAAGGAAACTAAAATTTAAATATTGAGAAAAACAATATTATATATATTTTTTATAAAGTTAATGTTTAAATACTATGCTTTTTTAAATTAAGGGAAAATCACAAAAAAATGAAAGTATAGTTTACAATACTATTATAATTGGTTTGTAATTAAAACCAGCTTGATGACAAAAGAAAAATTCTTAACGAAATTTTTTTGTTTGAATTTTACGTTTTTTCATTGGTTTTTAATATTTTGCTTTGTACAAAGCACGTAAACTACAAATTAGTGTTAAATTTTGCACATATAAAATTTTTAAGTTTTACATTGCGATTCCTCTAAAACAAGATTAGCATTTTCGCCATTGTGTGGATTGAGTTAAACAACCCTGTAAAGGAAACGTTTGATATCTATGTGGGGTTTGGAAATAGAAAAAAGTCTGAACTAAAAGATAAATTTAGTTAACTTCATATTTCCCTGAACCTAATATTTATTACTATTTATCAGAATAAAAATTTGATATATTTCACTATGAGCTTATTTATGCTATATAGTAGCGCACATATATTTATACTTTATTTTTAATGTACATATCATTTCAGAAATGAATCGTTTAATGATCATTCATTAATGAAAATTCTTTTAAATGTAAAATCATTCATTTTTTTTGGATTAGAATGTTTAATATGAATATAAAAAGCGCGCGCGCGAATAAATCTAATTATGGAAAGTTTATGTCTGTTAAGTTTGTTAAAAAGTTGATTAAAGTAATTAGTTTTTATAAAATTATAAAGTTATTTTGTTAATGATAACTTTAAACTAAAATGTCGTGTGTTTAAATATCCATCTTACTTTACTGAAAATGCATCCTTATTTCATATGACCAAATACCCACATTTCTTTAAAAGGTAATTTTAAAATACCAAAGAAAAGTTTTTGTATTGATAATTCAAACAAATTCGCTTTGTGTATTTACTTTATAATTAGATAGTACGCACATTTATTACTTAAACTTAACAATTTAATATTAGTAAATAGAAACAAAAAAAAATGCGATAAACTTTTATGCAATAATAAGACATAATTTAATTAAAAATAATAATAGCTAGCCGATGCATTAAAAATATAACAAATAAAATAAACCATTTATATTAATTAGTTGAATTTCTTATGCAACAATAAGTGAGTATTTCATAACGTACTTTATATTGTCGATTTAAAATAATATTCATATAAATTGATTATACATATAAATTGATAATTAATTAAAAAAATATTCAAAAGACAAAGTGTTTAAATTAAAATTTTCAACTAGTTTTAATTAACTGATATTATTCATTCAAATTTATTTTTTATTAAAACTTTCCTTCAAGGAATTTTTAAACCACTTTAATTAAACATATTTCATAAATAAATATATAACGAAAACATTTGAGGGTATTTTTAAGCAGATAAAAAATCCATCTTATACGACATATTGACGTTTTGCTGAGTTCATTGAATAGGAAAAATAAAAATGTTTGAAAATAGACCTGCTCAACTCAACGGAGTGGTCTTTAGGAGGATAACGATTGAAACCAATATAAAATTTTCTTTATATACAGGGTGGTTATAAAGTAACGCTCGCTATTCGGGGTGATCTGTAGCTTGAATGAATAATCCAAATGCATCAAAAATTGAGACACTTACTAATCAAGAAGGGGGGAAATGAATGGTATCATAAAAAAAGACAGAATCCTAAAAAATAATCATAAAAAGAATAATCATAAAAAACAAACTCTTCTCTTGACCAGAATCTAAATTACAAGGCGTTGTCAATTGTGGCCAATTACTGCCAACACAGCTAATTACACCTCGTAATTTAGAACATTGGTCAAGATACGAGTTTCTTTATTACGAAAATGAATGGAATTATAACACAGAAACTCGTCTCTGGACCAATGTTATAATTACGAGGAGTAGCCAATTATGGCTAATTACGGCCAACACATCCAATTACGCCTCGTAATTTAGAACCCTGGTCAAGAGACGAGTTTGTTTTTATGATTCCATTCTTTTCCCCCCTTCTTGATTAGTAAGTGTCTCAAAGTTTTTTGCATTTGGATTATTCATTCAAGCTACAGACCACTCCGAATAGCGAGCGTTATTTTATAACCACCCTGTATGTATTTTAAAAATGTCAGACAAAATTAAAGATGTTTCTAAGACGGATGTTTCTAAGAAAGATGTTTCTTCGGATTCATAATGAATTTGCAGTTTAGAGAATCGTTCTACTTTTCTTACAATTTTTTTGTTTAATTTGCTTATTTCCGCTATGTGACTACAGTTTCATTTAATGTGCATGAATAATGTTCAATTTTCACCCATTAAAGTTACCATATTGTCACAGCAAACAATTATTATCTGTGACGATAAAAGCAGATTTTTCACGATCAGTTATGTCTTAAATCATTTCTGTTGCACGCGTGTACTTGGAAATAGTTTAAACTATCTAAAAAGACTTTCCACTACTATTCAATGTTTTTTTTCATGTTTTTGCAATTGTTTAAAATTCATAGTAAATAAATATTTTTGGCTTCAATGGGTTACTATGTTCCGATCATTTCTACTGCCAAGGTTAGGAAAATTATCAGGATAGGCAAAGTTGTCTTCATTTTCAGATTAATGATAGAAAAAGTAGTAGCTGAAGTTGCAAAGGATTATCGCGTTATATAATCCACATAAAAAGAACCTAAAATGAAAATTTAAGAACGAAATCTCCTATGCGGATAGTTCAACCCTAAAACACCTGAGGTCTTTCTATAAGTCAATAATTGACAAAAAAAAGGACTTATCCTCGATTGCAGAATTTACAAAGTACAATGAGTAATTTATTAAAAAAAAACTTCATTGCCGGACCTCTAATACGGCTTTAAGCCTTAAATGCCTACGGGTTTTAAATGAGGCTATAAAAAAAATCTAAAATTCGCTCCCCTATACTTTTAGGAGACAATCGATCAGATCTGAAAGCGGAGATATTTCAGAGTCTCCATAGAAAATAATGAGTCCGGACATTAAGCAAATAGTTTTTATAGTGTGATAAAAGTGTAACTGTCATTTAAGTTGAAAATGTGTTTAGTATTTCTAACATCTTTAGTCTTTCCACTATAAAAAAGCTCTTTTAAATATGTGGGCTTCGATAGTTACTCATATGCTAATAAATTAATACAAATATATTTTACCACCTTCAAAAGTTTTAAATATGTTTTTAGGTTCAAACTCCTTTAATTGAAATTAATCTCGAATCACTTACATCCCTGACAAACTAAACATTGAAATGGGAAGTAGTGTCAGAATTCGGAATCCCCATTTTTTTCCTCCCTAACGCATCCTCCCAGTTTTTTTTTATCCCTTCCCATCTCCCCTATGTCCGGAGAGCTTATTTAAATAATCGATCCCTCCGCATTGATAAAAGGTGGAGAACAAATGAGCGAGAGGGTTGAGGACCTTTTTTCCCCGTTTTTTATCCCTGCTCCTGGTTGGCTGATGCAGATGAAATACTTTGCATTAATTATGCGATGCTTGAAAATATCCCCGGATTTAATGAGGCCCCGCCCAGCGCACAGGTTTTTTTTAATGCTGGATGCAAAACACAGGAATTTAATGACTCGCCATCCAATGGCGGGGGTTTCTTTCCTCCCCCAAGACTCCCCCGCTTTTCATTCTTTCCGCCAAGTTTCTTTTGAACGAGCCAATGCCGCCGGTGCACTTTTTTGCGCCTTTGTTCCGAGGATTAAAACTTTTATGCCAAAGCTTCCCTGGCGCATTGTTTTGTTGATCAATAGGCGGCGACTGCCTTAGAAAAGTTGGGCCAACAAGCCCCTCCCTTTGGTTTTGTTTTTCGAGGAAAAGACAAACATTAAAAAAAAAGGATAGACAAACGAAAACAGAATAGCTTTTCTTTAGATTATAAAATTAAAGTTAACGTGAAAGGGAAGCGTTTCCTTGATAAGAAAAATTTTATAGTTCGAGTTTGCAAAAGCATATTCCCATAAAATTTATCTTCGGGATAAAATTTTTTGTTACCCAAGAGGTTTTGTAATAATTATAAATATTGACGACACATTTAAAACAGGCTCAACAAGGTTGGTCCGTTCCATTGTCTCTTACCCCTTTACCTTTGAATTTTTTTGTGTGGAAAATTTAACTTTATAACATAGCACTTTTTTTGGAAAGCTTCAAAAATATATAATTTTAATTAATATCTACCTCAACGTAACAATACAGTGCATCGTATGTTTTTTTTACTAATTTTAACAAACAAATTCATGTGCTATTAATAATTTTATTTTTGGAGCAGAAACAATTTTAATAAATTTCTCAGAAATAAATGTCTGCTTGTTATCACTATTTATTTAGGATTGGTATTAGCTACGTTTTCTTTAGCTAGTAAAACAAAAAAAATCAAAACAATTTTTGTCAAAACTTTAACAAAATGGGTTTATTTAAGCAAAACTTTGGTCCATATTCCCCCCATTATTACTCAAGGAGGAGAGCAATTCTACAATTAAATTGTACTGATTAAAAATAATTTAATAACGAAATTATTTGGTTTCAACAACTATGGAAGAAAAGCTAATAAAAAAATTTGAGAAACATTTCAAATTTAATTTTACTTGGTTTGTTGTTTTCTCAGCACAACTATTGTTAAAAAGTAGAATTTTTTTATACAAAATAAAAAAATTCCTTCTTTATCCAAACAATTAAAAAAATATCTTTGATATTTTAAGGGAAAACATTTTGTACTGATTATTTTCCTTAATGGTTAGCGGTTTGAACTACCCTCTACAATACGACACGACAGGAGGATACATGCTACACGAGGGCTATTGGCTACGAATTTAGAACTACAGTCAAGTGACGAGTCGGCACCTGAGTAGGCACCCAACGTTTATATGTTAGCGGATATTTTTGGCGATGCCTGGACCTGAACCTGGGACCTTCTCATGCAAGGTGAATGCCTCAATCGACTGCTAGCACCCTTCTCCTCTTTGAATGAAGAAAACGATAGCATTTTAGCATTCATAGTATATAAAAAATATGTTTTAATATTTCAAGAAAAACAACAACAAAAAAAAATAATACCACGAATGTTTCAAAGCTATTAATTTGGGATATGCATGATACATAAATTTTAAGCTAGTTTATTTGCCTCGAGAGCTCGGGTACAGGTAAACCCTTATAGCCACTAGTTTAAACAAAAAATAACTTTTAAGGTATCGAGATGGTAAGTAAATTATAAAAAGAAATTATGTACAGAAAATGTTTCTGTTGTTAAGGGTCGAATCTATTTTGTATTACCATTGTTTTTAATTAACGTCCAAGATCAGCTACAGTGTGTAACATTGGTAACGGTATACATTTAAAGAAATACCCCGAAGCAATGCCTCCAACGTTTGACCCATGGTCAGAAGACGAGGAAATCACCTGGGATGGAATGGTACTCGCTACTATCTGAAATAGCTGTCAGGACATGAAACTGTGAAACTATTTAAATCGTGCCATCCCTATTAATTTCGCTTCGTTTTGTAATTATTTAAATATAGTTAAGTATCAGGATGTTAAAATGACAGAACAATGCACACAAAGCACTATCCTGCTTGGGCAAACAAAAGAAATAGCCTTACACAAGGTGTACCCCCCGAAAAATCATTGCCCCTTTCCTTCCCAACACCTTGCAATCAATCCCAATTTCCAGGGGCCAGAGGAAGGATGTGGAGAGAGGATGAACTGTACAATAGCCATTCTTTCGTCAGCCCCATGAATATCTACACAGATACACAAAAGGGGCATTCAAAGTTCATTTGCCCGACCGAAGGGGTTCAATTTTTTGCGGCAAAGAGGGTAAAGGGGTTTTGCGCTAACCTGTGATGTCAGCGTACCTTGAAAGTCGAAAAGGGCAATAGTTCTAAGACCCGGAACAGGTAGAGGCTACATTTGGGTAGCAGGGGTAAAGAGTTCGACGGCGGGATCCTTTACATAAAGGGGTAAGGTATGGTACTGACATTGACCCCTTTAGCGTCTTAAAGGTCTGGTGTAATGCTCCCTGCAGACAAAACATGAGAGGCCTAATTTGAAGTTTATTTCTCAGGCCTGTGAATTTTGGAAAGTGAGAGGCACGATCGAGGTTTGGGTTAAGGAGTTCAAAGGAAGAAGGTTCTTTTACTTCTTGGAAGGAAAGGGGTAAGTAAGAAGGGGTAATATCCGACTTGACACGTTGACCCTAAAAGTTTGGTGTCATGAAGATGACTTTGAGCTACTTTGGACGATCTGCTAGGATGTACGTTTTTAGTTGTTAACTCCCATTTCCGGTCCATGTATGCTGCCAAGGTTGAAAATAAGTCACCAAAAACGCAATTTTCGCCATATACAACGACAAAACCAATTTCCTCCCAAAATACATGTTTTTATACATAGGATCAATTTGGAGAATTATAGATCATAAAAAATAATTTTTTGTATTTTTTACTTAGATAATTTTTCAACATAATGCATATTTTTTATTATTACAAATATACTTAATTTCACGATATAAATATCAAAAAAAATTTTCTACGAAATGAAAAATTTCCAGTTCTTTTTAACAATTGAAAACTTAGTTTAAGTTTTCTATAAGGCCACTATACCAAACCTTAAAAATTACAATAACAGTAATTTAAGAAACATTTGTAACCAATTTTTATTAAAATAAGATAAGTAAACACCTGAAAAAATTACATAAAACTTGTGTAAACGATAAGCATTTTTACTAAAACAGAATCTAGCTGAACAGTTCGACTCATCAACTTCCATTTTACCTTCCTTTTTTAAGCAATGCTTCAATTCTGAAATAAATACATTTATAATGACTCAATAATGGGGGGTCGGGGAGGGAACCAAATCTCACCTACCTGATACACCAACCAAATTATACTTAATCCCTTTAGGGATGTGTACTAGAACCTAAAGCTAAATATTTCGAATGAAAGGCTTACCTGTCTAACCTCCTCAATTGCCGGCTGAGCTCACTTTGTTCATTGATTAACTGATAGTGTTGGTTCGCTAGGAGGTCTAATTGATTTTGGATTTGACCAACAGCTACAACGTTGTGGGTGTCGCGAGACTGCTGGAGGCCTGTTTTCAGATCGTGTTGTTGGCCTGCCAACAATTTGATCTGTTCGGTGACTGCTTCGAGACGGTCCTGGGGAATAAAAACTAATGTAATCGACGTCATATTTACATAAATCAACTTTATGACTTTCCGAAATGATCTGGATGGTTAATTTGCGCTACTTGGGAAAAAGAAAGTAGATGGCTTACCTGACGTCTTTTTCTCTCTTCTTCCATTTGATTAGGATCGGGCAGTGATCCAGGGCTTCCATCAAATCTCAATCGCTTGCAAGAAGAGTCTTCGTCGAAATTCTTGGAGTAACACTGAGACCTAAAGAAAAATATATATTGATTTATTAAGCATTTTTTCATATGTCTGTATAAATATTTAAAGTTATTTGCAAACTAAATTTGGGAAATATATATCCTCATAAAATAAAGCCTATCTGAGATAAACACTCTCAGAAACAACACTTTCATTTTTAACGATTTATGAATCCTCAAGCCTCATTTCGTTAATTTTGAGGATTGTTTCGTCAAACTATCACGTGACTTGAGTAAAAGCGAATCCTCACTTTTACGATCTTGATTTGAGGATTTTGTAACTTGATTTTGAGGAAACTGAATCTCATTGTTGTATTCACATGCTCAAAAATGACGAAATATTTCTTTAGATTAGACGACATTCAAATCCTCATAAAAATGACGATTCAAATTTCCTCACTTTGAGGAAAGGAAAACTCGGAGCATTTGCCAGTAAGCAGAATCGCCAAATTTAAGGAAAATTTCGTCGTTTTTGAGGATTCATTTTTAAGAGTGAAGTTTTTGTTAACCTTTAACTTTCAGAATATTTTTTTTAATGTAAAAATATGAAATTTAGTTTACCTTGAATGTCCTTTGGAATACTGGTATCCACTGTCTCTAACTACCTGCCTAGCCAAAGGAAAAAGCTCGTCCCGCCTCGTCAGAAGCGCCGGAATATGCTTGCAGATCTGAGCAGCTGCTTCATTGACAGATACCTTTTTAAATACATTTTTATGTAAAATAATTTATTAAAAAATATTTGTAGAAATACTGAAAAAATTTTAAATTAAAAAAAATCTTAAAACAGTAACAATGTGAAAAAAGTAAACTTTTTTTTTATTTCTCAATTTGAACTAATTTGACACAGATTTTTTTTTTTGGAATTTTAAACTGCGACTGACTTCCCACTAGAGTGAAAAAAAAAAGTATTTTTCATTTTTAAATTTAAACATAATAACAAACCCCCAAAATCAAATACATTTTCAGTTTCCAATTTATAGATCAAAAATAATCCAAAGCCAGACTAAAATAACCCCAAACCATATTAAACTCGATCTAGTCATCCAAAAGTAAAGATTGATCTACTCACTTCATGCAAGGTGAGAGGCTTCTCTGGCTTCCTTTTGCAATCGAATCTGCCGTAGATTGCGGCATACTTCCGAATCTCGTCCATCCTTCGCGGATCATCCTCAGGCATATTCATCACGAACTGCAACAACGAACAAACACATGTAAACAACAGCACGCCTTTCCGCTAGGGGGCGCTGGGAGCGGCAGTAGTCTCGGAGTTTTGTTTGGGTTGTTTTCCCAAGCTGGGATTCAGAGGAGGAGATAACGGTTTGTTGGATTGATAGCCTTTGAAATTTGGACAAAAGCATTGAAATGTAAAGTTTGAAATTGCATTTAATGGAAGTGCTTTCGGAGTTTGAATGTTTGTTGATGTTTAAGGGTAGTTTTGAAATTTAATATGTAGATGATTTGCTTTGGAAATATTTATTTCGTTTTAACATAAATTGCTTAAAATAAGTTAAATTTAACTCATTCTTAATTCTAAGCTATACTTTTTAATGTATTGAGTATTAAACTTTATAAATTTCTTTTAACATTTATTAAAAATCAGATTATAATAGATAACTATTTAAAAGCCAAATGAATGGGAGACGAATTCAAAATGGTATTCATTACACTCTTTTGAAGTATTTACAGTACATAAAATTCCGCATCGATTCATTATATTTTTTTAGGAATAAATTTTCGAGATTCTTTGTGTATTAATATTAAAAAAAATCAAATATTTTACGCTTTTAGTGGAATTAAAAGCAAATAAATATTTTAATCGTAAGCGCAATGCTAAAGAGAAAACTTGAATATTAATTATTTTACGTTTAATAATTCACTTATTTTCAAGAAAGATTAAAGCAAAAAATATCAGAATTATTTTTAAAATGTTTTCATAAATTACATGCATTCAAAAAACGTATAGATTTAAAAGATGAAACGCTTATTACTAAATAATAGCATTTATAAAAATAGATTTATTTCGTGACTTAATTTTTTTTGTGGTCCCCAGAGAGAAAGCGTTCACAATGAAGGGCGAAACTACAACCCCACACAACAAAGAAAATGCGGTTCGCGATCGAAAGACGGACGAGGACAATTAATTTTTGTGGCGCAGCCATTTATAGTTATGGGAACAAAAAAATATTTATATACATAAAAAACAAGACACGGTGGGAGGGATGCGATAAAAAATAAATATAAAACGCAAACTTAGCGTATAAAAGGAAGAATCCAGAGCCACACATGATTCGGAAGCGCTCGTTATTATTTATTCATTTAATGAGCTTTTTTCTTTTCCGAATTTCATTTGCTCCATCCCTTTACATTTGCATTCCTAGCGCTCTTCCGGTTGCATTTGGAAATACTACATAGGGAGAGAGAGACACACACAAAAAATACTCTGCGTTTTTTATAAATCTTTTTCTTCATATTTTCATTACCCGTGCATCCCCAGGTTGGTTGATTATTTTTTAACTCCCGCATGAAGGGGGAGGGGGGGGGGGATCCCTTCTGTGTTACTCTATCACGATGCTTAATCTTCGAAAGGTAAAAATGTTTCAGCGCCGTATCATTCTTCCCCCTCCCCTCACATCCCAGTGCTTTGGTTAAACACAACTGTATTCGGCTCTAGAATGATTGTACTAAAATGTTTTCTTTTTCATTAAGTACAATGCTGGATGCCAATGGAAAATAGGCATAAGACAATTGCAATTTGATGAGCAACATTGACCCTCTTAACTGTAAATTTGTGCCTAACTATTAAATCTATCTAATAACTCTCTTCCCTATTAAGAATTCTATCAAATGTCAAGGCAGTGTTTCGGCGATTCGGGAAAAAAGTTATAATATTAGTGTATTTTGAAATTTAGTTATTAAGGAACGAAGTTAGAACCAAAGTTACTCATAAGGAAAGTATTTCAGTTGTCCTAACCTAGTTCAATAGAAAACGTTATTTCCCTGAAAATTTATTTTAAATATGTTCAATAGTCTTCACCAATATAAAACAACTTTTAACAAAACTACCAGTTACAGCCTTAGTAAACTTGAGAAGCCATCTTCCATTTGTAGCTCCGCTCTCGCTCCTCATTTTTTGTGTGCACTCCTTCTCCTCTGGTCGCTATTTTTTCAGGAGGGGGAACATAAAAAATGGCGCTCTGTCATTGTTTTCCTTTTTTTATGGCCATTTTTTTCAGCAGAGGCATATAATTTTTTTTTGTCTCTAGAGTTTTTTTTTTGGTGATGATTTTTTGGTTTTAAATGGATGGGGAGGGAGAGAGATTCCGTCGGAGGCGCAGAAAAAGAGAGAGGTGAGGGGAGAGGAGAGAGAGAGCAACCTGTTCCCAGGGACCGGGAGAGGACAGGAAAGGAGAGTTTGAGGTTGATTTCCAGGTTCATTTAAGGTTTGGCGTTTTAACGAGGAGGGTTTGCTTTTTTTAATGGTCGACCCTTATCACTAACAATGCAGCTGGTTTAGTTTATTTTCTTAAGTTTTTCATTTGCTCATTTTTGTATAAAAAATCCAATTACTTCGTTAGGTATGCATACTATTCTTAATAATCAAGATTCGAATCCTGAAAAAATTTAAATACCATAAGTAATTTTATTGTTAAAATTACTAACCAACGTATTTGAAATAAGTGAACAGTTTTAAATCCAATTCTGAATTTAAGAAACCAAATTTTTCGCATTATCATACGTTCAAATAATTCGTTTGGACATAATAATAATACAGTTGTGCATTGATGAGTAGGTTAAAAAGCATCTCTTGCAATCATCCAATTAATCGAACTGGTTAAAATGTTCAACAAAAAAGTACTACTAATAAACTAGTTTAGTGTTCAGAAGTGTGATAATAATAAAAAATGTTAAAATTGAGGGCAAAATTTTAACTCTAGTTTTTATTCAAATAAATCCACAAATCTAAAAACCAGGTACTCAAACTCAAATATTCCACATAATTTTTACAAGCAGAAAAAAATTGGACATATTAATTTGCTCAGAAAATAATTCTCAAAGTATCTTTCTCAAACGTGTAAAAAAGTATCTCAAAACGAAACGCCCGTGCACACGCAAGAAAAGAAAAAAAAAAGGGTTAGAACTGTTCAAGCAGAGGCCATTTCTCAGGCCTTCGATTTTTCTGTCAAATTGTAATTAAAAAAAGTTACCCGGACGTGTCTCTAATTGCGAGTTTGGAACAACGGCAAATGGCCAGTAAGAGGGTCCCCACCCTATATATAACTAACGCACTTCTTGTTACACTGTTCCACCTAAGGATGGTGAAGTAGCAAAGTGTTCTTTTTTATTTCTTATTTGAAATGACCAGACTCATTTTTTTTTGTGGAATTTTCGTAAAAAATTCGTTATTTGATGAAATAATAGATGCTCTTCTAATACATTTTCCCTTTGCAGTCATGTATTTGTCATTTAAACATTTTGTTTACTAAAAATATATTTAATAAAAACGGTAAACTACGATATTATACTCATATTTTTTATTTATAATATCATAAAATAAGTGGATCTTCTATTTTTCGTTCTGGTTTGATATTCATTTCCTAACACGTTCACTTTCTCAGTCTTAACTAAATTAGTAACGTGGTTCTAATATTTACAATATAAGTAAATTGATTAACGCTTTTTAATAATTTTCTGTCCCACATCGCATATCGCATTTCATAGGGTATCCCATAGTACGGGAATGGTTTTAATACTCAGTACGTACTATTTTTAATCATAAAACCACTATACCTATAAAGTCCTGCATAAATTAATTTTAAAAGAACAATAACAACCAATAAATGCTCTTCAAAAGGTGCCCAAATGCCCTGTCCTCTGTGTTCCACCCTCCTTTTTTACCCCTATCTGGGCTGCCCACGCGACCAGCGAGATCGATATGCAAATCAGTCCATCCATTGCTTGAACAGAAGAAAAGGTGCAGGGGGAGAGAACGAACAAAAAAAATTCTCTCTAAGATAGCAAAAAAAAATAATCAGAAAAAAATTACGAACAAAGAAAAATTGGAGGAGCAGAGAGAAAAAAAAACTTAAGAAAAGGATGAAGGAGAGAGAAAGGGGCATAAAAAAAGCTCCGTAAAAAATGTGGGTAAGAGACCGCCTGGGAACGGAGGAAAAAACGTCTTGGAAGAAAAGTAGAGTGGTTGAAAGGAAAGTGGTAAGGAGGAGGTTATTGGCGCTGAAAAAATGTAATGTCACCTTACAGAGTTAAAGGGTTCAGGTTGTAAGAAAGGTCGGCAAAAAGGTTCAAGACCCTGCAATGTGTGGGAAAAGGGGTAGATGAAGTTTTTGCAATGAACCCCGGCCTATGGAAACGAGCAAGTTCAGGGCTGAACGTAAAACGATCGATTAACAGCGGATATGTCCATCGGATGCTAGAAGTCGGATGTACAAAACAGCAAAAACTACTCGAAAGACGTATTTTTGGTCTGGGTAACGTCAAGAAGACGTAAAATGTGTCTGGCTGAAAATGCACAAACCGAATATTGAAATGACGCTATTTTACGTTTTAAACTACAAAGTATTAATGATTTAAAATAATTAAGTCTAAAATACGTCATTTCGAAGGAAAAATTAATACGGTAGATTTATCTTATTTGTAATATATTATGGTAACAACCAAATAAGAACAGTGCAATTATTTTTAATAAAAGTAGTCACTTAGATTTCCCTTTTCAATAGTAAATTATAAATTTCAAGAAATGAGAATTGAAAAAACTATTTTTGCTAATGAAAACCACATGGTTACCTAAGCTTCTCTTGTTAAGAAAATTTGTCATTTAATTAACAGTGTATGTTCCATGTTTATGGAGAAGGTATAAAAAATAACAGTATATTTGATTTAACCGAACAAAAGTAAATTGAATTTTAATTTCCCAAGAATCTTTCCATAATCTTAATTACTTTTATAAGCTCAATTTACAGGATCTTCAGATTATTTTTTTAAATCTAAGATAAGCTCTTTGACACTTCTTTGACAATTATTTTAGAATGAGATACCGTCGGTTAATAACTTTAATGTAGTATTTTTTATTTTAGTCGTAAAATTTATTAATTCCTTCCGTGCAGATTATTCAAATAAGTTGAAAAATTATTTCCTTTTACAATTTTTCCATTAAACATTATTTTGCAAGTAAAATAAAATGATTTTGGAGCGTCAACTTGTCCTTTTAATCTATTCTTTTTAACTATCCATTAGGTTCAGATATTTCTATTAGTTTAAATATTTATATACTTCTATAGTTTAAATATTTAATTTTTCGCTAACTTTATAAGTATTTTATAATAATTAAATTTAAATGGTTCTCCGGTTCAATTTAAAACTTTTTAAAATTGAATGCTTTCTTAACCGCAACACGTAATCAACTGAAAGTTCTTACCTCTAAATCTTTGCATATTTTCTTCTTATAATTTTGTGGTTTAGGGTCAAAAGGGGGCAGAGTTTTCACCAGGAGGTCTGCAGCTTCTGATAGCCTTTGGATTTGACTGTCGACGAGAATAGGAGTCAGAGAGGTAGGAGAGCCAGGATTCTGAGGATATTCTCCAAGAGCCTAATTAAACAAAACAAAATGCTAAATTTATAACTACTTTTTATTATTTTACATTATTTAAAAATAAATATCTTCATTGGCAGCATTTACTAGGGAACATTTTGGTGGCGGATAAATAAAAATATGGTTTAATCATCTTGTGGTAAACCAAGATTAATTTAATGAATTTATTAGTTAATATACTAATTAATAGCACTGAATAAAGACGCTATCGCATAAGAGTTTGGTCGATATCAACTAGAATGTTACTGCCCTTAATATTTATTAAAGATCATTTAATAAGTTCCAAATATAATTATTCTTAATAATAAATTTTAAAGATGGTTATTTATTATTTAAACAAAGACAATAAATGTGAGATTGGAATATTTCTTATACTACTTTTCTCATTTTTATTGCTAAGCGCTTGATAATAACATTTTTTTGTATCCACTTAAGAGGAACAGTTAAATAAACAAGTGCTGTCAATTAAAAACCAATCTATCCACCCCATGGGATCTTATACAACCACTTCCGCGTACAAAAGTCACCAAACAAATAACACCTCCCTTTTTCTTCACCTGAAACTCCATTAGAAACTCGTGTCTAGTTCCATTCAAACGGCCAATGTTGACACAAGAATGAAACCGCGTATTTACTCAAGCAACTCTTAGAAACCAGACTATCAAAAACACCTCAATGAGTTCTTTTGAGAAAATTGTATCTGCCATTTCGTCAAAAATTAGATATATATTTATATCGATACTTTTAAATTATTTTTAAATAAATATCTTAAAAAGAAAAATTAGTTGTAGGTAAACCGCGAAGTAAAACAAATGAAGTTTCCTTTCTATTATGATTCTCATATTTAAGCTTGTTTTACTCAAATTAGTTCAAATGCAAGTTACAATTTTCGCAAATTAAAAAAAGGGATCTATTGGAGGTGAGCTTACAAGATGAGGCACTTGAGAAAGATACTTGATGTTTTTAAAATAAGGAATAATGAAAGGGTTGGGAGGTTTTAATGTTTCCGGAAAGGATTTAATGTTATCACGAAATGTGAACTGAGCTGATGAAAATATTTATTTTAAGGGGTTATATCTTTATATGGTGTAATTTATTACGGGGCGTTATTTTTACAGATTAGAAATCTAGTGAATTTAATTTCATTCATAAAAAGTGAGAGGAGGAGAAGAGATGGGTTTATCATCAATTTTCACTAAGCCTTCTTGAAAACTTAAATTAAGCAATACGCTGCTGTTAAACAATTTAATTTGATGGTGGCTTCAATACAATAGGTATAATAACACTTTATTGCTTGCAGAGCGCGGTGTTAAATTAAGAAAAAAGGGTAAGTATTGTTTATAGCATAATATTAATATGTATGATTTGATTTAATTTAAGTATGATTTATAGGGTTATTCAAAGTACGACTCTATTTCGTACGTGCAATGTTTAAATGCAATCATCTAAACCGTAGGTTTTACTCTTCAATTAGGGAGGGAAAATAGTTTTTTTTAGCTGTTGAGCATCTGACATGACTCCGGTCTAGATCATGCCTTGGACCTTTAGAGTTATACTACGAGATAAATAGAAAGCTCTAGTGCTGACCGGTGTGACATCATACAAAGTTGATGAATTACAACTATATCGCTTGTTTAATAATACAAGTTCAGTCAACTAACTTCGGTAATTGATCTCAGTTTTGATGTAGGGAGGCGGGGTATTTGACCAATGCCTCGTAATTTTTAATTTAAAAAAAACTCGATCACGACTCCCCCCTGTAAGAACTGCACAGATGCCCAACTTACTCCGGATCCCATACCCAAGAGCCCAACCCTTACCCCACATATTTTACAACTTGGTATGGTGCCACTGGCTTCAGAACTTCGAGATGCCCTCTAAAGCAGATGTATTGGAATTAGCGGATTCAGTCTTAGACACTTGAGGCCTTTTAATTGTCCACAGACACGACAAAACACTAAATATAAATCATAGAGCTAGGAAGGAGGAGTAGAGGAGTCTACCAGTTCAAATGGTTTGAAGCAGTGCTGTCATGTGTTTCGAGCTACTGCTAATAACAAACCGGCACTGAGGTATCACAAGATGCACCGTCTCAGCAGTGTTTTGAGCTACTACGCATAACATAGTAGCCGAAACTACGGAAACTGATACTGAGGTACCCCAAGATGCACCGCTCTAGCCTGCTTCTTTGTGCGTTAATGCGCACATACATGGACCGCTCAATTCCCTTTCCTAACTCTATGATATAAATAAGAAGTATTTCCTTACCTGTTGGAAAGTAAGTGCCGAGTGCGGCTGCGGTGACGAGGAGTCTTTAGCACCGGGAGATGGCGATGACTGGCTATTACTGTTGCTCAGTACTGGCATCGGGGGACTGGGCTGTATGGAAGCCACTGGTGAGGACTGAGAAAGATTAAGAGGTCCCCGTACCACGGGAGGCCCGGGACTCACTGGGTAGGGCGAGTGACTGGGTGGCACGGCTGGCAGCAATGGGGTCTGAAACATGGCTGCAAAGACAAGCGAAACCATGTTGACTTGATGTAGAAAGTATGGTTGATAATATATGAGGAAATGTTAGTGAAGAGAGTATGATGATGGGGTGTGGGGCAGTATTTGTGGTGTGGTAGGGTGTAATAGTTTTTTTTAAATGGTACAGGTAAAAGTATTTCGTAAATTTTCTTAGTATTTCTTCAGAATTCTTTCAAAATATTGCTTCAAATACGAACGGATTAAAAAAAATTTTTAACGTATTTTTTTTAATTATTAAAAGAATAAATTGTGATTAAAAAGGGATAAGATTTGTGTGTGAAAATCAACGTAGATATTTCGTATTTATATATTGATATTTATATACCTCAGGCATTCAACTTCTCACTTCTACCCTTAATACTTTATTATCATAAAAAGATTATAGGGATAACAATCGAAAAAAAAAAGTTTAAAAACATTTTTAAAGTTTTGCCACACGTACACGTTGTGTAAAGTTTTGCCACACACGTACACAAAACACGTTGCCACAACGTAGTTTTTTCGAAATAAAAAACAAATACCCAATAAATTCCAAATAAATTAATGAGACAATGATGGATATCCAATGTCTACTTTACAAGAAGCCTCAACTTCGATCATGCATCTCAAATGCGATTACACAACACAAAATATATACCCCTCTGATGACAGGCCTATAAAACAGACTTATAAAAAAAGTAAGCTTCCCTGTCACGCTTTTCAAGTTCTCAAGATAGAAGGTAGAAAAGATATTTTCCGTTTCACGCTTCGTCACGCTTACTTCTCAACAGCGCGTTTGCAAAGATAACGTGGAGAGATGATGTAAAAAAAAGTGAAGAAGGCTTTTCTATTTCACTGAGTAAATTTATAGAGTTGCAACTAATAATTGTTCAAATTTAAAATTGTGTCTATACAATTAAAATTGTAATTTAAATAAATTTTTGCAGTTATATCTAGTAAAATCTTGAGCGAGAAGGATTTTAAAATCTTTTATCTCCACAACCTAAAACTGTAATTCCTTTCTTGTAAATTCATGAGCAAAACTTTCTGAGCATCATATACAACTTTTTGAAGCCAAATAAACGATATTTCAAGGATACTTTTTCCTACGCCGGCGTGTTTATCCGATTTGAGTTGTCACTCCATCAGTTTTGCGCCTTCACAACTTCCCTCCGGTCTTTATTAAATAAGAAAAGACAGCGGCGAAAGGTCCTCGGGATGATGATGAAAAATCGCGAAATTGCGTCTAATAGAATTAACGGACGAGACAGACCTATCCACACTTCTGAAGAGTTAGTCAGAAAAGAACCAAACCCTGTTCTGAAATCATCTTCTATATTTAGACTTAAACCTAGAAAAATCTCGAGACAAGAAATTTGCATTTCTGATCTCTTATTAAGTTTTATTTTGGTATTGTTTATGTGCACAAAACCATTCATACAAATTTTTAGTACAAATATATATGCGTTTGTGTTATTTCCATTGGTTCTTTTCGGATTAACATGTATTTTCTCGGCTGAAGGAAAATGCATTTAGGAGTGTGTGGGTGAAAAAAAAAACCCCGACCCGACCTAAGTGAGGAAGTAAACAGTCGAGGCGTAGCAAGCCAGGCTACAACTGTCAAAAAAGTATCCCAGTTTTTGTTTCATGGGATAATTATGCAGTTGAAACATTCATGTATGTGGTGCAAAATGTTGGGAACTAAACTTTATTATATTGCATTGTATAGCGTAGTTCATGAATGTGTTAGAATATATTTCTATTATAGAACAGAGGAAATTCGCTGCGATTTTAAAACTAACAATCTTTTTAGTTTTTGGAGTTCATTTTTTTCATTTATCTAACAAAAAATATTAAATAAATAATGATTTTTTTTTTTAAAAAGCTAATTCAGCATTTAAATACTTTTAATACACGAGTTATTAAACTTTATTAGAGACAATTGTGTTTAAAATTAATAGTATAGAGATTTTAGGGGTTTTCTGAATGGGTTACCAAGAATAACTAATAAATATTCCATAAAAACAGCATAATCTGGAAACAAAAATCATAATTTTTTTTTTACCTCTGTTAGTGAGTAAACCTAAAATATAGTCATAAATTGGGAATTTGCTATAATGCGTGCAAAAAGGGCAAACAAATAAAACCAAATAAAACAAGCTTTATGCTGCGAAATGATTAATAAATTATACGTACCATTTTTATGTTAGCTTTATGTCTGTATATAAACCAATGAATAGGTAAATTTCAAATATTCTTACCTTGGGTAGAAATGAAGATCGTATCTTTACACTAGTTTTGTAAATTACTTCATTAAAATTAAGACTAATTATGTTTATGTGTATTTAGTGGGTGGATTCGGGGCTTAAACTGTTATTTCATGATAGTAAGTTATTATTGATAACCGGAAGAAAATTTACTGTAAAATAGTTTCAAGTAACATTAAACAACATATTAGTTTTAATTACTTCACTTAGCTTTTAGTGCTTTAATATTTTAATCTAAGTCAATTGTGTCTAAGAGAGTTTCATTACCGTTGGTTGAGTTCAATTTGAACGCACTTCCTTCATGAGTACTTTTACTATTATTCAGTTTGGGTTCAGAATGTGGAAGGGGCGGAACATGTACACTGTAGTTCTCCTGGTCAGTGTACGCCCGATAATCTAATAAAATGAAACAATTCTCTATTAAAACACTTTCCTTTGATTATATTTTCATAATATTTCTTTATAGTAATAAATAAACCAAATTATTGAAGAAAAAATTCTAAAAATCAATAATAGAAACATATTCATTTAAATGCTGCTTGGATAAGAGATAATCACGTTTCAGAACATGTATAATTTTTGTTAACCAAAACTGGATTAGGTTTAATTTATAGTTACAATTCAAATCATCGTTAACTGTAGTGTAAGTCACAATTTAAGAGGGCATTAAAATCTTTTTTAATTTGAAAAATAAGTCTAATAAATAAAAAAAAACACTACATTAATTTTTATAAGGGTAGATCAGCTATTTCACTTATTAATTATTTTCATTTAATGTTAAAAGTTGTAGTGATAATCACTTTAACACACGTGGTCTTGCACTACAGAAAGGATAATTTGTCATGGAATTAGCCTATTGTAAGAGAGAAGGTTTTAAAATTATATTTACCAAATGTTCATTTTCTGGGGCATAACTCAATACAAAAGTTAAAAATACTTTTTACAGTCCAATATGAAGCCAAAATGTATATTAGGAAAAATGACTGACCTGGATTGTTGACCCACTCTTGCAACGCCTTTTGTAGCCTCCGAACGTGTAGAGGCTTGCTGGCCATTCCAACCAGGGCCATGATTTCCAGGAACTCTTCTTCTCCGGCCTCACACAGTTGCTGGACATCGTCCCCACCTACATTACAAATTATATAGCTTACCTGGATTGCATTTCACTAGCATAAATCGAAATGTAGGCGGAACACTTGCGTTTTTACTCTATGTAAGAAGCGTTACATTCACGTGTACAGGGATGAATGGATTGATTTGATATTTAATAGCGAAATTCAAAATTGTTGACGACTAAGAAGGTAGCAAGATAAACTTTGACGGAAATAATTATTTATCGCCCTTTTGAAATACGAAATACATCGTTGGGTCATCCTCTAGGACTAAGCCACCATATCAATTTAATATAAAACAAACGTTATTCACTACAATAAAACTCCTATAATATTCATATGGATAGGTTATTGCATTGCATATAACTGAAATTTATTAAACCATAAAACAAATGAGTAAACTAAATTTTTTCTATTCCAGTATGTTGTGCATTTTCTTACGCAAAGAAGTGATTGATATTATTATGCTTAAACAATAAAAAAAAAAACCAGTAGCTTTTTAACAACTGTTTCGGATATGACAACAGCTATGAAACTGTTTAAGTATTCCGGTAACGCAGCATTGTGCAAGCCAAAATTATGAATTGATCTCTGCGTGACTAAAACAAAACTTTTTTTTAACGCTGTGACTAAGTGACTAAAAAAACTTTCTCTCGTTTTCTCTGACGCATGGAATTCCATACAATCCATTGATGGTTTGATAAAGTTTCACTTGATATTTGGTTTCCAAAACGATTTAGATACTTTTTAACTTTATCAAACGGTTTTCCAAAAAAATTAAATTTGTCGGTATTAGTTGCAAAACCATTTGAGGGGTTTAGCTGCAAAACTAGCATTCTACAAAGTATGACTAAGATATAGGGTCCAGTCCATTCATTGGCGAATTCGTGCAATTGAATTGACGATAAACAAAAGTTTCCAATCAAAGGACCGGCCCCTATATCTTAGTTATACATTGAAGAATGAGTTTTACAACTCGACCCTTCTATTGCTCAAGTTAATACTTGAATGGTTTAACTGATTCAGTGTAACAGTAAAATCCTGATTTTTTAAAATCTTTTTATTCTTAAAAGAATCAGTTGCTATTTCGTAAAACCACATAAACGACTCGTAGAAGATCTTTGCAGAAGTTTGTTTACAAAGTGGCAGGTGTGTTTTATATAATACAAAAAAATACGCTTCGTAAATCTTGCCTTTTTACGAGACAACTCGTATGAGTGTCTCAGTAATGTGCGATATTTACAAAAAACAAAAAATGTAGAGGCATTGTTTGTTATTGAAGACTTGTTAAATTCTTAAAAATATTCTATGGCTAATAACTTTATCACAGAAAAAGAACCCAAAGCTAAATAAAAATAAGAATTTCTTTAAAAAAAAATAGTTTTTGAGCATTCACAAAATGTTATTTAAAAACGAATTCTTCAATGCAATAATTGACTAATTACTCTGTAAAAAATAGGAGTGTCTGATTTCTTTAATAAATCTTGAACGAAAGATTAAAACTAGGTATTAGAATAATTGCATAACCCTTTTGTACTGTTATCAACAATTTGTTTGATTTAAAGTAGTTAAAAGTACATAAATTGAAAATTGAAACGGTTAAGAATACTTAAACTCAAGTAAAAATCCTCTTTGAAAAATGAGGAAAGGCTAATGAAATAGTAAACTGAGTATGAACTAAATGAAAACAGACTATTTTCAGCCGCTGCTGAGTAAACAAACGGTTTAAATCACTTCCCTGTGTACAATGTAAACTACAACCCTTGTTGACAGAATGTTCATTTTAGAAATTATTATCAGTCTTCTTAGAGTAATAGAGAGCTAAAAGTTGTTTCTGAACGACTGAAGCAAAAAGGTCAAATTTAAATAAAGACTACTTTTCAAACCAACATACAAGGTTTTCTACCCAACTTTGACTTTTAAAACTACTAATTTCTAGTCATAACTTTTTAAATACTTATTTAAAGATATCTCAGTTAAAAGTTTAAATCATCTCAATCATTGATAGAATTTGTGAGTGACTAACCACACAAAGCTTTCAAAAGATTAAGGCGTTTATTTTGAGTAATAATAAGCTTTATTGTGTAAAATATCTTAATAATATTACATTCAATTATATAACCTAAGAACAAGACCTCATTGTAATTCTGATTTACAGAATCTTGAACATAACATCTAAAAACAACCCTTCTAATCAAATTTATTAGCAAAATAACAACAAGATTATAATCCCCAAAAGAAAAATTAAACAAATCTATCACCCACGATATTAGAAGACCCCTTGTGCGGTACACTTTGAGATGCCATTTTTAATTCCTGGAGCACCATCAACTACAAGTAGGAACATGAGGAAAGAGAGTTTAACAATGAATTATTCATAAGTTACTAATCTCGGTCATAATGATGGTATGTATTCGCTGCCACGACAGGCTTCAAAAGGGGTATTGGAGGTTTGCTGGGAAAATGAGAATGTATACGGATAGAATTTGAAATTGCCTTATCGGTATGTTATTGGTAATAAATGTGGTGCGATATTGGACATTTTTTAGTTACGTGTAGCATAAATCATAAGAGATTCAAATTATTGCAATTGTTAAATAAGGCAATCAAACGTTATTTTATTTTCATTATTGAACAATATTATATATTAAAGTTTAGGAAGAATTATTTAGTTTACCAAACTATTTCAAATGCAGGTATATATAGTTTGATCAGATTCGTGTTTCAGTTATAAACTTTGACTATGAAATCACTATTACATTTTCCCAAATAATATTTTATGTCGTTTCAGTTTGAAAAAAAAGCTATTAAAGAAAAAAACAGGTTATTTTCGAAATTTTTATATTTAGATATTTTATTAACAATCTAAACTGTACTGTGGATTGCAGTATACGTCTGGTCACACAAGATATATTACAAAGACGTGTAGCATTCAAAGTTGGTCAATCGGGCAACTTTTTAATTATTTCTCATGCTTTTTTTTTCAAAGTATATCTTGTTCTCAAAACTAAATAGTATATTTGAACAGATTAAAATTTTTGTAAGTAGTATGATTTTTGAACAAAGAAAAAAAAGCATTATATATGCTTAAATTTGTTAACAATAGTTTTGATAGAAAGTTAATATTTAGCTCAAGTGATCACTACACTTGTTGGAAAATAGAATTGCAATAAGTGCCAATATGTCAAAATAATTTACCCCAAGTGTTAGGCAAGTAATACTAGTTTCTGAAACTATCCTTCAGATTTTTTTTCACAAACAATAGCAGTGGATACACAAAAAAAACACCCGATGTGTATAAAAATTTAAAGTAATAGCTTACCTTGACAAATAAAGGTATCGTAGTATGATAACAAGTTGGCCCTTTGAAGGACTCTGTACAATTGAAGCTCAGATTCATTTGTAGGTTGCGACGTCATAGCTACTGCCAAAGAAACGGATTCTGTTAAAAAGTATATGAAATAGAATAGATTAGTTATGATATTTATGATGGTAATTTTCAAGAAACCATGCAACACGACAGGAAGGATAGTTTTGTGAAGACATCAAGCTCAGAAAATCGTGCAGTTCGTTTCAAGAATGAAACCACATAAGAGACAGACACAAACATAATATATAATGCAAACTTCCACTCATACGAAATAAATTTAAACAGTCACGGGGATAAACAAATTCTGAACTATACCCAAACTAACAAGTAATTAAGGGGTAGAGAAGTACTGGCTATATGAAGGTTTTCTCGGAACACAAGAATAATACAGTTATACGGTTGGCTGATTTTATATCGTGACAGATAGTGAACTGAAATAGCACTAACTAACACCACCTAACTAACTTGACGCCACGGGATAGATTTCGAACCTCCACCAATAGCCAAAAATGTAGTTTACACACGACAGTGTGTGATTATAATTAGCAAAATACAAATCCTTAGAATTTAGGTCTAACAACCTAAGAGTCGAATCTCAAATTACAGTGTAGGTAGAATTGAAAAAGAACAACCATAAACACGCTTTAAATATTAGTATATTTAATTGGGTTGTAATGCAATAATTTTTATACTAAAAGTAGACATTTAAATGAATATGTTGGACTTGTATTGGTTGATATCAGTGTGAAAGAAAAAACAATTATACTCTGTAATAATTTGTTGAATTCATTATTTAAGTAAAGATGTTTACCATTTTTTCCCTTAAGCAAAAAAATTACCAATTCCTGAAAATTTCTTAGTATTGATTTCGAATTGATAAAAAAATTTAAAATTTTAAAAAAAAAAAAAAAAAAAAAAAAAAAAAAATAATAAATTGTAAATTTAATTTTTTTAATTTTATTATTAAATTTTTTTTTTAAAAATTAATTTTTTTGAAAAAAACATTTTTTTGAAATTTACAACATATTTTTTTCATTTTTTAAAAGTATTTTTTTTTAACACTTTTCTCCAAATCTATTGAATATTTCTTAATTGAATTTTTGTAATAATTTCTTTTGTGTGTTATTTTACCATTTATATCCTTTTTTTTTTTTTTTTTTTTTTTTTTTTTTTAACATTATAAACATTACATTTAAAAAAACATTCACAAAAAATTCTGATTTCAAACGAAAAAATAAAAAAATATAAAAAAATTTTTAATAAAATGGTAAGACTAAATTAGGTGACTTAAATAGATCTTAAAAAAAAAAAAAAAACACAAAAAAAAAAAAAAAAATTATTAAAAAGATTTTGGAGAAAAGAGAACCTAAGTGAAAAAAATAAAAAAATTAAAAAAAAAAAAAAAAAAAAAAAAAACGCAAAAAACTCCAACGAAATGACGAACGAACCAAACATGAAAACCGAAACGAATTTCGAAAAATCGTTTTTTTTTTTTTTTTTTTTTTTTTTTTTTGAATAGATTTCAAATATCAACACAAAAAAAAAAAAAATTTATAATGTAATAATATAAAATAATAAAAATACACAATCAGTAAATCAAAGGAGGCGTGGCACATTTGATTTTTTTTTTTTTTTTTTTTTTTTTTTATAATATAATTAAACCGATCGATACAAAATTTGTCTTATTCGATAGATTGGACTTCCATCTATCAGAAAATACTGGTTTCGAAAATTCGATTTTTTGGTTTTCGTTAACTATGATCCCCCCTTAAAGGTTTAACATTTCCAGTGTTTAAAAACACCCAAAAAGTTAATATTTATATTAAAAAAAATATAGGTTCAAATGTATTTTTAAACTACTTCTGACTACAAGATTTTTTGATCGATAAATAAAAATGCATCTGTGCAAAGGGACGTAGTATTTTAACTAACAGAGCGCGCGAATTAGTAATTTTAAAAAGATTTTTCCTTATGCTCATTTTTGTTTCAGCAATTTATATTCTTCATTTTATTTTAAGCGCAAGATACTATCTTAAGTACCTTTAATAATAATCATTAGATAAAACATATGTTTAAACGAGATACCATAAAAGGCTATGCATAACTAAACAAAACAAACAAATGAGCTTAGTATAATATAACCGAAGTGGGTCATCAGCTAAAAAAGCCAGGCTCATTTCAGAAATGAGTGTTTTTCTCCTGTCGATAAGTTACGGTAGTGAAGCACATAAAATGAAGAAAAGTTATTAGGACGATTGAAAAAAGTGTCTTTCGAATCTCTGAAAACTACAAAAAAAATCTAACTAATAAATTGTTCCCTGTGTGGAAATGTGCGACAAAAAATCGAAGGGGGAAAAGGATCTAAGCAAAGAAATAATAATAATAATACGAAACTTTTTGAAAACAACGAGTGTTTTTTTCTTTTTGCCTGAAATAAATCTATAGCAACCTTTGTTTGGAGACAGAAAATTGGATATGCTACTTTGGGAAATAAACCTAGGGGAGACAATAATGTGTCATCTTGACAGAATTGTGAAAAAAGATTTGTTTATTGGGATATTATTTAGAGTTATAAACATTTAAAGTGTAGGCCAATGAATCTTAACTTATTTGATAATTTTAAGATATAATTTTCATTAAAAGTTTAGTCATTTAGTTTAAAAAGAATATGAGAGGAAAGCAGATAAAATATTTCTATATACATGTATAGTGATGCGAGTACAATAAAAAATAAACCAATGAAAGTTTTTTTCTAAGGAATATCTAATTTATATTAAAAAGAGTTTATGTTAAGTCAAACTGAAAAATAAATATTAAACTATGGTATGCCAAACTGAAAATTGCATATTATAAAGAGGATAGATGTAATTAACAATAAGCATTTTTATCGAAATCTTTTCTACAGCTAAGTGTAATTAAAAAAAAACTAATCCCCATAGTATTATGAACCAATTTTACAAAGCATTTATTCTATCCTAATTTGATCATACAAAATATAAAAACCGATTACTATCTTTCATGTACATTTAATTTCTATACTTATAAAAAATACTACTACTCTCAATTAAAAATAACCTAATGATTTTTTTATCATGAAACGAAATAAGTTTTTTTTCACAATAATGGAGAGTATTAAAAAATTACTGTATCGTATTTTTCTTTAATCATAAAAGGAAAATATTGGTATTGGAAATTAATACAACTTCGAAGTTTTCACTAAGTGGACAATGAAGAGAGTTACAAGTAAGAAATTGAAATTATTCAATTGATGCCCGCCATAGCTGTCCTCGCGCAAATTCTTTAATTAATTCGATACAAGTAATTATAGGTTTCGATATTTTTTCAGACGTCAATGGAAGAAAATTAGTTCCATTTTCATTAAGACATCATAAAATACGTAACTCATTCAAGCATGGTTTGCAATTTTAATTTTAGCTAAGCATAACTTAAACGAGTAAATAGGAATTCTTAACGCTAAAAAATACGATAAACGATAATCATATAATCATTTATGTTTATTGCTCGATTTTTTTAAAAATCTGATTTGAAATATGTCCTTTTATTTAAAACGAAACAAAAACGTTTTATTTTAATACATAATTCAATTCTTTTTTATTAAACGTAATTAAAAGTATCGTGAATAGATTAAATATCAGAGTGTTTGATTTTCGCATTTATAAATGTTTTGTTGCATTAGCATTGGAATTGTGTTAGATTAATGTGTAAGTTATCTAAGAATTATTCATTATTAACACATTTTATATAAAATTAATTTAGCTCTAAAGAAAATACATGTGCTTGCAAGGGCAGAAATTTGTTTTTTTATGCATGTGGATTATTTGAGGAATATAAAAAAAAGTTTTATTTTTGGTTTGGTCAGACTACTTTTGTATTATATTATATAATCACATCAAATGATTTTTTCAAAGAAATTGTTACTTCATTAAACATCCTCAGAAAAAACTTTCATCACTATTATTTATGTTTAAAAGCCATATTGAAAGCTCAAATAATTTTTGACAAAAGTTAAAAACGTAAAATATACATTGTAACAAAAAACAGTTTTAAACTACTGAATACTGAATTATTCGTTACTGCAATAGCCGTTTTAAAAGAAAATATTAATATAATATGGCTTGGTTGAATGTAAGATCGAAAAGTTATAATAAAGAATTTAAAGGGCCTAAATTTCAAAGGAATGCTTTATGTCTTAATTTCAGGAAAAAAAGTATATAGGGGCAAAGAATCGTAAAAAAACTGGAATATAGGGGAAGAGAATCGTAAAAAAAACTGGATTATACGTTAATAAAAAATATGCTTAGAAATATCAGCATAAAAAAATAAGAATCCATGCATGAAAAAAATAAGAGCCCATGTATTAAAAACTCTTGATTAAATGCAACAAAAAAGAGCGTGGGTCGAGCGTAGTGAAACATGACCACTTATGTATTATATCATTCACTTCACACACATACTTGAAGATTCTTATACGTATGAATCCAAAAGGTTCTGTGTTAAGGGGGATTTTAATCGTATCAATAGAATCAGTAGTCTACTTGGCTTATCTTGTTATTTAGTATTGAATAAGGACTACATTTTACTTTAGTTTTTTTTTTTTACCTAAGAACATATTTTTTATTTTTATTTTGCTCTCAGGTTAAAAAGAAAGTACCCTTTCATATAATTAGGTTTACAATTTTCTAAATTAGGTTTAATACAGTGTTTTTTGCAGATTGCTTGGAAAACTAAAAAGTTATAATTTATTGGAAATTTCACCTAAATTCTATCGAATTTTGTAAAAAAAACATCAGGTAAAACATGCATGAAACTAGTAAACTATTTATAAAACTCTATTCATTTACATGTATATCGAAAACTAATCTGTAAATTATTTATTTCTAAGTAAAGCATTAAATTAAGTCAATTTGATGCTTTTTTGTAATTTGTACTATTCGGAATGAAATTTTTTACATAAATTTACAGTTAATTATTGCAAAAACTAGTGTTGCATTTGTGCAGTAAAAACTAATTTTAATTTGGATGTTACTCTGCTCATGGCTAAATAAAGTTCTTAAATAAAAACAAATTAGGCCATTTATCTTGTTTACAATAATTTGCTTAATCTAAAAAGAATAAAGTGAATTGAATTATTTGAATATAAAAATGTTCATTAACCCTTTTGTTTAGATACATAAAAACAGAATCAAATAATATATGTTTTTTTACTAAAAAAATTATGTACTTATCTTTGCAGTAATATAAAGTGTAAAATAAAAAAATGTTGCATTAGGTATACAAAGAAAAAAATAGAGAAATGCATTACAAAAAACAAAAAAGACAGATAAATGTGTTTATTTGTTAGATCTATTAAGAAAAACTATATGTTTCGAATTCTGTTGCATAATATTATAAATAAATTATTTTATTCGGAGTTTAGATTGGTTTTATAATGTTAATTGGTAATCAGGTTAAAATATTACTTTAACGAATGCAGATACAGATATTCTTATTACATTGTCGCTTGTATGTTTAAGGATCAATGTGTGATAAAATTTGACAAATAAAGCTAACTTTAAATGTTCAATTATAAACTATACATTGAATTTTAAAAATTACAATAATTTGAAGTGAAAAATTATAGTGTTAAATTAATTTTTTCTTAAGTTAATTAATATTTTTTTAGCTCACATTTTGCAAGAAAACTTCTGAAACAAAAACAATACAAATTTTAATAGTTAAGAGTTTTTACTAGGAATATCTAAAAATGTATAGATAACTTTAATTTTATATGTATAAATTTATTAAATATTCTTTCGTCAATATTTTGAGACTATTTTAATACATTTAATCAATAATTTTGGCCTATTCATTCACTGATACTGTAACTCATTTTATATAGCACTTCTTGATCTGTCACTTATATTCCTTTCACACATGGTTTCTCCAAATTAATCGAATATATCGATCCCATATGTTCTAAGTTGAATGCTAAGAAAAGGAAACACAACTAAAACATCGCCGAAACAATTAAAACATAATAATCGCCACTCAAGTGGGCTCACAATTAAACCTAGCAGCTGGAGACGCCAATAGTCTACACGGTAAAAAGCCCATACATCGATCGGGAAAAAAAGAAACTGTACAAGAAATGAAAATACTGGAAATCGATAGCGCGAATAACATTGCAAAATAAATGGATCAAATTATTTTCCTTGGGAGATGACATCGGGGAAGACAGTTGGAAGAAGTGATATAAAAAAGCGAAGGAGCTGGAGATAAGAATGGGCATTACGGAAGAAAATTAGTTTAATGCAGTGAATGTACTCAATTGAATGTATGAGAATAAAAAGAAGTTGGTTCTATGATATTATCACAAGACTTATTCCTTTTTGATTCTCATGCATTCAATTATAAGAACGGTTCAAAAGAAGAATGATTGTACATTCTGAAGGAAAAACTGACAATTAAAAATATATCTACTAATTTATTGAGATGAGTAATGATTTTTTAAAGTTTAATAAACTAATAAATAAACAAATAAAACAAAATTGCTTTACAGTAATATTTATCTTAAATATTACTATAATCTAACTGTTATAACTGTGATTAATGATATATAATTGCTATCATTATTATTCAGCTATTAAAGTTGTAACAACAGTCCTTGTGAATTTTTTTTAATGATATTAAAATTTTTAGGCCCCTTTTAAAATAATTTTCGTTTTGTTATAAATATAAGTATAATTAAAACGGATAAAAAAATTTTAGGGAAAAGAGTCATCGGCGAAGTGAATTGGAAGAATTGATGCGCAAAAAAGGAGGAAGGATAGCTGGAGATAAGAATAAGCCTTGCTGAAGTAAATTAGTTTAATGCAGTTAATCTATCCAATTATGAGAAGGGTTCAAGAGAAGAAGAATGATTGGGATGAACATTTGGAGTGATTATGTCTTATGATGCTTTTAAATTTGATGTATAACAAAAAAAGTATCACTATAAGAAGCAGATAAAAAAAAATTAAAAAGTTTTTTATTTACTTTATAATCATAAAAAGTTAAAAGTTTTTAAGTAAAATATTACAGAGTTTAGTTATTGAAATTATCAAAAAACTTACACATTACTGAGTTAAATACAGCGCTATTTCAAAAAACATTCATTAAAAAAAACTAATTAATATAAATTAATGTTTTGTTATTCTTATGAACCAATCATGCATTTCTCTAATATAGTAAACAAGCATTTAAATAAGAACAATTTTGATTTAAATTATAAAATGCACTTCTTAATGACTTGATCTGTTTTTAAGGTAAGTTATTATCGATTTGTGTGTCCTTCACAATACTGCACCACCCATTAATGTATGCAGAATTTTAAAGCATTAAGTTAATGAAATACTTCTAAACAATGCCTTCTCACACTAAAGAAAGAAAATTGTGTTTCTCACGTGACAAAAGAAGCCGATGTTTTGAGACCTGAGGCACTTGGTCAGTAATTAATAATAATAATAAAAGTTGCATCAAAACAACTTTTTGGTTTGAACAACGTTATGAAAAGTTAATTAGTAGCTTATTTTTATCGGGATTATTTAGAATTTATTTAAAGTAAGAAAAAATTACCGAAAAATAATATGTTACAAAAAATTTCACAAAGAGTTACGGGAAAATTCAATTGTAAAAGTTATAATAATAGTTCAGAATATACATTAATTAATAAAATCCTTTTGCAGGCAAATTTGTGAAGTAGCTTTTCTAAAAGAATTACAAATTATTATTTAACCAATTCGTAGATTTTTTAAGCCTTTGAATAATGCAGAAGAAAAAAGTGAAGTGAATTCCAGTGAAGCTTAACAATAAAAAAAGCTTAACTATCAGTTAATTAATTTTTTTCTTAACCTTAATCCTGTGAGAGACGGGACTTATAAAATAGTCAACAGTCAAAGCCTAACAGTCAATTGTTAGACTTTCCAGTATTTTTTTAAAAAATAAATTTGCATGTAATTTTATCAAATTTTAAAATTCAAAATTTATAGTAGTAATACAAGATGATCTACAACAGAAATGTAATTAAATTTTTTAAGATAGTAAATCTTAAGGTAATTTTTTAAAACTTATTAAATAAAAACAACTGTACACTTCAGCCAATTTGATCCCTCAGAGGGTTAAAAAATGTTGCCTAACACCAAAAAAAAATATTAAATTTTTCTTTCATTAAAAAGAATTCAATTCCAATATATTCATATTTTTACCAAACCTTACACCGTAAACAAACACCAACAAATGAAGAAGAGAATATCCAGCCGCATCGCATCAAAAGGGACATTTTTGACAACAGATACTGTTTAAGGTTAGTCACACGAACAACTTAAACAAAAAAACAAAGAGCCAAATCGGGACACGGCGGCGGCCAAAATCCGAAAAAAAGTCTTCGAAGAAAACAAATAAAGCAGGAGTAGACAGGAAATAAATCGGAACCTCTTCTGAAAGTGTGGCAGAAAAGCTACTCCCATTCAGAAACTAAATGTCACTTGGAAAGATTACGATGGGTTTGTTTTATGTATTTATGGGGTAAGTCATTTTTACGGGAACAATTAAGGAGCATATTAATTTACGGCGTCATTTGTTGTTGATAATCTGATCGGAGGATTATTACTTAATATGTGGCTTTGTTTTTGGATACATGGTTTAATTTGGTCTATTCAGTGTTGAGGAGGGTATTTTGTTTGGGAATTGATCTTGCTTAGGATGCATGTGGGTTGTTCATATTTTATAAATTTTTTTTTACATTAGAAATCTCATAAAATACTGATACAAATTCATTTCATTACAGACTATTAGTTCTTAAATAAATTGCTTTTAAATAACTTTATTAATTAAGTTAGATTAACTAAGATTTTTTTTGCTTAACATTAATCTGCATAAAAAAATTGAAGTTAAAAAAACTAACAAGATTGTTAAATGTATTAAAATAAATAAAAACAATTGACAAAAACTTAACCCTTCCAAACTTCGTTTTTTTATTCAATTCATAACGTTTTTTTTCCCTCCAAAAATATGTTTCAAATATAACTTTAAAAATTAACAAAAAATAAAATGTATTATTTATCTACTCTTTGAAATTGATATAAAAAAAGTTGAAAATATTTGATAAGAAAAAATTTTTACATTACAAGTAACACAATATTTTAGGCATGAATTTTTAAAAAGCACCTTTAGATTTATGTAAATTATTTTTTATTTAGCTTTTTGTCTAAAATGAACGTATGAAATAGTCAATAAAAAAGATTACTTACTTTTTTTCTAGTGGACCAGTGAGGAAAGATTAAATTACTTATCTCTTCAACCGCTGCTTAATTAACGCATCGGAAATATTTCCTAAAAAGTATTTTTTAGGGGTTTAACGAAATTTTAATTTGAGATAGATTGACACTTAATATTTTTTAAAACATACTTTTTAATTGAAGCAAAATATTGCCTCATGACTATCAGAAGCTCACATCTGAACTGCACACTCACACCCAAAAACTGACGCCCAGAATCCATCCCTACCGCACAACCATCCACAAAAAAATCCGCATCCGGTTCCACCAGGCATCTTACCCAAACAAAACTGATAAGATGTAAGAGAGGGAATGAGAAAAAAAAGAGTTAAAGGGATGTCTCAAGAAAAAAACTTTCTGACCGCTTTCTTAACCCTCTCCCTGGAAGAAAGAAGGGGCTGCAAAAAAACTCTTGGATGATGCTCGCAGTTTTCCCAAGAGTTCAACGTACATCGTGTCATCAGCCTCTACCGCAGCTGGCACGACCCAAAGGTTTCCGTCCTAGGAGCGAAAGGATTGCCGCAAAAAAAGGGTTCGAAAAAACTGGGAAAAAGGGGTAACGTTCAGTGACCTGGGCCCGTAGAGCGCCAAAGAATAGCGAAGAGAGTAGCAGTAGTGGGGAAAAAAATTGCTCGGCCGGGGATATGTATAGGGGAAAATGCCACCGAACTTTTTACCCATTGCCTCGTCCCCGCTTTTTTGAACATTGCTCAACACCTGTCAAAGGGTTGAAGAACCCGGCCGGAGTACACCAGGTTCAGGAGTTGGTTTTATAGGAGAAATGTACCCAAAATGTACTTCGGAAGTGGAAATGCAGGAAAGAGAGGTTAGGAAGTGGAAGTTGGCCAGTTGAGTTAGTGAAAATGCAGGAAAGAGTAGTTAGGAAGTGGAACCCAATTTAGTTGGTGAAAAAAGTCTTAAAAATATACAGATTACTTGAATAGTGTTAAATGATATTCTGTTCACAAATTTAACCGGGTAAATTTTTATTTTCGTTTAATTCTACATTTAAAATTTCATTATTGTTTTAAAATTATAAATCATTTTTTTTCAGAACATTTTAAATTATTTTGACAATTTTTTAAAGAAATATTGTTTTTTATTAATTTTAAATGCATTTTATTGCTTTCATCATACGTGAAAACGAATATAAAATAGTTTTAATGCAATTTTTAATGGAAAAACCTAAATCAAATAATATTATTTTTAAATTATCTTAAAATACAGAAAAAATTTCGATATTTTAAATTATTAAACAAAAACTCTCAACCTTTAAACTATGTTTTTTTTTTAAATGTAAAGATTAAAAAAAACCTTAAAACTACAAAATAGGTTCCTATTTATAATTAATTAACAAAATACAATCGAATGAAGTCTTAGTAAGTAAACACTACAATCTGTTTGAATAAAAAACTTATTAAAGATATGAATATTAGAACATAGTGATTGAAATATATTCACCATGTATTGCCCCACCCCTTCATTATATACAATATCCGGTTCGCGTGTAAGTTTTTCTTTTAAAATTCGTTTATGTATCAGAAATTGTTTTTTTTGTGTCCTTTAAAAAAGGCAATTTCCAGATAAATTCAATAAATAGGAATAAAATTTACTTATATGAAATTAAATAATTGGCAATACCATTAAAAAACTTTGAATTTAACGAATTTTCTAAACAACTATCTTAAAATACGCACAGGAGATGAAATTGAAGAATAAGACTGGAAAGCCCTAACTTTAAGAAGTTAATGAAACGTTGGATAAATAATTTAATTGGATTTGAGTAAAGTTGAGCAAAAGAAATGGAAAACTAAGAAGCTAATTAGAAAGTATTATAAAACAAAGTAAGCGAAATAATAAGATTAGGCTATCTATGAAAATGAAAAAAAAAATCCTATTGACTTAATCTTTATATAGAGTTTAATTTAAGGTTAAATAGAAACGGTTAATATTGTTTTACTTCTTTTCGATTCAAATTTTGCCATTTGAATTGTATTACTTCGCCTTTAAAAAATATTAAATATACAAATGCGAATTAAATGTATTAGTAAATCAATTCAAAGCGAATTACTTCCCTTTTCAAAGATTATAAATGAAAATCTAAACATGTTTTATAGAAATCAAATTTAAATTACAAAAAATGTGTCAAATTTTAATATTACACAAAATGTAATTAAAATACATATATAGACGAATTTATGGATGTATAAAATTTGTATAAATGGTGGATGCATGACTATATGAATGAATGAACATTTATTATCAATACAGTTTTACAAATTGTCATTTTTTTTTAAAAAAAAAAGCAATTGTTTTTATTTTTTGCATGCACATGTTGTATACGTAATTATCGCATTAAAAAAACATTGTTTTAGAAAGTTTGGTCCAGCGTTACCAGATTTTTGAACTTAATAAATATTACGTTTCCTCTGAAAAAATACTACAAAATACTACGATGAGTTTATAGCACTCGTGTAGCTCTAGTGCGACGATAATTCTAACCTAACCTAACTACGATGAGTTTCAAATGATGGCGCCATGGCAAAAGAAGGAAACTGTGTTAACTTTTCTCCAGATACCAAAATGTTAAATTTATTTAATTCTGATATGTATTCTTGAATGTGATATATTAAAATGTAAATATATATATTTTTCAATTTGAATTGTTTTGAGTCTTTTTTTTTAATCTTACAAAAAATGCCACCAAAATACTACTTGTACGTGAAATACCACAAAAATACTACATCACCGATTTTTGGGCAAAAAATACTACCGTAGTATCAAAAATACTTCATCTGGCAACGCTGGTTTGGTCAGTATTTTTATATTTATATATTAAAAGGTTGACAGTGAAAATGGTGATACTTCACTTGAATGTTTATTTTATGTCATTAAATCAAGTTCACAAAAGCCCCAAAAGTAGCAATAACTAAAAATTTAATAACAACTGACAATACAGAACTGCCTTTAAAAGCAGAGGAATATAAACTTAAGACATCATCTTCCCCATAACCTCATGAAACAATAAAAAGTTCATGAATAGTTTTTGACAAACTTGTAACCAACGATTTTGAAATAAAAAAAGTTTACACATTTGTTTAGATTAATACACATATTTTTTTTTGACAAAAAACGTTCCGTGGTATTTTATAAAAAAACATCTTCAACAAAATAATGGTTTTCTCCTTCCATAGGTATCTATTGCAGTCCATAATTGACAGTCACATAGATTGTTTAAAGTCAGTTAAAATTTTATCAAATCAAAGTAGAGTTACTACCCTGAACTAGATCTTTTGTATGAATGAGATTCAAAACGTTAATCCATTACAGGCTGTATCAACTACAGCGAAATTTGGAAGGTAGCCAGGATCAGTGATAGGAATATCTTAAGATCAGATCGAGTTAATTTCATAGTTTTTATGTTTCGCCTAAGAAAGGTACTGTGGGGAGAGAGAGATAAGAAATCATGTGGAGTAGCTACTACTTTTTTTTAATTAAAAAACAAATGACATTTTTTTCTTTTGCACGGAAGACACATATTATATGGCTGCGAGGAAGTTTTTTTTCAAGTTTCTGAATTGCAGTAGGATTTACCATTGCTTTTGAATTCTATATCACGAATACTTTTAAAAACATTAGATTTTTTTAAATGTGATAAAATATTAAATTGATAAAATTTATTATAAAGTTTAAAAAACATTTAAACTAAAATTAAAACATTTTAAACTATTTTTTAATCTATGAGTTCAGTTATTTTATTTTTTATTAGTTTGTAGTTAGGTTAATTTTTTTTTATGCGCAACAATGTTTTCAGAATATTTTGTGAAACAGGAACATTAAATGTTTGCTTCTATGGTTGTATATTTACGTTTTTTTACAACCTATTTTTCTACTAGAAAAGGTATTCATGAGATGCTTATGGAGTCAAACGTTGTTTTTTTAGGATACCACTTAATTAGTTTGTATTTGATACACGTGCTATGATTTTAATGACTTAGATCTTATAGTCTATGCCTTTGTAACTGATAAACTCCAGCAGAAAAAAATGAGATAGGTTAATGTTTAAGATTGTATTTAGAAGCCATTTTTTACAATATTAAAAAGTATGTAGAAAAAATAAAGCTATCTACTTATAAAAACCGCAGTAAAAAGATATTGAGTATTAAAACGTATGTGTACTTAAAACTCTAAAAGGGTTACGTGCAAAGTTATTTTAGTGCTTATGCAAAAAACTTAAAATATGTATAAAAACAAGCCTCTAGCTGATGGTAAATCGGCATCTTTATTTCGAAATATTAAAAAAAAAATAGCCTAGCATATAAAACACATATTTTAAAGGATAAGTCCCAGCAGACCTAACTTAATATAAAGAACAGAAAATTTAAGAAAGGTTACCTTAAATTAATTAAAGGTAGTTTTTTTGCATAAAATTCTTAGCAAATCATATTTATCTGTAGCATTTTCGGGTTTTTAAAATTTAAAAAATAGATTTTTGAAACTTCTATTTTTTTAATACTGCGCACAAAAAAAAATACACTTTTAACTATACACATTTCTAAAAGAATAAACTTTCAAAAAATATGCCCCATAATATAAAAACAAATTGTTCGTAAATTTACCTTGTACAACCGTGTTCGTAACTAAAACTTTAAAAGGGTTACTTACAAAGTTGGTTTAGTGTCCGCATTGTCAAAACGCAAAAAACCTCTAAGTATACTAAAAAGACACTTCTAACTCACATGAAAATTATCCCCGACTCTCCAAGGTTGAAAAAAAATTCAACGGAAAAAATTCATATCATACTACAACGGAAAAAAAAATTCATATCATATTTTAAAGTGTAAGGTGAAGTGTGTGTCCCAGAAGACGTAACTTAATAGAAAGAAAGGAGAAGAGGGGTTAGGCAAACATCCCTTTCAAACAAAACGCGTGAAAAGATGAAGATGTGGGTTTGCTTAACTCGAGTATTTTTATAACAAACATGAGGAATTACCATTTAGAAAAATACTAGTGTAAGATGCTCTTTTGAATTTTTCTTTAACCTATGCATGAATGTTAAAAAAATTAATAATAATAAACTTGGAAGTTTCTATCTTAAAAATAATGTGTACAATGGCATTTTCAGTGCATATTTGGGAAGGATTTTATGATTAACTAATTTTTTTTTTAAAAATCGCAATAACATTTAAATGTATTTTTATATTGTTAGTATTATATTATTTCATATTAATTAATAAGTTTCACATGGTCCCATACAAAAAAATAAAAATATATTTAATTGTTTAAAAAAATATTTTCTAGCATTTTGGGTAGTTGGTTTGGTTGGTTAGACATATATTTTCAGGCTTGTGTGCTTGGTCAGAGACCCGCTTATAAACCTTGCATTTCGGATAAAATTGTTGGAAACTTATAGTAAACAAATAACTATACCATCCCTCACTTTTTTTCTTGCTTGGTTGAAAAAAAAATTGATTAATCATAAAAAAATTATTGTTATTTTATTTTTCATTTTATTTTTCAATTAAGTTACGCTATACACAACTTCCATTGTGTTTGAAACAGTCGTTTTATTTTTAGATACTGAAGTAAACATAAAATATATAATCTGACATATAACTAAAATTTCAGCACTAGAGTGAAAAAATTTTTTTCGTAGACATTATTTGAACCACCAACGCATCTTCAATGTGACAAAAAAGATCAATCTAATGACTATCTTCGGAAAAATTTAATTATTCGTTACAGATACATCAGTGCTAAAAAAAGCTGAATTCTGATTTTTATTGAAAAATTGAAAAAAAAAATAGTTATTGAAAAATATTAGGAATAACTATTTTCTTATTGGCATTGTTTTCTCTTCAACTATTCATTTTTAAACCACATTACCAATAAATTCTTCCCACTTAACTTCCAAACTAAAAATACCACTCTACATCCATGCAGCAATTGGCAACACTTTTTAAAGCAGTTTCAAATCTCAACAAGCAAAACCATGCACCATGCATCATTCCAATGCTAAAACTGCTTTAGCATGCTAGGACAGAACACTTACTTGTACCATTAGCATTCCTTGAAAGAATCCGGCTGCTAGAAGATCCGGTAGCTGCTGGAACTGCAGCTGGTGTTGGCAGGCCACTGGGGCCCGGACTGGGTCCAATAACGGGTCCCGGACTCGGTCCATGACCGGATCCTGCGGCCGGACCCGGGCCGGATCCACTGTCGGGTGTAATTGGAACGGGGCAAGAAGTACTTATGAAGTCACGGACTTGCTGGTCCATAGACAAAGTAGCACAAGAATCTGGAAAGAAAGAAAAATGACTCTCAGTTTGTGTATCGACCAGCACCTGATCCACCATAAGACCTATAAATTCTGTTAAATGTTTTAGACCCCTGAAGTTGATTCTAAAAATTTCTGAGATCCCACTTTGTTTTTAGCTTAGCTTGGCTTCGACTCGGACATGGACCTAACATGATTGGTTTAATCGATGTTATAAGAAAGCCGACAAAATGGTAGCAGAAAATATGAAGTATTGGTCAACTGTCATCATCTTTACAGGGAATTATATACAACTTTTTCTGTAAAGGGGCCAACAAAATTAGTTGTGCCTATAGTCTGAATTTTCCTTGTATCGAGTATGTATTTTTCTTTAGCAAAGGGAGGGCCCAAAATACAAGTGAATCAAGTCCACTTTTTGTCATTTTCGAGTTAGTATACATTCTTAAAACAAAAGAGTGAAATCCACTCCAGTTGGAGAAGTGCATTTTAGACACCGTAAAGGCATGCATATTTACTCAGACTGAGTTAAAATCACTCGTTTGGAGTGATCCTGTCGGAGGTTTAACACACAAAGGATCCACTCCAAAAGGAGAAGTGCATTTTCCAGTCTGGAGGAGTGAAATCCACTCAGACTGAGTTAAATTAGGAGTGTTTGTTTTAAGAGTGTAGCAATCGTATGTATTAACGATGTCGAATTTCATTACAATAATGAAAAAAGTCCTACTTCGGAACTTTTGAAGTTTAATTTACATTAAGAAAATGTTAGGAGGTATTTATGTTATAAAGCTTTAACTTTAGCTTAAAGAAGCTTCCGATGGCTTTGGTTAACTTGTATTCTGAGCCCTCCAGTTAAAGGTAACATAATTGAAGTATCGGACATTTTTCTTATTTGTATATATTTTTTTAAATTTGGTACTGGTAGGTCTTTTTAATTTCTTACTTTCAGAAATGTATATAAAATTACAAAGAAAATGCAAATTACTTATTAGAAAAGTCAAGTTTAGGTATTTTGATTATCTGATTATCTTATACATGAATTAAACATCATTTTAAAAGTGTGAAATATTGAACATTGTCAACTAGTTAAAAACAAGTCTTTAATAATCATCGAATTAAAAAGTAAATATTTGAATTATCACTAACAATCAACAAGTTTTTTTATATGATACTTCATACTGCATTTATGTGTTTCTATATGAAGTAAAATGTCAATTACTCTTATTTAACAAGTATAATGTTTTTTTTTTACCAACTGACTAGAATAAAACTTTGAAAGATAGCTTTGAATTGTATTCTGTCTTTCTCACTCAGAATTAAATCATCACCAAGTATGTATTCTACTTTGTATGGATATAAGTTACTACCATCTAATGAATAAATGTTACCCAGTAATATTAGTTAAAATTCGAGGCGTATACCAAATATATAAAATTCTGTTAAATTGTTTCCTTTTATTTTACACAAACTGAATTTCCTCATTTAAAATGTCACTTCTAACTAACAAAGTTCTTTCTCAAAAGATTTTGAACCAAAGAATGCTTTTTTAGCAATATCAGCCCCTCTCTTTGGAGTCGCTTAATTATTTAATTAAAATAGTTTTTAGCAAAAAAGTTTACTTTACAAGGAGAAATGAGATTTGGCATTTGCTATTAATTTTCACAATTAAAATTTCTATCCCAAAATTTAAATAAGTTACAATGTTTATCTCAAAAGGCCTATGAATGTGATAGTCACAATTAACAAAAAAAAAAACTGATATTTAAATATTTAAATTGAATTTAAAATTCCCCAAATATGTATTCCGGTACTGCAGTAAATTGCGGCTTACATGTAATGTTTTTATTTGTTGTGGTTGCAATAACTAAATTTTTCGCTGTCGAAAAACACAAATTTAAGGTAATGGCAACATAAGGGTAATATCTTTCAAATATGAATAATTTTTACAAATACATTTAAAAAAAAAATATTTTCTGTTATAAAAATTTAATACGGATTCATTTCTAACCAAATCTGTTTTTTAAATAGTATTTTTACTTTCTTTTTATCAAAAGGAGTTGTTTCATGATAAAGTTTTTAAGATTATTTTATAAGCTGTTTTATTTTGATATATATATAATCTCTACCCTTTAACATAGTTTTATAGTTGAATTTATTTATGATTGGCATAAATGCACAGAAAAAACGTGATATTTTAAGCATTTTTGTAAATAAATACTAAATGTCATAAATTCAAAATTTCGCAGACTTATGATATTACTATTTTAAATAATATATAAATAAATAAAAAGTAAAACTAATTTTGAACTATGTTTTGCATTATCTCTATTTTGTAAATAATGTGTTAACCTAATAATGCGAAACAGTTTTTTGAGCTTCAAATTCATGTTGTGATAAAAAAAAACAGCGGAAACTAGAAATGTGATAAGTATCAAAATACATTGTTTATATTCTTAAAAAAATATGTATATTTAAATGCTTCGAAAAAATAACGAAATTTAATTTATTAAGTTCATTAATAGCTAACTTTATATTATTTGATTAAAATTTTATAATATGAATGCAAACAATATTTTCTTAAACATTAAATTAATACCAAAGTAATGTAAATGTACATTTTAAAAATCAGTTAAATATACTTTACTGGCATTTAAAATGTCGTATTAAATTTTTTTTCATGAAGTATGTTTACATCAACAAGTATGTTACATCAACAACTACTTTAGTGCATAAAGGGTTGATTTATTGACATTGAGTTAATACTGTATCAAGTTTTTTTTTATGTTAAAAGCAAACTTCTACAATAAATAAAAAAAACTACTATTTTTTTATTAAATATTATTTAGATTTTTTTTATCTTTAACAATTATGTTTATTTAGTTTTAAAGATTTTAAAAAAGATAAACAAAAGAGCTTATTCATAATTCGAAAAACAAATGAGCACGGAGTTTTAAATCGAAATATATTTTGATGAAGCGGTGAAATATTGAATTTCATGCATTTATTTGATAAATATTATCAATAACATTGCGTCAGTTATTTTAATTTGATTTTTGATACTTTGAGAACTTAACATTTACAGAAGGATTTATTATAGGTGAGTTGAAAGTTAAAATATTATGATAGAAATATGCTATAAATTCACCGACTTTGAAAGGTAAATAATTAATTAAATGTAATTAAATTTAAATTACTAAAATGTCTGTAACCTATTTAAATTTTTTTAAAGTAAATAGTTGGAACTGTACAATGGAAATCAACGCCGAAAATTATTAATAGAGTAACCAAGTTTTACCAATTTTCATTTTATTATTCAATTTGAATTTTATTTGCATGCAATACAAGTGTTGCTTAATAGATTGGACCAAATAATTGAAATAAATTGTCTTTAGAAACTTTGCAGTTTTTGTTAAATTTCATATTTCTAGCTGATGGTATAAGCTGAAGTTCTTTTTATAAAATTTGCATGATCACAATATTACAAATTTAAAAAACTCAAAAGTACTCTCTCAATTTTAATGCTTAAAATATCAGTTTATACTAGTATTTGAATATTTTCCTTCATTGGTTGATACTTATTTGCTTTTGTCAAGATATAAATTTATATTCTAAAGCATAAGTATTTAACAATATAATATCAGTTTTTATTTTTTAATTTATCTTAATTTTTTTAAAAAAATCTATGATGAAATTTTTTAAGTATGAAGAATTTCAAATAAAATATCAAACCTGTCAAGTAATTAAAAATAATTAACTTAAGAAATTAAAAATTAACATTATAGTATAATTAAAATAATAGTTATATAAAATTAGTCTGAATGATTATCAGCTTTAGTATTATATCGAATAATTTTAAAGCTTGTTTATTGCTTAAAAAAATTCTAATAATTTTCCCAATGAATATTATTGTTAAAATATCTTAAAACTTTATTTTAAAGTAAATTATAAGAAATAAAAATTAAAATTAAATAAAACTACAGTAAAATAATTACATACTTTTTTTGTAAGAGAGTTTCTAAAAGTTAAAGTAAAAAGAAAGAGTCCTTTGAATGTGCTTAGTATTTTTTTCAAAATATATTGTGAAACGAAAAAAATATTTCAGTCTAATTTTATTAAATATTTTAGTTATAGTTAATTGCATTACGTGAATTAATTTTAAAGATTGAGTTAGAGTTCTACTTAAAAAACAAGAAGATAAAAGTTTTACTTAAAATGTAAGAAAATTCGTTTTAAGTTATAAGAAATTTTTGTTAAAGTATTTTCCGAGTAAATTTGAAATATATATATAGGCAAAACAAAAATCTAAAGAAAAATTTCCCTGATAGTTTGTTTTCATTTGCAAATAGTTTCTTACAAAAACTATCGTATGTACTAGTTCAAAAGTATAAATTTAGTTTTACTTTAAAAAAATGCGTATATTTTTGTGTTTCGTTGTCCTTTTTAATGAAATTTACAGAAAAAACAAATTTTAGATTTACGATCACATTGTGTTTCCTTCAAAGTGTTGCATCAAAATAATAGCGAGAATACTACACAACATAGCAGTTGGGATTTTTAAAATTGTTTGTAAATTTTTTGATCTCGTGTTTTTCATGAATGACACGCATTAAACAAGTTCTCATGCGTATTACCGAAAGCACATTGATTAACACAAATTTTGTAAGAAATAGTCAACAATTTAAAATAAAGTTTGTAATTTTGATGTAGGTTGGAAAAATATATAGTTAATGTTAATGCGCATTTGTTGTTCATTCATTTAATATAGTTTTATTCTTATTTTAAACTTATAAGAAAATTTCTGCAATTGCAACTTTTAAAATGTAAAATTGGAAAACTAGTTAATATATCCTTATGAAACTCCTTTATTCAAAATTTAATTATATGTTATAGTATAATAATTTTATGAATGATATAGTACAGAGTTTAGCTTATGTGTTTTGCGATAGAAAATGCTTTAGAAAAGTTGAAAATATATGGAAGAAAATAAAACAATTGGCACAGTTTCAGATTCTTTTTAATATTAGCGCTTGATTCTTATTTTTTTTTTGTCAAAATAAAGAAGTGTTTGTAACAAGGAACGGTCACTTAGAACTGCTTCCACAGAAAATTTATGCGTTAAACAAAAGCGCCAAACCGCCAAACACATCATTTAGTTCTCTATAAATTTTAATCGTCAAACTTAAATACTTTCAACGGAAAATCACTAATAATATATTGATTTTTTTGGATTTCGAACAATAAATTTGAACAAAATGTCATATAAAATACGATATTGAAAGTATCTATTACTTTCAAAACATGACTAAACGAATTGAATTCTATTGCCTTTAAAAACTAAAGACAACGGGAAATTTCCAAAAGGTATAATTAGTATTAAAAACTCATTATTATATTAATTAAATGCTACATGTAAAAAAACATTCGTCTGCTTTTTAAAATTTAAAAAAGAACATTTTGTGCCTCTTTCTAAACAAACAATATGAGCCACAAAGATTCTCATTGTGACATGTATTATACTTTATTGCAAACAAATTTATGCATCACAAAAATAAATACTTTTGTATGTTTCATTGCAAATTGTGTTCAAAAATAAGTACTTTTAAAATTTCATTCATTTTTGTTTGATTGTTGTTAGGGGCAATGACAATTTATTTCTATTTCAAATGGCTTTCATATGCTTTTAAAATGCTGATTAAATTTTCTAGATATTTTAAAAATAATAATTGAAGTGCTTCGAAATCAATTTTTTTTCCTGAGATTTTTAAAGAGTTCTAGTTTCAATCCATTGGATTTTTTTTGACGTATCAAGCTTATTTTTATCATTTGTTAAAGTTACTTATTCACTTACATTTATGTCATTTTATAAAAATTGAATTGTTAATCTACTCATAAGATCTCTTTATCGTTGAAAATAGGTTTCTAACTGTTTTTTCATGCAATAAATTTAAGCAAAACCTTATAATAAAGTTCATAAATTCACAAATAAAATTTGATTGATTAAATTTTACGATAGTTGGTTAATAATTAATTAAATTGAAATGTTACAATGGAGTTCATTAAGTTGTGTACAATTTATTTGATTAATTATATTTTACGATAATTTGTTAAGGCGATTGGAAAAAGGAATTAGTCTCCAACTCTAAAAGCTTTCACAAACAAAAACAAACATTCGTTAAACTATTCTCCTAAACAAAATAAAGCCATCTTCTCTTTCAAGTTTTATTTTGTCAGATGTTTATACTTTTTAGTGATTAACTTAAATTTTCTTTACAGCTTTTTAAATTCAGACATTTACAATGAAAAAAAAAACAACCATTGAAAATTTAAAAAAAAATCGAAAATTATTAAAAATGTACGCACAGTTTAGAAATAATTATTGCCATTCATTTCCCTTTTTATTGTTAGCTTTAATTACGTGTTTAAATGATAATTATTAAATATTAAATTAAATATTACTTACATGATTCTGTTAACTGACGATGACGGTAAATACTTTTAACATATCCGCCAAATGATTGTAGGCAGAACGTACAGAATAATCTACATTATCCTTGCATATTATATTATCTGAAAATAAAGAAAACACAATGAATAAAAGTACAATAATTTACATACATTTTACATTGCTAAGACTTATTCAAGAAAAGTTATGCATTAATTAAGATTAAGATATTAGTAATAAACTTGATTTTGATGTTGAATTTATAAAACGTTGTAACTTAGACATTGTATATATTTTAAACTTTACAAATAGTCATTTGATTACGATGCAATATTTTGAACAAAAAATTAGATTCACGAAAAAATAAGTGGGGATTCGATTGGCAAAATTTTTTTTCACAGATTAAATATCGTTGAAAAAGTTAAATATTTGTTTAAAAAAAAATATGATATTGCACAAAATTATTAGAGTTTTGTCTTGATGTTTACTAAGATTTAAATACTCATTTGAAATGGAAATTTATTAAAAATAAAAACAATTTGTTGTCAAACTACTAATAAAATATAATACTACAATTAAAATATAAATTCAAAACAAAAAAAAATAATAAATGCCAAAAATTATTGAATATAAATTTAAAAGTAAAAGTAAATACGATAAATTATTATAATATAAATTAATTATATTCCCATTGAATTTAACGAGATCGTCGTATTTACTTTATTTATTTAAAACAAAAAAGTTGCAATTACCAATAAAAAATGAATCGAAAATAAAAAAAAAAATCCAAAATAAACTAAAATAATTAGCAATATATCAATAAATAAAACAAATCCCGAAACCGAAAACTACAAAGACCGATACGCCAGTCCAACATGTTTACTCCGCCACGCCGCAAAAACAATGTAAACACGTACCGAAACCGCTAGGCTGCTTAAAAATTGGCGGCAAAAGTTGGGCGCGACCAACCAACGATCCTTTGGCCACCTTCGACAAGAAACTGCGAAAGCTCTGGCGAGATTGAGAGAGAGCGGGGGGGATTTTTTGTCACGCAATTGTATCCCTACGCGCGTGTGCTGAAAAAGCGGCATCGATCCACGGATAGAACGGCCCCACTACAGCCACGACATCTGACGACCAAAAGAAACAGCAGCGGTTTTAACCCTTTAGCAACCGAGACGGCGTTTCGGGGGAAAAAATGTGAAATAGGTTTTTTTTTAGATATATTTATGAAAAAATATAAAATTACAGTATAAAATTGAGATATATAAAAATATTTCAGTATATATATTTTTTGGGGAAAAATTAGTTTTAAAAATACTAACTTGAAAACAGAAAACAAATGCTCTAAAAGTTATTAAAGAAGAATTAAATTTCCCGCCAAGAATAAAGTTTTCAAAGTTTGGAAAAGCGCGAAACTTGTTAAGCGCGCGGAAGTCGATTCTTTAACCCTTTCGCTCCAGATCCATTTAACCCTTTGAGCACCAACTCCGCACGCGCCGGCCGTTCTAAAAACGACTAGATCGATTTTTATCTCTTCTCTGCAGTTTTTTTTTCTCTACTTCATTTCTATCGACCCAACACAGCATCAATTTTTAAAAATATATCACTGGTTAAAATTAATTGAATAATTTCAAAATTGAAATTTAAAAAAAAATTAAGGAATTAAAAAAAAAACTTTAACACTCACCGGTGTTTTTGTTGATGTGCAATGAAAACAATGCCGGCAATCCTTTAACTCTTTAACGAGGGTCTGAGGAGGACACTTTTCCAAAGTCGTCTGCCCAGTTCGTCTCTTATGAAACTAAAGAACATCATCTGTTCCGTCCTCACCCCAGGAGCCGAAAAAGGGGTGAGGGAGGGTACTATGTCGTCACTAGACAGTGCGTCACGATCCTGTGATTGGTCCCCGCACCCCACGTGCTGGGTGTTTCTCGGGGTAGAGCGGCTAATGATGACGTAGAGGGCGGTACGGCCGGGGTTGCCGCACCCCGTCGCCAAATGCAAGAAACCGCCGAAACTCTTTTCACTGCGCACATGAGCGGGGTTTCTTATGCTGCACAAAAAAAGGGGGACGGGAAGGCTGGCGCATTTGGCACGAGATGTCTGTTTGGCGAGAAGATTAAAGAGATTTTTTTGGGTGAAAGGGTTGTTGCGTTTGTTGTGGCTCGGTTTTTGAACTTTGAGGGTTTGTTTTGAGAGCGTGTATTTAGAAATGCTGAGTTGGTTTGGTGAGAGTGTGAGGTTTTTGATTGGGATCTGTATAGTGATTTTGAATGATAGTTGTTTGAGATATTTTGTGGATTATGATTATTGATATTTATTTGTTTTATCTATTTTGTTTCATTTTCGGTGGATTCATATAGTTTTGGATATCATTTGATCCTTTTTCGTTCTCTGTTTTACTTGGATTTTCAAGGTTTTGTTTATTATTTTGTTGTTAAGGTTAGATTGCTTTCCTTCGGATCAAGTATATTTTATTTCTTCATGTATAAAGGGAAATTAAACTAAATTTGCGGCTCTTAGATTTGTCTCGAGATGCAGTTTCTTTACTTGCATGATTGCTTAACTTAAAGTAACGAGGGAAAAAACATTGCTAATAGATTTCAAATGTAAACAATATTTTCTTTCTTTAAATTTACCTTTCTCTGTTTGTTAATCTAACAGAAAACTGTATAGTATTAGTTTTATAATAATACTCCTAGTGTTTCTCTATTATAGTTTAAAGCACTGCATTTAAAACGTTTCGAGGTATGGTGCATTTGAGTGTTTCTCTATGTATATCAATCGAAGACATATCTTTAAATTTTCCTGACTATTAGAAAAAATTGTGGCTGCATGATTGCATCACTCTTAGCCAGACTTGTAAAACAAATAAAGTCTCTAAGTTTATAGCAAGCTTTTTTCTTAGATCAGGTTTGGGATTTTCTGACCCCATCTGAATTGATTTATTTCGATATTTTTAATTTGTTAAGCATTCTTGTTTCATTTTTTCATTGTTAAAATGTTTATATTATATATGATACCGTTTTCCTCTCATAAAGTGGCTCATTGATTGTTTACGTTAAATATTGGTAGCTGCTAATTATCTTTAACTAGATAATTGGAAAACACATGTAAAAAAACGTTTGACATTTTCTTGAAGATTCAGTGTTCCTGTCTGTAGTTTTTGAATTTTTTTAATCAATTCATATTATTGCGCAGCTCTTTCCAAGGATTATTATGATTTGTTAAAAAAAATTTCAAGGCACATTATCTTAGAGAAGTTTGAAACTGCGAGAAAATTTGATAGGTATAAGTTTTTAAGTGACGTTATTCTTCAAACGTTTGTCTCTTTCGTTGTCATACATTGTTAAATATATGACATTTTCTCTTTATTTTCTTTCTAATGTTCGTTTTTCGTGGTAATTAGCATTATTTCAATTCGATAAGTAGATTTTGTGAATTTCGTTATAAGGAACTGAAACATTTTCAAATTGAAAAAGGTTGTCTAAAAAACATTAACAAAAGATTCCAAGTGCTCTTTTTTTATTTCATACATATTTTTAGAGGATTTAATAACTTCTATTGGCAATTTACTTTACGTATTTTGGAGCTGCGCATATGTAGCCTGGATCACTGTACATAGCATAATTTAACAATATGTATTTTATGTGTAGGTGCATCACGGATATGAACAATTCACTAGCAATCTATAGTTATTCCCATGAATATAGTAATTAGAAAGTAATTATATTACTTTTTATTTTACATCAATAAATTTATTCGTATTCTAGTCATTACAATAGTTTTTTGATCTACAAAAAGTAAACTGTAAATAAAATCATAAAAATTATAGCAAAATTAATTATCAATGCATTGATTTCTGTTGAAAAGAAACCTTGTTAAAATGTTATTTTCAAAATTAGGAAGTTAAACACGTCCAATTCTTTCATTTCCCGTGTAAAATCTATTGAACAATTCCTAGATTTACTAGCCTTTGATTTTGTCAATTTTGCAACTCACGTTCTTTTTTGTTTGCATAAAACCCCTCAAACAACTCTGTTTTTATTTCAGCCTAATGAATTTTCAAAAATTAAATTTAAGTTTTAAAGAATCTAGTGGTATAAAACGATAACATATGCAGTTTGAAATATATACGTTATTTCATCAATTTATATCAAATGCTTGAAACTTTACTGCTGTATAAACCTAACAAGGGAAATAAAAATGGACAATGAATGGAGAGAATTTCCACTTAAGTAATACTCAAATTTTGTGTAAGATATATGATTGGGGATTAAGGAACACATTTTAAGGAAATACAGATTTAAGAAAGCTAAGAAATATGCTATTTCCGACTGTATATTTTTGAAGAACTTTAAGTTTTTTAAAGCCACGAATTCAATCATATGACTTATGACTTATGACTTCTTTGGTGGGGGGCAAGTTCGCCGAACACTGCGACCTTAGGTCTATTGTATTCAACCCCAAGAAATGATACAGTCACAAGAGACACACAAAGAAAGAGACGACACAAACACATAGACAAATAACAACATTTATTGACGGTCACAAACATCCATGCCTGACCGGGATTCGAACCCGACCTCAGCAGCTCCAAAGGCTAGAATCCTAACGAGTGTGCCACCGAGGCGGCAATTCAATCATAACACTTCAGAATTAAAATAAATAATCAAGTAGACAATAGCAGAGCTGTTTTAAAGCATAATAAATTTGGAGAATGACACTTTTTTTCTTTGAGTACTATATATCTAACACTGGAAAATATAAACAAGTTATTTTATGCCAACATCTTAAATAATACCATGCTTTTTCAAAAAAATATCACGTTTTGAGAGATAAGTAAATTAAGGTTTTTGATAGGAGTTCAGAGAATGGGGGCGGAATCGGTAACCCCCTCATAAACACATTGTTTTTCTTGGTTTAATTTATATTTATAGTCATTTCAATGCCATCCCTGCTTTTGCACTCGATAAAAGCATCAATAGTTATATTATTTTTGAAAAGGTTAAAGTATGATTTTCGAAAGCTGAAAATTATAATCGATTCTAAAAATTCGGCATGATCATTGATCAATCACACTGCACAACTTTGGTAAAACGTTACATTCGGTGGAAAGTAAGTTGATGGCAGTCTATCTTCTGTCAGATTCATGGAGTACATCTCACCGAATTTATGGAGTAACGATACATTCAGAAACCGACTTATAAATGTAGAGGCCTATTAAAAAATTATATCCAATTACCTTACACACTGTAAACTTAATATAGTCTATATTCATTTATTGTGATGCATTAATATATTAACATGGCCCTAGTAATTAAAAATACTTCACTGTAAAACCGTTATGCACAATCTTACTCCGTAAAATTGCTGTAAACCTAGTTTTCTACGTTACACAGGCCTATTTTGCGGTGTGATGATACTCCATCAATTTAGAGAAAAATTACTTCTTGAAACCGTATTTTAAATTACAAACAAAATTAATTTTGTTTATTTTGTCATTTAAAATAACTCCGATGGCGTAAATTCACGAAAATTCAATTTATTTTGGCTTGTTCAGGTTTTCTAAAAATTTAGCAGGCAGGGCACGTACCCCTAACAATTTGTGAATAATAATATCTTGGTTACAAAAATTTTTTGGCAGTAAACTGACAAATTTTCATCATCGAACTTATCTTAATAGGTCTGATGTGCGAAGTCTAGTGCTTCACATCAAAAAGTAAATTTCTCAACTAACCTATCCTTCAAGGAGATGACAAGGGAGCAAAATGTTGAAGTCATCCAAACTTTTAATTGACACTGAACACTTCAAATGACAGGGTTTAGAAGACTTGTCCAGAAAGGTTCAAGTGGAATTGAAAAATCTTATTTTCAAAAGATAATATATTCTCAATTTATATATATATTTAATGCAATATTAAAGCAGTTTATCTCTTAAATAACAAAATTTTTAATCTGGATCTTTTAAAGAAAGCTTTTATGTTTCCTAAACAAGGTACACTACAACTACTAAAAAACAAACACTCCTCTCATAACTCAGTCTTCCTGGATTTCAAAACTGGGAAAATGCACTTCTCCTTTGTCCTTTTGGTCCTTTGTGTGTTAAACTCGAGGAGGATCATCAAACGAGTGATTTTTACTAAGTCTGAGAAATATAATTGTATGTTGCGGCGGTGAAAAATGCATTTTCTCCAACTGGAGTGGATTTCACTCTTTTGTTTTAAGAGTGTATATCACATCGTTCGTAGAAATATGTCCTGTAAAAATTTGGTGCAATGATACTAAATAAAACTGGAGGCAGTATACACTCCTTGAAAACCTAAGATGCGTAAATAGAAATATGCTATGGAAAAGATCCTCCCGCGGATGTAAAGATTTCCATAATTTATTTGTGAATCCATCCAGAAAACATGTTTAAAACATTAATTTCATTTAAGGTCTAACATATTTGAATATTATTTGAGAAAATTTCGCAATTTTATTAATATTTTGGGTCAATTGTATTAAGATCATTTTGTATGTAAATATTACCTTACAAGAGTTTCCAACTAACGGACCAATCGCGCTTTTCCCCCTGCCTTTTTACTATTTGTTTTTACCCAAGTTAGGTTGGCAAGGAGTGTAGAATTTGCTGTCTTCAGGTTTATGGGCAACGTTAATCTACCAAAAGGAATACGCTTCAAGCTTTAACTTGGTGAAGCTTACTCCAAATTTCTGATGTAAGGTTACTCCAAAAATTTGGAAACAAAAAAATCCTGGATAATACTGCCGTCAATTCTTCTGAGCAATGTTGCATAACATTTTGTACAGTGTGATGTTCTTAAATGTAAACGTGTTAAAAGCGCAATTTTTATCGCTTACAGTAAGGTATGTCGAAGAAAAATTCAATTCAGACCTATGGACTTAAGCCATATGAAAGGTATAAAACGGACGAAATAGTTCAGATAACTTTGTTCAAGAGCACCTGCTCTATTCTTCACACATGAAAAACAATCAGGCATTCAATCACGAGCCTAAAAAGATTAAGACATGGTTTGGAGAAAAAAAAATATGAGATACATTTTGCAATGCAACTAGTTCTAACTTAATGCTTATTAAGGAAATTAACGAAAAAAATTATGAAATTTAAGAAATTTTCGGATAATTTTGTCTGGCAATGAAAAGGATAATGAAAATGTAACAGTATATAACAATCCATTGAAATTTACCTGCTTATTTTGTAAATATTCTGGAGTTATGAGCAAAGAGACACAAGCTTAATATCTAAAAACGTTTTATACAAAGAAATATTACTAAAATTTAAGCCTACAAAGTTTGGACCGTAAAATTATTTAATATTCATTTATTATTGACTTATCAATTATCTATGAAAAAGGTTTGGTTGATTGAAAGCTTCAGATTGTATATTTTTAGCCTGAATAAAAGGAGTTTTATGTCAGCCATGCACTCCCCGTAATTTAGTTAAAAATAAAAAGTAATAACGTAAGAAGTGTTTAAAAGCAAAAGTGGCTAATTCCATGCAAAAATATTCTTTTTGTAGGGTAAGTCACATGTGTAAAAATTGATGATCACTACAACTTTTAATATTAAACAAAAAAAATTTGCGAAGTAGCTGATCGAAACTTATCATTGCAAATAAATAATGAGACGTGATTTAAGTCATGTTAAAGTGATTAATTTAAAAATGTATTGAAAATTATTAATGTAAAAAGTATTTTTTAACATGTGACTTACACTACAGTGGCATAGAATTAACAAAGAATAATAAAAATTTTCAGTCAAAAAAATTTGTCTCTCGTTTTTATATGTTATTGACTAACGTTATATAGGAAAATATTTAATGTTAAATCGCCTTTAACAATAAGAAAACAAGTCATTGAAACTAAATTTAAGGAGTCAAAATAGTTAGTTTGATCATTGTGAATAATGATGAGCAGTTAATTTGCGGAACTGTTTTTTCAAATATTCATAGATAACAATAAAAGTTCATAACAACTCTTAAAAAAGTAAATGAAACTCTAAAGAATCTTCATTATTATTAATAATTTCCCTACTACAATGACCACATTGTAAAAAAAAAACCAGTTAATTTTACAGAAAACCATATAATTTCAAAAATAATTTTTTTAAACAGTTTTTTGTAAAAATATGTTGTTTAAAATAAAAACAGTTTTTCTACTGCTAACATTGTAAAGAGTATTACAATGCTAAAAACAAAGCATTTTAACTGCTTGTTGAAACTATGTGTGCCGGAATAGCTCTGTTGGTCGAAATATATAACGTCCAGCTGTTTGAACCCAGTTTCATTAGTTTATTTTTAATCGGTAGTCTTGTGCTCGGTATCTAATATTGGGGTGACCGAGGATTTGCTTTCCCGAAAGAGGAAAGTAAGATTTTGTTTTTTCTTTACGAATTGCGTTAAAAACCAGCTTTTGCGCTAAAATTACAAATTGCTCGAATAAAATAAACAGATTTTCCCTGTAAATTATTCGGTATTTTTGCAGCACAACAGCTGAGAGTTTTTTTCCTGTAAAAACAAGATATTTTTACAGTGTAATTAATTGTTATGCAATAACTTCTATGTTCGTAAAATTATTTGTATGAATAATAATTACTTCAAAAACAGTGGTTTTAGACATTCTAATTTAGATCTTGTATGAATAAGGTGTTTATTTTTGTTATATTTAACATCATTAAAAATGCACTTGATAGTATTACTCAAGTTTCTTATAAGACTGCACACACATGCAAATAGTAAAAATACAGATATAAAGTTTTATTATAAATAAGCTTTTTTTGTATATCCGAGATTTATAATAGATTGTCTGTCCAAAAGCTTAAACACGGTTGATTTTTTAGGATATCTTGTATATTTCCACTTAAAATGAAGTAATGTAAACTGCAATACCCGTTTATGATTGATTTACTGTAGTTAATGTGTGGAAATTGGAAAAGAATAATAATCGTTGCGCTAAGAATACTTATAGGCAAGGAAACACGTCAAGTTTATTTTGGAACAAATGCTTTAACAGTTAGAAATTGAAAAATAGTTAAAGAAAAATTAATTTTAAATACTTAGTTTTTAATTAAAATATATTGCAAATTTTTTTTTTAAAAAATTAGGATAATTTTTTTTTTTTTTTTGGGGGGGGGGGGTTAAATATAATTTGTTGAACACTAGTAAACACACATCTTGTAAGGACATGTATTAAATCATGTGACTACTAAAAGTCATTCACTTGTATCTTTTTAAGTGAATAATCTTGTGGTGTAAGTCTTATACCTTGGGCAATGAAGTTACTTTGTACCTTGCAGCATTGCCCTGTCTTTTGCATCTGTAACCCTCTGAGGGAGAAGCAAATTGACTGTATTGTTTTCTCTGCATGAGATTTAAATTAAAACTTTTAACTGAAAATTTTATTTCGTAATTTTTTTTAAAATTTTATTTCTGTATTAGATGGTTATAACTGGCTCCTCCATCCTTTAATTTTTATATTTAATAAAATTTTTACATTTATAATTTTTAAACATTATGTATAGTGTTAGAAAACCTGTCAATCAGGTGACTTATTTATACGTCTGGAACCCTCAGAAGGGTAATGGAATGCCGCATTTTTTGTATAAGTAAACTTATGAAATACTTAATATCTTTAAAAATATATGCATTTAGAATTATTAAGTCATAAGTTTACAAAATAACAAAGAAAGAAACGTAGAAATTAATGAAATTGAAGAATTTATATGCAAAATTATGCTACATAAATATATATTTTTTATCTCTGGGGATGGCGTTATGTTTTTCATTTGATGCAGTTTGTAAATGTACAGAAATTTTTTTCAGATAAAATAACTCTTTTTTTTTTTAAAAAAAAAGATCTATATTTCGTTGTTGTAGTAATAATAACTAACTCCCCGGCACTACAGTTTATGCTGGACCATGACCTCTCTTACAAAGCGAATCCAAAGTCGCCGGTCTCTGATCTTCGCTTTCCAGTTCTTAATTTTCATGGCCTTTAGATTTCTTTCCACATCATCTATCCATCTTTTTCTCGGTCTTCCTCTTCTTCTCTCTCCCTGACATTGCCCCTGGAAAATTTTCTTTGTGCCTCTGCTATCGTCCATTCACTCCATATGTCCCAGCCATTGAATTCTCCTTGTTTTTATGATGTTAATAATGTCTTTCTCTCCAAATAGTTTTGCCAGTTTAAAATTGTATCGCCTTCTCCAAACATCACCTTCTTTGATTGGTCCAAATGTGGCTCTTAAAATTTTTCTCCCTTAAGTTATTCACATCTTCTCTTGCGTTTGATTCAAGGTTCTGGTCTCCGACCCATATATAACTGTTGGTCCTATTGCAGTTTTATATATACGTAGTTTTGTTTTCCATATACTTACTTTAGATCTTATTAATTTTTTAAGTGAAAAGAAACAGCGATTCAGAATTTGTTTAATTTCTGGAATAATATCATTATTTTCAGTGATAATTGAACCTAAGCATTTAAATTCATTGACTCTTTCAAATTTTATTTCTTCATTTACTTTTAACTCAGTATCTCTATAAGTTCCCTTACAAACCATGCTCATATATTTAGTCGTTTTCATATTTATTTCCAGACCAAATTCATTGGCCTTTGTTGTTAACCTATTGAAGAGTTCAAAAAGTGCATTTTTACTTCTTGATATCAAAACCGCATCATCAGCAAAAGCTAAAACCTGGGTAGCTCTATTAAATATTGTACCACCTCTATTTTATATGATGTTACGCATCGCGTTTTCAAGGTATACGTTAAACAACACAGTCGATAATACATCGCCCTGTCTCAATCCGGTCACAACTTCAAATTCTCTAAACAATTTGTTCTGTACCCTTACTTTTGCTTTCATTGAGGTGATCGTCATTTTATTCAGTCTTATTAATTTGTTCGGGATATTAAGCTCAAATAACGTTTCTAACACCTTTTCTATGTTTAGCGAATCGTTTGCCTGTTTAAAATCAACATAAAGTTGATAGATATTTATATTCATTTCATGTAATTTTTCTAGCATATTTTTTATACTAAATATTTGATCTACAGTTGACCCCATATGTAGTAACAATAGATGTGAATAAAATACTTCATAATAGTCTTATTAACAGCGTTTATTCTTAAAACAAATATCTCTAAAGAGGTAGAAATTTAAGCAAAAAATTTAAGAAATTAACTAATTTATATTTTTTGTTGATTAAAAGTGACGATGCATGCAGCTCTTAAGGTAATGTTGATAAAGGATAATTAAAAACTTATTCTTGTAATTCGTTTTATTTTAGTTGATTATAAGTTAATAATTTTATTCTGATTGTTGAAAACCAAATATATATTTTGTTTTTCGCTTTTTGTGGACATAGCTAAATTTTACAGAATATTCCTAAGTACAAATCTACTGGCTTTAGGCATAATGCTATAGGATACCATGGATCACTTTTTAAAGTCATGTATCTCACAATTTTTATTATTTAAAGTATATAAAATTATTCCAATGGTAATGGATAGGTTCAATAATACCTATAAAAAATGCAATCTTTAATTCATCTCAGTCATAGCTTTATAAGGATTTGACAAAATACGATTCTAGATACACACAATACTTCTATTCCGATTTTAGTTTATTTAAGAAATACCTTTTTTAAAAGTAAATTTTTTCCATAAAATAGGCCAAGTTCTAAAGCAGCAGTGGCCAAACTTTTTGGTTTTAAGTTGAAATGTGTGGATTTTTCAGAGAAGTATTTTTTAACTTATGTTTTATTCTATGGCTGAGCTTTTTTATAGGAAGATTCTCGAAATATTTTAATGTTTATTTGTCAATCAATTGACTATTAGTCAATACATATATTGAACAATATAAAACTCAATTTTAAACTAGTTATTTGTAAAATTGTAATAACATTTCACTCGACAGTGAATAAAAAAGTGTTTAAAGAGACTGCTTTTGTTAATGAATAAAATATCTCTGTAGAATGCACAACCGAGGCATAATAAACATTTAAAGAGAATATAAGATATGCTTGTGTAAATGTTTACCTTAAGATTTATAAAATTGATTAATCCTGGCAAATGATGGAGCATTTCCTACTTCCAATAAATTTTATTGATTTAAAAATGTAGTTAAAATGTTTCGAATTCGCAATGTTGAGTCTAAACTAACGCGATTGTGTGTCATAATAAGAATGCAGTTACATCTAAATACAGACATGGAGACATTTTTTTGTGTGTACTTCCATTTCTTGCTGGCAAGTTTTAAATTTTTTTTCATTTTTTAAATATTTTATTTTATATTTTATAAATATTTTAAAGTTATTGTAGAGTATTTAAGAACACTTCTGTATATTGAATGATAATATAGTTCAATTGAGAAAATTTTCAAATGTATCCAAAACAAAAGTAACTAAATGGTTGAGGGAATATTTTTCAAAATCGTTCCTGTTTTGCGTCACGTCTGTCACATCTTTTATCTTTTAGAGGCAAAAAATTGTGCTTCCTTAACCTTTTTATTTGTTGTAAAAACAGTGTAAAGACACATAAATTCATTTGACTTACAAGACTAAGTATATTGTTTTCTAAAACACGTCAAAATGAAACTTATAAATTATTCAGAATAGAATTTTTGAAATATATTTACTGAATAATTAATGTAGCCACTATGTCACTATACAAACTAAACGATGGTATATGGAATAAAATCATCGTTTAAAACTAAGGACAATCTGTAGTCGAACTCAATTTTTAAATGTATTCATCATTTATTTGTTGATCGTTGTTCTAATATGATCGAAAATGTCAGTGACCAAAAATGGGGATTTCCTTTACTTGACTTTTAAGAGCGCAACGGAAACAAAATGTTTCGCTTGGAGTTGAATGAAATAAATAAAATCGAAGTTCAATTCCCACATGCTAAAACTTCTTTATACGAAATAGTACGATGCATTTACTATTTATTTTAATTTACGTTACTAATGAATTATGATTTGTAGCGTGCAATTTCAATGGCTTCAACTTGCGTGCGTCGTAAATGAAAACGTAAAACTTAACGGATTTACAATCATTACTCTACAACTTTTACGTGATTGTGAACTCAATGAAAAGCAAAAGAGGCACGTTTTTATTTATGAATAGTTTTATGTTACTTATAAATCTTTAAGACATTGATACGTATCTATTGCACGCAATGCGAATTTCAAATGAATTGCATGCAAAAATGAATTAGATCTGCAAGTGTTCAATTTTTAGCATCATAGAGCCGATCTTGATTAAAAAAGCTTAAAAGTAGTGCCTGTAAATTAGTTTAATTTTGTTGATAATAAATAATGCATAGTTAGTGTGTCTTTGAAAGGTAGGTAAATTGAAGAGAGATATGTAATTAAAAAATATATATTTACCCCTCTCAAAATTATTCATATTATTCATTCAATAATTGATCTAATAATAAGTTTTTCTGTTAAACATAAATTCCGAAGACTACAAAAACTTTTTTTAATTTATATTATTTTTATGGGGGATTTAGAAAATATCGATAATATTAGGTGAGTGAAAACTTAGAGATTATTATTATTTTTGAAGTGTTAGGGCTGAATTTTTTTTAAACCGATAACTGGAAGAGTAAAATATGGTTGGAAGTGTCAATTTTTTTTTAAAGCACACAGAACTGCTTTATAATCAAAATCGTTCGCATTTGCTCATTAAAAAAACTTTATGCATAAAGTAAAAGTCCGAAATTTGAAATAATCATTAAATTAAATAAATAAATAAATGTTTAATAAAATCTTTCCTTAAAATAAAGAAGGATTTTTTTATTATTATATTCATCAAGTAGAATATATTATGTACATTATTTTTCTCTGAAAAACATTTGATGTATGTTACAAATAAAATAATTTGTATCAATTGAAGTAAAAAAAAATCTAGAAAGCTGACTGCAAGACAACCTATTTAAGAAGTTCATCAGCTTATGCGTAATGATATTTTTTTTACAAAAGATTAAAATCTAATATTTAATACGCGGAGGGACAAGAAATTTGACAGATTAAACATACTACTTGCAATTGTAAACTAAAATTGTGTCTTCAGATTATTAAAGACTTATAATTACACTGGTCTAATACTTATTAAATAAATAAGGTTGAATAAAAATTACAGTAGAAACTGTCAAATTTATTCGGCGTATAATTTAGGGTAAAATTAAAAAAAAATTACGATAGTTATTAAAATAAAAAGATTATTTCAGATATGAGAATGACTAAAAACATAAAAAATAGGATTACATTTTGCATTAAAAATATTGTTTTACAATTTTTTTAAAACTAATTTATTCCGATCAAATTACTTGTATAATAGTAAACCGGATGTATAAAACTCCGAAAATGGTAACCATTTTAATTACAATATTACAATTGCGAAAAAATAATAAAAAAATAATTTTTATAAAAATCGAAAAAAGATCTTACAGGCCAAACAACGCAAGCGTACATAAAGTTTAACATATTTATTATCATAAGTAAACAAATTTTTAGTAGAAAAAGCCTTCCAATCTGCTTACTGATAGGGGAGGGTGGGGGCTATTGGGACAAATTTTTTTCAACCTCTGTATTTCAGCAAAAATAAATTAATTTTAATTTCTTTTTTCACAAGCTCATAAACTGAACATTCATTTACTTAAAAAGTCATTCGACAAATGTTAAAACATTACCATATTTTGGTTGCTGAGCATTTTAAACAAACATGTAAATGTCCCATTAGCCCCCATATGTGGGGGCTAATGGGACAGGGTGCAGGGCTAATGGGACATGCTAAATGTTGCCTTAATAAAATATTAAAAAAAGGGAAAATGAATCAGAAAAGGACCAGAAAATAAAACTTTAAAGCAAATACCATTTAAATAATGTGTACGTTACGAAATTTTTAAAAACAATTACTCAACATTGAAAGATATGAAATATCATAGTTAAAACTCAAAATCGAAGATTCTCCCATAATTTTTTTGAATAACTGGAAAGGATAGTTTTATAACTAAATCTTTAATTTTTTTATAACTAAATCTTTAGTTTTTATAACTAAATCTTTAGTTTTATAACTAAATCTTTAGTTTTACAACTAAATCTTCTAAAATTTATTCCAAACTTGTCCTCTTTTTCACGGTACAAGGATTTAAAAGACCGTCTTATCTTCAAATACCTTACCATCGTTCACCTTTTTCAGATCATTCTAACGAACATTTTCCCTGTAACGGGTGCGGGTTCGATTCCCCTTCATTGCCCTGGGTGTACTTTCTTTCTCTGTGACAGTAAAAACTCTTTCTGTGTCTGTCTTACTTGACGAAGGCTTATAAACGGGTCTTCGATCAAGTACACAAGCCGGAATATATATGCAACTACCCTACCCTAAGAACATTTTCTGTTCATCGCCTTCTTTTCAGAAAGCAATCCAACAAATAAAAAATAGCTTGCTTACCAGCAAAATTTACCAATAACAATATATATATCTTCACCAAGCTCTGTTCAGATGTAATTATTAAAATTCCAGGTGGAAATATGTCACCAACAAAGCTACTTGAACTTTCACTTATTATACGGTGAAAAAAGTTCAAAAAGTTTAAAATTAAAGTTTAAAAAAGTTTTAGGCAACTTGACAGAATAAAATATAAGAGATTTAAATAGATTGTTTGAGAGAAGCATGCAAAGCTAGGTTTATTCGTGTCCCATTAGACCCCACTGTTTCTGTCTCATTAGACCCCACTGTGTTGTTTTTTATAAATGACCCAACACAGAAGCACTTGTACTTCACCACAGTATTTGACATATACTATCTTAATCTAGGATATTTCATCTATCTAAAACTGCATTTTAATTCATAGAAAGTTTTTATTTAATACTTCAAAATTGAAAAACAAGGTACACTTTTAATTAACTTTAAATTCTCCAAAACAGCAATTCTTCTCTCCTCATCAGCACATGCGTTTATTTGCTGATATTTTGTTGTTAAAATGTGAAGTGTAACTGTTACAATTCTCTAGTGTAGAAAAATTTGTAAAAAAGCATATTTTTCCTAGCTTTAGGGCCCTTGTCCCATTAGCCCTGCGTCCCAATAGCCCCCACTCTCCCCTACAACCCAGGGGTTTACAGAACTGGCGGGTAGAAGGTCATTGTACCCAGATGTTCTAACTAAAACACCTAACTGATAATAAAAACTTTTTTTGTGGATCTTATTCTTACTTATGTAGTAAAAAAACGCACAAAAGGAAGCGATTGATTGTGTTTTCACTTTTCCTCGATTGGCTTTTTTTTCAGATCTCAGTTTAATTGGGGTTTTGAAAAATCTGCTTTCTGCTTAGAATATGCCAATGATTTAAAAAAAAGATCTATTTTCAATTTTATAATAAAGCAGTTGTTTGGATACATAGGGTGAAATTGCAAAACTCAAATTATTCAGAGTGAAGCTAATACATGAGGTCCGGCCTGTTCCTTGGCGACTGCGTTCGATTAAATTTATGATTACCAAAAGTCGCCAATGAACTGAGCAGGCCATATCTTATACTTTGGAAAATATAAGAATTGGAACTGCTCCCTTCATAATACATATTTTTTAAGCTGTATTTAAGGTAGGCTTGCTTTTCAAATGTTTTAATGCTTTAAGTAAAATTAATTTTAAGCAAATGTTTTAAGGCTTTAAGTAAAATTAATTTTAAGCAAATGTTTTAAGGCTTTAAGTAACATTTCTAAGGTTCAATTGTCAATCGAAATATTAATCTTGTAAATATTTTTTTTCTTGTGTGGGGTTTGAAATTGCTTTTATTTAAACTCTTAGTTTACTTAGCACTTCAAGTCACCTTTTCTGTCCCTTACTAGGAAATACCAATGAGTTTTCAACAATGTGATCATGATGTGAAAGAAAAGTAGAAATTATTTTTTTTGTAATGAGTTATTAATTGTTAGCTGATTTTAAAAAAATTCAAAAGTTTTAAGTTAAAATCAGCAGTGTATTCGAAACGTATACTTATTGCTTTTATTTTAAAAAATGCTAGTTTTTTTTTAATATAAAGTGTTTTTGTTAGTGTTTTTAACATGCATTTCAAATGCCAATATTTAAATGTTTTGTAATGAGATTAGATTTTAATTTAAATTTAATAAAAAGGTACTTAGAAACACCTTTTATTGATCATTTAATGAGTTAACAACTCTAATGAACAAAGTTCAATCATTATAATACTCGTAAAATATGGGTAACACAATACGATCCTTGTCTTCCAGTAAACTAGAAATCGTTATTAGCCTTTTTAAAAAAATATATAATTTGGTCTTTAAACACTGAATTCTAAGAATTTTTTCTACTTTTTTAAAAAATGAAGTACAAACAAAAAAATATTATACTTTATATCAACTGTTACAAAGATAGCTACGGATATTCACATCCTGTGAAATAATAACTAAAGTCAATGGTTTATTTTATATCAATTTAGCGACGGATGTTTGAGGAAATTTTGTGTGAGATTTTTTATAGATTAAAAGCATGTTCTACAGGGATCCTGCAATAATATTGAAAAATAATAATATTGATTTCATCAAAAAGGTAGACAAAACCATGTATGCTATTCCAGCTCTGTCAAATAGAATTATACCACGAAACCCTTTTTACAATACATTGGGAATTATTATGTTTTACTTAATTACATGTAAGAACAGTTAGCATTTCCTTTTATGATTAGTTATTAACTATTTTTCTTGGGAAAAATATACCATTTCATTTTAGTTAAGAAGTTTTAAATGAAAACAAAAAATCAAATTTTTCTTACTAAACAAAGCCCACAACGATCTGTAAAAGTAAGAAATGATATTAAACTTTAAATTCTTCTTTAAAAATAAAGAAAATTTAGTGAAAATAAATAAATTTGCAGAATACGGTTCTATAAACTTTTATATTAGAACCTATATCATCCAGAAACCATAACTTGTTTGAGAAGAGCTGAATGGAATTTTTCATGGATTAAACTTTTTTTTTTAACGAAAAGGATTAAAGTGTGTGTTTTGAGTTTAATCTTTCTTAGTTTTTCTTCTTAGTATAATCTATACGGTTTCTAGCTCCGTTATTGAGTTAGGGGGATCACACACACATTGTTGACTTTGAGGAAAAGGCGATAAATTTTAAGTCTAGTTTGCATAAGGATTTTGGTCAAAGTATCTTTAGGAATTTATTATTTCATTGCATTTAACAGTTCAGTGGAAAACGAAAACTTAAAAAATATATTTTCATTGTAGAAAAAGGAAAATTCACTCCTGATTTTTTTTTTGGGTGAAAAGAGATTTAAAACATTTAAGAATTTTACCACGAATTTTAATTAAATTTCGAAACCATTGATTTAGGGTTTATATTACAATGGCTATAGCTGGTTTGAACCACTTGAAGTTGGCCAAAATAAACGCAAATTAAATGTTTGAAACTGAAATTTTCTTATAAGAATTAACAGAAAGACATCATCAATTATATTTAAAAAGAGATATTTTGAAAATTTATTTTAAAGAGTGGTGAGAAAATCCATGCAAAGTGAAACACTAAAAACTATCTGCTTATATGGGGCCCGGATGGGACAGTAGCTGGTGCGGGTTCGAATCCCGCTTTCGCCCTGGGTGTACTTTCTTATCTCTGTGACAGTAAATGTTTTTCTGAATCTGTCTTAATTGACGAAGACTTGTCTCTGATCAAGCATACATGTCGGAATATATATGTACCTACCCCTACCCAACCCCAACTGCTTATATTTCTAAGATGTTGAATATTTTTTTATTTTTTAAAAAGTTATTATAATGTATTTTTTTAACTAATTAAACTATTTTCTTATAAGTAATTTAACATGCATTAATTCAAGCTTTTTACGACCATAATCTGAATTTTTGTACAGTCATCTGCAAATATTGTGCTAACAAGTACAATACGTAGCAGGAGAACCATAAACATAGTGAGAACTTCTCTAAATTTTTATACTCTATCAGGCAAATCGTAATATGGTTCAAAATCTTCCATTGGTTCTTAATGCTAAAATCCAACTCAGACATGAAGGTTTGAAGTCATTTATTAATGTATAAGCAGTTGGTCCTGTTATATTTTGGTCTCGCGTCAGAAAGAAAAAGAACCCACAGTACTGGTTTCAATTAAGCGAACTAATCAGCGATGAATTTAAAATAATCTTCATAAAGACCGTGTTTAATATAACTGGCTCGATTCGGATTTGGTGATTTAAAATTATTTTTTTTGCAAACCATGTTTTCGATTTTGGGTACAGCTAGTTATTAGGAAAGTTATTATATTTAGTATCCACATTTTTTCAAAAATTAACAATTTAAGCATTGCTATTTTCTACTGTAAGCCTTTAAAGAATACAACACATTCCATTAAATTTCGCATCCATTATCATCCTGCCTTTTTATTAAAATGATTTATAACTGGTTTGATAAATTTTCTCCAATTTATCATTTCTTCATTAAAAAAAATCTAAATTAAAAAATATATTGCTTGGAATTATCCCTTATTGAGTTTATCTATCCACTTTCTTTTGAAATTTTTTGTATTGTTAGAACGAACAAAAATATTTTTCAAAGTAGTTTCCACTTCCATTTAATTATGTTATTACACTCAGCATCTTCGATTGTTCTGTTGAAATGCAATGTTCCTGGGCCTCAAATGCACTTCGCTGTATTATTATTTTATTTCGCCAGTGCCGAAGTACCTTCTGTTCATTGTTATAAAGCTTTTAAAGTCTGCGAACCCGACAATGCTTTTTTTTCGAGCGTTTTTTCTGCTCTTTTTTTCTGCGTTTTTTATGCACTTTCCCTCCTTGGGTTGCAAAAGAATGAGATTTTTTTGCTCCCTTTCGATTTTTTTTAGCTCGCTCTCGCTTTCGACCCACGATGCGAGATCAATTTTTCATCTCAAGCTTAAGATCTTTTTTTGTGTTATGGGTATACATGTGTGTGGCTCATTGCGCAAAGGACGTTGCGCAATTTAATTAAAAATTGCCACGTTTCAATTTTTTGAAACCACTTAAGAATGAAGCTCCTTTTGCTTTGAATGTTATTTGCATTTTTCAAGCCACGGTAATTTTCAGTGTGCTGCTGAAAAACACTTTTTTTCGAATAAAATATTTAATTTTGGCAGTTTATTCAAGAATTTTTACCTATGTGGCCAATATTCCCTACAATATGAGGCGAGCATACTGGGAAGCATTTAAGTATTTTTTAAAGCATTTTTTTTTAAATCGATACCAGCTTTCTACATTACATAGGTTTGTTGAAGTATTCTCTGATTTTTGAATTTCTATATTGATTAATAATCAGATAAAAGCCATTAAAACTATACTTGCAGTTACCCTCGTTCTTTCTCTATGTAATGAAATAAATTATTTTGAAGAAGCTAGTTGTTCTAGAATAATGAAATCATTATAATAATATCTTATGAGACAGACAATACAATTTCGGAAATGTCATGGAAAGTCTAATTTTTGTGAGTTCTAAAGTACTTAAAATATACAACATAAAAAGAATTGGATGCTGTTTTTATTACAGCCAAAATGTCTAGTTTATATTCTCAAATTAAAATAGAAAGAATTAGACTATCAATTAAAAAATTTAGGATTTTTCCCACTTGATAATACATAGCTAACTTAATGCCCAAAAGCTAAATTTAAATATTACAATCGCAAAATTTTATTTTAAAACTTTTTTCTGAGAAATTAATTATAATTAAATGATTTAATAAAAAACTGAATGATAATTATTTCTCTATGAATTTGAGCTGAATGAAGAGCTGGATTCTAGGTGAATCTAAAAGATGAATAAAAGGAAAAAATAATAAAAACACCAATTTTAATCCAAGAAAAAGTTTTATTAGACCAATTATACCTTTTTAGCTTAGAATCATTTATAGCATCGGAAAATATTCAAAGAAATTTTAATCTTAGATTAACAAATAGTACAAAAGCATAAAACTTGGAAAAAAAAAAAGCTTTTTACTTAGATACCGCACTATCTTCGTAAACACGCGATCCAGACCACTGAAGCTTGCAGGTAACTTTTAACTGTAGTATTCGAGCATAAAAAAAGTTGTCACTTTTTAATATGGAGCTATTTTTTGTAGATATTTTATGGTTCGTTGGTTATTCTATCGGAAAATTAAAAAAATAGCTGACTTTTGAAATAACCAAATTGTATTCCAGTTCCGTTTTAAAATGATTTTATGCTTTCAACTCTTTCATAAAAAGTGTATTTTTTTCAATTTAAATTATTATCACAGTGCCATTTTAAGTAAAAAAGTATGTACTTTTTATATTTTGATTGAATTTCATTCAATTTTTGATTTTTGTAGATAAAAAGAAAACTTAAGGTATATTACCCTCTAAAGAAATTATTTTGATCAACTAGAAGTTTTTTTTTTAATTTGCTGAAAAAAGATATTAACTGATATAAGATATTTACTGAAAATAATTTATGAAATTATCAAAAAACTAAATATTAGAATAGGTATTTCACAGATGGTAAGATAAGTATATAAAAAGTGATTTTAAAATATTTTGGTGGTCTGCTTGAAAAATGATTAAAATTGCTACTATACTTCACTGTAATTTTTTATGCATTTTATTTTTCTATAGGTGTATTTTTATAATTCAATTCTAAACTACTGACAATCATAAAAATATAAGGGAAGTTGTCCTAGCTCAGCACTGATGTACCAAACAATAGTTAACCCTTGGCTAATTGTATTAAAGTAATCGGCAAAAATAACTCGTAAGGTTTAGCATATTTATTTATCTTCATGAAATTTTATCGGAAAAATGGATACAAAATAAATTAAGGAGCAATTTGTTTTTTATGTAGGGTAGACTAACCAGTGAATGAAAGTTTTAAGACGTCACGTTCGCCAGTGAATGAACACCAGGATATGAGGACCAGGACAACCAACCATTGCCAGATAGCTTCCTACTACATGGGAGGAAGTCAGTGTTGCCAATCCATATAGCGAATAATTTTCAATCTTTATTTTTTTAATTATATTTACCAAATGTTTATTCACTGGGGCCTGTTCACTCACTGGTCAGTCAACCCTATTAAAAAAAAATTAGTTGAACAAAAAATAGTAGCTTATATACTTCGTAGCCGCAGAACAAACATAACCTAAAATTAAATCTAATACTTTACTTCACAAGTTCTTGCTTAATGCCATGGTTACCGCGTACAATAATTCATCGAATAGAATTAAAAGAGTTAAAATAAAAGGGTTAAATTTCCATTAATATCAGAATCCAAATGCAGGCGTTAAAAATTTTATATTTTAGCACCTTTCCGGGAATCAATACATTTCTTTTACACACAAAAAAAATCCCACAAAAATATGCAATTAATTTTTTTTCTCCATTGCGTTACTTTTCTAAATGAGTCGTTTCCCCTCTTCTGATTGGTGCGCGCGGGACACGTGGTACCTAATTTCACGCAAAGCTTGTGAAGCTGATCGGCGCGTGAAACTTTTCCAAGAGTTTGGTTTTTACGTGAAAAAAAATATTAAATTATTAATTTAACAGGTTTAGAGATTGGATGTTTCTGCACCCCGTCCAGCCTATAAAAAATTTACAACGTCATGAAGAAAATTCAAGAATTAAAATTATAGCCTTAAAAAGGTTAGGAGTTTTTAAGAGTGCCTTAATAAGCAAGGTTAATAATGCTAATAATTGGGTCACAAAGTATACACGAAAAACATCCTTTAGGGCCTTGCTAATAAATTTTTTATAAGCGATTTATTCTTCGACATTATTTATAAATGTAATATTATGGATATGTAATTTATAAATAAAACTATCTTACGTATAATTACTTACATAAAGTTTTACCTAATAATTCATGTTCATATAAAAGAATTCATTGAGATGAGGTTATTATAGCTAATTTAATGTATTGCATTGTCAGGCTATTTAATGTATTGAAAATGGAGTTATCTAATATTTTGATTGTTTTTATTTCACATACTGTAGAAATTCGAAGGACCCTTCAATATTTTCTTTATATAGCTCCTTTATTATAATTCATATAGATTGTTTTAGTAACAGTTATAATCTAAAAAAATAGTGATTCTAATAAAGTTCATCAAACCAAAAATTGATTAAGTTTGAAAACATATTGAGAGGGGAAGAGCGTATTTTTTTGTTTTCATTATTTTCAGTTATTGTAAACTATCTAAATTGTTTCACTAGCAAATTTTTTTTAAAGTTTTGTATGTACCAAAGCCAAATTTATTTCATAAAAAAAGAAGTTAATACGTCAAAGTACTATTAGTGAAACAATTCAATAAAAGTTTACAAGGAAAACATTGTTAATGACTTTTAAGTATTGCTTGAATACAGTATTTATTAAACTTTAAATATATATCCTACAAAAATTGAGTTAAGACTTCATGCAACATAAATATTTAACGTTTAATAGTCCCTTGACCGAGCCATATTTTCTGTGTGATATTTCCGAACCCAGTGCAAGTTAAAGTATTCAATACCACATACACCTTCATCAAGATCAGGGTTCTAAACAGCATGCGACCCCGTCAATCAGTCTCCCTCTATCGCCATAAATGTCCCTGCAATCAGCAATTACCAGGGCTCACATTGAGTTCCCGATTAAGAGCCACTGGGGTCCTTCGCCCCCGCTTCCAACACTTGGCTTGGGATTTCTAATAGCTGCCCAATTACATTTTCAACTCTCCTACTCTCTGCTTTGCTTATGTCTCTGGCCTAATCAATATGCACTCATTCCGATGCGAGTTTTTTTACTTCATTTCTTGGATTCATAGCCAAAGGGGCATGAATCAGCATCGAAAAGTTTACAAAAATGTATAAGGAATGATGAAGATATTAGTGCTGGTCAGTACAAGTCAAATTTTCAATTTTTAAGTCAAATTCTAATTTTTTAAAAATAGTTTCTCATTGAGTCGATATAGTTTAAGTTTGAATAGAAATTTCGTATCCAAGCCCACTATTGACGAAAAATCGTCATGTTTGGGAGTTAGATCTCTTTTGCTCTGAGGTATAGGTTTAAGGGAGAGTGGGTTTTTTTTTCATTCCTCCCAAGACGCTTTGGGTTATTCGTTTTTTATGTTCTTGCTGCTTCTTTTCTGGTTTTTTAGTGGGGTTATTTCTAGCCGAGGGTCTGGGTTTTGGCTTGGAGCGGTGCTCAAAATGATTTAGTTTGACGAATGAGGATCCATTACATGGGACGTCCATTTCTATGCCTATCACTGCGCGAAATGAGTTCATTACCATCCAAGGAATCAAAGTTTTATTTTTATGCAAATATATTATGTTTTAAGTATGCTTGAGTTGGATTTTTCTATTTTGTTTAGTGATTTAAACCTTCGTAGGACATCTATTACTTTTAAAAATGAGCTTAAATAAGTGTGTACATAACTTGCGCTAAAACGATCTCACAATTAAACATTATTTATTAAGAATCAGTAGAAACGTCGAGTATTTAATTTATTAATTTGAAGTAATGAATGTTCCAGTGCCAGACACAAAAAGCACATGAATTTCATATATCGGAATAAAAACTTTTTTCTTAAGCAAACCAACATCCTAACAATGCCTCATTACCACTAATAGGCTTCGTCAATCCAGACATTAATTAAACCCTTGATTAAATTTCATTTCTAACAATTTTAAATGAATCTAATTAAACATCAGAAATTTTCCAATTCTCATTAACTTAGCATTTTATTTAGTTTAAAAGTCGAAACCATATACAGCATTAATTATGACATTCAATACAATACCGCAACGACAGTCATAACCCGCCACAATGCCGAAAACTAATATCTCCGAAACCCATTCTCGAACCCTTTCATATTTTCTTCCTTACAATTATAAAACGGAAGCAAAATAATAGACCAAAGCCTTCATAATAAAGCCGGGAGTGCTAAGAATAATTATAAGGTATCGCATATCCCCTCCTTCGCAACGTTTAAGGTTCGGTTTAGATCAATTAGCGCAACATAATGGAATAATAGTCGTGGTCCTTGAGAATTAATGCTTGCTGCTGTCTTCCCTCCTTTCTTCTTACTGAAGAGGCCGTTTAATGATGTTATTAATGAGGAATCATAATTGAGAGCGATTGTTGGTTAACCGGACTTGTTTCCTAGTGACGATTGAATTGATGATTAGGGCGGAGGAATCGCTAACTGGAAGTTGGGACAGATTCAAAACTGGGTTTTTCTAATGTTGGAAAGATGATTTTGAGTTGGCATTTTAAAGATATATAGATAACGCGAAATAACGTGGTTCATATATTAAATATATAGGGCAACAAGGATTATATATAAAAAGCGTAGCCCATTTTTGACAAATTTTGGAATCTCATTAACACTTTATTAACTGAATAAAAACGTTAACTTTAATTAATTAAAATTCATTTTTATGAAAATGAACTTGTCATGCATAAAAATTTCAGGAATATGGCCTTCATTTGTCTTATATTTTGCTTGTTTAGACAAGCGTAAGCTTAAAAAAACCATCCTGTATTTTATCATTATTGGGCAACGTATGAGTTAACGTAATTGAATAACAGTAGTGGTTCATTAGCACTATTGGTTATCACTTTTTACCAACTATTTCTCATTAAAGAAGAAACATTTTTATCACATAATTAATGAGGATTCATAACTGAAAGTGATTTTTCGAATATCAGATTTGTTTTCTAGTGGCGATTTAGTAGTTGGTTTGAATGGAAGAATATAAAGGGTAGTAGCTAGAAGAAAGTTGGTACAAATTTTCAGAAGACATTGTGGATTGAAGGTACGTCAACGTTTGGGAGAGTTGGGAATTTGATTAAAAAAGTATTTTTAAGACACATAGAAAGTGCTACAAAAAGTTTTTTTTTTATCGAATTCATAAACTTTAGAACCATAAAATAATAAAAAAGCATTGGAAGAATACTATCCTGTAAGTTATTTTTGCAAAATTATTAAACTCTTAAAGTTATATTCCTACAACTCAGTAAAAAAAAATGGTCTCTGTCAAAGGCAACTTCGAGCTTCAGCCGTTTTTCTGTTAAGGCTGAGATTTTTAACAACGTTGTTATTCATACAACTTCTAAATATTAATGCCTAGATCTAACTTGCTTCTACCCTGAAGTTAACTAACTTTTCAATAAAGCTCCTTTAATACTCGCTTGAACACTCCTACTCCACTTCCATTGATTACAATCTCCAATTCTCGGAGTTTTGTTTGAACAAGCCATTGCCCGCGATCATGTTTCCCTATGAAAATTTTGATGCTAACCCAACAATTCATTGAGCAGCTATTGCCAATCTGCCTCTTCAGTGCAAATATGGATTCTATTGTAATAAACAGACATAATTGCTTCCTATCGTCAGAAGCGTCTCAAATGACGACGACATAACGACGCCGAAAGTGGAGCATTCGAAACAGTCTAACAAATGTTCAATTTTAATATGTATCGTCAGACGTCCTACGCAGTTTGGAAAGAGGCACTTCTCATTTCAATAACTGTTTGGATAAAATTCTGTAAATCAGTAAAAAAAGTTCTCAAAGTTATTGTTTACTACCATTAGTTACACTGAATAACGTGCATTAAATTCTTGTCAAATTTCATAAACTAAAGGATATGCACTGTTTAATTTAAATTATACTTCAGTTACAATTATATTTTATTCACTTAGCAGTAGATTTAAGAATAAACTAATGCATTGTTTTTGCATAGGGCCGTTAGATAATTTTACTAATTTGGTTTTGTATAAAATACTTTTTATTGCTGTTTAATATTTTGAAAGTTTTACATTTAAACACTGCATTTTAATTTAAAGTATCTTAAATAAAAACTGTAATAGAAACACCAAAAACATGTAATTAAAAAAATCTGATTTACCATAAAAGGACCACGGTTTTTCAGGATGAAATGCATATTGATAGCATTTCATTTACTATGTATAAAAGATTTCAACAACGAAGATGAGTGTGTGTATGCGTTACAAAATAAGGATCTATAGTAATAGAAATGTTACTTACATGTGTGCCAGTATAAAATAATTTGAGGTATCGCAAATGAATCCTTATCTGACTTATTATTTAGGCTTATAAAGCATAATATGGACAAAGATGTAACAATTGTTACTTACCAAACATAGACTTTAGTAACACAGTCCTTCTCAAATGATAAAATATTGCAAATTTTAAAGAAATATCATTTAATTATTTTTAAAAATTCCTTAATAATGTTACATTTTTTTCTTAAACTTATTCCTTTACATTGACTAAAGATTTCAAATTATAAAAATATCTTACGAATTAATAGAGAGAAGCTTGTCGTAGAAAAATTTTCATTCTTGAACCTGGAAATAAAAACAAATTCTATTAATTTAAAATGTATTATTTTTAAAAGCCTTTCAAAAGAAATATTTAAATATTCTTTGTTATATTAATTTGCTTTAATTTTTTTTAAAAATAAAGTAAAATATTTTTAAACATACTAGTTTCAAAATGTGTACATAAGTGTTTATTACTTAGAAAAGCGTTAGATATTTTTAGATTGCTGCTAAAATATGGTACAAAATATTATAAAGGATGTTGATTAGTTGAAATTTTCTAAGTTCATTTTAAAATAACGTTCGGAATCGGGACTGAGAAAATAAAAACAGTCTTAGTAATAAGTAACTAAAACGTGTTAAAAAGAAAGCAATAGATTTAATTTTGTTTTTATTGATTAATATCTTGAATAATTAATATTTTTTTCAGAATTATTTGGAAATTATTTGTAGTGTTTGCTGCAGAAGTTTTGTTTTGTTTTAAAATGCCACTTGAATTTTGCTTATCTCTCGCGTGCAAAAGTACTAGGAAATGCTCTTGAAACAAACAGACTGTTCTCCTCAAAGTATTTTAAACCCAAATTCCTACCAACAACAACCCCCTGAGCCCTACAACCCAATCCTCATCGAAACAGAGTTCACTGCATTTCAACAACCCTTTCGCTCCCAGCCTCCATCCAACCCAAAAAATGAAAAGCAATTCCCAAACTGCAATTCCACGACAGCGGCGGCATCAAGCCGTTTCCGGAGTGGAGGAAAAAAAACCACCGGTTGACGACGGAGTGGAAAAACGGCGCAAAAAACGGCACCAAAACCAAATAAAAAAAACAGCAAGAGCCTGAAAGGAGGAATGGAAAGGGTTAGACCAAAAGAAACTCTGCAGCAAAAACTATCTGGGAACCAAACCGACCGCTGAGTCAACCCTCTCCTTCCGTTCTCACTCCCTCCCCCTCCCCTTCTGAATTTCCTCCCCCCATAAAGTTCCATCCCCCATTTTACCTCATTCAATAAACTGGGGGTGGGTCGATGACCCAAATGCAGCGACAGAAAAAGATTTTTTTAGGAACATCTCAACTTAACCCGTTCTCTGTCTTCCCATCTTAACCCACCACCGGCTGGTTTTGTACTTTAAGACGCTTTTTTTTTTAAAACGTGTCACAGTTTTCGAAGACGGTGATATAAGTAAAACTGTGCCGAATTTTGGTTTAAAGTGATTGTCGGAATCGATTTGGGTGAAAATTGTGGAATATTAGTTTGCTTGGAATGTATTTGTTAGTTAATGAAGCACTAACAGCTTTAACTTGAGGTATTGCCTACGGGATTGGAGTCTATACTTAGAAAAAAAAAAAACTTTCTCGAAATGAATTTAGACGCTTAATTGTTGAGGACCGTTTCCAAACTGGCACCCTAAAATAGGCGTCATGATATCAAACTAAAATAAGAGTTTAGGTAAATCAAACCCCACGAACAGGGATTGTATTAACCACTGATTTTTTTTGTTGAAATCTGCCGTATGCATTTATATGCGCAACCCCTCGTTATATCGCGCTTCCCGGGAGACAAGCAAAAAACCGCGATATGTCCGAATGCGCGATATAACGAGCGACTTGATTAATATTATACTAATTATATTGAAAATATTGGGATACATGGTACAAGGCGCGATGTATCCGAATGCGCGTTATAACGAGGCTCGATATATTAGTAGTGGTAAAGGGGGAAACTAATATTGCAGGTATGTCAATTGTCAATGCCTGAATGCCAGTCACTTTGTAGGTTGATATGTGGAAAAGAGCCAAAGCCATTTGAATAGGTTGTAGGACTTTTGGACCATGATGAGACTTATTATGCGTTAGCATTCTAGGGTGGCCAGACGTACTGCATTTCGCATTACAGTTTTGCTGGTTGTTCAACTATCGTGCTATGAAAATTATACAAATAATCCCCGTTCAATTTTTTATTATAATTTTTCAAACAAAACGACGTAATTAAAATATGATTCATTATAATTAAATGATGATTAAATGGTCGAAAATTTAATTAATGAAAAAATGATTTCAGACTAAAACTAAACGTAGTAAAATATCACAATCTCTACTCCCCAAATCAAAAATAAACTCCTAACGTAGTTGTCCAAATTCTTACCAGTCGCGTCTTTCAAAATAAAAACACATCTTTTTCGTGTGCTAAAACGAAACCAACCCAGAGGCTCTTTAATTGTTTTACTTATTTTTTGGGCTATTTTTTTGCGTTAACGTTAGGGTCAGTGACTGAAGGCAGAAACTACTTGAAGACCTATGATTGTGGTGCGCTTGGTAACGGGACCGTGTTATTACGGCCGGTCCTGAGACTACTAGTTAAAGCGAGGGGCAGAGCAGTAAAGGATGACCGTTTCTCTCCCGGAAGTAATACGTAAAAAATGGGAGGGTTTTTTCCTCCTAAATAGAGTAATTTCAGATTTGATTATAAAGTAGTTCGAATGATATTCGTGTTAACAGATGTTCTTTAGCCGAATATATCTTTAGAATGGTGTTATGGGGTGGACAATGAGACATCAATCTGCGCGTAAAATGCGTGACGTATACGAGTGGAACTATTTTTGAATATTTTTTTTCATCCTGTATAAGCTGCTAGTTTATGTTTTTATATCATTAGCTTTCTTACGGGTTTTCAATTTAAAGTTATAAATTTATCAGTCTGATCATGTGATTACTATGAATAAATCAAAATTATTAAAGAAAATTTCAATTTATTTTTATGCGTTGTAAATACTTATTGAAATAAGTGAAACTGAAAACAATAAAACAATATCCGCTATAGCTATTGTAAAGTAATGAACTCATGTCATATTTCTAGACAATAAAAAGACAAACCTTTAAAGGGACAGTCGTTAAATGATATGGATAGAATTTTACCAAATGTTTAAATCTAGAACTACCAAATGGGATAGATTTTAAGCCACTTTATATTTCTATGGGTTAAGCTGGTTATTTAAATTATCGACTACTATTTAAATAGATTTTTTTACAATAAATGCTAGTTTAATTTACAAGAATTCTATTTTAAATGTCTAAACTCTAAGTGTTTTAATATAAATGTTAAATTGATTTATAATTTATCCGTTGCTAGATTGGATTCACATTTCTTTATTTAAAATGCAACGAGTATAAAAAACAAAGGGTAGTATTGAAATGGCGAATCGATTAATAAACAACAGGCCAATGCAGACTACAAAGAAACCCAAATAATATAAGTATGTTCCCGATTTTCTAACTATATTGTTGCAATCAGCAAATTTCTATCATTGATGCTTGGTGTAGAATTTGTTTTCCTAGAACTGCGGGACAATTTATAGACTTAGTAGTCCCCAATGCATCTGTCAGTGAAGATGGCCTAGTTTTGTGCAAGATCTAGTGGTTATTACTAACAGATGGGTGAGATGAAAATTAAGGTATTCTACTAGATTTAGAGAACTTAGCCAACTATGGAGATTTGGTAGTATAGCTGTTCAGAACTTTTTTAAAGTTAATGTTAAAATAAATTATCTTTTTGATGTGTTCACAACCCATTTCATATTGCCTGTTGCAGGTTTTACTTACAGTACTAGAAAATTTTAATGTTTTTTAATAAGAAACTTTGTGTTTGAAACTTGTTAATTTTTCATTCAGTTTTAGTTCAAAATGCCATAAAATATTTTTACTAACTTAATTTTATAACTATTTTTTTAGGGAACGCATTAACCCGTAATAAGTTATTACTTTGAATTTTATTTCCTTACTTTAAGGCACATGTAATATTTTATTTTTAGAAAAGAAACTCCGGATAATGACAGAAAAAATATACTCTTGGAAAATAAATATAAGATTTTAAATCAAAAAAATATAAATGCAGAGAAATAGTTGTATAATAATAATATTTATGTTTTTCTGTAATTAGCAATACTTTCTATAGGTAAATGATTGTAACGCAGAAGAAATAATGTTGCTGTAAAAATCATTTCAACTATTGAATTAAATTACAAGCAAATTTAATTCTAAAATAATTTTGTGCTACGTTATAGTATTGATTTAATTAAATTTAATTATTGTTATAAAAAATTATATAATTAATCATCTCTGTAAACTTTTTCTTTGTTATTTAAAAAAAAACTAATTAGTCTATTTTTTAGAAAGTGTACGCAATTTTTTATGTTTCAAGACACTTAAATTATATCATGATACATAAATTACCTGAACAAAATAATTCCCAAACTAATTAACGGAATTTTAATAATGCATATCTAAACATTGGCATACTTATTCTATTTACTAATTGCGAGAAGTATTCTGGTGTTCTATTTTAAACTAATCAAGCTCGAGCTTGCCTAACGAGCAATTATCTTGCCTCTTTTTAAATACCTCAGAATCAGAAACTGGAACCGCAACAAGTTGCGATCAATATTCTTTTCTGCGCGCTATTTGCTGAAAGTTTTCCTCGCAGGGTTGACATTTGCAAATAGGTTTTGCTTATTGCGGGAAAAGGGGTTTCAGAACTCAACCGCCAAGTTCAAACATTAATAATGAGGGGGTTGAGAGCTTGAAGATTAGGATTAGAGAGTGATGAATTTTTTTTTGTGCAGAGTTTAAATGGCATCATGTTATTTTGGTCGAAGTGTTAATCTTGCTATTCATATGCTAATTCTCAAGCTAAAAATTACAAGCGAATAATTTTTATTGTTTTAAAGTATTTTACCCATAAATAAGCTGAGCTACTGATTAAATTATAATCATTATTTTTTGTTCTGATTACCCGATTACATTAACAGGGAAATGATTGTTACATATTACCGCTTTAAATGTAGTTAATAAGATATCAATCGTGGGTTCATGAAATTAACTTTTATTGTATGTATTTATGAAAAATATTTATTACAATACACACATATGTAGTTAAAAAAAAAAGTAAATATATATTTTAATTCACTGCTAAATTCAGATTATTATTAAGCAAGAAAGAACTTCTAATTAGAATGAAGAATAAAATTTTCACACACAAAAAAACTTAAGCTTTTTAGCACCAGGGCACATGATATATGTGTCATAAGATCCGGTGCTGAAAGGGTTTTCCTTACACACCTTTACCTAACACAAAACTGGCAATTGGTTATCCAAACCTCCATTATAAAAACTTAAACTCACAAACCCTAAAAAAAACTCCTCAAGGGACCTACAAACCTCCTTCTAGGCCCCTATAGGTCCGTGACCCACAGGTAGGGACCCACTGTCCCAGAATCTAGCCACTGACTTCCGACACTTTACACCGGTATAAACCCTTTCTTTCTTGCGTAGTTCATCGCTCCATACTTTCCCATAGGAAGGCTGCCCTTGACACGGAGTCAATCCCCTACTGAACTGATCTTGAACTCCCTAGTACCAAGATCAAGGGCGAAGCACGTGGCACCGGAACTGGGTTCGGCACCTTAGTACCGGATGTCTTCCCAAGTGCTTAACCCTTTCTGATGGGTGATCGGGGTGGGTATGGGAGCCAGGGTGTAAGATGTTGTAAAACGGTCGTAAATATCGAAATGTGGTCGATATTTGATCTAGAACGCAAATTATTAGTCGAGACAATGCTTCTTAGCCAAAAAATCTAATTCAGTGGGTTTTTAAAACGTCATTTGGATTTAATAAGCAATAAATTATTATAAAAACATTGAAATGAAGTCCATCAGAAGTAATATAATATCAATGAAAACATGAAAGTGCCAGATTTCTGCATTATTAAGTTTTATTCCAAAGCTTTTTAAAAGTTTGACGTCTTTTAGGCATAACTATCATCTTACTAGTTAGTCGAGGATTGTAATTTAAGATTTAGCCAATAAACGTTTCATCATAAATTCTGCTTATAATTATGGCTGACTTATGACTGATAACTTAACTTCCTTACGAACTATTTTATCTTTATTTTTTTAAATTCTATATTAAAAAATAAATATTTTATTCACAATTATTATTTACGTAGAATTAAAAGTTTTTTAATGTTTTCTTTTTTTAAATGTTTATATTTTTTTCAATTATTTTATTTTTGAGTAAACAAGATGTCATTGTAAACCAATTTAATTTTATCTACAAATTTAGTTATTACTGTAATCATTACAAATACTTTATATAAAAAGCAGAAAATCTAAATGAATGGCATGCATAAAGAGCTGAAAAAAACGTGAAATGATGGGGAAAAAAATTTTCAATTTTTAAAGAGTGATGGGGCAAGAGAAATAATATTTTTCTTAAAAAATGTTTCTGTTTTTTTGTATATTTTTTTTTTTTTTTTCGAAAAATAAATTTAAGTTAATGTAGTACTTAAAAAGTAAACCCAGAAAAATTCTATTTAAAAAAGTTTATTATACCTAACAATTATATTTTAACCAATTTCATTAAATATCATTATCATCTGGATTCCTTTTAAAGTTGTCCTTTTTGTGTAACTATTCTTTTATGATATTTTGAAGAGGTTGATAGATTATTGTAAGAGATTTACAAAAAATTGATTGGCTAAAGTTTGGTGAGATTGCTCCCCTCCCCCCATTATTTTTAAACGAGCCAATATTCACCCAAAACTTTTTGTGCAACATGATACACTAATACTTTACGGTGTAATTATTCACGATATATTGAATAAATAAATTTCTGGATGCTTTAAGGCTATTACATTCAATTTTGATAGTTTTTAGAGGGACATATACTGTTCCAGAATAGTACGAGTTCATTCAGCTTCCTTTTTCATTACTAAGCAGACAATTTTGAATGTAGAGCAAAACTTTTTTTTTTGCTTACGTATTCATACGATAAAAATAATTTAGTTTGGGGGAATATTAAGCTTAATTTACAAGGGTTGGAGCGCGCTTTTCTACAAGGTACTGTTGGAAATCATGCCCCGCGAAATTTTGGAAAACATGCCCCACCGTCATATTTTGACTTTAATAGTACCTTGACGAGTAGAATTTTAAATTATTTTGGAAAAAAATGTATAGTTACGTAGAGAGAAGAACCACCTTTTAGCATACTCATTGATTAAATCGTAAGTTTAATAAAAGTACATTTGATTTAGGTTTGAATGTAAGCATAAAAATTCAATCAACGTTGAAAAAATCATAAAAACAAAAAACTCTAACGATAATACAACAACACCAACTGAGTAAACATTCTTGTGGATAACATAAAACGGGTTGCTTCATAAACCAAGCAGCCATTTGGCACCCCTTAACGGTTCATTTTTTTGTATAAGGCCTGGTGGAAAACTTACCTCATGGGAAAACTAGCCCCGGCGTCCCCTACATTTAAAATTTATTTTGTCTATTTAATGTAGTTCACTAAGTGGACAAACAATTTCCTTGGTTATGACACTATCTCCTTTCTTAATAAGATTAAAACCTAAATCAACTCGTATGTTAAGAAGTGAGCCAAATTATTAATGAAAAGTGGTTCATTTTAATAAGATAGCCAAGCAATTAAAGTATAGTGATTGTCATTATTAGTAAATTTAAAATTCATCTTGAGATTGCAGCTGGTGCTTAAGTGAATATTTAAAGTTTAATTAAGACTATCAAGAACAGTAAGTACTTTTATCGATTGCGTTTCATTTAATTAATCTAAAGCTGTATTTGGTTGGTAGTAAAAACGTCAGTAAAAGGTAAAATTTGAAGAAAAAGTAATAAAAACGTTGAAAACCTTTTAAACATGAACTTTTTTCGAAACAACCAATCTTTAAAAAATAATGGTTTTAAATATTTCAAAAGTTATAGCTAAACTAGTTATTGAATAATAAAGGTTAAATATTCCCATTTTCTACCAATATATCTTTATCAGAAATAGAAATATTATTTGGCTTGTTTTTTATAAAAATGAATAACTGTTTTTTTCATTTAAAAGTAATTGTAAGAATTTAGGAACCAAAAGTGTTTTAAAAAATTATTGAGCTTTTGAAAAAGTTACTTTTTAAATAAAATTATTTTAATAAAAGTTTTCTTGTTAGCAAAAATAAAATCGATGTAATTACGGGGTTCCTCGAATACACTGGATCAGAAGTGCTCGTTAACCCTTCACTGCACAATTTTTTTCTGCATAGAAGCTGGTATTTAATATATCGTTCGAAATTTTATAAAAAAAATCTTCGCCAATTCTTTGCCTCGCAAATCGATGATTTATCGTAAGTATTAAACTAAAAATACCCCAAAATGTTAAAGCTATATAGCTTAATTTTCTCAAGGGATTCGTTAGTTTTAGACGTTTGAACAAACATACCATTTCCTTTGTACAAAAATCACTGAATACATGCAAAATAGGCAAAGTAGAACTAACAAACACAGTCAATCACCAAATCAGCGAACGGTTAGCAAGTTAAGGGGACAGGGGAGGCAATTTTTTTTTTAAAGTTACAGACCGAAATGGATGAAAAAGAAATTTATAGCTCAGGGACATAAAATTTAATGAAAATACAAAATAATAAAAGAAAATATGCAATAGTTTTTTTTATTAAAAAAATATTATTTTTTTTAAGATTTTTTTAAAAATGCTCCTTGCGATTCAATTTTTTCTAAAATGTCTAATTTTTTTATATAAGATATTTAAATATATGTTAACAAAACTGTGCATGGATTTTTTTTATTTGTCCTATTAGTTAATTAGTTAAAATTAAAAATTTATGTTACTTGGAAATTTTTGATTATTTTCGTGATATGCTAAAAGTAAAACTGAGTAAAATAGTAAAATTTTTTATCAGATTCCAAAATCCATGCACAATTATGTTTGAAAGATTATCATAACAATTTTCCACAATTTAAAAGCAATACATAAATTTTTGAATCGCAAGGAACAATTCGAATGTACGACAAACCACTAAAAACACTTATGGAGAAAAAGGCAAGTAAAGAAAATACTAACTTCCACTTAACGTACGATTTTCGGATTTCGGTGTTTACGAAAACTCCAACTGTATTTCGAATTCTTTTCGGATCGTTAAAAGTAAGATATGTTCTTAAAGATAAAAGTTCAAGCTATAACTTTTTATTAAAATACCAAAATCGATATTTTTGAAATTTTTTGCCTCCCCAGTCCCCTTAATTAGCCTATTATTTTGGGTAGGTGTTGTCTCGCTAGAACCTAAGCCCCCACCCGATTATTTTAAGTTACTTGTCTACAGAGGTATTTATCAATTTACAATAAAGGATTTAAAAATATAATCAATTTGTTTCTTACCCAGAACATTAAAAAATCGTTTATGAAACATAGATGAAATACAAATTAAACTTGCTTTTATTCTAAAATAGCCTCTAAACGTCAAATAATGGTATACATACATCTAAATATAACTTGAATAGAACCTAAGTAATCATCTTCTATGTTATTTGATTGAAATTAATCTAATAATAATAAATATAATAAAAATTTTATTTAATGCTGACCTAAACTTTTATTTTATTTAAAACTATTATGTTTAATCCAAAGAATATTACAGATTTAAAGTCACATTAATTACATTATTTAATTAGAAATTACAAAATAATTTAAAATGAAATTATTTGTTTAACATTTTACGTATAACATCTGAGTTCAAACGTTGAATTCATACATTGACAAATTATTATTTTTTAATTAAATGAATGCTCTTTCTCAATACAATTCATTATTTTGGTTTGATAAAACTGCGTTTAACAATAGTTGAATTATATAAAACGGTTTTCCAAACAAATCTTTTTATGAAAATCTACGAACAAAAATCAAACTTCAAATATCAATTAAATTACTTGTTCCTCACAATTTCACTTGCAAATATCTATCTCAATGTGTTGATTTAAAAAAATAAGCTTTATGTCTCGGTTTAACTTATTTTAACAAAAATGTATGTTATACAACTTTGTAAAACATAAGCAAAGAAGTGTAAGACGTACATCGAATCGATACCAGTCGGCACTTCGAACCATAAATCACGTTAGGTGGATATTACACTGAATTGGAAAAAGAAAAATGAACATCTTCGGGTTATTTCGCTTGACAAAACTTTAACTGACATATAGACTAAAAGATAGTTTATATTTAAATTATTGCATTAAATATTTCAGTTTAAAAGTTAACATTTAAGAATATCTGAATCAATCAACTAAAATGATATACATATACGCAAGTTGATTTTGAGTTTGGTTGATACTTTAGATCCCAAATACAAATGCTTATTACAATGTGTGCGGAAAATTATATTTCTAACAATGAGTTAACAATTAACAGTTTAGGATCTCTTAATTAACTAACCAAAATAAAATTTAGATTAATTTGTTGATTTTAAGTTAGGTTGATTTGTTAGAATTCAAATAAAAGACGTGATGAAAAGTTACACTTCTTTCATTGAGTCAAGTTTCGGAAACGTCATATAAAGCTTACAATTTATCAAAACTTTAAAAAAGGACTCATATGATAAATCGTTAATTTTAAACGAATCTAAGGCATCACCATTTCAAATATGGGTAGCATAAAAGTAGAGAAGATATCAAGTGCTTTTAAATCTTTTATGATGATTAATAAGTCAAATTTTGTTGTAATATGTCAGACCATTCACAAGCTACAAATAATTCAGTTTTTCTATTTCCATGGATCTCCATTATAATTTTTAAAACCCATTTAACAGGCCCCCCGGTGGCCGAGAGGTGTAAGCGACGAGCCTCACACCAAGAAGGTTCTTGGTTCTGTCCTTGTCCTTCCCATACTATAGACGTATTCGTGCTGTTGGAAAAAATCCTCTAAAATTCAAAGGGGTGCCCGAGTACACTGCGATATACGTGCTCGTTAAATCTGTGGAGTCGAAAATACCGACGGCGTTAGCATACGATGTCGCTCGATGTCGCTTGGGTGCCCGCTCAGGTGTCGATTTCGTCACTTGACCAGGGTTATAAATTAAGAAGCGTAATTGGCTGTGTTAAAGCTCCTAAAGTAGGCTATAAATAGGCAGCCGGAATCGATTACATTACCCATTTAACTCATAATCAGTCGAGTGTTGGTTAGAATTTTATCACGCCAACTTGGCGATTTTGCTCCGGTAACTGAATTCTTTCTTTAATGAGATATTCGGGACCCTCGACTCTTTATTAGAGACGGAATCCTCTAGAAATGAAATTAAAACCATTTGCGCGATTTTAAGAGGTTCCCGTGAGAAGAGATAAAGAATGGTCTCGATATCTTTCTCACGCGATATTTCACCGATAGAAATCGAGAAAAAAAAATCTAAATAAATATCGTCGAGAAGCTTACAATGGTGTCCTTTGGGTGCCAGATTCTATTGGAGTGCCAAAATGTTTATAGTGATTCGTAAAGCAATTAATCAAAATAAATGAATCGTTTATTTTCAGAATTCCCATAAGTTACTAACATTTGAAAATCATTTTTTTTTGTCTTTAATTGGCTCTGTAAAGGTAAAAAGAAGTACTCAGAGTAAACACATAAAATAAGATTTTTTTAATTAATTTTTTTATTGAGGCTGAAAAAATGTCTTCAATATTTCTAACTTCTAAAAAGGGCATAAAAAAAACCTGCAGTTTTTAAAATCGAGAGGGGTGGAGAGGAGATAAATAGTGATCAAGTTGTATTATAATTGATAACTGTTTAACGAAAAATTTCAATTCTTAGTTGAATCAAAATTGGATTGCTATTACATATTTATTTAAAACACACTTTATGTCCTATGATGTTTGTTTATGGTTTGTAGGCTGTTAACGAGATATTTCTATTTTTATTCTTGGTTACTGTGTTCACAATTAAATAAGAATAGTTCTGAATATTGGCGTGTTAAATTTTCAATTAAAGCGTACATTTTGACGATAAATACTATTAATACCATACTTACAGATAGCTAAAGGTAGAAATAAGTTTTTTCAATCATATTATCCTATTACATAATACGATTATTATAACAATCCCCCAACTTATAATCAAGTTAAAAGTGCTTATTTTAACACCTTAAGACTAAATATCCGTTTTCAGCATAAATCATTTCAATTAAAATATAATCAGAGATTAACAATTTGATTACTTATCAAACTCCATTGAATTCCAATTAATACTAGGATCGTTAATCACTAAAAGACGTTAAAATTAGTTTATTTCTCAGAAGATTACAAGAGTGAGTAAAGTATTTAAGAAGGCACATAATGGTTTCATTAAAGTGTTTTCAACTGGGAATTGTATGACTAAAAGGTTAAATTTGATTTTTTGACGCATTTTAAAATGCTTTATTTCAATCTTTAAGATTTATTAAGATTAAAATTAATTAAAAATTAGCTTAAAACGTCGAATTTTTTTTAATCCTGTTGTTTTTAAATTTTTAACTAAAAATTCAGAATGAAAATTTAATATTCATAAGGCAATTAATGAAAAATAAATTATGATTTACTAAATTGCATATTAGAGTAAACAATTATTTATATACTTAACGATACTGAAACGATTAATTTGCATGTAAATAATAGATTTTTCCGAAGCAAATTTGTACTTCATGTTTACAACCTTTTAGTACATGGCAATCACTCATTAAGGATGATTGAGAAAAAACTTGCCATGCGGAAACAAGCTCTCTGCTTAAAGTTTTCTATATAAACACAATATAAAACACAAGAAAATCACAATACTAAATAATTTTACGGAAATAATTTTACGAAAAACGAGATGTAAAGATTTAAGTTAAAGCTTTTATTCCGTAAGAAAAGTTTCTTAAATTCGTAAATGGGTCGTTAAAGGTGTTTGACTATGATTTCGATCTAATTGTTTATGAATCAATATGTTAACAAATCTAATTCAATTTCACTAAAATCTGCATATATATGCTGTTATGAAATTAAGTATCAAACTTATTTCTATATAATAATATAATTATTGATGCAGAAAAGTAGGAGGAAAATCAACCTATAATTTGGGTAATAAAAGGGTGTGACAGCTATAAAACGAAAACGATCAGCTGTTTCGAATTGGCAATAGGTACTTTATAGACAAATTTACATGACAAAGTTCATGTAATTGAGGTGTAAACCTTTAAGAATTTAGTAGTCGGCTTGATCTGACCTTTTACACTTGGGGTAGTAAAAACTGTGAGAGTAAATGGAGATATATGTGGCAAAAATTTATGAAGCATAGTTCCTTGGCTTTTACATCACTATTGATTCTAAGTGGTTATCAGTAAGCACTGCTGTGAAAATAAGTCAGCCAAGTAAACGTTTTGTACAATATTTTAAAGAACTTCTTAAAAATCAATGTTTACAATTTTTTTATTAAACATATTAAAAAGCAATACAAAGTAACCAATTTTCTTAACATTTGAATACACTTGAAAATAAGTTTTTTTTTTAAATCTTGTTACTTTGCTTGTCGCTTTTTTTTATGTTTATGTTGATATTCAGCCCTAGGCAATAGAAATGAATAAAGAATTTTGAGTTCTTTTCACTTCAGAGGTAGAAAAAAAAAGAAAATGATGATAGATCATGATTAATGTTTGGATAAAAATATTAGGCAATTCCTACAGACTTTAAAACTATTTTTGTAAGGCTTACCTTTTAGTTCTCATGAAAAGTGAATTTACTAAATCACAATTAAGCATTGTAAAAATATGAGACTTTAGTTTACAAGATTATAAGAAAACTAAATTGATGTAAATATTTTATCTACGTCATGTGGATTACAGGATGTGCTGTAAAATAAAAAATAAAATAAAACAGACCCATTAAATTTCTCACTACTAAATAAATAAAATTTGCTACAACCACAAATGTTATTCCTGAATAATTTGAATTGGCTGTGTTAAAGCTTCTACAAAGAGGCTAGAAATAGGCAGCCAGAAACGATTATACTACTACATACTACAATAATTTGATTCAGAAAAATATCCCTAAATACATTCATTTGCATATGAAAATGATGTAACGAAGAAAATGTGTAATTTGTATAAAAAAACATAACTCTTATTCGAATACAAAATGTAAAAGCTGTATTTGCGTTCGTCTAAAGGGTTAGGTTGAATTCGCACTAGAGCTACACGATAGCTGTTGGTTACTGGTATGCCTTACGAAAGATTTTCTTTATTGCTTTATTTATGTTTGTAAATTGATTTTAAATAATAATATAAGCTAATGGGCACGTCCATTTAATGAAATTTGAGGTCTTAAACCATAAAAATACATAAGTTTTTGGTGTTATAAATGCACAAACAATCTGAATAAGTTATTTGCAATTAATAGTCATTTCTAACATTGCATTTAATGCATAGTGTTTTTAAATTTTACTGCTGACAAACTTACTTTTTTTGAAGAACTCCGAAATGGTGTTGAACTTTTTGCAACTTCATTCTTTATACAAATAAAAGACTGATATCTGGGCAGAAAGTGTGTCTGATTTTCAGATCTTCTCCTATTAAACCATAACAAGTCTCAGGATAATGTTAGCCTAGATGGAAATTTTTTTACCAAAGAACGATAACAAATGAAATTTAAAACTAACGATTTTGTTTACTTTAGAGTTTATTTGAAAATTAAATTTATTTAAAAAATAACATTAGTAATCACACAAATTAATTTTACTCAAAAAGAATTATGTCAATATTTAAGCTGTTAAACGCTGATACTCTTTTTCAATTAAATATTTACCCATATTTATGTCAGAATATAGTTTTAATTAAAATAATTTTAAGACTAATTTAAATTCTAGTAACATAATTACTTCTTAAAATGCTTTGCTGTAAACTCCCAATATGAATTAGAAATATTTTAAAAACGATATAAAAAAACTCACAATATTTTTGCTTTTAAACGTTTTACTCATTTTAATAATTTTATATATTTAATGATGAAGTGTTTTGTGACTGAATTATTTATGATTTTAGCTTTTCTTTCATCAGGTTTAAATTTGTTACGATGGTTTGCAACATTTTTATTATTTTAAATTTGCTTTCACTTTCCTTTACCTTTTTTCCTCCTTTAGATCAACTGTTATAAATATGTCATTTAAAATGCAGGTATTTTAAACAAGACATTAAAAATCCAACCAAATATTTCTCAATATTTTTTGTTGAGTTCATTACCCAATGCTAAACCTTAGTGCTATTACCCCATTCAAATATTTTTATGCACCACGTTTCTTTTTTTATTCTGAATCGAGAAAAACGTATCTGCAATATAATACTGCATTTTTCAATATAAAATAACTTGACCCCCAACCACAAAATACCAAAGAAAACACCTCAATTAATTATTATTAAACGGAAGCCACGTAAAACTACAATCTGCTTATAATTTAATGTGGAGTTACAAGACTCGGAAATTAAGTAATTCGTTGTATTGTTTCGCAATAACCAGCAAAACTTCTGTAAACGTTATTACATCCAGCTTGGGTGTGATGAGAGAGCTTAGTCTGTTAAACGCTTGTTCATCCTTTGAACTTCTGCTCAAAGCAGATGGCCTGGACACCTTTTTAAATTAAAGACACCTGCGTGTCTTAAAAAAAATCTATAAACTGGTTTGAATAGGTTTGGAAGCAACCGTTTAAGTTGATGATGTCGTTTGTATACTTTAGAAAAAAAAATGTTGAAAATAAAGTGAAATTTATTTTTCTTCTTGAAAACGCGCATAAGAATGTCTTTTGCTTATGACTAATGGATGACTCAACAGATACTCAAAACCGCAAAAAATACATTTGAGAATTCAACTTCAAAATAAAAAAAATAACTACTAAACCATTTTGAAATTAAACTGGATTTTTTATTTGCCTACCTACACAAGATTGCTACACAAGAGACCTTAATTGCTTATATTACGTGGATCGGAATTCTTTGCTTTGGTTTCGATGCATCGCGTTGGCTATATCAAAACAACTGTTTAGGCAAAGAAGGAACATTCATTCTGAAACATTTGAAATAAATTATAGATCGACAAAGCAGGCAGATCTGAAGATTAAAAATTAATTATATAAGCTCATTATTTTTAAATTCAAATAAAAACAAACTTTTCGTATCATAAAAACATTTACAGTATATTTGGGTTTAGATTCTTTAAAAACACTGAGGTAAGTTTTTACTACACAAAAATGAAATATGTACTTTTGAAATCTTTATAAAAATTTTAAATTAAAAAAGTTGCTGAAAATGTTTATGAAAATTTAATATAAGAATGATTTAAATAATGGTAATAAAATTTTATATTTATATACCTTTTAAATATGCTTCACCATTACATCAGGATTACACCGTCTTTAATTTTAGGCTCACATCGAAATTCATCGTTATGAAAGTGGTGCATTTGTGTTTGTACACTGTCGCTAAAACTCATCATTTTACAATTAATTATCCCTCATTTTTAAAAATAATTTCCATTTTTACATGAAACATTTTCCCGTTATTTTCCGAATCTTTTGTAGTTTCTTAGAGGTTTTTTACTGCGCATGCTCATTCGTCATTTTCAGGGTACTTTTATTTATTCTATTAGCATTTTCTTGTCCTAACTATCTTCTTGTTCAGGTAATAAGACACCCGTCTGTTGCTGGAAAATCCCGGGTTCGAACTCTGGTTATCATGCAAAGGATTAATGCTGATAATAATACTAGATCTGTTTTTAGTTGCTTCCTGCATATTAATTCTTTCTCTGAAATGTCGAAAAATTAAAAGAAAGTTGTACCAATTGACGGATATGTTCCCGTTTGAAATGGAGAAAAATAAACAATTACGGTGTCAATTAAAATAAATGTTCACGCAACAAATCTGCTGCTACTACTATTGAAAGAATCATTTTTTAGAGTTTGACTAACGGCATTACCAATCGTTTAAAAAAATTTAACTTAGTAACATCAAACTATGATTAAAATATTAGTAATAGACACTTTCACTTACCACAAAAACACCCATCGAGGTTATTTTTTACTTTATTATTTCAGACACAGACACTATAAAAATATGTTTTCCACCTTGTCTACGGAGTAAAGTTGTGTAACTCTACTCCATACACATGGTGGTAATACTTTTTGCTAGCTTCTATCTTGTTATTGTTTACGGAGCAGTGTTAAACCAATATTTTACAGTGGTTGAAGAAATGTATTGTTTAAATATAGACGAGTTTTTGACTAAAGTTTGGAAAACTATTCGTCAAGAGTTTAATTGTTAGTAATTAATGAAACATTCGTAAAAAAGGAGTATATTATGTTTACATTGGCACATTAAATTAAACAATGCTCAAAAATTAAATAAACAAGAACCACTTTAAGATAGCAAACGCATAAACTGAAAATCAAAGAACGAAAATAACGAAAAAAATTACTATATACTCTTAAAGGTGTCAATATATTCAAGCAACGAATAGCAAAAATAGGTTAAAGTCTAATACTATTATTATTTCCTTATTAGTCTGGATATTATTTTAAAAAATTATAAATATCTAACTTTGATTTTTTTTTATTTTAACAATAAAAAAATCAGGAACTTCAAAGCAATTATATAATCAGTCTCTGAAGTATTTAGTGGTTGTTCATTATTTAAAAGCGAATAAAATCTATCAAAAAAATGTTTTTAAAACAATTTTCAACCAAAATGTTTAGCAATCTATTTCTTTTAAGTTGTTTTTATACTATTGAAGCAATACGTCATACACCATTGTTTTTCATGCAAAATAATAGTTACGAGATTTTTTTTCGAGTTAAATAAATTGTAATCAACTTGTGTCATTGCTCTAGTTAGTGGAATTTTTTAAAACTAGTTTTTCTGCATTAGTTAAAATTTAACAGAAGATACTACACTGCTCAAAACAATTAGGGGAGCACATGTTTTAAACCCTTTCGCTCCCAATGATTCCATTGGGAGTCATCAGCTTGTGATTTTTTTCTGACTAAGTTAAATTCGCCACTTATCGCCCATGTATCGTTAGATACATCGTTAGATGGAAGAATAACGTATTTTGAAGAATTTAATATATTTTTTTTTATATTAATGAAAATATGAAAAATATGGTAAAATAAATTTAATTTTAAAACAGTTTTAGAAAATAAATTTACCCTAAATTTTTAATGCTTGCATTTTTAGATGTTTACAAATATATTTCAACTATTTTTAACAAAAAAAGTTTTAAAAAAATTATTGTTATAATTTATTAAAAAGTTATTATTCCATTTCCCCCCTTTAAATTTAAGTATTAAAAACTTAAGATTTTTTTCTCCTGTTTTTTTAATATTTCATTTCGAATGCATAGTGAACCTATTTAACAAATTTTAGATTTATAGGATAAAAATTAAAAAGTTGGGAGTGAAGTTAAAGTTGGAATTAAAAAGTGCTCCCCTAATTGTTTTGAGCAGTGTAGCAATTAGCAATTCATCTTTTAGAAGGATTGCTGTTTTATATTACTTCTAATCTATGGAAAAATTAGTTTATAAACGGCTTAATATAGATAAGTATCATATTTATAAGTAAAAATAATTGAAAAAGTCATTTAATGCAGCAATTTTTCTTAATTTTTTACAGTGATAGTTTTTAACTCAAACATGTTTTATTTTTTCATGAACGATTACAAAAATAAAATGTTTATATTCAGACAAGAAAGCTATTGTTTGAAACAATTCATATTCCATTAACCTAAATTTATATGCGTGTTAGATAATTTTGAGATAATTTCAATAAATTGTATCAGATCTATTAGAGCTCAAATTGTAGTAACATATATTTATGAACCGTGAATATTAATAGTAAAGAAATATAAGAGACACTTTTTTTTATATCTGTTTTGAATTTATCTATAGTTTTATAATTCTGGTCCCTGTACCACTGTAATCAAATCGAACATTGTTCATGAAAATTAACAACAACAAAACTTTAAGTAGAAAATAATTTAATATTAAATATAAATTCTCAAAGCGTGTGATAATGAAATTTATTGTTTTCTTAATAGAGTATTTAGTGAGGAGACAATAATTACAAAACTGGCCAAAACAATACACAAAATCAAGCACTTTAAGAAAAAGATCCAAATAAATACCCTTAAAATGTACAATTTAAACAAAATTTAAAAAAAAAAAAAAGTTATTGTAATTAAGAGGTTTTTAATCTAAACCTCAGAGACTTGAGCAGTGGTTTTTTAAAACACAATCTCTTACAGAAATGGATTTCAATTTTACTTAATATTTTCATGATATTTATCCCTAAGTTATTGACTTTCGTTCTAAAAATCAAGGGCTTTACTTTACCTATGGCTTGCCGCAAAATTTAAATTCAGCAAAGTCGCCGAGAACCATAAAAAGTTGGGAACTCTAGTACAATGCATTTATATATGAACAATACAGGCAGAAACGTGTTACATTTATCTTTAAAATTGAATCAATTAAAATAGGATAATAAATCCGTTACCTTCCGGATTCGCGGCCAGTCATTAATCATAATCACCTTAACAAAGGAAAGCCACCACCCCCTTTTTAGAGTGCGATCTCATAACACCTCCTACGAAAACAGTGCAATATCTTGTTTTGACAAAATCGTAATTGACATTATTTCTTCAAAATTTAATTTTAACTTTGAATATATTCGATTAAATACGGAATTTTGAATGGGGGAAAACATTCGATAACTATCAGTAGAAAACTATACAAAAATATTTTGAAATTAAAAAAAAATCTAATTATGAAAATGGTTTAAAAAAAAAAAAAACTTTAGTCAGAATTATTTGAATGTGTTATATTTTTGTCGAACTAACTCGTCATTATCCTCGTGTCGTGGTTCATAAAATGATAGCGAAATAAATTTTGCTCGCTTCGGAAATCTGTCTTCAAATTTAGAATGTAAAAGAAAATAATATTTTCTACCTTAACATCAAAATAGGCAGTAGTCCGTTATCTGCAATTTAGAAAATAAAATAATCTTGTTTTCTTTTTCTTTTTTTCGTTTGTTTCGATATGAGATTAAAATGTTTTTTTAGCTTGTTTTTGTAATTGTCGAATCAGGAAATTTTATATATGCATGAATTCAAAATTAAACCCATCCGACGATTTAAAGATTTCACATTATAAGTCACACAAGCCTTAAACTACAGCATTGTCCAAATATGGGCAGACTTCGATTCGTCACTCCACAAAGTTTAATAGCAAAAAAAATTAATGGTTCATTGCGTATCTCCTGCAATCATGGTAGAAAGCTAATTGGTAAATGTGTCATTTTGTAGACGGTTGCTATGCCTATTTAAGTCGAACTTTTAGAAAAATTCCTGGAACCTTACAAAACTAACCAGAAAGTTTCCTGTGAAATATCTGTTAGGAAAATTTGCCATAAAAACATAGATAATTCTCGTGGGGTTTTGCCGAAAACAAAAGTTTTACACTGTGACACGGCGTCACTTTTTTTTTTACATTATTTGTCAAATATTAGTAGTACCTGCTATATTAAATCCACCGACATCAATTGCCTACTCTTTAACCATTACACAATTATGGAGTGGTAGGAAAAATTATTACGTGCCGTGGTTGCTTGTTGTTAAAGAAGCATTATATAGAATTGTTATAAAAGATGTTAAATGTTTTTGTTATGTTTCTTTATAAAACCAGAATACCAGGAACTTATCAAAAAGCAACGTAAACGTGAAAAAACTCTTGGAAAGTCTTGTATATATGACGATAGTTACAGTAATTGTTTTTTACAGCGTATCAGTTTTTTTTATTATCTTTAAAAACTATCTAATAGATATTTTTAATGAACAAAAACAATGATTAACTGCTCTTTCAAGCGAACTTTTGCTACTTCACATTTCCCGATCGCGGACCTTATGAAATCATTAAATACGATTACTGACAAAGACGAAAATCTTCGAAAACTTCTTTTTCTCGCAGTGCTTTTCTCAACGCCTTCTTATATATCTCAGACAATGGGAGGAAGGGGTTAAGTTAATTATTCGATGAGGTGTTGTAACTCGATTGAAATGTCGAGTGTTTCGGAAACAGAGAATGTTTATTGAATACATTGTGCGCTTCACTTTTAGTAAGATCCTTAGTATTTAATTCATTTGGAGGGTGTAGAGGTTTTGATGCAGGTTAATTAATTGGTTTTATTTTTTCCGGTATTAGATGATACGTGATATGGGTCGACTTTACACACGTAAACAACGTATGTGTTAGGGGAATTGTTAAAAATAAACATGATTATTGATGTAGAAGGATATTTATCTTTTGAAGTACAAAATTTAACTAATTATTAGACAGCATTCGAAAAAGCTTCTAAAAATGTGACGGAAATCGAAACATGTTTCAAAGTGAGAAGGATATTGAGAAAACATTATTAAATGACGATACGAAAGAATAATAAAATTAAATCTTTACAAACAGCAGTGAATCAAGGTAGGTACTTAATAATGAAAATATTTAAACGACAACTTAATCACTGACTTGACAAATGACAAATGACAGTGCTTGCGCCCTCTAGAAGGGAAGGGCGTAGGCTATATAGCCCATTACCCCGCTCGCCAGAAGAGACAGTCACAAGAGACACACAAAGAAAGACGCAACAAACACATAGACAAATAACAACATTTATTGACAAACACAGACATTTATGCCATAAGCGGGATTCGAACCCAAGCCCGGCAGCTCCAATGGCTAGTACACTAACCATTGCGCCAGTGGACCGGTAACCACTGACTTACATCGATAAAAAGTCGAAAGACAGAAAATGCATTTGAATTATCAAAGATATTAAATAATAAAAAAGTGAAAATGTAAAGCCTCAAAAATACAATAACAAAATATTTCGGATCATTAGTTCAATTTCATACTGTCACCTTAAGAAAAAAAATGAAACCATACATGGAGATTGTTTCAGTTCTTGAGTGGCAACGGAAATACCTCAGGAAAATAAATAATTCCTCGAGCCTCGATTGGTGAATAACTGTCACGTGGAAACCGAACACCAATCGCAGAATATATCGAAGGAAACGCAGAAATGAAGGCAGGAAGGATTACGTCCCCAGGGAAAGGGCAATTGAATTTTAAAAGATTCTTAACCAATATATAGAACCAATAATAGATGGCCGTTAATCTAGTGGCACGTTTTCAGTCGATTCTTAAACTAAATGTGTATTGAGTCACATTTTAAAGATCTAACCTTTCTCAAAATTTTATTGTTTAAATCTACAATGCGGAAGATCTTTGCTGCCAAGTAACTTGTCAATAGCATGAAAATCCTTAAGGCATCCTTCAGGGACATGTCTAAATTGTGGAGGTGGCGACAGATGGCAACATCTGTCATATGTGTTTGTGTGTGTCTTGTGTTGTCCTACTTGACGATGGTTTATAAGCGGGTCCTTGCGACCAAGCACACAAGCCTGAAAATATATGTAAACCAATCCAATCCTTAAGGCATGATTTGTAGTGAAAGAGTTGAAATGTAACTAATTTTGACCACTGGGGGCCCGTGTGTGCCCGTAGGTGCATGCATGCGGTATGTGGCCCGCCCAATGTAACTTTTAATTTATTCAGTTGTCATTATTTTCAGAAACTAAATTTAAATATTTGGAAAATAATGGACATACTTGAGGTCTTGAGTGCCAACAAAAAATGCTGAATGAAAATAATTTCTTCTCGAGCCTCGATTGGAGTGACAATGTCACGTGAAAACAGAGCTCCAATCGGAGCATTGATCAAAGGGAAGCAGGAGGGAAAACTGGAAGGAATTATGTTACCTGAAACAAGTCAATTGAAAATGTTTAATAAATAAATTAATGAATTATATATTGATTGATCTTTGTAAAATATAAAGTGATTGGGATTTTGTGGATACATAGTGGGTTGTAAAGATTCTTGTTCTTACTTTTGAGTTAGTTGTTCGAAGCGCTGCTTCTCAATGGGAACTTTATGCTAATCGTCATTTTTTAACCAAATGTGTCGCCAAGTACACAAAAGTCGCCAAAAAGAGCACTGAATGCGCATTTTTTAAAAAGGATTTCTTATATGCTGATTGGTAGTTCGGGATCATGGTTATTTGTAATTTTTTAGCTCAATTGCTCAATGTAAATAATACTATTAGTTGGAAATAACTAGTCTTCTAATTTAAATTTGCGCAAATTTTTATTAAGAAAAATTGCTTATTTTTTGGTTAATTTTTTACTAATATCGAATAAATATAATGTTTGACAACAAAGTTTTAAACTTTTTATTGAGAATCAGAAGTTTTTATTATATAACAAACAAATCTTTTATTTCCCTGCAATAATTAAGTTTTTTGTAAATTTAAATAACAATTTTAAAATATTCTTGAGGACATCACACGAAAGCAGAATTGAAAAAAAAAATAACACGAAACTTATGATAATATAGTATTTCTTCACTACAGTATGCATAGATAACGCTTAGATTTCCCTTTAAAAAGTTTAATTAATGGAATGATTGAAAAATAGTGTGTTGTTTATGGGTAGTATAAAATAAAAAAAAACAAAGCCAATGCTAAAAGTAAAATCTTTTTCTTAACAAAATTTTTCATTAACTTAAAATCTGACAAGGTAATTTAATACACCGAGATTCTACTAAAGCTAAAAAAATATTCATTTAAAAAAGAAACCAATAAACCCTAGTGTCAACCTTAAAAACAAAGCCGGCTATTTTTCATTCGGAAGCGACGTATTTGCCTTTGAACATAAAGCCTCTGCTGAAAAACAATTTATAACAACCTGTAAAAAAACACCATCCTTGATATCAAAAGCAGCAGAAGCAATCTCCGTTAGTCCAAGACAGAGCGAGGGGAAGAAAAAACTATTAGTGCGTTTAATGACTGAAAAAAAGAATGCCAAAAACAACGACCAAAGTAAAGTCAGATAAAACTAACTAAGAAAAGATAGCGGACCCAGAAAAAACTAAACCTTAAAAAGAGGAAAAAGAAGGCGAAAAAAACTTTAGAAGCCGTCAAAAAAAATCATCCGTGCAAAATTTACGGCATCAAAGAACCCACCTTAACCCCTTAGAAGAGTTTTCCCATGCCATCAAGAAAGTCGTGAAGAAATTAACCATCGAGCGGCGGAGAGTAACGACCGGGATTACACAAAGGCCGGATTTTTTATTATTAAACTCCATTTTTTAACCCGTCCGGGACCCTTCTGATACAGAGGGAAAGGGTCAACCACCAGTTCTTTTTTCAGTTTTATTTTTACAATTTTTTTCTCCACACAACGCCTCTTCCGCCTGTTCAGAGTTTACTCTTTTTTTAGGGCTGTTCAGAGTTATTTTTTAGGGCCGCCATGTTGCCTCATACGAACAGATGCGCCGGGGCCGGGTAAACGGGGTTTGGGCACATAGCACCACACGGCAAGTGCCCGGTTTCTCGTGTTCGTTGACTTCTAGCATCGCAGCTGGTTACGGGCCCGTCGAAAGGGGTAACTTTTTTATATCTCGACTATTTACCCCTTTTTTTGCCTCGCTGTTCGGGAATCAGGGGGGCAATGGACTGGGGTGGGAATCTGGAAGATGGTTTTTACCAATCGAAGATTTCAGGTTGTTCCTTGGGTTGCAGGAAATGCTAGCACAGATAGTAATCGTGTCATGATCCAAAAGCTGGAATTTTGACGGATGATAGACTTAAGAGTTGCATTAATTAATTAGTAATTAACCAAGACGGCTAAACTTATTATATATTTAAATTGATCTCTTGGTTTGCTGGAAATGCTTGACCCACATATCAGAAGATTTTTTTTTTAATTTAAATTTAAACGTTAAAATCGGATGTATTAGACAAAACTTTCGGTTAATTAATTTTCAATTAATTATATCTAACTGTTTTACTTACCAAGGGTCCTAGTTTTTATAAACACATGAATGCTGTACACAGTCAGCAAATTGAAAAAGCATAGCGATGACATTGGCAAAAGGATTTTTTCAGTGGGACATCTGAAATTTCTCTTTTCATGTCGAAAAAATAAAGAATCGGACATATATATACTCACTGTTATAACTATAATTTTGAGATTTGCTTCAAGTGCAAGATATTCAAATTTTGAATATTTTAATACTTTTAACTCGGGCAATCTTATTTGAAGAGTACACGGGAAAAACCTATTGATTTTTCAGAGAAGTTTCCTTAGCAGGCCACTTTGGCGATGATAGCGAGTATTCGCCTAAACTTGTGTATGGAAACCAGTTCCTACCATAGATATCATAGTTAAAGTAAAATAGTGACAGATCACGTGACCTCCAATGCTAACGACGGGACGCGCAAGGAGCTCCCAGAAGAGCCCCAATGAAGTCAGTGTTGTATGGTCACTTGATATGCCACGCTAATACTTTAACTACTATCTCTGTGGTTCCTAGCTGCCAAGATTCAGGCGATTGGCGATCCCAACGCTTGGACCAAGCGAAGAAGAAAGAGAGAAACCGGTTTTCTGCCGCCAAGCAGACAATTGCGGGCGTCCGCCTAGTAAATCAATCGGTTATTCCCGTGTACTCTTCATTTGTATGTGCGCCACTTCTCTGTGCAATATGAGGTCATTTAGGCGCCGTGATAACATGAGAGCAAATATGAAACTTAGACGTGCTTGGGCAGAATTTTTTTAAAATGTTATTTACCTTATGAATTGAGTTTGTTTAATTGATAGCAAATCAAAAATAAATTGTTAGCTGAAATTGGACTTTCTTGACAAAATACTTAATTTTGAATTATGTTGATAACTTGAAAGATTTTGTAAATTATGTTGGCATAACCGTTGTCATGCAAATTACGAGGTGTTGCGTTGTCTCGCTGCGGCGCTGCCCATGATGTCATGGACTGTATTTGATTCGGACAGCGTCGCAGTGGGCGTTGCTGACGTAGCACCCAGTACTATTATATAAGCTTTGTCTTTAGTTAACTTACGAGATGACTGTGTATGAAATATTCTTTGATGGTTATCAGATTATTACTGTCAAATATAAGATGGAATATTATAACTTTAAATCTTTCTGCAGTGTTAATGTTTAGTGATGATATTTTATATACTTTGAAAAACGAGCTGATTTTTCTGGATCAATATATTAAAAGTTTTTGAACTCTGGCTTATTTCATTCCACTGCGCGAATATAACCGAATAAATTATAGAGGATTTTTTGATGTTTTTGATTTAGCATTAAATGTTTGGTTTTTTTTATCAAACTGTATTTCTTAATTAGTCAAATTAAGACTATTTACAATGTAATTGAAAGTTTTTTTTATTAAAAAAAACCAGTTATTATTTAAATCGATATTTTCCGTCATTAATTAAGTTTGACTAAATATAATCAGAGTGGCTTTTACTAACGTCATTTTTAAGGCGTAAGAATTAAATATCAGTTAGAAAATGTATCAAGTAAAAAAAAAGCGTCTGTGTCTTTAAAACCTCATTTTTAAAGAGTTTGTACTTGGCGAATTCACATTGCTGAAGTGATAGATATGTGGCTATTACACCAAACTTTCGTAATATATATTAAAAAAAATTCTATGCTTTTACAGGGATTTATATCCAAAATAAGAAAGAAAAACAATAAACCATATGCATAAAAGAACACGATCTTTATTCAGATCATACACTTTTTAATTATCTATTTAAAATTATGATTAAAAAAGGTTAAACAAACTACCATAATAACGTTTCAGCAATTTTTAATTTGATACAATAATAACAAAATATTTAATATTTTCAGAAAAAACAGAAAAATAGCTTAAAAATCCTTGAAACTATACGTTTAATTATTTTTATTTTTAATTGTTATAATATGATAATCTTGAAATGTCTACGATGATAAAATAATTATAATGTAGTTCTTAAAATAAAAATAATATAACGAACTTTCATAAAGTTTTGTTTCTTTAAATTTTATTATATTTATCTTTTTTTAATAATTTATATTTAATATAAATATGTATTTTTTTTAAAGCTTATTTTGATGGTCTATTAAAAGACTTATATTTTAAAGTTTTTTTTTATTTTTGCTACTCTAATATTACATACAAATTTCTAAAAATTTCCTTATCACATTTTTTTTATTTAACAGAATTTTTTTTTCATTTATGTCCTATGTTTACATTGGTAAAAATTTAACTACTTACTTTAAAACTTTAACTTTTGCATTTAAAAATTTTTAAAGAATGTATATAATTTTCTGGTCTCTGTAAGAGTTTAATACTTATCCTAATTTATTATTAATTTTAAATTTGGTAATACAATGTTTTGAAAAGTTAAAATGTATAACTGTAAAACTTAACGTGCAAATATTGTTATTGTTTCATTCAAAATGCAATTTCCAATTAATTTTGTAAAAAAAATTGGATGTTTTTTATGCAAATAAAAATATACTTACAAACCAAAAAAAAGTTAATTATAAGTTACTTGAAGGCTTAAATTAAAATTTTTATTCGTTATTTCACAAGTATATATTCCATAAAAAATATTCTCTATTAAGATCAACTGAGCTTTGTGAAAAAAAAAAGGATAAAATATCCCAAAAAATGCGAAAGTACAATTTATTCTATTTTTTTAGGAAAAAACCTCCATGGACAAGGAAAAAAAACAATGCCTTTTAAAAACGAGGGACAGAAAAAAAAAACTCATATCAACCAAGATGTATTAAAACAACAAGAACAGAAAGTATATTATAATACTTTTTTCTTTCACTGCGAGTCGAGGAAGAAATGCAAATGTTGGCAGGGAGCATTAAGTATATTTAAAATAAAAGTTTCAACTAATGGATAGCAGGATTTTTTTCGCCCATTCTACTTTTCCCCCCCAGCCTTGTCTCTTTAGATGGAGAAATGCAAAAAACAAAACACGAAAAAAAATGTTAAAGAAAAGAGCATTGCGGGATCTAAACTCCTATTTTCCTTAAGCGCATGATACTTATACAAAAGCAGGCGAAATAAAAATAAGCAGATTAAAAATAATCACAAGACGAAGTGTTGTCATCTTTCCCTGTATATGGGCAGCAACGTTTCAAGGTATCCTTATTCACCGCTAGGTGGCGCTACAACTGACTTTGTACCTATTGCGTACGATCGTTTCTTAGTACCGCAAGGGTTGCAAATTGAGGATCTCCCCTCACTTACCTTTTTCCATTAAATTTTTTTGTCGCTTAATTTTTTTGCACTCGGGTTTGAAATGAAAAACGCCATTGAAACGCTCTCTTTTTGTGATTAAACTGTAAAAAAAAAGGTTCTTTTTTTTAATGTCATATAAGAAAATTGTATTTTCTTAGAAGGTGGGTGGTCGAATGTTACAGCCACCGATTTTGGACAGTCTCCTTTTTTTAGAATGGCATAAAAAATGAACAAAGTGTGGCAGTGACGCACAGTTTCATTATCGAGGTGCTAAAGAGCTATATTAAAGTTTTAAATGAAGTGTTCGATCAAACTTAATTTTTTTATGTTTTTTTCCTACACACATTTTTTTTGCGAAAAAAAATTAGTTCTTTGATGATATATGTTTAGAAAAGTTGGCTTATAACAGTTATTTAGAATTGTTTTGCCACAAGATTTAAGAGTATTATAAACAGAACTCACCAAATAGCGGTTAATTCTAAGTTAACCTTTTTTTTGTGCCAAATTGACTATTTTAATGAAAATTATTAAAAATTTCGATTAATGGCCTGTTATTTTTCGTTAAATTCTTTTGTTAACAAATGATGAAAACGATATACATTTACAATAATTTGATTTTGATTGCAGGATTGAACGGTGTACTTCTTGATTAGAACATGTTCAATTATATAACAATCAACTAAGTTTAGTTATAATATTTTTTCCGACGTATCCGACGTTTTCCCGACGTATCCGTATTAAAAATATATCATTAATGTAAGGTAAGGAAAGGTAATCGTTTCCGGCTGCTTATTTCTAGTCTCCTTTGGGAGCTTTAGCACAGCCAATAACGCCTCGTAATTTCGAACCCTGCTCAAGTGACAAGGTTGACACCTAAGCGGGCACCCAACGGAACTCAATAATATATAATTTTAATTAGCTTTACTCTTAATTGGCTTTTTTTGTAAGTGTATTTGATTGGGTTGTTCGAATTAAAAAAAAGTCGAAATAAAAAACTGAAAGGAAAATAATAATTTCAATGATATCTTAATGGTTAATTAAATTCTTAGTTTCCTGTATACTATGTTTCCGAGCTCAATTTTAAAAGAAATTTTGAATCATACTTACTCTGATATTATCTAACTTATCACACTTGTCTTTAAAATTTGTGGGTTAGACTGTATTTACGTAAATCATAACACCATAAAAACAAATGATAAACTAACAAAATCAATTAACAGCCATTAATTATCCATACTACAAAACGAATTTACCAAATGATTGTTCAATCCAAAGAAACCCACCTTTGTAAAACGTATCTGCCCTCTCAGAAAGGTCAACCAACTTCAATCTAGCCAATCTGACCTACAAACCCTAGGCCCGTTACACACGTCAGCTGGCCTCTGCCGCAACCCCCTATGGTGTAATCTGGGCGGTTTCCACAAACGTTATTCAACTCGAAGATCACGATTTTCGGGATGTTAACAGTCCCATTCTAAAAGTGGGTGACACGAGTTCTAATTTTATTGGTACATCAGCAATTGAATTAGCACTAAAAGCGTTGTTTGAATGAAAGATGGGACTTCCTTTGTAGAAAGCCCCGTAGTTTAGCTATTCAGAAACCTGTTCATCGCGATCGTGATGTTCTTTTATTGCTGTTGTAATGTAAATCGCGCTTTAATGGGCCTCTTTTGTATTCATTTATCTGCGGGAAGTCTTAGCTAAAGTACTCTATAAGCTAAATTGGTTGTTATATTTTTTTGAATCTTACTTTTCCTTTTCAGGAAAACTACGACAGGGTTCTGAACAGATGTTATACTCTTTGACTACACTAAGAAATTGACCTTATCCTTGAAAAATTGGCTAGATGTTTCTACATTCAAAATACAAAATTAACTGATTGCCTTAGGAATAACATGGCACGTATGCCCTTGTCTATAAGGGTAAAAAATTTCACGTAGGCAAATATTGATATCCAGATTTCTAAAGCAGTTTTTACCGTCGAAAATATGCAACTTGTATTGGTTATAGCGTATATACCTATTTCTAGCTTCCTTTATGAGTTTTAACACCCACCTCCTTATTGATTATCATAATTAAACAGTAGTTGTAAAGCGACCAGGTCGACACTTTAACTATTGTAACCATAGAACTTCGAGAAACAGCGTAAGCTAACTCAGTCGTAATTTGACTCCTTAGATTTCACGACGACGCCTTTGTCAGTGTACTCGGGGAACCCCATAATAAGGCCAGTTTTCTTTACCAACCACTACCACACAGTCTACCAAGGTGAATGCCATGCTTTACTTACATCTGAAGTGACATTCCTTTTTGCAATGGGGGCTGGGGAGCCCAGTCGGTTAAGCACTCGCTTAGCATGCGGAAGGTCCCAGGTTCGGGTCCGGGCATTGCCAAAATAGCTGCCGACCTATAAACGGCCCTTTTCAGCCAAAAATGTCCAACGAATAATACTCGTGTAAGGGAGTGCACGTTAAATATCCTTCAAAGTCCTAACGCTGCGTACGATGTCGCCCTTAACGGTTGCGTTGGGTGCCTATTCAGGTGTTGGCTCGTCACCTGACTGTGGTTCTAAAATACGACGCCCGTCGCCAATAGCCCTCGTGTAGCTCTAGTGCGACGATAATTCAAACCAAACCAAACCTTTTTGCTATGTCCACATCAATTGATTTTTTTAGTCAAAAACTGTGCAGGGCCCAGAGCAGACTGGTTGGGTAAAATGTCATTACACTGAGGTTACATTCATACTTTTTTTTTACTTAATCAATCTGTACACGTTTCATGCCATACTGAAAAACAAACCAATTAACTTCACGCATTTAGTGAAGCTCTAGTGCGACTGGAATTCAACAAAACACAAGTGTTTTGCATGTTCAAAGTAAGTCCCTAATTAGAGTACAAACTTCAATCCTTATATTACAATTATTTGCATGTTTTAGGTAGCATTTCAGTTTTTTTTTAGTTTTACAACCATTCTTTTATTCTTCTAAGTTAAAGTTAATGTTTTTTAAAACATTTTTTTTTATAGAACTAACTGAAAATCACTTAATAAGGTAAATTTTAAAATTATTTTATTTGAGGAAAAAAACGATTCAAAATTCGACATTGTAAAAAGGCATTTAAAAACATAAGGAAAAAATTGCATTTGTATTTGTTATTTTTAAAATTTTATTTCCCTGCTAGTTCTATTAAAGGTCCTGTAATATTCTTCGCGTTGTTCGTTATTATGTTTACAATTAAAATCTAAGAATCTTTAGTTTAAAAAATAGAAATTTCGTCTAAGAGATTATGATCAAATAAAAAACCCATATTTTAAGTATAATTAAAGTAATTATTTCAATTAATTATCGAAAATTATTTTTCACCGTTATTTGGGATGATGAGTTTTATTTAAGAACAATTTTAATACAATGAAATTGCTTTCCTGAAATAATTACTTTTGAAAACAGTTTACAAAGATATTTGTTAAAAGCTTATGTTTAATGATTGTTTTTTTTTCTCAACACTAGACAAGTATTATGTGTTTTTCGGAATGAAAAAATATTCAGACTTTTTTAAATGCTTAAAATATATTTAAGAAAATAGTTATTTTGGGAATAATTATAAAAATTTAATTGTATAGTATTAAACTGCTGAAACTAAAGCATTCCCCTATTTACTATTAATGAACCGGAGTATGTATAGTTAATAAAAATATTAATTACGAAATTTCCATTGTAGTAGTAATTCTGGGTTTTGAATACAGTCTGGGTTGGGATAATTTCTAGACAGTATTCCTTCTGTTAATTATTGGGTACTCTTTTTTTACAATGAAATATTAAAAAAAAATGCCTTTCAAAAATAACCCCAAAAAATGGAAACGATTAAACTTCTTCTTTTTAATAATTTTTTTTTGTTTTAGAAACTTTGTTACTGTGTACCCAAAATTTTTACATCGATTTTTTCTACAAAATTATTTATTCAAAATATTTTAGGTTTTCAAAATATATGGAATTTTTTTTACCACAAATGACTATAGTTTCAAGGCCCTAATAATATTAACTCTACTAGAAAGTATTTTTGTTTCAGGCTTTGTTTTATAAGATCAATTTGTATGTATACAGTGGTGGAAATTGATTTGTGAACTAACATTCCTTTCACCAGATATCGTTTTGTATTAAGTGCTCACAATTCGAATTTTGTGTGTTGTAGGGTTTTGGGTGGGGGTGGAGGGAGAGAAACGGGAAAAAAGTGACATTTGCTGATGAAAAAAAGTTCAATTTGGATGGACGTGATGGCTTAAAATGTTGTTGAAAGGATCTTCAGAAATATCCAAGATCTGTCTTCAGCAGAAATTTTAGTGGTGGAAGTTTGATGGTTTGGGCAACGATATCTTATGATTGAAGAAACAAAGTTTTGTTTCTGAAGGGCTGGCAAACGTCACTTTATTGCAGATTTGTTCTAGAAAATTATTTGATTCCTTTTTGCATGGCAAAACTATGCTTTTGATTATATTTTTATGCATGATAATGCAAGTATTCACATTTCAAACGAAAGAAGACTGGTTTAATGTACAAAGTGTTGTTCATTTAGATCATACTGCCAATAGCCATGACTTAAACCCCAAGGATAACGTCTTAGATCAATTGGTATGAATAATTTACTCAAATGGAGTATGTTGTCAATGGAGTGTGCATCAGTTATGGAATAGAATTGCTTAATCATTAAAAACTGGAAATTGCTTGACCAAAACTTGACCCAAAGTTTCGTGTTGTCTATGAAAAACAAAATCAAGGAAGCAATAACGAAAAAAAAAATAGTTTTAGTAATTATTAATTGAGATTGAATGTAAAAGTTCATAAATCAATTTCCCTATGCTAAAACTAAAATATCAACAAAAGAATTTGTTTACGAAATTATAGAAAATTTTATTTACGGGTATAATTTATAATACAAAGCCTTTATAGTGCATGAAATTTAAATCGATAAAAACGCATTTAATAAAGAAATACTGTTAAAAAACTGCCAGTTCATAAATCAATTTCCACCACTGTACTTTCCAATGAATAACAACTACTTCTGTTAAAAGCAACTTTCTTAAGAGTATTTTTTTCTTTTTAAGTATTTTTTGAAAACTTACATAATCGTCTAACATATTAATTAACCTATAATAATAGTTTACCAGTATGAAAATATAAAGATTTGAAATTTGTAACTATGGACCTTGTTTATCTAGCTAATAAATTCTTGTTAAGTACTATCTCTGACAACATACTTGGCTTTTTGCAGTTAGTGGCAACTCTTGTCCTATGAGTATAAAAGATTTTTAAAAAAGTCATTACTACGGTTTTAATGTTTTGGCCAAAATTACCACATTCAACGAAAACAAAAGCGTAGATTACAGCATATCTAAAAGTTATACTCGAGTTTTTTTTTCATTTTCAATACGTCTTAATATTTTTTCTATACTTAAGATAGTGAGTTAAATTTTTAGCTTTACATTTTAACATTGTCTACATAAAAAATTTGAATAACGAATACTTATAAATATCTAATACAATGCCATTCATTCACTTTGGGTGGGGGGGGGTAAGGGGTAAGTACGTATACATTCCAGCTCGTGTGCTTGATCAGAGACCTGCTTATGAAGCTTTCGTCAAGTAAGACAGACAAAGAAAGAATTTTTACTTCCACAGCGAAAGGAATATACACCCTGGACGAAGGCGGGAATAGGACCCGCACCCGTTACAGCGCGCAGACTGCTAGCGTAATGGTCCAAACTACACGACCATCCGGGCACCCATACACTTTTCAAAAGTAACAATATTATACCATGATTTAAACATTAAACTTGTAAAATACGTTATAAGGTTTCATTAGTTTAAATACCCAAGATTTAAAAATAGTACTAGTTTATTTCTATAGTAATAAGTAGTTTGTGCATCAGGAAAAACGAAATATGTTTTCAACTAAACTTGTGCATTTAGGAGACATTTTTATGCTACAGAAAATAGAACTGTAATTGACAAATTAAGAATTAAATTAATGCATATTTATTTTAAAGTTACATATATTATGTTTAAAAAAAAAGAAACATTGCAACCAACATTGCTTATATATGAGAAAGACCGGTTCTGTCTTGAAATTACCCCAAACAGCCTTATACCCAAACAAATTATTCCAAATATTCCAAATCAATTTTTGAATAAAAGGTTTAGACAGAGGATATGTCGTTGGAAAAATGTATCATAAAGTAATTACTGAATAGTGGGTTTAGACCAAAGATATCTCGTCGAGTCAATTTATCATGAAGTAATTAATAACTGAAGATATTCGTCGTGAAGATTTGTGCATTTCTTGCCATCTAATGAACAGTCCAGTACGTATTTCAATAGCAGTTTAGTTTAGTTTAACTTCTTAAGACCCTGAGAAAAATCCTACATGTATATTCTTCATCTAAACATACTTTTCATTCAAATATGTGCTAAAAAGTATGTTTTGCAAAGAAAAAAAATTAGGTTTAATAGTTACTTAGGGACACGCCTTAAACGCTAAAAATACACATATTTTGTGCTATAAATGCAACAAAAAATGCCGTATCACTTATTTGTATACTCTTAAAAAACAAAAGAGTGAAATCCACGCCAGTTGGAGAAGTGCATTTTCGACACTGGAAAGGAATGAATATTAACTCAGACCGAGTTAAAATCACTCGTTTGGATTGATCCTGTCGGAGGTTTAACACACAAAGGTTCCACTCCAAAAGTAGAAGTGCATTTTCCAGACTGGAGGAGTGAAAATTAATCAGACTGAGTTAAAATCGCTCGTTCGGTTTAAGAGTGTAGTTAACACATTATTTATCATTGTTTTTTAATTTTAAAATACCTTTAAAACTAACTACGAAAAGATGTGAAAAGTTTGAAAAATTAAAAAAAAATTAAGAATTCTAATATCGTATCGATCCTCGTTCAACTTCTTTTTTTTATAGGAACAAGTGACCGATACCTGTAATCAAAGGCAGAAAACTGAAATTTGGATCTTCTTCTATTGGATCAGGTCAATTTCGAAACAATTAACATGTTAATTGTTTGAGGGGAGGTTTTAAAAAATCTCACTAAATGGGGACGCCAGGTCGCAAATGGTTATAACAAATTCTTTCTCTTCGAAAAACCACCATCTTCTTGATTCCCTCCTTCTTAATTCTTTCTCCTTGATTTGTGAATCAATGTCACTTGGGAACAGAACATCAATTGTGACATTTATCGAAGGAAATCAGGAATGAATGCTAGAAGCAAATACTTCACCATAAAGTATTTGCACACTAAAATTTACGAATTTATTTAATTACACAAATCTAATATACGAGTGTTTCAACGTAAGTAATGTATAGCTTAAGATAGTCATTCTATATTTCAGTAATTTTTCTGTCCATATTTCAAATTTCTGACATATTTTGACACGAAATACGTTAGTTACGTTTTGTTAGTTTTTAATAATTATTAGAGTTAGTTGGAGACATGCAAAGTTTAGGGGTCGTAATGTTAAATGAGTTGCACATAAAAAATTATCCCAATCCATAAAAAATTAGGATAATGAAACGAATTTTTTACAGAATAGTAATTGTAATAACCCAAACAAAATGCATACACCATTGGGGTATTTAATTTTTTAATTTTTTTTTAAATAATATTAATTTTATTTTTTAAAAATATGAATGAATAGAAACCTATTAATATTTTTTACAGAAATAACTTAAGACACGAAGGCTAGGCGAAATCCCAATTTTTAAAATTTTTCTTTCATAATTTTCTGAGTAAATCACAAAATACTTTTTAATTATCCCTTAGGGGGTTGTATACGAGATAAAATATGAACTTGATAAGCAAACACCACATAGTAAAATAGGAAAATTTTAAATAAAGACTTTGAAAATTCTATAGAATGACACGACAGATGTCTTTAATGTTGATTCATGATATTCAACGATTTTTTTTTCGATTTGTTTCTTAATAAACTTAAAATATTCGAACTATATTGCCGAAATAAAATTGTTATCGGAGAGAGAATTTCTTAAAGAATTAAAAAGACTACACTTACTGTTACAAAATACTTGAATGAAATTTTGGAACAAAAGTGTATTAGTAACAGTAAATGTCCCTTATAAACGCTTCCGCACAAGATGTATAACGAAAGATAAAAGAAATTATTTCAAAAAGGTCCGATTCCATAGGATGACTGACGGCCGAAATAATCACTCGTGGGTATTTTTATTCCACAGCTGTACTACTGTCTAAACCATCATCAGTATGAGTATCCTTTCGGAGCGCTGCGTACGGTGTCGCCCTTAACGGTTGCGTTGGGTGCCTATGCAGGTGTTGGCTCGTCACTTGACTGTGGTTCTAATATACGATGCTCGTCGCCAATAGCCCTCGTGTAGCTCTAGTGCGACGATAATTCAATCCTAACCTAACCTAAGTATCCTTGTGGAAATAATTGACCAAAATTTCATAAATAGTTTTGTAGACAATAAGAAGAGTTATATGACTATCTTTGAATGAATGAAGATGAAAATAAGAAAATATAGTGCGCAACCAGTTAGTCATGTAATCAAATGCTTGGTTTTAAGCTTAGGCGTTGCCCACATCTTCTGTCTATGGTTCAAAGTATGACCTTTTTTATGGTACCTTATGTTATGGTACATATATATTCCAGCTTGTGTGCTTGTTCAGAGAACCGCTTATAAGCTTTCGTCAAGTGGGACAGACACAGGAAGATGTTTTTTTACAAGCATAAGAGACACACAAAGAAAGGACAACACAAACACATAGACAAATAACAACATTCATTGACGTTCACAAACATCCCTGCCTGACCGGGATATGAGCCCGACCCCAGCAGCTCCAAATTCTAGCATCCTAACGATTGCGCCACCGGAGCGGCTGACTTTTTTTCTGGTATATCCCTTGTTATGGAAATGTTCCCGTTCAAATACACTACTCAACTGGCTTTAATACTATCTAATTAATAACAAATCAAGCCTGAAGTTGAAGCAGCCTTAGGGCAATCACATATCTCAACCCAGTCAATGAATTAGCCAAAAGTAAGCGTAGTTTTTGGAATATGCTAATAATATATTCTTATTACTATAAAAGCTGTGCTCGATTAAAACTGGAAAGTTTTGTGTGGGAGCTTTGCAAAATGATTCAGTGAGATCTAGACTAAGTATATTTATTGTATGTAATCGTAAGTACTTCTTTGAATATATTTCGAAATGCTATTTGCTTTAGAGGAATTGAATATTTATTTCGATTGTGAAGCGTGGCCAGTCGTTCTGCATTTCTCGTTACAGTTAGTGTTTTATTCAACTATTAAGCTATAAATAATGTGCAAAGTGTCTTATCTTTTGATACTAATATTTGACGTCAATAATACATAATTTATGAAAAATACGATCGAAAAGTTATATCACTTGAATAAAGTCTGTTCCAGCTACACAAAAATCTAACTACTTAATCATTTTGTTTTAATTTTTTTTGTAGGTTTAGCTACACCATTCTGTCGTAAAGAGACCCAAGACAGCACAAGACGTGTTGCAATGTATTTGGCCGTGCCAAGGGCATTAGCGTGTTATCAAACAGCTATTGCACTTGTCCCGGTCAGTTATTTGTGACTGAAATGCATCTATTCGGCATCTGTCTGTCAGAAATTATGGTGCGTACATGTATTTTATTTATATAATATTGTAAATTGTTTATATAATGTATTAAATAACAAAAACTAGAAAGATTTCAATTGCTAATATTTCTTGAAATGTATTGATAATTCACCATACCCTTTAAACATTTAGGATATTATAACTATCATGGGCAGCTAAACTGCAGTAACCACGACTATGCAGTGGACCTATTTTGCTATGAAATTATCAGTATTTTATTATATACTTTCCTATGGGTTAGAGTTATTGAGTTCATACAACAATGGTCTGTCATGAATCTGTATACTGGAGTTTACCTCTCCGCGGCAGTGGTAGTGTAATCGTTTTCCGGCTGCCTATTTCCAGCCTCCATTAGGAGCTTTATCACGGCCAATAACGCCTCGTAATTTATAACCCTGGTCAAGTGACGACCCACTGCAGAGAAGTTCGATTGAGTCGCATTTTGTTGAAATTGGGTGACCAAATTTTTTTCGGTGGTTAACTTTTTGATTATGAAATCATTAATTTTATTGCACTTTCGTTTCGTTTTTTTGTTTGTAAACAAATATAAAATAAAATGTAAATCTACAAGACCAATTGCACAATATTTATTGCTAGCAGTTGGTTACGTACAAAACTAAACTTGTTACTGCGAACACGTGTTTCGTGTTGACCCATTCTTGGTAGAGAATATCTTCAAGCAACATAATACTAGGAAAAGGACTATTCTTTAGATCTTTTTAGAGTACGTTTTTTGGCGTAGTTGGTGATTTTAGCTGTCAACATGTGGATGTCTTATTTGTATATTTGTGCTTATGTTTGGAAGCAAGAGTAATAGAATGGAGATGGTTGGCACGAAAAATGAAGCTTTCTGCACTCTTAAAACACTCCTAATTTAACTAGGTCTGAGTGGATTTCACTCCTCCAGACTGGAAAATGCACTTCTCCTTTTGGAGTGGATCCTTTGTGTGTTCAACCTCCGACAGGATCACTCCAAACGAGTGATTTTAACTCAGTCTGAGTAAATATGCATGCCTTTACGGTGTCGAAAATGCACTTCTCCAACTGGAGTGGATTTCACTCTTTTGTTTTACGAGTGTGGGTGTCGCCAAATTGCGATAGACTCAAATAAATCGCAATTCAATGAGATTTATTTCGTAACGTCTGATTTCAACTACCTTTTTCGCTCCTGAGGTACAGATATGTAGTTCAATTTTAATAACTTTGAAATGTTAACCACCCTCGAAAACCCCCAATTGTAAGTTTTTATTACATTCGGATGAATATTTGAAGAGTTATTCAACCGAATCACTCGTGGACCTTTGGGGGACCATCTTTTAATTAATAAGCATAGTCTGTAGGTTCATTGAAGGAGGAAAAAGAAACGCAAGGTTAAATATAGGAGGAAGGGGGCATTACGAGGGATGTGAAAGTCAATAAGGATAAAACCCCTGGGTTGTTTAAGGCCTACTTTAATTTTTTTTAAAACTCGATGTAATTAAAAAATAGATAAGTAGGTATTGATACGGTAAAGAAGTCCGTATGTCTGACCGTGCTTCCATGACAAAATGGGTTCTATCCGTCGGCTCTTAAGAAGTTTTATCTTGGAAAGGTGTGACTTCAGAGATTCATTTTTTGTTCATCTGTCTGTACGTCCGGGTGGACATCCGTCCTTTTGTCAGACGACGAATGACCCATTAAAAGCATTGAAATTGAATTTTTAGTCATTTAAATTGCTGTTGGCACATCAACAATATCGCAAGCTACCTCAATTAAGATTTTAAGCAAGATTAATTTTTTCAATTTTAAGGGATATTTTTTATTTCCTAAATAAATCAATTTGGAATGACGTCATAAAATATAACAATGCGATTTTTTGAATTTTCATTTGTTTTCTAAGAAAGCTGTTCAGTTTTACTTTTTTGCTTGAGCTAATTAGTATTAATTTACATTTCTTCTTAAAGCAATTTGGAGTTTCTTCATGTTTTATTACTAAACGTTTTGGAAATATCGGATTTTTTTACGAATATTTTTTTTATACTTATAAGAAACAAACGTCATTTAAGGCTACATTTTCCATACATTGCCTAATGTCAAGGAAAAGATGCTGTGGGATTTGACTCATTCAATTTTACATAATTATTCTTCAAACTTCAAATAAATTTAGCTAATGATAAAGATTATTTAATTTACGAAATAAATTAATAAATGTAGCCAATTTTTAGCTTTGAGAAGTTGAAATTGCAACTGAATGCTTGGTTTGTCTATATTTGTTCTAATGTTATAAATATGGTGCGGAAGTGTTTATAAGTGGCATTTACTGTTACTAATACACTTGTGTTCCAAAATTTCAAGGGTGTTTAAGTAATGGCAAGTGCAGGCTTTTTAATTCTTTTGGAACTTCTCGTTGCAATAACAAATTTATTTCTGCAATATTTCAAATATTTTAAGCTTATGAAGAAACAAATCGCTGAAAAAAAAATCTTTGAATATCATGAATCAACACTAAAGACATCCGTTGTCGCTCTATAGAATTTTTAAGGTCTTTAATTTAAAATTTTCCTTTTTTTACAAGGTGTATACGAGATTAAATGAATTTGATAAACAGCCCCCTAATTGGTAATTAAAAAGTATTTTGTGATTTACTCGGCAAATTATGGATGACATTTTAAAAAATTGGGATTTTGCTTAAACTTCATGTCTTAAATTCATTTCTGTAAAAATACTAAGGGGTTTCTATCCATAATTTTTTTTAAATAAAATTTTATTTAAAAATATAAAATTGTTTTAAATACCCCAATAGTGTACGTATTTTGTTTGGGTTGTTATAGTTACTATTTAATAAAAAAAATTCATTATCTTAATTGCTTATAGATAGGGACAGTTTTTTTATGTGCAAAAAGTCTGGCTCAAGTAAAAGGCGCCTTGACATGCGCAGTAGCAAGAAATAACGTCATATGGGGACACGTTTAAAACTATATTGCTAAATTATATTGATAAAGTTCTTATTGGGCGTTGATGAATCGTTAAAAGGAACTTAAAACCAGCACCAAAGTTGAAGAAGCCAATATTGTTTTCAGCAGGTATCTGGCAACGGTCGGGTTTTCTACATGAGTAGTCCATCCAGTATGTATTATAGATCCTTGAGACAAAAAAAAATCGCTACAAATTTCGAACAGGTTAATCACTATTTATTTTGATTAGTCTTCTTTAGTACCTATATAATGAAATAAATGAGGGTTAAAAAAATGTCCTTTTACGAAAAATAATTGCACAACGCTCATAAAATCTATTGTAACCAAAGCATAAAACTTATAATATAGTTATATTTCAAATTTTTTATTGAAATCTGGAATGTGAAACACATTTAATAAAAAGAAACCATTTAAAATTTTAACATTTCATGGTGTTACTCAGTCTTGCATTTTTCTTTCGAATTCGTCACATCCTTGACAACGTTTTTGGAAAATCGTTTTTTTATCATAAATATTTGTGTATAAATTTACAAATTTGACTCAAATTTTACAGAATTTGTAATATAGAATTATATTTACTTATTTGCTTTTGATCACAAAAGTTATTTCAGTTATCCTCAAAGATCTGAAGAAATTAAATGTAAGTGGTACATGCTCTGGGTATTTTATCGGAGCAATTACTGCTTGTATAAAATCTGTCAACTTTATTTGTACTTTTGATTTTGAACAAAAAGAAAATTAACATTTGTACAGCAATGTACTTGGCATAGATTTTTTCAAGCACAGCAAAATATTGGCATGCTTATTTATTTTTTTGGTGTAAAATACCGATTTTTTCAGATGGGGAGAAACGTATAAAACCCTGTTTTAGTTCTATAAACTGTAATTTTCTTTGTCTTAACTTTAAATATTCACACGTAATGAAGAATTTCAGGAAATTTGGTATAGAAAATATAAAATATATAGCTTTATTTATTCAAAATCAAATAATTGTTTCAAAATTCACATTTCTGAAACAAAAAAAACTGCTATTTTAAATAACAAATATTTAAAAACATATATTTTTCTTGTATTTTCTCAGATTTATTATTTTAATAATAACCACATAAGAATATGAAACTCGTAGAGTCCAAATCACTATATTGGGATGCATAGGCTTTACATTCTTTGAAAAAGTATGAATTTTTTAAAATATATAATAAGTAAGAAAATAGATTTGTTAAGTTTAAGCGCTGTCTCATCACTGGAAAAAAATTACAGCAAGAAATGAGAATTAAAAGAAACTATTACTGAATTTACCCAATACAAAGTAATTTTTAAATATTTGTTTCTTTATATTACCCAATTAAGAATTCGAACTATAGATAGTGTAAAAGGTTTGTGGAAAACGACAAGAATTTGACAGAAATAATTATTTGGCTAAGAGCAAAAAGACCAATGCTTAAATTAAAAGGTGAGTATTAAGAAAATAGCTGTACTGTTTATGATTTAACTTTTAGAAATAAAAGTGGGAATGCATGTATTTCAATTAATCGAAACAATAAAACCTCACTCACGGCAACCTCAAGTCATTACAATTTAAAAATAATTATTCCCTTAGAGCTTCATCCAAGGTAATTATAAATTGATTAAAAAGCCCTTTTTTATTCATTTACATTAAAATCTTATCTTCAGCTAGATACTTAACAAACAAATTTTATGAATTATTCATTTTCTTTAGTACAGATATGATGCACTTAATGCATACTTTTTATTACATAGAACATTAACGAGACAAAAATTGAATTCATTTCGAAATTCACTAATTGGAATGAAACGACCTAATGGCGCTTATCTAACCATAGAAATAGAATAGAAATCAAATCAACTCAGCGCATCGCTGTGTCGTAATTGATCTAGAGAGAATAAAATATTCGAATCGATTTGATGTCGTTTGACGCAATCTGGTTGGCGGGATTCAAACCGAAAATTGGCCACGTGACGTCGGAGTGATGAACGAAAGAATTTGAATGCGCGTTAATTGCGCGCTTATTTAGCACAAAGTGGAGGAATTTTTGAAATGCGCGTTGTTTTATAAGTTGTGCTAATGAGCGAGAAGATTTCAAAAGGGCAATTAGGGAAGAGGCTTGAAAAGGATTATTGCGCAACACTTGGCATGTTGATAAAACAGTTTGAAGACTCTGGAATTGTTTGTTAATAACCACTTAATAAAAATTTCGTAATTATAAAGTTTGTAAGCTACAACAGGTTTTGTATGCCTGAGGTAATTTTAAAATAATTCCTTGCATTTTGTATAAATAAAAAGAAATTTTTAAAAACATCTTAAAAAAATAAATATATTTTTTATCAAATATTTTGTGGAAATAATAGTATATAAATAAAAAAAACCTGTTACTTGAGAATGGTTCAGTTTCGCAGGAAAAATTATCTTCATTTAATATTGAAGTTGAATGGTCCAGTAGAAAATACCCACGTTCTTCAAAGTATTAAAGATATATAGGGTCCGTTGCGGTTTCAGTGGCGAATTTTAACCATCGAATAGTCATTTGTACTAAGTCGTCCATAAACAAACCGGAAGAATTGTTGACGACTTTCATTAAAACTCATTAAACACTTTTGGGAGAAATATATTCGAAAATCACTTGAATGGACCTTCACATGCTAATTAGTTGGTTAATATATGAAGGTTCCAGTTAAAAAAAACTTCCATTCTCCAGTATAACTGAAATATAGAATTCAGTCTGTTCATTGGCGACTTCGATCGTCAAGTCACTAATAAAAAGACTGGCCCTGTTGCTTAGTAATAATTTGAAGAGAAACTTAGTAATAATTTTTGCAACTAAACCCTTCACATGCATTGTATTATTGATAAAACCTATTCACAAATATAAATATGGAATCTACTTCAAAGTTAATATTCTTTGCCGTTTTTTTTTTACATTTTTTGAAATGAGGTCGTTATAAAGCGTAAAGCAATATATTTTTGTCTAAAAACAATTTTGCTAAACTACTAGAATCGATTACATTTTTGATCAAATTCCAAAAAGGATACTCTAAATTCTAAAAATAATAAATAAAATAATCAAATTCGAAAAAATTATTCTAAAAATTATTCTAAAAAGTATTATTTACTTCTGGGAATAAAAATACGCCGTAGCTATTTTAACTGAGAAGTTGCCAAGCGCTACAAGTCCTGAAACCAGAAAGAGGGTAGCTTTGGGAATCGCCAAATGCGCCTAACTTGGGAAAATGCCTATTATGTATGTATTTTTCCCCCTTGATTCAGCTTCTTGCTTCGAAAATTTTTTACCTCCTGGGTTCTTATATGTAACATTTTAAGCATAAATACACTAATATAGCAATTTCAAATATAGCTTTGAAAGTGGTAAGCAGTTTAAATAGTACAGTGATATGCTTATATAGCTTTTAAAAAACACGAAAACAAATGTTTTTGTACGGTTATAGCTATAGCTTATATTTCGTTTAGCGATTTGATATTTACTTTTTTTGCAATATTGTACTTATGAACCCTGCAGACATTTTAATAGATTTAAAAAAACAATTAAAAAATGTAACTTCGCATACCCTTGCGAGAGCATTGAAGAGAAAAGAAAATCGACACAATTAAATATTTTAAAAAGTTTCATTACTATGAATTAGTGACTTTTTTGCATTCAAAGAGAAAAATGCAGAAGAGTATCGGAAAGCAAAACACCGATAACCGAATCAAATAATTAAAAAAAATCAAAATTATTCATTTTTAAAATTTAAGTGAATTTGCGATAGATCAACAATACCTGCCACCTCGATACCTGAGAAACCAAATACATCTTCGCGATAAAAATGATGCTTTATATTTCAAAGTACAGAATAAGAGCAATACCACCTAGATTAGAAGGCCGAAGAACTAAGCAACACAACGTCACACTAGTAGACCAATTTCGATTTGTTGACCAATAATGTCGTATCTTAAGATGACGTCGCATCTTGATTCATCTTATCTTAAAAATTTATTCGAATACTAAATCTAGTCACGAATTATCATTGGTCAAAACAACAGAATCGGTCCACTAATTTGACGTCAAGCATTTAGTTCGCCGGCCTTCTAATCTAGGTGGTATTGATAAGAGCAACTTCATCAACAGGGATTCGTCTGCATCAGGTCTGCTTGGCGACGATAGCAAGTCATCGGCTAAACTGGTGTGAAGAAAGCAGTTTCGCTTTGGTTCTTATCACGCGGCACGCAGGTTTAAAATCGCTAAGATCGAGATTTACTAGTCTGACTTTTGAACTGCTGAAGAAGAACCAAGGCAGAAAACGGTTTCCGATTGCCATTATTCGCCAAGCTGACCTCAATACAGACTGATTCCTAGTCGATGAATGGGTTTTCCCCTGCACACTTTAAGTGTGTTTAAACTTTATTTCAGCAATCAAGAATGAATTAGAATTCGACTTTAATTGGATAAATTCACTATTCAACCATTTGAAGTTACAACTATTATCAATTCGCCACACAAATTCACATATACAAACTTTCCACTTTCTGCGTACAATCAGAGAATCTCTGAAATAGTGTAATTGCCAAACTCTATTCTCTAACGTATAAGTAAAGTATAGAGGCCGACTCTTTCACTGGCGAATTCACCCATGCGAATTTAAAATGATTAAAAGTAGCAAGGGAATTTGCCGGCCCATATATATAATTTCTACTTTGAAGAGTGTGAGCTTTGCAATTATACCATTCAAATGTTTTTATATACATTCATTTTTATGCTTTTGTGCATTCATTTTAGGTTACTACCAATGCTTCATTAGTACCTTTTTGTAGTCTGTATACAGAGAAAAAAAACCAGGAAAGACGTTTGCATACCTCTTTTCTTTATTTAATTTACGACTTAAACCATTACTTTATCGGTGAATGAAATTAAAAATTAATTCCTCCCAAAAAATAATAAAACTTTTAAGTTTATTATTTTTTGGGTTTATAAGTTATAAGTTTATATTAAAGAATAATTTTAAAAATATCAAAAATTATTCTCGACTTTTTTGATACAAATATTTCGTGAATTCTTTTGTTAAGCTTATAAATTTGTTTCTTAAAAATATTCAGGACATCCAACACCTTTTTTTGTAATTTGTCTCCCTTAAGTTATATGAAACTTCTGAATGATATCTTCTTTTCCGAGTTCGTAGTGAGATAATTCAGTAACTGAAGTGCCGCAACGATTTTTTTCGTCAAAAGCAAGTGACACCTCAGCCGCTAAATTGAAATGCGAAGAGTAATAATGTCAAAATGCACTTAAGAAAAATCAGCTCCGCGTCACGTAATTTTGACGGCTGATGCCAACTGCAAAAGGAAACATTTTTCATAAATTATAAAAAAAAAGAAAATACGGAGGAGAGTTTCTAATGCAATCCATGGTGACTAAGCACAGCGCCATCTATTGGTATAGTGTGGAACCTCGGTGATGGATGTAAATGAGGAGAGGAAAAAACGATGTAAAGAAATGGGTAAGATTTTGGTTGTTAATGAGTAAAAAAATTGTAAATTGCAATTAAATAAATTGTAAATATCTTTTCTTCACCTATTTGTGTGAAAGGTTTGCATTTGGGTGTTTTAATTTACATTTAACACTTGAACTTCTTTTACTTTTTTTTAACTTGTAAGTTTAAAAAAAAAAGTAAAAAGAAATTATAGCAATTAGAACTTATAACCATTTAACACATTGTCAAAGAAAATTTAACTCATAACAAAGTTAACATTTTTAATTATTTATGCGTAATTTAGCTTCATTTATGTAGTTCTTCTGCAGTGGGATGCAATCAGGTAATAAAGTCAAAAATGCTCTAGCATCATTTACAATATTATACTATAAGGTACTAAGCCTACTTTATTTTTTTAATTCTATTTTAAAATAATAATACTTTAAAGAAAATGGCTTTTTTGTATACAAAATTCACAGTTGAAACAAATTCTTAAGTTTTTGATTAAATGGTAAAAAGTTGTATCTCAAGGAGGAAAAACTTTTGAACAAAAACAAATATTTTTTTTACATGTATTTTTAATGAAAAAACTAAATACAAAATGTATCCAAATATTTAAAAATATATATATTAAGGTATTTGACATTTTTTTAGTTTAGAAAGTTTTATGAAAATTAAGCCAGATCGCTGAGTACAGATTTATAAACTTTTACTTAACCCATTCTGTAAACAAAAAATATTTCTACGCTTGACTTACGTAACTTATAAAAGAATAAATAACTATAAATAAAATCTTTTAAAACCACTTATACTTTCTTTATATGAAGACATTTCTAAGATAATAAGTACAGAAAACATAGAGAAACAAATTGCACATAATTTTTTTACACAATTGTACTACATTCTAAGTTAAAAACAGTCTGAGGGAAAAATGCACGAATTTTAGCCCAATACACTATTAATATCATTAAATTAACAATTTTTTTTTAATTTCAATTCATGATTATAACGTTTATCTCTAGTTTTATCTAATTTTTGTACATAGTAGAGTATTAAACAAAATCTTAGTAATTTATTACGAAAATTAGTTTGTGTATAATGAGAGCAAACTTAGTAGTAGTAAAATTATGTAACTTTAAATTCCTTAATATATATTTTTTTTTATCTAAACCTAATGTCGTAAATTTTTTTCTCACATTTTTTAATCATTTTTCAAATTAATAAAACCATTTATGCAATTTTCCTATAAAAAATAATTTATTCTAATATTATCAACAAATTAAAATGCTGAAATTGTATATTATATATCTTTACTCTTTTGGGGTCAAGATTCTTTATATTTTACCCTAGTCAGTGACATCAGTTGGAATGTTCAACTATGAGATTTTATTAAATGCCTTTAAATATACTTTTGATACAAAATATGGATTAACAAACTTCAAAATATTTTCTGATTAAATAGTTTTTGTTTAATAAACTGACTCATATGGGAACCCCCAGTTAAAAGTTTAAGTTTTCCTAAATTTCAAAAAATTAAATGATATTGATACCTTATAAAGCTTTATTTGATTGAAATAACACATCAAAGTAAGATTTTAATATTTCAACTATATACTTAATATTTTTTATGTGACCTGTATTGATAGTTCATCTAAATTTAACTTTTTGGGATTTTCCAAGTTAACATCCGTAGCAATATTACAAAAATGAATATTTTTAAAATTTTAAATTTAGCACAGATAAAATTAAAAACATACTTATATGAACTTTATAAAATTAAGCATAGCTCTACATCTAGATTTTTTTCGAAAAGATTTTAATTAATACTGATATAAAAGTTTTTTTTCTTAAATTGTATTAATTTCCATCTAATTATTTCTTGAAATCAGGATTATTGGTCTGGTTTGGAATAGAAATCCTAAATTCTGAGTTTATACAATAACCCTTTTTAGTTACTTTTTAGACGATAAGAGTTAATGCATGCTCAGTGAAAACAATGCTATTTTTCTTTCTAATTAAGTTTTAATTGTAATTAAAACAATTCAGAATTAAATTGAACTCGAAATCAATCTAATCAAAGGTTAATGCACATTTTCACCGGAAACCATTTTTTACTTCATAATTACTTTAATTTTCATGACTTAAACTGCTATCAAATTTGTACTTATAATTTTAGACCATTTAAATCCCAATTTCGTCAAAAGCTGTCATTAAAATTTTAGTATAAGTTATTTTGCTTACAATTTTACATCACACCCAAATTGATCACCGTCTTTAAATGCATATTTTTAGGTAAACAATGAAGTTTTGGTATTGAAAGGGTTAAGCCGCATATAAGTCACTAAAGGGTTAAATTCGAGTTCCATGAACAGCGCCCTCTATGAACGAAGTACAAAACTACTTCGAGTCGTTCTCTCCTTTTTCTTCCCTTCCATTTGAACATTTAATCTAAACAAAACAAGGTTTTATTTCATTTTAAGATTTGTTTAATGTTTAATGAATAATGTAACAAATTAAGTGATTAATTATTTAATTTATTAAAACTTAGGTTCATCCTTTTTAATCTTAGTGGTATTAGATAATTGTTTGGCAGACGTTGTTTATTGCATTTTAATTTCGTATGGTAAGTTTTGTTGGACTACATATATGGTTTTGAACTCCAATGGATATAATGTATCAATTGCAAAAAATTAGTATACAATAGTTTAGCCAAGAAAATATAATTTTCGAGGTATTTCTTGAAAGTTCGCAGGAAGTTTTCAGAACCTAGTCTATAAAATAGATAGTACACATCAAAGACAACATCTAATTTCATGAATAAAATTTTGAATTCCTGCATAATGCATAAATAAACTAATTAAAAAAATTACGATATTTTTTTTAAATAAGTAGGTTGTGTCTACATAAAATTTAAATTTGAAATACGCATATACCAATGTATTCAAAATAACAATATTAGTTTTTTAATTCTTAAGTATAGTAGCACAATAGTTCAAGGATACAAATTTGTAAAGCTTTTAGAACATTAATATTTAGTGTAATTATTGGTTATAAACATTTTGTATAAACATGTATGGTTGTATAAAATTCGGCTATTTATACTCCATTAAATATTGCACAATATTTATTATTTTTAATCCTAAGTATTAATTGCAAATTTTTGAAAAAACAATGTATTTAAAACTTTGAATTCTAGTTGATCTGTAATCCTATAATCCATATCCATACTTGGCTTAAATTATATGTTTGGGAGTATAACCTATAATTATAATTGAAAAAATTATAATTATAATTGAAAGAAATTGAAGACTTTCTATTGTAACAGTGGTAGTATAAAAGATATGTTGGTGGCTTCTGGTTTCCTTAAAGACTACTTAAGACATCTCCTCATTGAAGCAGCCAAAGCTTTCCGGATGCTTTATTTATCTCCCAATTTCCTTGATATCTTTATTTTCACAGCTCAGTCACAACCAACTTGGTAGTTAACCTAATGGTCAAACGACGATTCAAGCGAGCTTTAATTTCTTAATAAGTAGACAGTGGATCTTCCTTTTCATTAAAACATTTCTTTGTATTATATGGTGGAAAAAAATTGTTTATGGTCACCTAGTTCCTCCCTAACTTATATTATTAAAAAGTTTCTAGCTGAACCAAACATTTTGGTACTGTGTGACAGGGAACAACCTGTGTTGACCTATTATATGCCTTTTTTTTTCAAAATATCTTTTAGAAGAAGCACTTTAAGTTTGGCACCAACATGTCTTGATATTTTTTGTACATCTGTAATTACCATCCGGTATGAAATTGGACAGTAGACTATCTGTCAAGGATGCAAATATTTTTTTTAAAACCAAAGCTGCCTTTTAAAAGTGTAAGGTCCCTTCTTGAAAATTCCAGATATATCAGCTAGACCAACACACGTAGTAGCTAATTTATTTCAAGTTATTTTTAGACAAGTGAATTAGTTTACATATCACTGGTAGCACAGAAATTGTCTTTTGCAAGTTTCGATTTCATAAAATTCAATTATTTAAAACTTATTTACTTAAAATCGGTCATATAAATTTTCTGTAAGGTTACCTTACAAAATGATTTATGTTATTACCTGGTTACCTTATATGTAATGATACACTGATATTTCGTGATCACATTAAACCTAATTTTTTTAATGTTTTCACAATTACCAATAAAAGCTTTAAAATGTTTGTTCAATGTGATAAAATAATTCGGATTTGGAGTGCTACCAAGACCTGGGAGAAAAATCTATTCAACAAAGATAAGTAAGCGTGTGAGCAATGAAATTAGATGAGATCAAATTAATCACTCAATTGCAGTAAGCAAAACTCTACTGAGATGCGCTCAATGTCCAGATAAGACGACAAGATAATGTGAAAAGTGTAACAGTGGATTGCATGATATATGTTTTAAACAATTTCTTTCAAAATAGCTATTTCTATTTTTATTTTTAATTACTCTGTGTATATAATATATAAAATTATAATATCCAAATTTGTAAATTATTAAAATTTGAGCATCTGAAAATTTCAAGTACAGTTGCTTTTTGCTCACATATATGCCCATTGTCCTGTCAATTAGACATTGAATAACTCAATACATTTTTAATTGTATTGTTTTACTTATTTAATTATGTTTGTTTATAAAAATAAAGACAATTTCCACCATCAAAAAGAAACTAGTATGTTTTTAACAGTAGCTGTCATCTAAAACAGCAATCACTTTAACAAACAATTAATAAATCATGGAAACAACATTGCCAAACATATTATTTATAGTTCTTATCTAAGCTTCTAATATAACTGTAAGTTCTAATACATCTGTAAAAATTGCCTATATTCCTTAACTTTCATTCGTAAATATTATTCCTCAGCTTTTGCTAAATTATTTTTCAGTTCGAAGAATAATAATTTAGTAAAATTGCTTGCTTTATAAAAATGGAACTGGAACTTTTCATAACATCATTTAATGTTTTTTTTTAAGGGGATTCATAACATCATTTAAGTTTTTTTTAAAGGGATATACTATTTTCAATTGTATTTTGATGTCTTTATACGATTATGCATTAATAGATACTGAAATTTAAATACATAGGACCAGATTATTTATGCAAAAAAAATAACTCTCTCTCTGTCGTTTCTGGATACTCATAAAATGAACACATCAAAGAACTTTAATGTATGTGTTACGACGTCATTCCTAACTGACTCGTATTAAAAATAACCCTTCAAGTATTTTTTTTAAAATACAAAAGGTTTCTTCTGAGTTTGGCGTAGTGGAAACAGTGAAAATATAAAATCAAATGATAATTCTATCGATAATTCAGTGACAATAAATGTTTAATTTTTTAAAATTTTAAAACTTTGGAATACAGCCTAGTTTTTTTTTTTGCTTTACTTTTAGCATTTTTGAGCATATATTTCAAATTTATATAAATTTTAAAATGATTTTTCAGACATGAGTTACAGATTAAAGTTAGTTTACGCAATTAGTTATCTCTTTATGCATCTATTCAAAAGTTACGAAATACATATTTCATCGAAATTGTATTCATATTCTGACAGTTGGTCTTAATACATAACGGCACGGGATTATGAAATAATACATTTTCAGTATCAAGGCAAGAAGAAACTAAATAATATTTCTTCTTAAGTTTTGTTATATTTAAATTGCTGAAAAACTATTAAAATAGCAGGATATGTACGTAAGAGGCAGTTGTACCTTTGAGCAGTTGATCAAAAATTTATTATTTAATAGACAAAACCATAATGTTAATGATTCTTTACTGTTTTTTTTAACTGCAAAAGAAAAAATAAGCACACACTCATTACATTCATGTATCTCAATGTGCCCTTTGTCTTAGTTACCAACCGTTTTCGTGATTTATGATATTTTATCGTTAACTCTATGCTTAAAAAAAATAAAGCTTTTAATGTGAAAATTTAGATGTATATGATCCCGTAATAGCTGTGCAGCTCCATTAGCTGTAAATTCATATAATTATTTGTTTACAAATTAGAAAAAAATTACATTAAGTCTTGAAAAGAGATTTTTGTGTATTTTATTTTATGATGACATTCGAAATATCTTCCAATGCGGCCTTGTATTATCAACTCTTCCTTATTTTTGTGATCTTTTTCTTGCCTTAATTAGCGGGATGTACCTTAATTATCTTAATTAGTGCGACGATGATTCAACCAAACCAATCATTTTTTCGTGTTTAATGTGTTCATGGGTCTTCTAAGCCTATTTTACTAAAATTTCTTTAAAATATCGCACTTCTACGATGCACATCCCATTTACTATAAATGGCACGATATTTTTTCAAATATATATATGGTAATTTATGTAGTATCTAAAATTTGAATCAAGTTTATATATTGACACAAAATAAACTGAAATTGATCTTTAGTTTTCTGATATTAAAATGAAATTTTTCAAGAGCAACCGATATTTGAATTTGATAAATCTTCTATCATCCTGATGTAAAAAGTTAACAAAAAATGTTGAATTGTATATCGCTTCATTTCTTAACTTCTGAAAATGAGGAACACACATTTGTTATCACTTTTGGATATGTTACAAGAAATCTGCATCAAATTTTAAAAATAAAAATTTTTTGCAAATAAGTCAGGATATGTAGTAGAAATAATTTTTTTTGTTTATAACTCAGTGTTACGTTAGCTCAGTTTACTTTTAGTTATGTCGTTTGAATTCATTCAATTTAGCATTTATTTCATTCGCAAACAAATATTTTTGATGTCATAATGTATGAAATGCTCTTACTTTTCATTTATTTTGTTTTTTCTTGATGTAAACAGGAAAATCTACTAAATATTTTATTTTTTATAAAGTTGGAAATATAAGTGCCCCTTTATTGAAAAAATTACACAATTTATGCCAATGGAACTAAGAAACTGCTCAATTTTTCACATCTTCAAACAAGTTTAAAAATTCTTTTAATTTTCTTTTTTTTTAAATTGGCCTTTTATGTTTATTGAAATTTAATGATTCCATCTTACAACATTGTTAGTTTCAAGTTATTTATGAAAAGTAGTATTAAGTTATTTATGAAAAGTATTGCTAAATTTAAATATTAAAATTTTAGCAGTAATTCTAACAAATTATAAAAATTGTATAATTATACAAATTATAAAAAATATACATAACTTTTTATGTTTTCGAAAGAGCAAAACTTGAATCTAACATGCAATATAAACAAAACTTTTTTAATTGGTGCTTATTAAATAAGAGTTCATGTGTGAATAAAACATACTGGTCACGCTTAGAAAGAAAAGAATTAGTAAAATGGTACCGAACAGTACTGATACTTTTAACTATGGTTAAAGAATGTGGACAACACCTAGGCTGGCCGGTAAGCGACAGATTTTTTTTATGCATTAGTTATTTAAGAAGTGAAATCATATTAAAATTTTAGAAATATGTATATTTATCGTTGTTTGGAATGATTAAAAATGAACTTTGTTTCCTTTGCATTTTTGAAATTTTTCTCCTAATGAAGAAGTCAGAAAAAAATGAGTTCCACTTATAAAAACTCTAAGATATCTAGCTTGCTAAAACTTATGTTGTTAATTAGCTCATAAATAAAGTAGCCATATTTTGAAATTTTATAATGGAACATTTTGGTCATGAAGTTTTAAAAATTAAAAAAAAATAATCTAAAAACTGAAACTTTAATCAACAACATATAACATTCAATGAAAAAAAATTATCTTGTAAGTCCCATATATAGTTACAGAAAAACCACCTCTTTGATCCCAAACAAACCCTGTGTCCCTCCATAGCGCAAGGTGAACTTGCCCGTACATTGACATGGGTTCAAGTCCATTACAAGCAAGTGCACCTTTCTACCTTAAGGGCCCCTCCAAAACACTGGGGAAAAGGGGCATTGCGATGGGTACCTACAATACAGGTACGGCAACCCTTTAAAATTTTCACCGCCGTAGGGGGCAGATTCAGGGACCGAAGGGTAAGAAACTCAAAAGGTAGGGGTAAAAAAGAGTATTGAACAGGAAGGGCAAATTTAGTGCCAATAACCGTTGGTGTAATACCTGCTTTTATCGATATAAAGGAAAGGGAGGGGGGGGGGGGCATGGAGGGATTTCAGATAAGATTTTTTTAATGTATGCTTGGGTGAACTTATAGAATCGGGGTTTGCATTAAGATCAAGATGATGCCGACGTATGAAGTAATTTCGTGGATAAATGAACTTATGAGAAAATATAAGTTTATAGTTGAAATGTAAAAATTATAATCAAGTTTTTAATTTTTTATCTTAAAAAATGTACATTTTTGTATCAATGTTCATTAATCAAAATTAAATGTTTTAAGTTTTACTTCATTACCATGCAATAAAATGCTTCTAAATACCTTAGCGACTGTTTTAGATTTTTACAAATATAATAAATGTACAATAAAATTCAAAAGTACATGAATTTTTTTTAATTTGCTTTATTAATTTATTCGAATTTATTTCTACGCATAAAGAAACATTCGAAATACAGACACACAACTTTTTCGAATCTAGTATAGGAATGTTTGCTTCTTAGCATCAGTTTTTTTAGACAACATTCCCCTATTTCCCCTCATTTCCCCCTATTTCTGATAACCATGAGACATTTGGTTAAGAACTCAGGGAATGGTCAAAATAAAGTTTTTGCAATATTGAAGTAGTATTTTGACAAAATAGTTGATTTGTTTATTAACCAGTAGTTAAATAATAAATATAAATCATAAATAGTCTTTTTAATTAAATTAAAAAAATACTAATATATATTCAGGATTTCGTTACTGTATAGTGACATCTTGGTTTATAACTACTGTAAAAAACGGTTTTAAAAATATTCCCCAAAAAAATTGTGTGAATAATTAACAGCCTTCTTCTTTTCTGTAAACAACTCTTTTTACTGTGATTGGAAGATAAAAAGTCAGAGAGAAGTGCAACCTGCTAGAATCTATCAACGATCACAACAAGATGAATAAGCAATGACACGTTGTCTTCATGACCAAGGTAGATAGTCGACCAGCTTCTCATCGAGAAGGTTGTGAACAGAACCATACTTTAAATGTATTAATGTCGTTAAATACAATAATTGGTATACCTCTAACTAAACTAGCCTGTCCCCGAGTACATTGTAACGGGAGTGCTCTGTCACGAACGTTGTCGCTCGAAGTCTACAGGTTTCTTTCGCAGCGGTAAAATAACAGCAAAAAATTGAAAAATTTAAGGAATAAAATATTCAATATATTTTAATTTAAAATATCCGCTTTTTTTGTGCCCTACGTACACTTCTTTCAAAGTTATAAAATAGGCAAAGGCCAATTCTTATTTAATTTTAAATATAGGATATTTCTTAAATTATTGATAATGAGCAAGACATTCTGAGCAAAAAAAGTTTCGATAAAAAGTAATTACTTTTATTTTAAACATTACTTCAGATTAGTTTGAAACTATTTCTAAAATGTCAAAACATATTCATTGAGTTAACATTAAGCAAACATAATGTTTTCATGTGATCGGATAAATAATAATTCTGATCATATTTGATGTGTCATGTAACAATTATTAAATTAATTTTTAAATGTTTAAAGTTTATGTATATTTTATGTGCAAATATAAAATTTTATATAGCATGTAATGTTAAATAAAATAATTGTTAATTGACTATTAGAAAAAAATATATTAATGACTAACAGTGAAACTAGTTTTATCTATCTTTTAAGTAAATAATATTTTTATTCAATTGTTAATTTTTTCATTTAAATCAACTTCATAAAAATTGATAAAACGTTTTGCTTGTAGAAAAAAGCCTTTTTAAAATAGAAATTGCCATAGTAAAAAAAAAATCATGTAAAATATCCATGTATTTGAAAAAAATATCTTAAGGAAGTTTTATAGAGCAAAACTTAAGTAATTTTTTTTGAAAAATAAAAGCATATTGATATTTAGTACTTAAATTTACAAACATAAACAATATAAAAATATGAAAAATATCTGTTATTTGTATTAATATTTGTTAAGTTTTTATTAATTCTTTATTGTATGATTACACTTAGTTAAATAAATGCGACAGGTAAAATTATGTTATGTATGCATCAATAAAAATAATTACTGTTCGGTTTTTATGTCAAAATATACTTCATATAAAGTATTCAATATTCACTTTCTGGTGCCTTTTATTACAAAAAACTTTTTTGTTTAGGTTAGTTTTATAATCTAAAAGATGAAAATTACGCTACAACATTGCAATATATGTTTTCAGCTAATTTTGAGAAAATTTATTTAAGCAGAAATATTATTTTTTAATGTTTTTAACTTAATATTTTCCTGTATTTATTGAAAATTAAAAAAAAATCAATTGATTGGAGACATTAATAAAAATGATTTTTTTTAAATGTTGTGGGTTATATTTATTTATTAGTTCATGTTTTATTTAGGTGCATCTTGTATCTGACAGGAGACAACGTTTTATGATAACCATCATTGACGATGAAAAAAACTGAATAATGCATTAAGAAAATGTAACTTGAAAAAATAAGGTACCCGTATCAAGAATAAGATAAAATCCTATAATTAAGTTTTGTTAAAAAACTTCACCCGTCGATTCAGACACCATCTTTTACCGCTTCTCCAAAAAGTGCCAAAACATTTCCTTTACTCTTTTTAGATATTCCTTTGGACAAGTCCAATCCCTCACAACAGTTATCGGCCAAAAAAATATCCAAGAAAATTCTATTGAAGTTCCTGGAAAACTAACACCACCGCTCAGCTTTTTTCACGTGAAGCAGTCCAAATCGAATCAAAGTATGGGACTTGTCAAACAAAAGCATGGAAAAATGCCGATATCCAGAATTATGAAATATGGAAAAAATACTAGGCTCTATGTTAATGTCATCTCCTTTTTAAAGGACCTGACAGGCCCTGAGTGAGCCCCCTCCCTTAAAAAAAGTCCACTTTATTGATAGAAGACGAGAGATGCAGTTGAATAAATTCAAATTTATTCTGAACTCTCCACCCATTTTGTGAAAGAGATGATCATAATGTGCTCTTATTTATATGAAGGTAGCGCCATAGGAAAAAAACAAAAAATCTTAGGGATGCATCATAGCAAAATAATTCTGGGTTTGAGCAGTGGCAACGGGAAACTGGATAGTTTTTTTACCCCTCCCTTTCCTTCTCCTCATTTCCTAACAGCCCTGGATTCCTACTAGAGACCTATAATGACTCTACTCCTGGATCCTTTGGCTCCGTCTTTGTCAAGATTTATATCTATATGCTGCTTCCCCCTTTTTTCTCTTCAAATTCATTAACGTTTTCAACTCCACTTCTCCTTCTCTCTTTTCTTATTTCTCTCTCTCTCTCCATCCCATTTTTTTCTTGCTCCTCATCCCTCCATCTTCATCCCCCCTCATCCTTTTTTCCTCTCTCTCATCCCCCCCGTTTCATTAACGACTCTTCCTTGCATCTACTTAATTTCGTGATTCGCATAAAACACCAATGAAGACAAAGAGCGTTCGCCTCTCCGAGCCAGGGAGAGGGAAGCGACAGAAAAAGAGCGCTCCATCCCCCCCTTCCCTCCTCCTCTGATTCTCGGGGGACTCTTTCATCCCCCCCCCCCCCTTTATTTTGCTCCCCATCCTCCTTGTTTTTTTCCGCGTTTCATCCCACCTCTTTCACATCTTCCCTATGCTCTAAATCCTCGCGATATTTCTTCATTCGGTTGGCTGCGCTGCTGTGGCTTGGCTCCAGATCTCCCCTTGGCGCGCAAATAAGGGTAGCCAAGTGGGTCTTGGCATCGGAATGTTGTTGACATTTAACCCTTTATGCCCTATTTCAGTTTGGTATTCGTGATCGCTTTTGCCTAAATTCTATGCGAAACGTAACATGCACACGTGAATAAACTATAACTGTTTTTGTCGTTTTAACCTTTTTCGGGTATTTTTATTGTTTTTTTTTAATTTTAGCATTATAATCCTAATTTAGAATTTGAAAACGTTTATAAATTACTACTTTATCATAATTATATTTTCTAATATACCTTATTCTGCAAAATTGTGTTGAACTTTTGACAAATGATTGAAACAAAATTTTTTGTATCTAGGTTATAAAACTTGGTATTTAAACTATTGGTAGTGTTATTGTTTGTTTTGATAATCAATATGCAACAGTAAAATTATATTTCTTAAATATTATATATTTATGTAGTAAATACCTGTACATGTTGAGTACAGAATATCATACTTTTAGACATCTATGCACTTGCTGAATTTCTTTTTTTGTAGACAGAAATCAAAAGACAATTCTCATTTAAATTGTAGTATATATTTACGTTTAAAAAAATCACATTTACAATTTTATTAAATAAAAAAGTTAAAACTGAAGAATTTGGTACATGTTTAAATTTACTTTAAATGATAATAATAAAATTCTATCTAAAAGTTATGATTCCGATAACATAGGTCTATATTTTAAAATATATTATAGTACTTTTTGAAAATGAATATTTTTATCACTTGTGTTCATTACGTAATTTTAAGCTCATATAATTGAATAATTTCGTGTATTACGACTAAAAATGTATTTTCTAGCTTAAAGATTTCTTAGTGAGTGTTTTGTAAAACTATTATAAAGTATACGTAATCATTATAAGTAATTATAAGTACTGTAAATATCAAAAATGCAGAAAACGCTTTGCTGGAAATGTTTTTAATTTTAGCAAACATTACGTGTTACGTTTGAACAAAAATTAATTATCGCTTATATTGAACGTTTTACATTCATTTGTAATTTTTTAAAAAAAAAATCTGTATCTCTGTGTTAAAATGTTAGCACAATAATCATACAAGCATTGGAAGAAGTGAAAGAATGAACTGCATAATTAACAAAGGAGGAAAAACCTCGTATGTAATGCAAAATGATATTTTAAAACTAAAATCATTTATTTTAAGCTATTAATTTTGTAAACAATTTTGATTTAATTTATTTTTAAGAATTTGTTTTATGTTAATAGTGAGTATAAATTATATATTTTTACATAAGTAAAATTTTTCAAAACATAAATTTTTACAGCACATTTTATTTATCCGAAGCTATCTTATGTATTTACTTACGTGTACAACTTACTTATGTTTTCAAGAACAAGGAAATTAATATTTGTTATAATGCATTCATTTTCGAAAATAAATATATTAAAATGTTGTACATATTTTGTAACTTAAAAATAAAACAAGTATAAAAAATATTAGCATTAAACACGAATATGTTTTACTACACCAATAAGTTGTGAAAATAAACATAATTTTTCGTCGAAATGTTTCAAACCTTTAATCTTTATTTTTACTAAAATATAAATATAAACATCTATAAAAATTTGTAATTAATATTTGAAATAAATTTGTGTTGTCATATTAATCTGTTTTTAATGACGTCATAATTCGAATAAAAGAAGTAAATTGTGATTATTTGATTGTTCATTATTTGTTTGTTAAGAATGCGGCACACAGTGTTCCTTTTTTGCATAAAAGCTAGTCAGTTTTAATTTACATTTCTTCGTTTATAAATGTCGAATTCCATAAGGATGTCAAAATACAAATTAATCGCTGTGCTATTTAGTTTTGCGGCTTTTGCTTTTCCCGAATGTATTTGAAAATCATGCCGATGAGTTATTGTTTGCATGTTACTGCAATTTAGACTTTAAAACAAGAGCATAATATAATAAGATATACATAAGTTTTGCTTCTATAAAATCTTAATATTCGTTCCATCAACATTTGACAATAATTTTGGAATGCTATAAAGGTTGCATTATGTATGTTTCCTGTTATTTTCTAGTAGTGTTATTTTCTAGGGTATCATGAAAATATTGGGCTTTTACGCAAACTTTTATTTATATATTTATTTAATGTAAGAAGTTCACGGCATTTTGGTGGTGGTGCCATTTTCAAAATGTGCCTTACGTCAAAAGACCGGATACTATGAGTTTTGCTTCAATTTTTGAACAATAAATTTTACATAATTATTCTGTGAACTGTAAATATTGTTATTAAGCCATCAGAAATATTAATTGAGTATGTGAATGAAAATTAAAGAGAATAACAAAGTTTGTCATATAAAGTTTGAATTACAAATAAGGGATTTGGTGATTTTTTTTAAGGTGTATAAATCTTTTAGGAAGTGGTGACAGTTACTGCTAAAATCTTTTCAAAAGAATTTCAGTGACTATTGTTTTAATGATACCTTCTTGTTTTTTATCATATCTGCATTTTAACATATCGTAGCAAACTCAAACATATATTTCTGATTTCAAACGCAATGATGCTCATTAATAAAAAATAATTTTTGTGATTGTATCCCAACTGTTTAAAAACATATTTTTCATAATCTTAAGTGAACAGAAAAATAAATGTTCTAGAAAATGTTTATATTTAGTAATTATTTTTTAAACACAGCAATACGTTCTTTAAACACAAATTTTAACAACTTATGTTGCGCAACATAACTATAAAACAAAGTTTTTTATTTTAAATTCGTTTAATAATAGTTGTGTATCACCAATTTGTTTTTTTGTTATAATAATTTAATGGAAAATAGTGCATTTTTTACCAGAAAGATACTGTAGTTACACTAGAACTTCATTAAAAATGTATAATTGTTATAACTCTAAAATAGATATAACTAAAATGTGTTACAATAGGAATTAGCAGTTATTTCTAGACTAACTCTTGGCAAAACAACAAAGAAACTTTTTTTTTTTCTTAAGACAACTTAGAATTATAGAATTATAGTTTTAGTATAGTAAATATGTGTTTTAAGTTTGGAGTTTTTTTTTTATTTTTTGTAATAAAATTTGTATTTATTTTTTGCGAAGCTTTATTAATTGATACCTCGGACCGTCATTTTTACTATTGTTAAAATACTTTTTATGGAATCAAACTACTCTTATATCTTTACTTGGCACTCGAAAACTTATATACTAGAACTTAAAAAGCTTAAACTATTTGAGAGGGAAATATTAAAAATGTCGTTTTACCCTTAAAAAATAATGATATAAATGGTTGGCAACGATTCTACTACTTACCTTCTACTTTAACTAAATTTAAGGGCTAGAAACTATGTATATTGTATTTTAATAAAATATTTCAAACATCATGTTTTGTTCTCCACAATGAGTTTAGTTTGTAAGAAGGGATAATTAGACAAGTTCTTGAGGAAGTCTGAATACAGTTGTTCTTGTGGTAAAGAGGTGAACCCTCTACTGCCGAACGGTCATAAATGGGCAAATATGTATGGTTGTTTTCACTGCATAAATACTAAATTTAATTTATTTCAAATAAAATACTTTTGAAAAAAATTTGAATAAGGTTTATTTGTTCTTGGAATAATTTTAGGCAATATTTTTTTCCTTAAGGTAGGCGAATACCCAAAATTCTAAAATTTTTACTACTACTTTGATCTTTTCCAAATTTGGCATAGTGATTTCAAATATAATGAACAATGCTTTTTAGGCAATTTTTTTTTTATTTAAATATAGTTGATTTATTTTAAACGGTGTTTTTCACCTAAAAAAAGGGGTTTACGCCAACAGTTCTAGTACAAAAAGTTTTACATTAATTTACCTGAAAATTTTTACAGATGCTATTTCAATATATATTGAGAAATTTCCTGAGCTCCAAACTGGTTAAAAGGAAAACGAAGATTATACTCTATAAAACCATCATAAGACCAGTGCTTACTTATGGCTCAGAAACCTGGGCCATGACAAAATCGCAGGAAAATAGACTGGCTGTCTTTGAAAGAAAGGTTTTGAGAAAAATTATGGGTGCAGTGAACATCAATGGCATATGGAGGCACAGATATAACAATGAACTATATAGGTTATATAGGGAAGCAGATATCATCAACATCATAAAAGTCAGTCGGATGAAATTTGCTGGACATCTGTGCAGAATGAACCGAGACTCTTTAACATCTAGAGTCTTCCACTATAAGCCAATCGGCACCAGGGCAAGAGGGAGGCCCAAACTTAGATGGATTGACTGCGTAGACGAAGATTTCAGAACGATTAAAGTGCAAAACTGGAGGTCGGCTTCCAAAACAAGATCAGAATGGAAGAAGATTCTGAGGAAGGCCCTGGCCCACAAAGGGCTGTCGAGCCAATAAAGAAGAAAGAAGATTTCAATATATATGTGCGCCATGAACCTCTAACATCTGGTTTAAATATATATGTATTTTTTTAAAAAAATGTCCAAGTGTAAGTTAATCGAAAAAAAATCCTTTTTTTGTGTGGTTAATTTATGACATTTTTCTTAATAACTTCTTTTCTTGTAATTTGTATGTAACTCTAGAGAGTCATTGCATGTATCAGTTCAAAATGAAGAATTTAACACATAATTAATGTTTATCGGATGAAAATTCAAATTGGTAGACTTGTTAGCGTAAACCTCTTTTTTTAGTAGAAAAACACCGTTTAAAATAAATAAATTATATTTAAATTTTAAAAAAAAAATGCCTAAATAATATTATTCATTATATTTGAAATCACTATACCAAATTTGGAAAAGATTAAAGTAATAGTACAAATTTTAGAATGTGGGGGAATTTTGGGTATTCGCCTACCTTAAATGGAGCTGCAATAATGGCGGTCAAGCTTTTGCAGACCCAGCATATTCAACAGGACTGAGAGCCATTTTCTTGTGGAACCATCTAGGCGACTATCGCTAATAATTTTAACGAGCAGATTACAATGAATCTGAGCTCTGAGTGGATGTTAAAGCATGCGAAGGTTTAATTTTGCGAAGAGTACCCAAGCCAAATAGGCCTTCCAGAGATCTTTCACATAATCATATGACATGTGTGCCCATGGTTTTCCCATCTAGAAAACCCGACGACTCAGCCGGGGCTCGAACCAACTATCTTGGGCTTGTGAGGCGGACACGTCAACAAATACTTGTCATTTTGGTTCGCAAATTACCGATCTTGGCAAATCTGATGATTGTGGAACTTCTTTGATCTAATGTTTATTTAAAACAAATAATTGACACCCTACAAAATCAATACAGTTCCTGATACACTGAAAGTTTATCGTATATTCAGAAATTATATTTGGTTTCATTAATTTGATAGTGGAAAACTCAGTCGTGACATCAACCAAAAATGCTGTTTATGCATAATATTGAGTGATATCATCTAATCGGTTACGAGAGAAACTCGTTATTCATATAAAAATTTTATTGGTTTCATTGGAAATGGTCTGGATTAATTTAAAAAAAGGGATAAACTTAAGCTACAATGAGGGTTCATTTATTTCAAGATGCTGTATAGGGGAAAGTGCTCAGCTTTGGGACAGTTTTACCTGGGGACATGGGGAATAACTCGTTTTAGGGAAATCTAAAAAATCCTGTATTTTTAGTGGCAACACTACTAACAAAACTTTATCTTCTCTTGTTAAAGAAGGGTCACAGAAAGCTAATGGGGGCATAATAAACAGGATTTATTGATTTCACACATCTCGAGTAACTTTTACTATCATTTTATATTTTGTATTACGCATCGGTTTAATCTTCTTGTCGGCTCTTCTTAGTACTACTTAATAAGCCATTGTTTGAAGTAATTTTTAATACTATTTGTGTTTTTCAAAACTTAACAGTTTCTTATTACAATGCGTTTTAAAAAATTACCCGATGTGCTGTTCCTTGGGACAGTATTTTGGTTGTACCCAGGGACGTTCCTAGGTACAATCAATTTTTCTGCTGCACTATAAATTGTTGTGTACTGTGCATATTACTGTTTCTCTGATTTTTTAAATGTCCTTAAGTTCCGATCAGAGGCCACAGACCTGCTCTTCTGTATATCTCTAAGCAATTGACTACTTACAAAACACCTTCTACGAAAACCTTAACGGTTGCGTTGGGTGCCTATTCAGGTGCTGGCTCGTCACCTGACTGTGGTTCTAAAATACGACGCCCGTCGCCAATAGCCCTCGTGTAGCTCTAGTGCGACGATAATTCAAACCAAACCAAACCTTCTACGAAAACAAACAAAGAGAGGCAGAAAGGAAAATCTCATTTTAACAGGAAATACCGAAGTTAAACAGAAAACGAACAAAAGCTAAAAGTCTGCTCCAAGTAAAAATAAAGCAAACATACGTTTGAAGGATGTTGAATGGAAGGATGGAACTCAACTCTTAATTCAAACATAAATATTTAAAAATGATTTGACACTAATTTTGCATAATTAATCAACAAATAATGATGAACTTCAAGTAGGGGACTTTGTTTTAGTGAGGTTCCTGGCGAAAACAACTGTTTAATATAACTTGGCCAATATTATTGAAGTACGGGGTAATGAATTTAATATTGAATGCTTAAAAAATATAGAAAATTCGAATATATTTACTAAAACTGATAAATATACTGAAAAATTTGAACTCGATAGAGGTGATACAATTCCTAAACTTCCAGCACCAAATGTTGTTAGCCAAGCACAAGAAGAGGACATCAGTTATTTTCCTACGTCTTTTTGATGATTATAATCTTATGTAGATTTAATTATTGTTATTATTATTATTTTTTGGCTTACAAGTTATCTTGCAAATTTGCAAATTATGTTATTGAAAAATAAAGCTACTATTTAAAATTACAACAAACTTACTCTATTTCCAAGTCTTGGGGATTAAATTTATTAGTTTTTATATAAATAAAAAAGCATTTGGGAAGCGTATTCGTTAATTGTCTATAAAACGTATTTAGAAATACATTTTAAATTAAGAAAAAGGAACAGTTCGATATTTTTTTTAGAAAAATGTAAAGATGTCATTCTATACGAAGTCCAAACAATGTATTTGACTTCTTATTTGTACTACAGAATTGTGTTCTAGCCAATTTGGAACAGTGTCCCCAGGTACATCGTGCCTTGTCCCCAGGTACATCGTGCCTTGTCCCCAGGTACATCACTGAAGTTGTACCTGTGGACAGTGGATGTACCTGGAGACATCGTACCTGTGGGGTTAAATATTAAAGAAAAAAATCTTTAAAAAATACCTTAGTATAGACAAGAGTTTGTTGAAGGAGAATACCTAAAAATTTTTAAATAATCGGTTTATAAAAAAATATTAAAATTAAAATTCTAAATCTGTCCCAAACCTCAGCACCTTCCCCTAATAATTAACCCACTTGTTTTATAATCAATAAACACATTCTTTCAAATTTTCTGGTCATTTAGTTCATTGAAATGAAAAATTAATGCTACTGAAATAGCAATGATGTCCACTTGTTTTACTGAATTATAGCAATGATGCGGAACTCCTAAAATTAAATTCAACTAATTCCAACCATTCGTTTGTTAGATATGGGGATTTCTTTAAATCAGAAAAAAGCTATTTTTTTTCAAATAATTCAGAAGCAACGTTAGAGAAAACAATGCATTAAGATCTGTATGAATTGTTTAGCAAAATCAGCAAAAAATTTAGTTCAGAGAATTTCAATGAAATTTATTTCGCTTTTTCTTTTGAAAAAAAAAACGTATTCGAGATAGTTGTTTTGGAATACACATTTTTAGTAAGACTATTATGCAGTGACTACTTTTACACCTATTATTATGACTTCAAAATTAAAATATAGATATAAGTAATAATTTTTGCATACAAAAATGAAACTTCTGACTTCTGCAGATTCGCTAAAGTCACCCAATGAAAATCATATACGTCATCTTGTAGAGTTGTAAAAATCAATTTGTCGCATAATTTTGCAAATGAATATCTGAATTAAATGAATGCCTTATTTTTTTTTCTAAAGGAAGACTTTCCTTAGTACACGACATTGCACTTTTGTGTATACAAAAGATTTTTATACAAAGACTTACATGGAAATGAGTTTTTTAAGCAGAGCTAAACAAATATAAAATTATCTTTTTTTTAAATAAAAAACAAAGAGTGGTAAAAAAAATTAATTTCTGCCCACTGAAAACCGTTTTTTCACGCGCCACTTTCCATAAGTCAGGCTTACCATCAAATGCTTAAACGTAGTAAAAAAAGGCAATTTGAATTCGCATTTTCCCATATAAATAACTAAGTTTTGAAAAGAATATTTTCTTATCTATGGGAGGTGCTGGGCATACAAAGTGACCTTATGTACCCGCATTTCCCCATATGCCTAACATTTTTTCATAATATTGCATCTTTTTTGTAATAATGATAATTTGAGGTATGGTTTGTCATATTGTCGTGAATTGAAATTTAATTTTAAAAAATTATATTACTTTACAAAAAAATACCTATATGGTAAAGAAGCTGATTTTCTCAACTTTTTTTTATGGTTTTCTAAAGCTCTTTACGTTAATGCTATGCGATTTCAGTGAGTATGTCAACATGGTGTCAATGTAAAAGGTTCATTAGAAGTTTCAAAAACTGATTAAAACTAACTAAATACAAATAATGTATATAAATAAACTGATTATAACATTAAAAATCGAAAGAACCTTGTTGGTGACCAAGAAATAAACATAATTGGAGAGGCCTGTGGTGTTGTGTGCTGCTGAAGGAGTTAAATTTTAAGAAGAGTGTAGAATTTTAAATGCAATTAAATAGCTAAAAATAAAATGTCTAAAATTATAATATGTTTTTTATCAAAATAAATGTAGTTGAATTTCCATTATTATTATAAAAGGATCATTTAAACACTATTTCAAATTCAAACTGAACTTAATTTGTTTATGCTTAAAAATGTACCTTAGTTAAACTTTCTAGGGTAGACTAACCAGTGAATGAACGCTTAAGCACAATTTGTTTTAAGAAAATTCATACATTTTAAGAAAATATAGCTTGTGGGTTTATGACAATGTGAACACATCTGTCATTACATGTAAATTCTACAAAAAAAGGTGGCGACTTTATATTGCATTGCTTTGGGTCTTTTGGGGGTCCAAATAAATAAAATGGTGCAAAAGCCAAGTGAATGAACAGATCTTTTACCAGTGAATGATCATAAAAATGTCCAGTCAATAAAAATGTTGAATTTTAATTAATAATTAATTACAACCTATGACATGTCAGATATTTTTCTACGAGATGGGAGGCAGTCAGTGTTGCCAATCCGTCCAGTGGAATGATTTTTAATCCTTATTTTTTAAATGTATTTACCAACTGTTCATTCACTGGGGCCTGTTCACTCACTGGTCAGTCTACCCTTCCCAGGTTTAAACCAAAGAAAAATTGAAAGTCTTTGAAAAACACCGTGATCAACAGATTAAGAATTTAAGGAAAGGTAAGAGTCAGACACAACTTTCTAAACATTTTAGTTTGTCGAGACACGTCGAACAAGAATCGGATGTCAACATGTCTACAGTTAATTAACAAAGACATTGTGTACCCTGTAAAAGTACGCCCAGAGCATACGGAGGATTTCAAAAGCTGATAAAAAAAAAGACTGCAGTTGAAATAAACAAAAAAAAATTAAGGGAACTTCACATCTTTCAAGTATCGAACATTGCTGTCAAACTCATTATAAAATAGTGTTATCTTTAATGGCCAATGTCCCTGCAAGAAGCTTTTGATATTCGCTAAGAATAGGAAGGCCCAAGTTCGCAAATTCCCAATACGACTGAAGTTATGATAAGTGGATCCAGAGTGCTCAATAGTGACAAAAATAAGTTTATATCGTTTTTTGTTGTTAAAATTCGATGTACCCGAATAGAAGAAACTAGTTTAAACTGTTATTTTTAAACATTTATATATGTGAATTTTTTTGCTAGTTTTAATTTTTTGGACGAATTACACGCTTTAATTTGTTAGTTACTTTTAAAATAAACAAATAGAAGATAAATATATCTTAATAACTAATAATATAACATTTAAATGTTTATTTTAAATATAAATTTTTGGAAATTGTTTAATCAAGCATGTGACACTGTTTTATGCAAAAAAATATTGCTCGATAAAAATCAATTAAAACCAATGTTCTTTAATCTGTAACTCTAAAATAAATCGAGTTTTATTTTACTTGAATTTATTGTTTTTAAACTACCGTCTCAAAATTTGTAGTCTGATTATGCGTATGATATCATTGAACTCCCTCTTTCAAAAAAGTCATTTAGCCCTACGTTGCGCAACATTTGATAATCGGAAGTTATTTACTATATTTCAATAAATACTGCCATAAAGGGTTCCAGCACCCCACATTAACGGAGGTTTTACCATTGCCACACTGCGCCAAGCCAAAAATCGGGGTGTTTTTTATGTAACGATCCATTTTTTATAACGATCCGTTTTTTATGATGCTTTTTTCTCCCTCAGAGCATCTCGGCTAAACGGTTAGAGGTTGCAGCGCCACCTACCAGCTAAAGGGCGAACGACTATGTGAGGGAATGTTCAATAAATTGTAATTTTTATATTTTGGATTTCACTTGTACTCATTAGGTTTTGCGCATGCTTGTTTACTTAAAGAATAAGTTAGGTTAAAATTTAGAGTTTTGTTATGATATTATTTCTCGTTTTCTATTTTAACCAATCATATTTTTAAGATGTAGTTTACAGGAAATCTTATACGCAAACAAACTTAAATTTATTAAAAACAAACGCACACAAATTTTGTTCAGTGAGTTTAAAATTACAAATGCAATGTATAATGCTATAAATATAAGTTTTAAAGATTTTTTTTAAATATTACTTGAAATAAAAAGTCTATTTTATGTATTTGTACTTTCATTATTTGATTAGGGGAAGGTGGGTTACATTGGACCTATTTTGACTTTTCAATTTTTAGTTTTTTAATTACTTGCAAAAAGTGAATAAAAATATTTTTACTAAATACTTTGTGTTGTTATATACAACATATATTTATTTTAACATGTTATTTAAATAATTTCAACTATTACAAAAATAAATACAGAAAATTGTAATTAGGACCAAGGTACACCACCGGCGGTGTACCTTGGTCCAACCGGTAGTGTACCTTGGACCAATTATTAACAGGTAGAGAGACTCGATTTACAGTCCGAAAACCAATATTTATTAGCCACATAAAATTCAAAAATACATTTTACAACCTACTCTTATTTCTAGCCAAGATTGTAGTAATTGGTTATGTTAGGTCAATTGGCTCAGTAAGGGGTTTTATTGTCTTAGTTTTTTGAGTGCCCTTTTGGCTTTTTCAGCTGCAATGCAATCTTTCTCGGGTGTATCCGTTAAAATGCAGCATAAAATTAAACTGTTACTTCATGCCATAGAAAAACATTTGGCTATCTTTCTGTCTTAAATTTGAAAAAAACAACTCAAATATTTCCCCCTATGTTTATTCAACTAGGCCTAAACGTAAAAGGATGTTCTGCTTAGATATTTATTATGAAAAATATCCTTTTAGATGCATGTAATAATTTTTTTCTATATTATATCAATATGGTTAAAAATTTTATAGGCTTCCATAAATCTAAATAATTAACTACAAAAAAAATTCTTTATCACACCATATCAAAATTTCTTACAAATTTCCATTCTTCTAGAGTTTACAAATCAGGGTTGCATATTAATAGTTTAACGTACTTAAGTTTTCAAAGGAAAGAATTTACTTGAATTTTAAAAAGGATGTTCAACAATCTGAAGCACATAAGACCTATAGTAGTGTACCTTGGACCAGTCCAAGGTACTTGTGTTAGGTTCGTGGTACTTGTGTTAGGTACCACTTGTGTTAGGTTCGAGGTACACCACTTGGATATTAAAAACAAAATAGTTAATCACCAAGTTAAGGTTATACTTAACTTAATTTCAAGCACACCGTTTTATAGCTAAAGCTTTGCTTTATATTGCATAACCATCGTTTCTGAATAAACACTACATGTTTGAGTAAAAAATTACACTAAAGAATCTGACAAAAATTAACTTTTGAACTGTGAATATAGTTTTTCGATACCTCTTTAATAAATTGACCTTTTAAACAAACAGATAGAACTTCACTGAGATCTCTGGTAGCAAATACTTTAACTGCATGTGGTGTTGTTTCAATATCTAAGCTAATCGAGCTAGAATCAGCATAGGTTCGAGGTACACATACGTCCAAGGTACACCACTTACCCCTAATATAATCATTTAAAATCATTACTCCTGCTTATTGAATTAAACTATCGTATCTTTAAGTATATTGGGAATGTTTAACTTATTAAGATAAGGTAAACACTGGCACTTTAAATTATTTTGAAAATTAAAATAGTTATTTACAGTAATGAACAGCATTTAAAATGTGAGGTATTTTTTAAAATCATACATCAACCAATTATTACAATTACATATTACTTAGTAACGAATTTTTTTTGCATTGCAACTAAATTTCTTTTAATGTATGAAATAAAGAATAAAAACAACATAATCTTCATATTATTTTACATTATTGGTTTAGGAAGAAACGAATTACTTATTTCGTTGTAAAAGATTTCCATTTTAGTTTAAATATATTTTCAGAGTATCTAATGAATTTACATTATTTACATAAATGATATTTATTTTCTCTTTTAGTGAACTTTAAAGTTTATTTGCAAATCTTATTTAAAAGTTTAAAGCATTAACAATAATATATAAGATATTTAAAAACCATTTACATTTATAAAGTAAGTAGAAAATAGCTTTATCTGCGTAGTTACATGTAAAAAAATCAACAAAAATGAATTCAGCCCCAAAAATTACATGTGCCTTGAAAACTTACGTTAAATTCTATTATTTTATTCTATTATTTATATTATTTTTACTTATACAATGAAGCGCCTCACTAACAAACACTTAGAAAATAAACTTTTACGTTAACTAATATTAAAAAACTTTCCCTTATGACTAAATTATAACACAGAAAAGCGCCTCGTATATTTGGCAGTGTCTTACGAACAGCATATCAAAGCGTGTTAATTGAATGCTGCAGCATTTCTTATTAAAACCAAAACATGTATTCTAACTCACAATTCATTTAATTTTCACTATTTTCGAAATGGAAAACATTTGCTTTAATAAGATCCCCTTACCCTGCATTCAGAAAACTCGAAAAGGGGAAACCACACCTTAAGATTCATTTCAATTCCTCTATCACCCCATAATCACCTCTAATCCTACATTTCCCCACTACCTTGGGGAATGTCATATTGGCCAACTCTTGGCGATCCTTCACGTCAAGTAGGATCTCCCATCGCTTCATCAACTGCCTGATTTGGCGAAGGTGGAAATCTACCACCTCCGAATACATGGAAGGTGGTAGGTGGATTTACGGTGGCGATTCGTGACACTTAAAGGCTATATAGGATTTAAACTACGTTTTACTGGGTTGTTATGACAGAGTGGTAAACGCTAATGTAGTCATTTTTTATATTTGCATCAATATTATTTTTTAAAGTTTATGAATGTACATATGTGTTAAGAAATGGTTTATATCTGACTATGTATATAAAAAATTATTATAAAATATTAAATTATATTTGCATCGGCAATCTTTCCGACGTTCAAAGTCGTATATTTCTGGCCACGGGTAGTCAGCATTTCTACCGACAAACATAACATAATTTCTATATTATTTTATACTTTATAATTTAACTTAATTTTAAGTTTAACAGCATTGTGTATTTTTCCTATTAATTTTAACTAAATAAAAAATAACTTTTCAAATGTATAAATTAGTTTTTTTTATTTAACTATAACATGATGACTTTTTTTAAAAAATTTTATCCATTTTTTATCATTCAGCGAAGTAAAATAATAAAAATGAACAAATATGCAGTAGAAATTTATTGGAAGCTCTGGTTTTTAAACACGCTTTACTAAAAATCAGAAAAGAGTCAGTTACAGCTTTATTAAACCAAATAAACGATTTCTTAGAATTAGTACGTATGTTGATGCGTGGTAGGTTAAAGAAAAAGGGTTTTGTTTCTTATGGACGATGTGTCTGGAGAAATTAAATACGCTTGAATGATGTCTAATCTTATTTTTTCCCCTTAAAACTACACGGTGAAGGGATATTATGTTATAAATAATATCTAACCTGTTATTAAATTATATTTAATGTTAGGTTTTAGTTAATGTTTATTTTATGTAAGGATTTAATACTAAGAAAAATCTTAAAATTAAAAATATTATTGCAAGTTCTTAATAATAACATAACCTAAACATTATGCACCAGTACTTGAAGTTAAATATATGAAAAGTATGAAAAAACAGATACGATTATTGTTAAAAATGAAAAAACTGATAAATATTTAATTAACGGATATACCTGCTTTTAAATCTGCATAATTTTTATTTTTGTCCAAAATATGCGAGGCTTTGACCATAAAATGATTTGAAAATATGTATACTATGTTATAGAAATGAATTTGATTTTATTACATGATACAAGCCAAACATAAATTAATGTTTTGCGAGATTTATTTTTGAAACAATTTTTTAGTAAACCGAAGAAATACTTAGTTTCTTTAAAATTTTGAAAGAAAAAAAAATTTTAATTGGAAACATTTCTAGGTTGATTCAAATATGGCTTATTAACCTAGTTTAACGTTTATCCAATATTATAAATGAATACTTTCAATTATATTGATGCTAAGAATGTAGTATAACAATACATTGTTGCTAAAACTAAAAAAAAATATTAAATTTAAATAAAAAATGTGTGAATACAACATTAAAGACGCAAGTCTAATGTAGCATCTCCAAGTCTCAATACCTTAAAAAATTGTAAAATTTAACAATTCTTTTAAATTGTTAATTTTCAAAAACTATTCACAATCTTACCTGATATATCTTAAGATGCAATTGTCTTTTCTCAAATTTGCTGTTTCTTTTTCCCTTAGTCTTTCTTCAAATAAAGTATTTTTGAATGAAAGGTAATCCAAAAGTCTTAAACGACAAACATCTTCATGCACTCACATTTCTTTTATCATTACTTTTATCACATCTAAAATAGAAAATTAAAAATTAATATTACATAATAATTTTTAAATATACTAATATTTATCAGACTAAATGCTTATTAATTTTATTTCTAACAAAAGTAATATAAACTGAAAACCAAATATTTTTACGATGTAGATGTTAGCGAATTAAAAGTTGCATTTTTAATTCATTGAAAACATACTTTTAAATAAGTATTTGCTTGAAATATGTGCGTAGTATTAGATAAAATAAAACATGTGTAACAAAAAGTAACTATTTCAGGATTTATAAAGTGTATTCATCTAAATACTGGTACTTGAAAGTTAAAATATAGGGGCATCAAAAGAGTTATAATAATCAGGTAATTTATAAAAAATCAAATCTACTATATTTATCCATCTCGTTATCTAAAGACATTATTATTGAATTATACTTTATAAAAATATTTGAAACATTACTTCAAGTTTTAAATAGTTGTTGCGTAGTAAGTATTTACAACATAAAAATGTTTTTTTTAACAAAGTAACTATTTTAGTATTTTTGAAAATGAATAATGATTTATTATATTTAAAAATTTTTAAAATCAAAATATAGTATTCCTCTATTGTCGCTTAAATTAAAATGTCTTTGTTCAACACAAAATTTATGTCTTTGTATTTAGTGTTGAGTTTAAAGAAAAGGCATTTCTAAATTATTTTATTATTTACGTTGTGAAATTTTCTACTTGAGCAAAATAAATTTGTAATATTAATTTAAGCCCCATGAACTGGAAATAAGGATATTATAAGCCTCGGTTTAATTTTTTTTTTGACATTGTTAATTAAAAATTATTCAACCAAATTATACGATACACTACGGAGTTAAATCCTGATTGTTAATGTTGTGACTTAAAATTTAAGTTCTATAGTCTGTAGAAATAAATCTTAAGTCTCGTAAATTTTAATTGCACATAGTAAAAACTGTTTTGAGTTCGTTTTTACTATACAATACACTATATCTTCCGTGTATAGAATTAAAAGGAACACAAAACAGTTTTTGCTATGTCTGAAATGCATATTTGGAATACATCGCATACACAACTTAAATTTTTTTCTATCAGAAATAAAATATTTGGGATTACTTTCTCATTTTGCGCATTATGTATCGTTTTTGCACATAACAGCAGATGGAACACGCATGTATAACATAGATAAATTGCTGGAATGTATGCATAAAACATCTTTCGGCGACTTAGTAGCTTCAATCATCTTCCATGGAGATTTAATACTTTTTTGCAGTAAACTATTTCCATTTTGACAACATATGAGTCTTTTAAAATAATTTTTGAAAACTGAAGTTTTAACTGTCTTAAAAGAATTAAATTTTTACATCATAAAACCTAATTCTTTTTTTTTTCAAAAATTAAATTTCAACTCAATCAAGATCACATGCATTATACTTTTCTTTCTTCAGCCACACGTGACAATATGAAAATTTAACTTATTTTTATATGCTTAGTTTAGAAATGTAAGTTTGGAAAACCATAATCTTATGTGAAAAGTTAACACCATTTTTAATTATTTTGTTTTAAAATGATTAGTGAGAAGAATATCAAACAAAGCTTCAGTGAATTCTTCATTGTAGATAATTTTAATTGTGCACAGAGTTTACAACTAAAAAAATATTTTAATTAATATTTTATTTCAACATAATTCTAAACATGTTAAATTCTTATAAGGTAATATAAGCTTTTAACAAGCTCTTTCTGATTAAAATACAAATCTCATAATAAATACAAAACTATTTGACAGTTTTGATTTGATAAAAAAAAATTCTGAATCATTTTCCAATGAGTTGTTTTTCAATAAACCTCTGGTCTTTGAGCTGTCACTCAAAGAAAAATAGTAATTAAATACAACTAAATGACAAAAAGAATTAAAAAAACTAAAATATTGAAAAAACCCGAAAACCAAATATTTTCAGCAAAAAAAAGGAAATGTTCTACATTATATGATAGCACAAAAAATAAGTTTGAAGGGACAAGCAATTTATATCGGTTAAACAGTTTACTTTTTATATGCTTTCAAAACTCAGCAAAACAAAAGTTAAATTTCAGTGATTCTGACACATGCAGTTCAAATCGAAGCCAAAGCACCATTATTACGTATACAACATATCGATTCCCCATTTAAAATGTTTTCCGATACATTCTCTTCTTCAAGACTCATATTTAAAAAAAAAACCTAACTCCCGTGCTGTAATATGAATAACAAAAATCTTTCTGATTTATCGACAACTGGAAGATTCAGTTTTTGAGACATAACAAACGAGTTGTAAAGGAATTTTCACTTGTGTAAAAATACAGCAGAATAGATAAGTTTATCTTGTCATATTAGATGCTTTATCCCATTTCATTTCTCACGTTTTGTTGAAATGGGAAATTTAAATTTTACATATGTCACTTGTTTATTGATAGATGAAGACATTTCCATGTGTCATCGGCCTTGAATGATTATTTTTTTAAGGAAAGTATTTCTCTCGATGTGATTATTGTTGTTTTCATTTACGTATTGATAAATTACGTAGAAAAAGGGAAGTACATTACAGTTTTGTTTAGAAAGAAAACAAATTTGCGATGGTGTTAAATGACTTGAAAGAAAAATAATTTAGAGTGCTAAGTAAAATTATTTTTTCAGTAAAATGTTGTTTGAAATATTTCTTTTTGTATGACGTGAGAAAAATATTGGATTTTATCCATATTCTTAGAAAAACTTATCTGATGAAATTATGATTGGTTAAATGTTATGTGATGTCTAGTTTGTATTTAAATTTATGTGTCCGCATGATTATATTGTTTTTTACTTTTAATGTAATAAGTAGCAATTACTATAATTTATTCAACTAAATCATAAAATCTAAATTAACAATTATAATATTTAAATTTACAAAAAATATATTTCCCTAAATCTAACATGAAGCATATCAGCAAACGAACACACATCTCCCTTACTCAGGTGGCATCACGACACTTTTCATATTAAAGGTTTGCAAAAAGAAATCAACCCGAGAATAAAGAAAACGCAACTTCCTAGGTGGCGCTGCTGAACTATAGACATCGACGGTAGCCTTTGAAAAAGGGTAGTTTTTTTTTTTTTTTTTTTTTTTTTTTTTTTTTTTTTTGCTGTGTGTGTCTGTCTGTCCAGTATATTTTATTGAAATTATACTTTGTATTGACGATTTTTTAAAAAAAAATTCGAGTAGGGAAATTAAAGTTATTAAACGTTAAATAATGTCAGTTGTAAATGAAAATAAATAGCCACAAAGTGTACGCTTTCACAATTATGATTCAATTAACTTAAATTAAGTGGGAAAGTAACAGAATCTTTACCTAATAGCAGATATAAGAGTAAATAAATATTTGAAAACGACTTAAACTTATTATACAACAAATTGAGCTAATACTTGATAATTTTTTACCCCGGTGAACAAGGATTAATAGATCGAATTTTATATTATTTATCAAAATTGTGCATTTCAATCAACATATGTATTAGCTAACCGCACATCTAAAATTTTTTGTGTAAAAAATAGCAAATAAAACATCTCCCCGTCAATAAACTATAAATTTTAAAAAAAAGGTTTTAAAAGGAGATCCCTTTAATTTCTTGTTCCAAAATTCCAAAAAATACATATTTACTATTTGCTTCAAAAATTTATTAACCAAAAAAAAACGTAATATTATAATGCTATAAAAAATCATTAGGTTTAGCATTCCAAATGCAAAATTTACCAATAAAATTTTAAAGTAATGCATTACTAACAATTCACTAGTTCAGCTAAGCTTTTTTGGCACCCAAAAGTATTTTTCTCCAACAATAGAAATGATCTGTTTTAAAATCAAAATCTCTCTCTCAAACTGCAAAAGTGTCCAAACTTTCCCTATTCCAAACTTTCACTCTTTGTTAAATATCCAAACTCCTTTATTTACCAACCATTAAGCAATTCGTGTGGCGTTTAACAACCAAGCAATTGCATTAGTCCATTGCATTCTATTCGTCCCTAGAGAACATGCTGTTGACTTTGTAAACCTCAGTCAGAGTTTTCTTTTATTGTTAGCTTGTATTTTCCGGGTATTTGAAGACGTTTTAAACGATCCAGGCTGATTTAAACAGGAGTTTGTTACCTATTTGATTAGTGGTGATTATGTCTTAAACTGTGAGAATTTCAATAGGTGTTGGAACGACACGAAGCGAAAACGAAATCTTTTTGGGTTTGATAAGGAAAAGTTTTGATTGGTTAATTTTTGGTTTAAAAAATGAGATTGCGTTAGTTGGTTTTTAACTTATGATTGTGATTTAATTAATTTAAATCGTTACTTGTTTGGAAAATATTTGGTTAGCATTGAAAATGTTTTTTCGAGGGGTAATTTGCTGAATATTGATTGAAATTATCTGCAACAAAATATTATTTGAAAAGATTTTGTAGGTTTACATGTTTTAAAAAATTCTACTTATCCTGCAAAATCTTTTAATCCGAATTTTTGTTGGATTTAGTACGTATTCTTTTCTCTTTGAGGCTAACGATTCCACTATTGAATATCTGAGTAAGGATCGGATTTATTTTGTATTGTGTTTTGTTATAAATCAACTGAACTTGCATTGTAAAAAAATAATAAGATTTCAATAAATATAAAAAATAATAAAGATTTTAAATAAGTTTCAACTTGATAACTGTTTGCATTTTCAATGCTAAAATTTAATAATAAAGTGGATTTTTAAAAAGTTATGAAACATAGTTGTCACTCTGCATGATAGAAAATAGAAAATATAATAACAGCAAGTTTCGTCTAAGATTACGAACTAGTTTAACACGGGCATCGTGAAAAAAAATGTTAAAAAAATGCTAAGATAAATGAAATTAGAGCTACTTTTGTCTTCTCATTTATGTTTTTCATTAAATTGTTTAAGTGGAAATTTTTATTCGCCCCAGCCATAAAAGCTTAAAAAAATCTCATTTTTTTAAACTAATTTAATGCTAGATAAACTTATAGCACTTCTGTAAGGCAAAACAAAACATTTTTTAGCTTCAAAAAGTTAAAAATATAAGAAAGTATCAAACAAGGCAAAAAACAATATATTTTTTACAAAAACTTTCATTACAATTTTATTTTCTTGCTGTAAAAAATAGTCATTCAAAAAATTATGACTTGAAAAAGGTCAATGTTAATTTTTTCACTAAGAAAGTAGAGAAAAGAAAGAATTTTAATATCCTTCTCTAAATCTAAAGAAAGATTCGTTTTTTATGTCTTTTCTCCTTAAAGATTTTTTTTCTCATTATGAATGCTTAATTTTTACGAAGTGTAGAAGAGATCATCATAAAGAGAGACTTTTTGTATAATAAAATTTTAACGGTTACTATGAATACTGAGAAGAGTGGCCGGTGCCTTCTCTTGTTTTTATAAGAACGCACCTAACTGTTTGCATGGCATAATGGTAAATTTTGCTTTCATCCAAACAACACAGTAGCATAGAAAGGAACATTGTTAAGTTTTACCAAGTTTTTTTTTAATTTTGAAAAAGTTAGATGCTACAAATAAATTAATAATTAGTTTTTCCGCTAATTATTGTATGTTAGTTTAATAGTTATGTTGATATGAAAAATTTGTTAAATGTTTAAGGAAAAATATCTATCCCACTTTTCAAGAAAAAGAACTCTAGTTTACCAATTATTAAAATTCTACAATATAAATGCTTAAATTTTATATTCCTTTGTCACCTGTAAAATAGTTTTGATAGAAATTTTACAAATCATTTATAACTTGTATAGAAAAACAATTGCAAATTTGGTTTTTTAAACCCTCTGATTCTCTTAGGTTAATTCTTGTAATTAAATTTATTCATTGAAAAGTGTATGCATAAGATTATTAAGTAGTTAAAATACAGCAACAAAACTCTTTCTTTTAAATGGTTCATCAAAGCATTTTAGTTTAATTGGTTTAGTTCAATTGAATTAACGTTGCACTAGAACTCAACGGAGGCAATTGGCAACGGGTTTCTTAATTTGGAGCCGCGTTCTGACTCTTGAGCTGACACACAACGCAACCTTATGTTGACATGGTACGCTGCGTCAGGACTTAGACTAGCGTACCAGGACTGGACATTCAAAAATTAGCATTGTAATTTAAATAATCGTATAGAAAATTACTTAACCATGTTTGTGGCATCACAGCTGAACTTGATTGGACTGGTCTTCATTGTACCGAGCGCTAACTAGAGTGAAGCGGAGAAAATCGTTACTACTAACTCAAACAAAGCTTTGCTCATTGGATTACCATTTCCAAAGCTTCACTAGAGTGGCGCTTTGGTCCCTACTTCCATACGCTGTCATCAAGTGACAGCTTGTTGTTGAGAACTGATACCCTATTAGCTTGGATATTTTTCTTGAGCACATGTGCCCCACCGTACTCGAAGTAGTTTTCTTGTGGTTTTAATTGCAATTTCCATTTGTAGGAAAGCAGTATGGTTAGGTTAGGTTTTAATTATCTTCGCATTAGATCTATACGAGGTCTATTGGTGACGGGCTTCATATTTTAGAACTACAGTCAAGTGATGAGCCGACATCTGAATAGCCACCCAACGCAAACGTTAAGGACGACATCGTACGCAGCGTTAAGACTTTGAAGGATTCTTAACGTGCACTCCCTTACACGGGTTATTATTCGTCGGACAGTTTTGGCGGCAAGGCCCATTAATAGGCTGGCTGTTATTTTGGCGATGCACCGACCCGAACCTGGGACCTTTCGCATGCTAGGTGAGTGCCCAACCGACTGGGCAGAAAGCAGTATGGACAATTGGGAATCAACCCCAAGTCAATAGATACTGACCGTAGTCAATAGTATAATGACCAATGCTATACTAACTGGGCAACTCCTGCTCTTAGTTTATTTGAATTAACGCCACACTAGATCTACTCAAACAACATTCACGTGGGGGCACGCAATTTTGAACTGCAAAAAGTTATGAGACCGACAACTGAAAAGGCATCTAACACACCTTAAAAGTCAGATTGGTTGTAACAGTCAGTGAGATGCCAATGCTGCTATTTGCTGTTAATGCAAAATATAAAATTAATAGTAATATTATAATGACGTTAAACAATAACAAAATTATTGCCAAAAATGCTTAGCTTATATTATATTATGAATACATTTTATTTTCAAAGAATAATATATTTTATGCTATATTTGCTAAAATTGATTATCTTCATTTTTATTATGCATGAGTGCGACGATAATTTAAAACTAAAATTAACTAATATTATTGCATGTTATCTTCATACATAGTATTGACAGTTTGTTATTTTGATGTATATTTTACGTGTATAACTTATGTTGTAAATATTTTAACACTGCCCAAAAATATTTTTTCCAATCGAAGCTTGGTTTCCCAGTTTATTTATCGCTTTCTGTCTGAGTGGCTTTTATACCCATCGATGCGGGCAAAATCTCCACAAATGGGTACTATTCCAAAATTTTATTATTAGAGATTTTTAAGTGTTCAAATATTAAAAAAACAAATAGTCTAAATGACTTTATGTTAGTGTTCTACTTCTTTAAATTTTAAGCTACCAAATTCATTGCAATACATGTTTTATAAAAAAAAATCTTAAAACCTAGCTCACCATTATGTTCTTTCTTCCCATACACTCCTATCCAAAATAAATAATACACATGCAGAGCATATAATTTCAATTTTTTGTATGATTTGTAGTAAGATATTGTCAAAGTATTAACTGAAGCATTTACCTAATTAATTTTTTGTACCATTGAAACCCAATCACGCATTCAAAACGTATATTACTTTATTTAGTTTCTTAAACTTCCGCATCATTTGAGTCGATCCAAGGCGAAACACGTATTTTTTATTAAACAATTACACAACCAAAAACTTCGTTTTGGAATTTACATATTTCAAATCAACTCAAGGTGCTAGGTTTTCTTAAATTACAAACGCTAAGCGGAAACGTATCAAAATAAAAATACAAACTAGTTTCCAAGTAACTGCCTTACGTCTGGACATTAGGAAAGAAACAGTTATTTCTCCCGATATTGCTTCCAATAAGTAAGAAAAAACTCTGTAACTAATGCTGCGGCAACTGAACTGCAGACATTGAAGCCGTAGAATGATTTAATGCTCACATAGCAAGGCATGTTTAATTATTTTTGGACGCGTAAACAAAATCATAGGAGCGCCCGTGCAGCAAAGAAATCATAAAAGAACCCAAATTAAATAATAAAAAATAATGCATTTTAACCCTCCAAGCGCCCAACCCGAGTTAACTCGCGAATATTTTTGTGCGCCTGGCGCCTGACCCGAGCTAACTCGCGAATATTTTTGTGCGCCTAGCGCCCGGCCCGAGTATACTCGGGTTGACCAATAGTGCTTACCCCCACAGACCTCCGGTGGCGATAATTAGAGGGGTGGGCTAAGTGTCAACCAGGATCCCTCAACTCAGTGGGGGGTAAATTTGCTCTTGTAGTAATTTATGGTTGCTGGAATTTTATTTTGTGCCAAATATAGATTGGCGACAAATAAAGTAAAATTTTTGCAATTTATTTTATGGTTTTATTTACAATGACAACAGTCGAGAAAAATGAATGTTTGTCACGCTTTAAACTGTAGTTTCTAATTAAATATCGAAATCATCTTTGTTCATGTCTTTGAAATGTTGGTACGCTTTTTAATAAATTATAGTGAATTTGAATTTCGATTCCTTTCTTAGTTTTAATTTTTCTTGCGAAAGTTTAAGCATTCTTTTAATGATGATCTGCCACCCGGGTGGCTCAATCGTGAGGACTCAAGCCTTTGGAGCTGCTGGGGTCGGGTTCGAATCCCGGTCAGGCATGGATGTTTGTGACCGTCAATACATGTTGTTATTTGTCTATGTGTTATTCATTTCTTTGTGACTGTAAAAATTCTTTCTGTGTCTGTCCCACTTGGACAAAAGCTTATAAGCGGTTCTCTGAACAAGCACACAAGCTGGAATATATATGTACCACACCATTGATGATGATCTTAAGATACCTTATTTTCTGTTTTTCTGGGGTTTTGCTAACTAAATACTGGCCAGCAAACAATTATCGTGATAATAACATAATGCCTGTTAATGAGATTATGCTAAGTGAAAAAATACCGCTTTTTCTTACACCGCTTTAATTTTAACTTTTTTTTTTTTGGCTCTTGTATTTTTTCCCTTAACGAATTATTTTTGGTGCATAAAAAAGTTTTTTTTTTACAAAAGATACCTGTTTTGATTTACCAAATTTCTATTAAATTAAGTAAAATTAACATGAAAGTTATGATAGAGCTCAATTTATCACAATTATCAATGGATAATTGTGATAAAAACAGATTGACAGATTTAAAGTATATCCTTTACTGCCGAATATACAAAGCTTGCTTTGATGATAATCCTCGCCCTTAAAAAGACACTAACTGTGCTCAAGATTGCACACTTTTTGTTTATTTAAATCTTTATATCGATAATAAAAAACAATTCTTTTGTGAAACACTTGCTAGTTCAAAAAGGACGCTTATTTCTTATTCTGTCTGAAGTTATCTCTCTGCATAGAAAAAACGTAAAAAAAGTTGAAATATTTATCTATGATTCGTTTTTTAATTACGTGAATTTTAGCAATTTATTTATGTCTGTGAATTTTTGAAAAAGATTTTTTGCCTTTTATATAAGGAATAAAATCTATTACTTATTATTCAATGAACAAAATTCACAAAGAAAATTTCCTTTTTTTTGTATCAATGTACGTTTTCATAAAATTATCTCTTCTTATTTTAAGAGAAATACTTAAAAAAACTGGTAATATGTACCACTGTAATTGTGTGCTCCACCTTGTTTGACAAGCCAAGTGATCTGCTTTGAAAGTGCGTCTTTCAACACAACACGCCGAGCCGGCTATTTAGACCATGTGTTTGTCAGGTTGTCAGGTGGGGAAAAGGGGGTCAAGCTCCCCCCCCCCCCCCCAAATCCGCAGCCTTCGCTTCTGGTACGGAGCGCAGCAAGGCCCCAAGCATGAGTCCTTAGGCTACAATGATAAGAGCCTGGACGCCACACGAAAAAAGAGATACATGCTTTCGAAGTTTCCAGCCATATCAGGGTCGCTCGATGGACAACTCAGCGACCCTAGCCATATGAGCCGTTTGAGGCATCCTCTGATGAAATTCACAAACCAAAAAGTTATTTGTAATGTAATAACGTATGCGTTGTCAGTTTGCATTCCTATTACTGAGATCTTGAATAACGCAATATGCATTCAGATAAATAGCTAACAGCCAGATTATTTCTGTTTTTCTATAAATATTTTTATATAACAAATAAATTATAGGAAAATGAAATGATCATTTTTAATGTTTTGGATATTTAAATTAATCAAAAATCGAAATTATGAAATTCAGAATTCGAAATTATGAAGTACAGTACTATAAAATAACACAATTATCAAAATTATTCATTTTAGAAAATCAACACATAAACTAGATTTTCTAAACCGGGAAAGTGTATTAATTATTCAAATTTTTCCACACTTAACAAATTTTGTAAAACAGAATTTCATACTCTCAAATATTTTATTATATTTTAGTTAACTATAATTTTTGTGTTACTGCTTCGAAATATCTTTCAATTTTTCTCACAACTCTTTCTAAATACAATAAAATATGTACAATAAAATATGCTAAAAGTATACTAATAATTTTCGATGAGAATAAAGATTTGATTAATTTTTACGAAAATATGTCAATTTTTTTCTATTTTGTTAGTTTTTTGGCTTTCGAACCTATGGTTTTTGATTTCTGTAGGCAGAAAAATGTATTTTTATGTAATGTAAGAAAAGTACTTGTACTAAGAAGATTGGCTTTCCAATTGACAAATATGTTTCGCCTTTGGGATTCACATGCCATTGAGTAAAATTACTATTCGCAAAATCCTATGTGGAACCAATATGAAAAGTAAACAATGTTTATTGTGCTTCGGTTACTAATGGGAACGTTCCTGACATAGGTGAATGGGCTACAACCAGGACCAATTACAATAGCATCAGAGTTTACTGAAATACAAGTACTACGTACATAATGGGGAAAAGTGAGGGTATGGCTTTTGGGTGTGGTTTGTTGTTAGAATGTTCAAAAGTTGTGATGATTGGCACCCAGATGCTTACTGTATGCGCACTTATTTAGCTAGTAGTTTTCGCGAAAATGAAGATATCGATGAATCAGCAATCTGAAACATCCACTTTTTCACTTTGGAGCTGAATTTTATAAGAACTAAGCGAAAAATTGAAACAATGACAATGTCTTTGAAAAAGTTGCTTATTCCCTTCGGATTCCCAATATCTAAAGTAAATTCAATTCGTGTTGGCGCGTGCGCAGGAAAAAAGCAAATAATAACAGAGAATGGCATCAAGCTCCTGTTCGTTGTGTTTTGAAGTCCCTGTTATGGTCTGCCAACTCTTAAAATTCACTCAAAATCAAAACAAATCAAATACGTGTTGGCTCATGCGCACTTAAAAAGCAAACACTATTAGAGGAGGGCGTCAAGCCCCCGTTTCGGCGCGGTCCGCTATTTTCAAGCCCTGTTATGGTCCCGCACAACCACGTGGATGACGTTTTTTTAAAACTAATTATATTAATTAAAAATCACAATCAAATATGAAAAAACAAAGCCTCAGGTGCACACGTAGGAATTAAAAGGAATCTATATTAAAAATTCCGAATTTTTTAGAGCAGTCTAAGTAGGTCTTTTGCGATCCTCAGACAAACACACAGACTCTTTCTTTTATTATTATAGATGTGTTCATGCCATACTTACTCAGTTTGGTTTCTGTTATAGAAATGTCAGAAAAACAAATCGTGCTATTGCCATTCATGTAAGTAAGAGATATAGTGAACAACTAGTCAACCACAATATAATACAATAAGTAAATAATGCGTTTACCCATAAGTTTATTATCATTTTAGGGTGTTTCCGCAGTCCCTTCACTTTTCAAAAATCGAAAAACGTAATAATCTTTTCAGTTTCTATTTTAAATTATTAAGCAACTATTTTTTTTACTTATTTACGTTGTACCTATTTCTATCCTTATATAAGAACTGTTATCAAAATGTACTTCCACATTTGCATTCTCTCTCTTCTAATAAATTTCTAGATATTTACAATGTTTTGCTTAGCAGTCATTCACAGTGGGTAAATTGGTCAATATAGCTGGACCAAAGTTGATTTATAACTTTCAAAGTTTTTGGACCATATACGGGCCAAGTATACAATCATATTGTCATACAGTTCTTTATTTATTTACCCTGTCATGTTTGCACTCGCAAGAATAGTGTATAAACTTATGTAGTTTTTTTCCGACAATCTAATTCCGAAGCTCTTTATTTTACCATAACAATAATTATATTTTGTTTGACTTTTTGTATAATTTGTTACATTATGCCGCAAACTTAGGCCTTGGTTTTAATGCTAATAAGAAGTTTAGAATTTGCTTTTACGAATGCTGCAAATTTAATTTTGCAGTTTTGCGAGATAATCAGAGTAATTTTTTATTGATATACTCTAAAAACTAGCGTACTATTTGTTTATATTTTTCTGATACATGTTTATTTTTCGCTTTAGAATAGTACATCATATAAGCTATAATTCAAATAAAAAACTTAGGGGGGGGGCATATCTAATTAAAAGAGAACTTTTTATCAAAATTACCCATTAAACTAATACTATTCATTAATTAGCAAAATTCATTAGCGTATACATGAACACTGATAACTTTTAGCTTAAAATCAAAAATTCTGACGTCTTTGGGTAGTTGTTAAAACTCTTTACAGTCTCTTCGTGTTTCACAGGACACTAATTCCAAGTCTGTCACCAATCCCCCCATTTCCGGTGTTTAGGGACGGTGTGAATAAAAGCAGAAAAGGGGGGGGGGGGGCGCGTTCCTACTGGCACCACAGTCTTTGACATACCTTCCCAGATGTCTGTGGATACCTTCGGGACAAAAGACAGGTTGTAAGTTTCGGATCTAAAACGATGCAGCTTATAAAGATCTGGTTTCTTTATAAATACGATACACGAACATTTCCACTTTGCGGAAGGCGTTCTGTGAAGGACATAAATCTCTCAAAAAATGCACTGGTTTGCTTATTTTTGTATTGAAGATCGCACGTTTTAATTGTTTAAAAATGTTACTTTTTGCTCGCTATAATCTATGAGTTGTTACTTAAAAAAAGTAACAGAAAATGTAACTGATTTGGTGCAAAATAGGGTACAAGAATTATTATCTTATGCTTATGGTTATTATTATTTTAAAACCGTGTTTGAAAGAACAACTGTGAAAAAAATATTGACAGTTGTACTAGAAAAATCTGCACTTTTTCAAGACTTTAAACTTTAAGGGTGGAGTTAGTAATCGTTGCAGAAAGTCTTTGTATCTTAAGCGTCATAGATAAAGTAGTACATATTGAATTTTTTAGACAATGACTTTTACACTCAAAGATATCCTGTAATATTACAAAAAATTACTGGCAAAAAATATCTGTAATGCTGAGAAGAAAATGAAGAATAAAAAAGAATCACATTGTTCTATCCATTTTTAACGTCATAAATTTATTTGTGGCAAAAATAAATTTTGTTTTAAATTTTATGTTTAAATAAATAAAGTTTATCAATACATTGTTGATGTGGCAACAGCTATTTAAATATGACTTAAAATTAAATTCCACAGCTAATTGAAGGGGAAATTTGCCGGCAGATGTCCGTCCAGACGTGCATAGCCGGACATAAAGTATGAAAGTTGGGTCTCATCAGAGTTCATACTTTTCTGATTTCTGTATAAAATAATATTTAAAATCCGACGTATGGAACTGTTTAGCGATTTTTTTTTTATAATTTGTATAAATCTTGTGAAGAAGCGATTCAAGGTGACAGTTTACAAACCTACTTGTTATATAAATAAAGTTTTTCTGCCATTGTTGATGTAGCTGCAGTGATTAAAATTACTTAAACTAAATTTCACTGCTAATTCAATGGGTAATTCGCTGACAGATAGTAGAGAAATATCCGTCCAGGCATACAGACAAATGAATAAAGTTATGAAAGATGGGTACCGGAGGTCACACTTTTCCAAAAAAAAAGGAAGAATTCTTAAGATCCGACGGATTCAACCGATTTTGGAAGAGCGATATAAGCGAACAGACAGGCGGGACATCGCCAGCAAGTAAATACCTATACTTTTTTACCGTCTAAAAATGGGACCTACCTGACTCGTAGTGTCGAGGGCATATGACTCAGGCGAGCTGACCATTACCCATCCGCCACGGATGTTGTTTGTATATTTAAATCGTCAAAGTAATTTTTTATACACAGCTCAAAACAATTAGGGGAACACTTTGCCTACTTTTGTAAAAAATTTCAGCTCCAAATTCTTTTTTTTTGCTCTAAAAATCTAAAAAGAGTGTAATAGATTCTTTATGCACCCCGAATAAAATAGTAAAAAACAATGTAAAAATATCTTAATTTTTTAACTCAAATGTAAGGGGAAAATATTAGAGTCATAACTTTTGAAAACATTATAACAATACTTCTTTTCAAAAGTTGATTTGTTAAAAAATAAAGTTAAAATCTATTTTAAACATTTAAGAATGCAAGCGTGAAGAATTTAGGGTAAATTTACTTCGTAAAATTTATTTAGGAGTGAATTTTATTTTACTATGCTTTTGATATTTTCATTTAATTAAAACAAGTTTTCTTTTAATTCTTCAAGAGACACGATTCTTCTATCTAAGTAAGTGCGAGCTCAACTTAGTGAGAAACAAAATCGCAAGCTGATGATTCCAAATGGAATCATTGGGGTGAAAAGGTTTAAACCATGCATTACCCTAATTGTTTTGAGCAGTGTACTTTTGATACCAAGTGCTTCGTAATCAAAACAGCAAAAATTCTGTTTTTAAGATAAAATATACATAAAATTTACAAATTGTATCTGTTTATGGAGGAAATGTGTTTTTTGACAAAATGGAATTATCTATTTCAAAATTTATACGAATTTTTAAAAATATATATATCTTCTGCAGAAAGATAACAGAAAAATGTTAGTTTCAAAAATTATTTTTTACTTTACGAAAATCAAATCTGTACACACATACACAAAACATCCAATTCAGTAACCAACCACCAGCTAGCCACATTTTAGAAAGATAAATGAAAAAATCTACTTTGAGTCGAAAATGAAACTCTCAAGGTAACCCGGCCTCACTGGAACTTAACCGCTAATGATCTGCCTGGGGTAGGGGGAGTTTCGGCAAGACCCTGGACAAAGACCACCCAAACTTAGCAATTCGTCCCTGTCATCACCGCCACAGGTAAAATGGGGGAAGCTAAAGTTGTTCGAAAATCGAAGCCGCTATCTGGTCAACTCGCATGTTTCAGGTGGGCGCTGGGAGGTAATATTTGAAAAAATAGAACGGCGCTCGCAGGGTTAATTCACGCGTCCCCCATGACTCCATGTTAACATCTGTATATGCACTACCCAAGACGTGGAATAACAACAAAAAAACTCCAATGCAATTTTGCTTTTTCGGATTTTAATTATTTTTGGGGCTCGCATTAAAATGACTGCCCATAAAAATTTCCTCTCCTCCGTCGTCTAACTCCCAGATGCGCGTTTGAAAATTGAAACTGGCAGGCAAAAAGTAGTTTTTCACAGTTAAATGGCACCCTACCGGAGCCTGGCGACATTACCATTCCGAGGCATTGTTTTGATACAACTGTAACTTGCATTTTATTAAATTTAGTTTTAGACTGGTTTTGACATTGCATGCGTGGTATTGGTTTAATTGAAAACACTATGAGGAATGATTTATAGTAAACGATGCAAATTAGACCCGGATATGATGCATACAATCTACTTCCGTATAGATACGACTATAGGAACCTCAATGCTAGAATTCCTTCTTGACAGCGGTTCTAAATTGAAAGGCGTAATTGCCTGCGTTAAAGCTCCTAAAGGAAGTTAGAAAATGACAATCGAAAAAGCTGAAATTACCAAATTAAAAATTTAAAAAATGAGATTTCAACCTTTGGTCGTAATTCCAGGAATAAAAAAATATTATTATTAATTTTATTTTCAGTAAAACTAAGATCTTGTAATAATATTTTTGCCCTGCGTGCGCGTTTCTGTAGGTATCTAATATTTAAAAAAAAAACACGCATACAAAACAGTCACCTTCTGTCAATTACACCCTTGTCACACCACATTCTATATTTCTTCTTATTTTTAAAAGAGATTTTCTTGGCGAGTATTACCCCCGTTCTCCCCCCTCCCATCCACGATTTTATGCAAATAGTAAGGGCCTCTACCTGTCATGGCTCGAAACACGGCCTTGATATATGGCCCGCCGTTAGGGACCCCAAAGGATATTCTACCCGCGACAAACATGCTCAATGGGTTGAGACTTAGATGCAATAGACGTCTTCTGGCACTTTTTACTCCGGTTGCCCAAAGTTTTTCCAATCCACCTGGGACCGGCCATAATCGCCCTTGTTGTTGAGCTAAAAAATACCTTAATAATATTAGTCGTAAATTTTTAACAGATATAATTACGCCCCGTGTTTCCCGGAAAGTTGGTGGCAAGAACTGCAGTTTGGGTCTTGGAACTTTTTTGGTTGGTTTGTTTATGGATATGGGTTGCGTTGTAAAAGCCCCGGCGAAGATGTTCGGGAACAATAAAAAGGCTTGTTAATCAATGCGGACTTCGAAGATGTTGTTTCGAGTTAGATTATAGGGGGAGGATTTTTTTTAATGAGGGTGTCACTATCGTAAATTTTAATCTGAGGAGACATGCGAGTCTTTATTTTATAATAAGATAAGACATACGAAGTAATGGGTTAAGTCAGATAACGTGTTTTTAATTAAAAAAAAATATTTTTGATACTTTGTTTTGACATTTTTAGGTAATAAAATGCTTTGTAGTTAAGTAATTACATTGAATTTAATGCGATTTTTATGTTTCATTACAGGTGTCTAATTTTTTTCTTTAATATGTATTAACACGCTCAAATTTACATAGGTTACAAGTTTAAAAGTATTTAAAATCTAAGCGTTGAATTGAACGATTTATTTGGCTTTTTATCTTAAGAATTATCTTGATATGTTAATTAAAAATTTTCTCTAAATTGCTTTAAACCCTTATTTTAAACAAGAAAGTAAGCTCCTGCATTTTTAAATAAGATGTTGATTTTATGCTACTATATAAATACTACAATTAATATAAGAATTTGAAAATCTATGATTAAAAAAATATCAGAATATAGTTTTTGTTAAATGCAGTTTTATATATTCTTTTAAAAGTAGTAAAAAATCAATAAAAACAATAAGATCTATTTTAGAAGTTCGAACTGTAAATAGTAGTAACTGTAAAAAAAAAGCTTTTAGTTAATACATTTAACACGTCTTCTTATTGCATTAAAATGTTATAAGAATGCCTATTTGTAAAAAAAAAAGCTTTTAGATAACCTAAACGTCCATATACTTTGTTTAAATATAAATTTAAGTGCATAGTTTCAATTTTTTTTGTCGAAAAAAGCTATTAATATCCAAAACCATCTCCAATCTTTAATATAACATTGATGATAATTTTTAAATTTTAATTATATGTAATATTATTAAAATATAAAATTAAAAAATACCCACTCATTTAAAACAAATCATTGAAATGGTTAAAAAGAGAATCATTGAAAAAGAAATTACCTCAAAAAAGGGATTTTCCCAACTTCTCAACTTTTTATAAAACTTTAGAACTAGAGCAAAACTCCCCTACTAACCCATTCACTAACCAGCTCCAAATAGCCCAAACCCAAGACGTTTATACCTATCTCAAGACACCCAATAAACCCAGCAAAACCCTTTCATCCCGCTTTCCGTTCAGCTAGGATAGGCAACTCAACCAGATGGCCACAACAGCTGTTGCACCATACCAGATAACGCTAAGCTGACAGATATCTATGGGGAGGGGGATAACCCCTATTACGTCAGTCGTTGAACCCTTACGTGATGGAAACTAGCAGTACAGTCCCCCCCCAGTACTGTTGTGTGTTTGTTGTGTACAGGGGACGTTTACCCCTGTTGCTTTCACTTTCGGTCAATGGCTTTTGCTGTGGGTGGGGAGTCCTGCCCGGAAATAAAATCACCAACTGAGTGGTACAATGCCAATGATAGGGGGTGGTGTGGTGGAATGCGACATTCCTTTATCGTTGGGGTTGTTGATTGTATGGATTAAAGTAATAAAAATTATTTTTGTAATTGTAACTGATTTTTTTGTAGTGTAATCATTAATGATATTTATGGTTAAAATTTGTTTTCTTTGCAGTAGCGTTCATACCCTCGGGGAATTTTTCATTGTTTTTTATATTAATATTTATTATTAAGGAAAGCAAGAAAAAATACACCTGGCAAACGTAATAATTAATAGTATATGAATATTACATAATTTAATTTCATTTTATTATGTGTAACGTTTGAAAATAAAAGAATTTCTTTTAGTTTCTTTGATAAATAACATAAAAGCAATTATCAGTTTAATTTAAATAATTTTAAGCATTTACCATTTAAAAATAAATAAGAATTAATCATAAAAGAAATACCAAAAATGTATGGTCAGTCTCATGAACCTAAAACATTATTTATAAATTATAAAACATTTTAAGTAATTAAATGAAAAAATAATAAAAATTCATTAATCCTAAAAGAAATACCAAGAAGTTATGGTTAGTCCCATAAACATAAAACATTATTTTAAAGTGTTTGTATTTTTTTTAATTTATAGAGTACATATCACTAAACACGTATGAAATACAATAAAGCAAAGAATATTAAAGGATAAATTTCCTCAAAGAATTCATAAAAGATCTCTAAAAATATTTGTCGATTCTATTTATTTAAACTTTATACAAATTGACGAAGAAGCTTTAAAAAAACATTCAGAAGAAAAAGTATTAGCCATGAAACTACCAAATAGCAGTTTAAATTCCAAATAGCACTACTTGAAACTACCTACATAGCACTTTCAAAAATTCGAAACTCCTAAAAAGCGCGAACTAACTCCTCCCAGAATGCAACTTTCAATCAATTTTGCGCAAACCTCTATTACAGAAATACACTCAGTATTACCCTTTCGCCCAAAAGCAGTGATAATACCCATTTTTTATTGCTACTTTTTTACCTGAAACGTTTTTGCGCCCGAACATTTTAGTAATATAATAGAATTTTCCATTTTATTTTAGTATGGAGCTTTTTTTCCAAATATTTTACGGATGTGGGGGTAATAAATGGCCTAGTGTTTCTATCTAATGCACTACTACTTCCTATAGAAAAAGTGCCTATCATTGAATCCGCGCAGTATTTCAAAGTCCAAAGCTGATAAGCTTTTGTTCTCCCATCGGAAGTTAGAGCTGACACCCATTGTCGGAACCTGTGACTTGACTACTCATTTCATCAGTTTGACAAAATCGTAACTTACCTTATTTTCAATAAAATAATTTAGGTTAATATGTGTCTTTCTAGAAAGCCAATTTGTTGTGAATTCAAATTTTGAACTTAAAACACGAGTCAAACAATGTAAAATAAAATATATTACATTTTGCTATTCAACTACATAAATATTCGAATTTTAATGCTCTTTTTACTCAAAATCAGTAGCATATCTCGTACAAGCTCGTAAAACCAACACAGTCTCTAATGACATAGTGCAATGTTGGATAATAAATTAGCTAGCGTACAATAATTGTAATAATTCTTACAATAAAACATCCGATTAAATAAGTCGTGTTTTCAATTTGCTTATATTCTGGATGAGTAGCATTTAGAAATGCACAAAGGTTTATCTGCAGTTAATGCGTTCTCCTTTTCTCTTTCTAAAAGTATTTCGGCAGCCAGATAACTACATTTTTAAAAACTCAACCGAAACCAAATCGCACTAGTATTTTTAAAAATAAAAAACAAAATATATAATTTTAAGGTGGCTATAAGTAGCAAAAAATAGTCGGAATATTACCAAACTTCGAATAAGGTTTAATCATATTTAAAAATTTCATTTTTTTCGCAGGCTAACAGAATCTATTGGTTAATATCAGTAGAAACCGCCAAACTCGATGTAGTGTTCCACTGTTTTCCTTGGCTAACAATGTTATAAATTATAGAAACTAAAAGTAAACAATGTATTATTTACTTCATATCACAGTACAATTATAAAAAAATCTCTCAAAATTTTCTCATGTCTTCAAAAATATATTGATACATTTACAAATACAGTAAACTCCCGATTATCCGCGGGAGGATTATCCGCTTTGCGGATTATCCGCGGGTCACTTTTTCCCATTTTTCAGTTCAAATATAGAAAAAAAAACGCGATAAATGAATTTTAATTTGTTTCAAAACTTTTTGGAAGAATGCATTCCAAGAACAACGAATTCTTTTCTATAACGACAAATACATTTAACAAGAACAACGAATACATTATGATCACATTATAATTATAATAAGAATGATTAGGAAAAATTGGTGTTCGGCCAGGTGCACATCACGAACAGGTTTTTGTCGAAAAGCGCCACTTGTGAAATAAACTGCCCGCTATTTAAATTGAATTGCTTTATGTGATTTTGATACTAGCGAAATTCGTTAGAAACTAAAAAAAAAAGTTGTCTTGGCAATTCAAGACGAACTACAACTCATTATAAAGTTAGAAAACGGATCCTCTAAAAATCAAATGTGCTTGCAGTGTGGCATAGAAGAAACGACAGTAATAGACATTTTGAAGTAAATTTGTACATGCTTTATACGATTACTGTAATTTACTTTTTAATAAAATCCAGAAGAAATTTTGTTTATAGGCAATTTCTTCATTTTTGCGGATTATCCGCGAATTCGCTTATCCGCGGAAGCCGCGCCACCCAATTCCGCGGATAATCGGGAGTTTACTGTAATAGTAAACTTATAAATGTATTAAGGATTTGCTTTAAAGTATAATTTTTTATAAATATTTACTTTGAAGTATAATAATATTATTATTTGTTTTTATCTTATCAGGAGAAACGTGTTACATTCATAAAATCTTAAGCAATAAAGCAAAAATATTGCAATTACAAATATTTTTTAAAGACTAAACCTAGCCCACAACGAACAACTGAAAATCGACTCGTCTATAACTATAGTTTAGTTTGTAGGTAAACTCTTCGGACTTAACTCAAACTTTACCCTCTACCCCTTACGATGACGTATACTCAGCTGCAGAGTAATCTTTAATTTATTAATAGAGCAATTCATCATGTAAAAGTAATACAAATTGTCTAATATTGTAGGAACATAATAAATGTTTATGTAACAATTATAATTTTCACATCTTTTCAAAGAAAGGTATTGTAATAAATTTCAAGATTGATTGAATATATTCACATTTAATGCCTACAAATTATATTGCTACTTATATTAAAAACTTAAGATTTACTAGGTTACTTATATTAAAATAGCCTTAGCAAATTACTGTAATAAACACTAAAAATTTCCCAAACTGAAAAAGGGAGACTTGGTATAGTTACCATCGTTTGAGATAGTTTTCAAAATAATTGGAAGGCCCAAAAAGGTTCTGTAGAAATTATTTGTTTCTGCATATTGGCTCTACAAGGTTTCTTCTTTGGTTAAAGCCCGGAGATTGTAAAGAATTGGAACCTATAATTTATATATCCTTAAAAAATATCATCAATACCTCTAGAGTTTAATACCATATAATTTGTCTTAATTTGTTTACTCTTCTGTGTTGGCTAATCATGATATCAAATTCGTGAAGAGTTACGCTTTACAAAAGCATTTGATAGCGTAAAAAATAAAAGCATGAAAAAGAAACTTAAATAGCGTAAAAACATTTATTTTGCATTTTTTTTGTTTCAGTTTATATCTTTTAATGATAGGGGGCAATTTTGTGAAGAAATTTGCATTTAAAACAGAAAAACAGCCTTTTAAAAGACACTTATTGCCTATTATGTCGATTTCGGAAAAAAAAAATTAGTGTACCAAGCCTTGCACAAAAATGCATTTTTGGTTCATTTTATTTATTTATTTATTTATTTATTTATTTATTAAGGTAAACTTCTATTTGAACAGATATTTATCTAAAACATAAGTAATAGCAAATACAAAAATTTCGCAAAATACAGATTTTTTACACACCAATTTTTTCAAACCTATAGTTACTCGATGCCTTTTGGAAGTTTCTTTAAAATGCAATAGCTGAATGACTTTGTCCAAAGCAATTTTCTTTGCAATCCTTCATTTTTTGATTAAGTAAAAAATCGTATTATAGCCCCATCATCAATCATCGAAAATTTTGCATGCATTAGAAATTAAAATAACGTAAACTAACAAAAATTTTAATTAAATTATTCCTGGATTGCTAATTCTTATGAGCTGCATTTAATAACGAATTACTTTTTGATAAGGCAATGCTTTTTTAGCCATTTTGATGAAAGAAAGTAACAGTTCTTCCGAAAAAAAATCCAAAATCAATATTTCTAGTTTTAATGAAACTAACTTTCTAATCTTTTAATTCACAATTTATTGCTTACTTAAAATGTATGTAGAACTTTTGACTTTCAAATAAATTAGCTATAGTTATATCTAACAATAGATACAACGAATATGCTATTTAAATACAATATAGTAAGTACATGTCTCTATGGTATATTTTCATTTCTAAATGTCTTTTTAGGGGTACAATCGAATATTAAATCAATATTAGTCAAATTATTATTTCATGATATATGCATGTTATACACTACACTGAAACTATTACAGCAATAAATATGTAGGAGACGAAAACTTATATTTCCCATACTTTCGACACTTTAATTACACCATTTTTTGTTTTATTGCACCATGGACTTTTGAAGATCATGCAGTAATAATATTTATTTCATAAATGTAGTAAACATTTGTTAAATACTGTGAACACTGTAAAAACTTTCATAACGAGTACTAAAACACGTCAGAGATATAATTTTTTTTCTTATGGGAAGTCGGATAGGTGTTTGGGTCAAGAATGTTGATTTTCTGTATTCTTTTTTTATATAAATTTAATTATATTTAATTATATAAATTTAAATCTTATTTTTTTTGTATTTTTAATGCATACTTTTTTAACAAATAACTGTACAAGTATCTTTTTATTCTTTTATATCCTCAGTTTTAATCAAAGAGCTATATGTACATAAGAAATAAAATATAAAACGTTCATAATGATATCTCATACAGTTCCTGAATTTTTTTTAAATAAAATTAGAAAAATTAACATGGGCGAGATAGAACACTCCGACACCTCTTAAACATTCGCAAAAAAAGAGAACATGCATGTTCTGAAATTTGAGAACAATGCATTCGGAACCATATAAACGGTAGATGTTCTTGAAAATGAAAACATTATATTCTTTAGTATAACAACCCATATTTAATAGTATATGTACGTCGATACACAAAACCTACATAAGTCTAACTATTCATAAGCTCTTAAATCCAATTTTAAAAGACATACATTTTGGCTTTTTTTAAAAAAATTACAACAATTATTTTTGCTTTTACAGAAAGCTTTACAAAGACTTCAAAACCTACCCAATGTATGCGTCACTTTCCTTTAACTTCTATAAAATATTTAACTAAAATATACTGACAACATTATGTATATTCCAACTCTTTTTATTAGTGTGTACTGTAAGGAAATATATTTTTCAGTGATGATTTACAAAAGTGCTGCTTAAAAATGCAAAAAGCTTATGTTTTAGGTTTGGTTTTGCACAAACAGTAAAAATAATTTGGTCAAAAAATATAGTTACCTCATGGCAAAGTTTTTTTTATAAGCATATAAGTATGAAAACACGAATTTTTTACTTTGATAATTACTACCAATTTTTAAATGTATACAAAAATTTCTGCTCATGGGAATTTTTAGAGTTCAGATAGTTTCTTTAAATTTACCAATATAAATTACAATACACTTACATTTTTTAAAACTTTTTTTTAAGAATGCATAAATGATTTTATTTACTAAAACTATAGTTATCTTCAAATCATCATATATTCTTTTGGAAATATAACTACATTTGTATAGAATGTTTATATTGATATTTGAATAGAATACTTTGAAAAGAACAACTTAAAATTTAATTTAAAAAAATTAAGTTGTAGTCCAAAAAAAAGTTTAATTTTCAATATGGTTTTCTTCATTTAAAATTATCTGCAGGAAAAAGAATATCGTAATATTATTTTTTTATGTGTTAGATTTTTGAAAGGTACTCCGCTGACATATTTTTTTTAAAGAAACTTTATTATATATATTTATTTTTTAAAGAACCACTGGTTAACAAACATACATTATTTTTTTTGGTAATTTTGTAATCCCGTATAAATGTAACATCCAAATCAACTAAAAAGGGTTTACTCATTTTTATCAGCTTTTAGCTACCTCAAAAATTGAACATTTAAATGGTAATTTTCCACAACAGATGAAAGTTGAGTTTGATGTCGATTTCTTTATCCTACAAGCATTAATCTATTTCTTGTTTCACCTGGCATTGCAAATACTTGCATGGATACCATTAAGTTTTTATTAGAATATTGTTTTTTATTTGCATAGCAAACCCTTTTTCTCGTGCAATGCCACGCAATCTGAAAAACATTTAGGTCCAGTGTAATTTTTTCTTATGTATTTTCGAAAGAACTTCTCTTGTACGAAGCTCCTAAATGGAGAAAAGATAGCATGATACATCTCGAAAGTTCTTTCTCTTAGCGAAATATTGCTTAGGAGAACCACATTTAATTTAGGATTTTTGCCCTGTGCTATAACATCTGGGACTTACGAATCTTAACTTGCAGTTTCACAGACAGAAAAAAGAAGTTAACTTTAATATGTTGCTTCGTGGAAAAATTGTCGACATTTTATGGTAAATTTCAGTGGAAGGGGGATATGTTTTTTTTTCATTTTGCAGAAGAGAGAAATAAATTAGTAAGCAGTCTCCTAAAAACTACTGTAAAAGAAAAACGAAAAAGTAAAATTTAATAAATTTTTCTGAATTAAAATTTTAAAATGAGTGAAAGAAACTACGTACCGTAATATACAGTTTTTAAAAGGTTAACATGAATAAAATAGCCAAATTTCGTTAAAAATTAGTGTATATAATAGAGTCCCGTTTATAAGAATCCCGGTTATCCGAAAATCGATTTTTTTTATAAAGATAAATTCCCGAGCCTTTTGGTTAAAATAAGAAACATATACGTATAAATAAATACACACGTACTTACAAAATTGGATTTATTTCTCAAAATATGCAGTATTTTTTTTTAATTTTTGCAACTCAATTTTTTTCCGTACCTTTCGAATAAGCGGGAAAATACTGTATTACAAAATATAATTAATTATCTATAGATTGTTCAGTTAAGGGGAGAGTCGGGGACTAATGGGACGCAGATCTTGTGAGACAACTGGGCTAAAAGTGGAGAAACATAAACTTTTTTACAAAAATTTCTACACTACAACATTGTAACATTTAGGTTTTTTTTGTTTGGTTTGAATTATCGTCGCACTAGAGCTACACGAGGGCTATTGGCGACGGGCGTCGTATTTTAGAACCACAGTCAGGTGACGAGCCAACACCTGAATAGGTACCCAACGCAACCGTTAAGGGCGACATCGCACGCAGCGTTAGGACTTTGAAGGACATTTAACGTGCACTTCCTTACACGGGGTATTATTCGTCAGACATTTTTGGCTGCACGGACCTTTAATAGGTCGGCAGCTAATTAGGCGATGCCCGGACCCGAACCTGGGACCTTCCGCATGCTAAGCGAGTGCTTAACCGACTGGGCTCCCCAGCCCCTTGTAATATTTAGAATTCACATTTTAACAACCAAAGATCAGCCATTAAACGAATATGTTAAAGTGGAGAGACGAATACTTGGTTTGGAGAATCCAAAGTAAGTTTAAAATGTATTTTTTATTACCATTTTAAAGTATTAAATAAAACTTTTCATGAGTTAAGGTAGGCGAATACCCAAAATTTCCTAAAATTCTTAAACTTTTACTATTGCTTTAATCTTTTCCAAATTTGGCATAGTGATTTCAAATATAATGAATAATACTATTTAGGCTTTTGTTTTTATTTAAATATAATTTGTTTATTTTAAACGGTGTTTTTCTACTAAAAAAAGAGGTTTACGCCAACAAGTCTACCACATTGAATTTTCATCCTATGAACATTTATTACGTGTTAAATTCTTCGTTTTGAACTGATACATGCAATGACCTTCTAGAGTTACATACAAATTACAAGAAAAAAGTTATTAAGAAAAATGTTTTAAATTAACCACAAAAAAAGGATTTTTTCGATTAACTTACACTTGGACATTTAAAAAAAAACTTGTATACTTACACCAGATGTTAGAGGTTCGCGGCACAGATATATATTGAAATAGCATCTGTGAAAAATTTCAGGTAAATTAATGTGAAACTTTTTATGCTAGAAGTGTTGGCGTAAACCCCTTTTTTTAGTTGAAAAACACCGTTTAAAATAAATCAATTATATTTAAATTTTAAAAAAATGCCTAAAAAGCATTGTTCATTATATTTGAAATCACTATGCCAAATTTGGAAAAGATTAAAGTAATAGTAAAAATTTTAGAATTTTGGTTATTCGCCTACCTTAAACTATAGTTTTAGGTAGAAGCCATATCATAGGTTAAGATATTTTATATCAAATACATAGGTGAAATACTCATGACTCTGATAAAATTCACTTGAAAGGTAACTATACTTTATTTTGTTGGATTGATTTCTGAAAAAGAAAGCGATGAACTTCGGGTAAGCTATTTGGAGATAGAGACGGTCTTTTTAAATTCACGTACCCTAAAAAAAGAAGACAAGTTTGATATAAATTTTAGAATATTTAGTTACAAAACTATATTTTTCAGTGAATGTACGAAAATTATGGGGACATCTTTGATATTGAGTTTTAACTTTGATATTTCACCTTTCAATGGGGAATAATTACTTTTAAGTTTTATTTCCTCGTCAGTCATTTTCTGATTTCTCTTCCATTTTTTTAAATTTTTAATAAGGCAACATTTACCATGTCCCACTTGCCCTGCCCCTGTCCTATTAGACCCCACATATGGAGGCTAATGGGACATTTAAAAATTGGTTTAAGATGCTCAGCAACTGAAATATGGTAATGTTTTAACATCTATCGAATGACTTTTTAAGTAAACGAATGTTCACTTTGTGAATTTGTAAAAAAAGAAATTAAAATTCTTGGATTTTTGCTGAGAGAGAGAGAGAAATACAGAGGTTAATAATAATGTGTCTCATTAGCCCCCACTATCTCCTAACAAATAAAAAAAAACTTCTTGGGAAAATTGGTTATTAATTAAAGAAAAAGAACATAAATGTTGACACCGCTATTTATTTATTTATTTATTTATTTCAGGACATGTCCCATGCTGGCCCCTGCTTGGCGTATGAATACAATGCAGAATTCATAATTATTTTAAAGGAATTTAAAATGATATTCTTGAGTAACAAAATAGTACAGGATAATATTTAACTGATATTAAATCTATTTTTAAAAAGGTTAAACTATCAAAAAAAATATGTATTGCTCTCCATTTGTGGCTCAGTTGAAGGAGTGAGCATTTTGTATGTAAAAAGTAATTTAACTTTAAAGTATCATTTAATGATTTATTTTTAATGTATAATTTGATACAAAAAAAGTTGTTCAGAACGTCTCAGTAGCGATGATTCTTAGCCAGCTTAAATGTTTCCTTTTTGACACTTTAAGTAATATGTTTTAAGTCAACTACAAATGCGTCTTAAAGTCATGTTCGTCTTCTTATCCAATCTAAAGCACGCCAGTCGGATATAACACGGCAAAACCTCTTCACTACGTTCTTAATATAGATGCAGCAAAGAAAAGAATAAGTGGTGGTGTTTTCACATAGAACTGGATCTTACTAAGTTTTGTATGTTAGAATCAGGTTCATTGTTTAATGCAAAAAGATACAGCATTGTTTTATTATTGTTTCATAGGTGGTATTAATTAACAATATTTTACTTTTAAGCCTGATTATGTTAAGTAATTTAATTTGTTTAGTTTCTTTGAGAGCAAAATAAAAATTAAACAACTATTTAAGGCAGGCGAATACCCAAAATTCTAAAATTTTTACTATTACTTTAATCTTTAACAAATTTGGCATATTGACTTTAAATATAATGAACAATGCTTTTTAGGCTATTTTTTATTTAAATATAATTGATTTATTTTAAACGGTGTTTCTCAAAGATAGGGGTTTACACTAATACTTCTAGTATAAAAGATTTTACATTAATTTACCTGAAATTTTTTACAGATGCTATTTCAATATATATCTGGTGCTATAGGCCTCTAACATCTGGTGTAAATAAAGTAGTTTTTTTTAAATGTCCAAGTGTAAGTTAATCGAAAAAAAAATCTTATTTAATTCATAACATTTTTCTTAATAACTTCTTTTGTTGTAATTTGTATGTAACTCCAGAGAGTCATTGCATGTATCAGTTCAAAACAAAAAAAATTAACACGTAATTAATGTTTCTAGGAGGAAAATTTAATGTGGTAGACTTGTTAGCGTAAACCTCTTTCTTTAGTTGAAAAACACCGTTTAAGATAAATAAATTATATTAAATAAAAAAAATTCCTAAATAGCATTGTTCGTTATATATGATACCACTATGAAAATTTTTGAAAGGATTTTAGTAATAGTAAAAATTTTACAATTTTGGGTATTCGCCCACTTTAAGTATTGGAGATATATTTTCAAGAAGATATATTTAATAGTTTCAAGTTATGTGTAATCATGCCCAAGGTGTCGGATAGAGATTCTTTGCAGCTGACAGAATTACACAGGAGACATTTAACATCTTATAACTCTACAGTAGATGTCAAAAGATTGATTTTTATCAAATACGAAAATGAAAAATATATTTCTTGCAAATGACATGTAGAATGAACAATGCACATTTGCAAAATTTGGAAGGCTTAATTCGTCTGGGAAATTTTTTATGTGTAAGCAATTTGCAAATCATTGCAAATAGTTACAGCCGAAAGCTAAAATACGTGAGAAAGCATATATTTTATAATTTTTTAATTTGTTACTCAAAGTTTAATCATCATATAGTAACTGCATTAAACCATTTTATTTGAAAATTGCTAATGGGGCACATCCAAACATAGCAATACCTGTGATGAGCTTAACTTCGTGCATTCGTTTACTTTTTAAACTAATAATCTTCATAAGAATTCAAAAAAACCTATTCAACTCAAAAATAATTTTTAGAAAATGCTCATACGAATTTTTTTTCCAATATGCTTTTGCACATTGTTAAACATCGTGTTATTTACTTTGCTAGAATACATGGACTCATTGACCAGATCAAGCTGTTGTTAGGTCATGAAGGTTTAGTAACAACAACAAAATTGTTTAGAACTGTTGGCCTCCAGAGAATTAGCTATACTTTAAAAAAATGATATAAAAATATGCTTAAGCAAGCTAATAGAGTAGGATAGAAATATTGACAGTAATGGCTCATGAGGCAAAAAGCCAGTCACCGTTTTCAAAGAATTAGTATTTTTATATTTTTGTAAAATTATATTTAAGTCTTTCCTCACAAAACATACGAAACCATGTCCTCGAAAGATAGCTTTCACCTAAAGAAAATTTATGCTTCCACTAGAATTGATTTAAGATGATGAATATTTTATCTACTTATTAATGTTGAATAAATAAATAAAATATTTTGTGTAAAAATTTGTGTTTGGAGACTAGGACAAATCATGTCCATGGGCTATCATACTGTCATGTTCGTGGACCTATCCTAATTAAAACCCATTTTTTTATAATAAATGTTGTTTATAATTTAAATGGCTTTACCAAAACATACAAAATATAATCATCGTAAAGAATATAAATACATAAATTATGTGAAAATAAAATGTCAATCATGTTTTCGTCATGTCCGGTCCGAGTACTACATACCTGTTTAGCATTTATAACGATCTAGAGATGACAACAGTACTCTGTATCAGTCATATCAGTTTTAAATAAGGAACGTTAACCGTTGTGTCACGGCCATAGTTTGAGTACGACAGAGAGTAAAAAATAATTGGAGGTTACAAGTAAAAATCGGTGTTTGACAAGATCGTAGGGTAATTTCTGTGGTCATAAGAAAGAAAGTCAACGATTTTAACTAATACTTTGCTATTTGTTGGAAGAAATAAGTTATATAAGCTTAGTTCTCTTAAGCCTAAAACATTTCAATCCCTGAGCCCTTATTTACGATTTCATCACGATTTTCATCATACGATTTCATCATTTCAATTGTAAAATTTGATCTCAAATAGATTTGGCAAACTGTTCTAATTATCAAATAAATGTTTTTCAATTTCTTTAAACGTAAAATCATAGTTAATATTCGTTACTGTTTTCCAAATAAAAGTTTTATGTATAAAAGAAATATTTACATTAACGTAAACTAAAAATTACATAAAATTGCGAACTCCTTTCAAAAGAATCATAATTTAATGGTAAAAAATCCTAAACGGTAGGTTAAAAATATCATTTCCTTTTCAAAACCATAAAACCAATTTCATTAGAAGAAACACTTGTAAAAAAATCTTAAACGCTCAGGAAATTAAAAATTTGTGACGTGAGTTGGTTGTTGGAATGTTTTGGAGTAATTCTCACGCAAAATTAAAAAAAAAACTTAATACAATCCCTATATATAACTTCTGACTACTTCGTAGTCTAGGCTTGTCAGACCCTTGGTTTTGTTTGTAAACTAACTTTGGTTTTTATGATAGAACAACTTTAAATTAAATATCAAAGGGTGGTCGGGTAAAGATACTGTTTTGCCTAATCTAACTTACAGTATAAGTGTTTTTTTAGTATGTTGATTTGTGCATTGCTTCTATTTAAAGGGTTCGTAGCAAAACTCACATTCTCTAAAGTACAACTAAGAAAAAGTTCAATATCATTCATTAGAGATTTCTCCCAATTTATTTTACAACCATCTTCAAAATCGATCGCCAATCAATGGCCACTGAATGGGCCATTGATTGCCGTTATATTTGGGAGAAAGTGAACGATATCGAAGTTATATTTGGGAGAAAGTGAGTTTTGCAAGAAGAACATTGGCTCCATTGGTTAACTTTAAAACAGCAGACAAATAGAATTCACCTGTTTCATATTTTTTTTTATCTTTGTCTACAAAATAGCTATCAAAATAATATCATAATAATTTTCATATTGAGTTAAGGCTAATATTGGAACTCCATTCTAAGAAGACTCGCCTTTGAGAAGATTTTGCAATTTCACATGATTTTTTATTAATAATTTTTAACTATGATTTTCCATGACAATTACATTGTTGAAAAAAGTTTTCTTAATTGTTTTTGTTAGTTTTCGTTTGAAGAATCAAATGGCTAATATAATTCAGAAATAAATAACTTGAAAATATCCATCGTTTGTTACACTATAAATCGGAGAAAATCAATAGGCATTAACCATGCTGTCCACACACACACAATAAGTCCGAAATATTACTTAATACTTTAATTTTATATCATTGACAGGTTTACACTTGCTGGTCAACGCTAAAAGTGCCTGGCCCCAAGTGAGCCTTGGTGCCGCCGCATGTGTTAAATTCAGTGGCGCCGGCGCTGGCTGATGACCACTTCATTTTATAAAGTTATGCTGTATTATTATAAAAAAATTCAATTATGTTTAGTATCAATATTTGATATTATATGAACCTATTAACGACCCGTTTAAGAAATTCCATTAATGGTTTCTTACCTGAATACCAACGTTAACTTTAGGTTTTTTAAATTCATTTATCGTGTAACTTAATTTGTCCTACATAAAGTGTTCAGTATGTGGTCACAATTTATCCTATATTTTGTTTATTTTGATGATATTAAACTGAGAGCTTATTATTCACATGAAAACATTTTCCTGGTAATCGTCGTTAATGAAATAAATGTTCAACATTGATAATATTTCTGCAATTTAGTTTTTTAAAACTAATTTCAATGTAGTTCTTTGAAAAACATATTTATTTCTCCAAAGCTGTCGCTTATTTGATGCAAAATATTGTAGAAATGTTATCCTTAACAAATCGTTTGTTTATAAAATTTCATGTATGGCATTCATACGTAGATATTCATTTAAAATACTTTAAGAATGAAAACTGCAGAATTTAGTGCGGAAGGCATTAAAAATTTAAAATTTAGATAGTCTATTCTAGAAACTTTAAGTCAATATAAAAGTCAGTTAAAACTTAAATAAATTACAATTTATCCCAATTTAATGGCCTCTGATGGATTCTTCTGTCATTCTCAAGATTGTCTCCTGAAGCATAGTACTTATTAATAGGTTCTTAATAATAACCACTCACTTTAAATTGCAAATTGTCAAAATCTAAATTCCTCAATAATATTTTTCATATGCAGAAACTTTTGTGAGTAAGAATAATATTTCATTGAAAAACTTTTAAATGTGTACAAAAAATTTCAAACCTCCTTTATAGTTTATATTACAGGTAGATTAAAAAACAGTTTAAAATATCCTTCGAGTTTTCAATTTTTAATTACTTATAATTTTCACTTAGTGTCTTCAACTCTTCAAAATGGTTTTTTCGTCATTCGTTGTAAGTTTTATAATTACAGGACGCAAAGTAAATATTATTACCTGAAGAATAGAGTGTGACTCTCATTAATTATTGGACACTTACAATCGGGGGTAATTATTGGACAGTATTATTATATTAATATTGTTTTTTACAGGAACCATTTGGTGTTCAATAATTAAACCAATACATAGTAATTATAGTACACACCATTGTCCTCAATTTACCCTTTATAGCTAGTATATATATACTGAGCAAAACAGATTGAAAACTGCTGTTCAATAACTATCCCAATTGGCGGGAAAAAATTTTGACAAATTTTTTTTTGTGTGTTTTTAACTTCTACAGAGGAAATAGTAAATTTCAACAATGTTACCTGACAGATATATCAAGTAGTCATTAAGAAAAAATACTGGTTAGAAAATTACGTATATGTGGGAGCTATGATAAAAGTATGATTTTTGTCCAATAATTTCCCCGGTATAACGCATCATACTTATTCTATCATTTGGTATAACTTCCATTTAAAGTGCTAGATTTGTCATTGAGATTACGAAATTACAAGTGCCATTAAATCACAAGTTTAAAAAAAATGAGTGATAGGTATTGATATGATGACGATGTCCGTCTGTCCGCCTTTCAAAATCGGTGCCATCCGTCTTACCCATACTTTTTGTCGGTCTGTCTTCAAGTCCGAATGGACATGCGTCTTCTTACCCATTGTCGGCTATTTACCCATTGAAATTTAATTTTAAGTTATTTAAAGCGATGTTGCAACATCAACAATGGCATGAAAAACTTTATTTATTTAAAAAAAATCTGTGAATAAATTTTATTTTTGTGATCAATCAGTTTGGGGTGACGTCGTAAAATGTAATTCAATGTGATTCTTTGACTATTTTTTATTTGTTTACTAAGAAAGTGGCAAGGCCTTATTTTTTTCGCCAAAATCTGGTAAGTTTTAAATTACATTGCTTATTTTTGTAGTGCAGTTTGGAGTATTTTCATGTTTAAAATAAACAAGTATTACGGGATCAAAATCGCGATTTTTTTTTAATTTTTTAAAATATAGTTTGGATATTTCTTAACATTTTCGAAGAAACCACTTTAAAAATTACACATTAGTTTTTCAGTTATGAATTTTTTAATACGACACACTCTAATAAATGTACCACTAAAAGTAAACTTTAAACGCTCATATCTCCGTTCGCGTTTTTTCAATTTCAGATTATCAAACATACTAAGGCTTTTTTAATATTAAAAGTACATTAATACTTTTTTCTTTCATAGACAATTAAATATATTTTAAACAGAAGTATGTATTTGGATTTTTGACATCTGCGACACAATTTTTAAAAAAAACTTCTTAAAGTTGAAATTTCCTCTTTTTCCTGTATTTTTTTGGTAAAATTGCTACCAATATTTTTTTTTAAAGTTCTTCATTTTAATCCAAATATAAATGCATACTTTGGATTGAATTATCTTCCAAATGCTATATAAAAATTTGTGTTTAAAAATATTGAAAAATAAAAAAGAAGTAGGGACTTGAAAATTGTAAAAAATTTATTTAAAAAAATGTAACAGACTTATATAAAACTTTAATAGCTGAATAGTGTTTTTAATACATGCTTAACAAGTGAAAAAAATTTGGAATGTGTAAATGCAAAAATAAAATAATAAATTGTCTGAGGAATCGGACCCCCTTAAATTACTCTTTGAACTGTAAATAAATTTGGCAGTCAATTAATTTTACTGCTATCGATTAACAAATCAGTCACATTGGTAATTTTTAAAAATAGTAATTCGCATATACATATAGTGTCTTTCATTTTTCTTTAAAAAATTAAATACACGCCATTAGTCAGGGTGTTTGAGATTACTTGAGGAAATAACATGAACATTATTGCAAAGATACGAACTACAAATTAAACTATTTAATTTAACATTTATGCAAACTTTTTTTGTCTCTTTACACTTCTTTTAAAAAATTTAAAATAATTAGTTAGTTTTAAAGACTTAAAAATTCTTTCTCATTGTTTGATTTTGGTATTCAAACATTAGAGACATTTTTGCAAAGAGTTATATAATTGTAAGTGAAATATTGATAAAGTAGTTTTTTTTTAATCTTTAAACATTGGTGCAAAGTAATTCCTACATTTTTTTATTATGGTGAAAGTTTGATTAACGTCGCACTTAAGCTGCCTTTTTTGATGCACCTAGTTACTCTTTATAACTCGTAACGGATTTTCTTAATGTTTATAAACACTTAATACCCAAAGAAAAACCAATACTTGACTAAATGTTTTGTATAAATGTTAATTATAAAACTAACTCTAGTTATATAATGCCACAAAAATGGTATGATATCAAAGGAAAAAAAATTCTCAAAAAAAATTAATAATAAAAATATACTATTTACTAAACATTTTAGCAAACTTCTTTTATATGTATGAAATTTTGTTAAAGTTAATAAAAGACAAGAAAATGTAGCTTAAAAAGTAGGTTTTTAAGAAATATGTACATCATCTTGCTCATAGGAAAAAATTTTATGATGTTGTTGTAGAAGCATAACTTATCAATTTCACAAAAGCATAACAAATTTTATTTGGTCGGGTGAGTCTAAATGTTGTCTGTTTATTAAATAATTCATTTTAAAAAAAAAACAGAAATTTGAGTAATTGTTAAAACACAGTACACACACACAATTTGTTGGACATTTTTTACTATAAAAGTCAAATCATGTTATTTATATATAAAACTTATGACAATTAAACATAGATCTAAATAAAAATACATATGAACCAGTAGTTTGTTTAAAAAAAGGAGTCTTAGGGGTCATTTTCAAATCCATACCCTTTCTACAATTGCATAGGGGCCCGGATAGCCGAGTGGTAAGCATCGCAGGCCAGCAGTCTGCGTGCTGAAACGGGCGCGGGTTCGATTCCCGCCTTCGCCCTGGGTGTATTTTCCTCTCTTTGTGACAGTAAAAAATCTTTCTGTGTCTGTCTTACTTGACGAAGACTTATAAGCGGCTCACTGAGCAAGCACACAAGTCGGAATATATATGTAAAATACCCTACCCTACCCTACAATTGCATAGTTTTTTTTAAAATATTTTACATAACGTTCTTCAAAAAGCAAATTTTTTTTTCAAAGTAACATAGTAGACCTTTCCATACACAAGTTTTTGAAGTACATATTTGTCAGTATATGGAAAATATCTGAGCCCCAGCTTATGTTTTACAAATTTACAAAATTCTTATCGATTTATGCACCACACGAACTGAAAAAATTAAACTGTGATAATCACTCATCAAGTTTGTATTCTTCTATTTCAAAGGTTGCAATTCAGGCTAGAAAAAATACTTCATAACTTCATCTAATTTAGGTACAAGTATAAAACATCTTATCAATTTTCAAAAAATGGTATTTGACAAAATTCATTGAAAACCAAAAAAAAATTACTGGTTATTTATTTATTTATTTATTTTTTTGATATTTCTATTCCGTTAATTGAAATACTTCCAGAAATCCAGATCGAATGCGATGAAAAAGAAATCTTGTAAAAAAATTTGTATTCTTCTTAATTAGTATTGCATTTAACCAATTCTAATCTTTTTCAAACACAATACCAACTTGTACAAAAATGACTATTACTTTTAAACGACGAATCATATAACTCTCTATAACCTTGGCAAATATGTACTTAAATCCTAATTTATCTTCGCTCTGGCTTATTGATAATTTTAATTTGTATTTATCTAGCCACTAATATAAGCAATTTTCATTTATACCTTAAACATTTACGCAGATTTTTATATTAATAATTAAATAAACAAAGTTAATCTAAACCCTCTATGACCCGATGGCACCAAATACTGAACTCCTAGTGATGGAAATTTATCACTACTTCCCAATTACCCACCAATGTGCTCCAGACACTCCAATTACCGATTTACTACGAGGCGTTATTATTTCCATAAACTCTGTACTTTTCTTCCTTTTACGTAAGGACGGGCTATTACTCCTTTACTGGCGCATCAAACTTCTTAAAGAAGGAGGTGTGAAAAACAAGAGAACCGTATTTATTTTCACCAGTACTTAAGGATTAAAACTTTTTACTTACGTGTAAGTATTTTATATATTAAATTAAACAAAACTAAATCCAAAATTCCGGTTACATATTTTTTTAATGAAAATATATAAACTGTTGGCTTAAAAAAAATGTATCTTAGTTTGATGTGAACAAAGTTGAAGCTGCACTCCAAGTAATAGGAATAGAAATTCTTATATGAAATCCTCTATTCTAAAAAATTGTAACTTGTTTTGTTATCAAAACAAATCAATTTCCAACTATTCTGGGATCTTCAAACCTCAGACAAACTAAAGCTGTGGGATGTTATGAAGAACTGAACATTATTTTATAAAATAATTATCCTTTGCCCCAATAAATTTCATCCCTTATTTTCAAATTTGTCAAAAACTGAGCGAGTTATATTTTTTTGAACTTAAGTTAGCTAACAGGTGTTGTGGCAACAACAGGGTAATCTGTTATAGCTGGTTCGTTTGAATTAATATGGTTCTATGTCTATCGTACCAATAGAGCTGGCAATGAATAAATAGGTGATAGTAAACTCTAGAGTCCAAAACAAAACCCAGATAGAAAACCCTCATTTTTATACCTAAGCAGAGGTAGTCTAAACTAACAATACTCAGATTTTTTAAGTTATTAGTTTTGTTTCAACGTTTTGTTATTTCCAAATATATTGCTGAAGAGAAAATCATTTAAAATAACATACATTTATCCTCGGACGCTTATAGAAACATGTCTGAGGGATTGTAAATTTTTCATTACCACATAAAATTTTGTAATTTTATAAACTTTTTAATTTCAATTATTTGAGAGCATATTTTAAAACCATTTACTACAGAGATACAATTTTTTAAATCTACATTTCTTACTAATATAAAAGACGAAAATTTGTAAGCAAAGCAAATTTACACATTTGGCCAAATTACTTGAGCCTGCATACCCTCTAAATATGAATTCTAAGACAATCTTAGAAAGACACAATATTAATTTCAATATTTGTGCCTAGAATATATATTATATGATGGGTCCAGTTCAGCAAACTATAACTAAGATATAGAGCCCTGCATGTTCATTAAAGACGATTGAAGAAAGTAAAATGAATTGGAATAAGTCGCCAATGGACGGACTGTTCCCTAAGTCTCAGTTACACTTTGGCGAATGTGAACTTTGCAAAAGGACTCTTCATAAACATTTCGGATCAATCCATTACAAATCACTCAGACCTGTTGCTCGTCATTTTTGATTTTCCTATTTTTTTACCATATATTTCCTAATACTTGGTGAGTTCAAAGCCAAAGTAAAAAAAAAATTTAGCTCATAATTTTTTCTGGCGGCCATTTTAACTTTGCTTCAAAGCCGATTTTCGGTTGAAAACTACTTCCACTGAAATGCATATAACTCTGTTGATTTTATAGATATCAAGACGAAATAAAAAAGAAAATGATCAAAATGATGCATTAAATAGTTTGCCAGCGCATAATATTACCTAATTATTGAGGAAGCGGGATATAAAAAAATCACAACTGAAAAATGAAAATTAGCTTAAACGGGAGTTTTATCGCTGAAAATTCGGTAAAAGGAAAAGATACTAGCTTTAATTTTTTTCCTTTTAAGAGAAGTTATAGAACTACTTGTTGTAGAAGTTTAAAGATTGAGGAATTTTTCTTTATTTTTTTACAATTTTTCAAAATTGTTGAGAATCGTATTTTCGCCATTTTTAACGAAAACTATCTCAAAAAGGACTGAGAGAAAATATTTGAAATTGATGCAGGTAGTGCAACTCTATGACATAAACATGTGACAAAAATTTTGTATTGTATTTTAAACTGGTTCCAGAGTACAGTGCATCAAAATTGGGCAAAAACAGTACAACAGACCCCTCAAAATGTAACAGTTTTCAATGGTAAAATTCCTTGAATGGAATACGAATATTTAACTGAAATATTAAACGAAGTGTTCGAATCATTTAATAAATTTAATTTACGCAAGACAACATATTTACAAAAAACATTTCTTCCTAAATTTAAATTTGTCTTGCCTACACTAAATTTATTAAATGATTAGAACTTTTCGCTTAATATTTCAGTTAAATATTCGTATTCCATTCAAGGAATTTTATCATTGAAAACTGTTACATTTTGAGGGGTCTGTTGTACTGTTTTTGCCCAACTTTGATGCACTGTACCTCTGAAACCAGTTTAAAATACAATACAAAATTTTTGTCACATGTTTATGTCATAAAGAGGTACTACCTGTATTAATTTCAAATATTTTAACTCTGTCCTTCTTGAGAAATTCGACCTTAAAAAGTGGAAAAATGCAGTTTTTGACCATTTTTGAAGCACTGTATCTCTGGAACCAGTCCGAAATACATTACAAAATTTTTATCACATGTTTATGGCATAAAGTTGAACTACCTGCATCAATTTCAAAAAATTTCACTCAGTCTTTTTTGAGATATTTTACGTTAAAAATGGCGAACATACGATTTTCAGCAATTTTGAAAATTTGTAAAAAAAATAAAGAAAAATTCCTCAATCTTTAAACTTCTACAATAAGTAGTTCTATAACTGGTCTATACAGGAAAAAAATATTTAAGGTGAGTCTCGTTTCCTTTTAAAAAATTTTCAGCACTAAAACTCCCGTTTTTAAGCGAATTTTCATTTTTCAGTTGTGATTTTTTATATCCCTCTTCCTCAATAATTTGGTAATATTGTGCCCAAGCAAACTATTTAATGCATCATTCTACTCATTTTCTTTTTTTATTTCGTCTTGATATCTATAAAATCAACAGAGTTATATGCATTTAAGTTAAAGTAGTTTTCAGCCGAAAATCGGCTTTGAAGCAAAGTTAAAATGGCCGCTAAAAAAATTATAAGCAACAAATTTTTTTTTTTACTTTGGCTTCGAACTCACCTAGTATTAGGAAATATATGGTAAAAAAATTAGGAAAATCAAAACTGTCGAGCAACAGGTCTGAGTGATTTGTAATGGATTGACCCTTTCCGAAAATTCCCGTCAATTTAAAAGCTTTAAACAGTGGAACTGTGTTGCTAGATAAAACGGCAAGTTTCGGAGAATACGAAGTTTCTCCATTTCTGTTAATTCCACTTAAAATGAGTTTTTTTTTGTATAATTATTCCCACTTTTGAAACAGATAATAGGTTTCGAGACAGGAATGATTTGAACCTGCAACAAAGAAGTTATAAGCAAATTGGTCATACTAACACGGCAAATAGAATCTCTTGACGAATTGAAGCTAAAAAAAGGAATGTTGTTGACTTAAACTGTCCCCAAAGTGACGTCGCTTAGATCAAGTTTTATTAGAAAACGGCGAACTGTTGACTAGTTTAAGAAAAAAATTTATGACCATGATGAAGCAAAAAGTTTTTAAACCATCAAATGCACAGGAATTTTCGGAAAAAGTGATGTTTTTTACAGTGTGCCTAAAAGATTTTTTTGAAGACTTATATTAGAGGAGACCGGGGCTAGCTTTCCCATGGGGTAAGTTTTCCACCAGGCCATATATTGGAAATGGGCCGTTGGGGGAAGTCAACTGTCAACTTGGTTTACAAAGCAACACGGTCTTTGTCACTCACAAGAAACTTAGTTTAGTTGGTGAAGTAATATTTTCGTTAGAGCTGTTTTTATGATTTTTCTCGACGTAGAGTAAATTTTTATGCTTACATTCAAACCTAAATTAAACGTACTTTCCTTTAACTTACACTTTTATAATTTCGTATAATAAAAGATGGATCATTTCTCTACTTAAATATGTATTTGTTTTCAGAATAACTTAAACCTTTAATCGTCAAGTCCCTATTAAATCAAACGGTGATGGGGCAGGTTTTCCAAAATTTCAGGGGGAAAGAATTCCAACGATGCCTTGCTTATAAACGTACTCGGACCTTTATAATAATTCCGATACATAATTTTATTATTGTATTATCAAATAAGCTAACCATACATTAAGTTCTGAATGTAAAAAAAATCCTATTAAAAACTGATTACATAGCAGTAAAAAGAACTGACATAAATTGTAAGACTCCGTAGCGATATACGTTGCTCGAATAGCTGTCAAGAATGGATTTTGTAGCGTAAACGCATCTACGAACTTAACTATTCCCAAAAGATAGTGAATAGTTGCACTGTAAAATACAAATGTGTCATGTTGATTGTTGAACCCAAAGCTTTTTAGTAAATTGGCTGGATAAGAAATCAACAAACTTCAATGCACGTTATATGATTTTTTGCGCAATATTTAGCAATACTTCAAACAGCCCCTAGAAAAGAGCACCAAACTATGGTTACACAAAAGAGGAAATTGCACAATTTGTTGATTTCAAACAGTTCCAGATGATAATAACCTTTATATAAAAAATTGTATAGTAAACTGGGTTTTCATATATTATGGGTGTAATATTTTGGGGGCTATTTTAGTTTGGAATAAAATGTACATAAAACAACAACAAAAATGAGGGGTGAGTTAAATCTTTTGAAGAAAAAATGGAAAGTTTGCTTTATCCCCATTTTTCAGCCAAGGAAAATTTACCCTGTATACGGGACAGGTTTTTCAGCTCAACATGCTCGCATTTAAATACTCGCTGCCAAAAAGTGTATTTTTTTAGAAGAGTGGCAATGCTATTTATAGATAACCATGTGAAGATGGCAATGATATATTATTTTTTTCCAAAATGAATTAATGAAAAAAAGCAGAAAACATAGAAAACTAGCCCCGGTCTCCCCTAAATTTACAAGGCTATTTTTAATTACAGTAAAACCTCCTTTATTGGACACTCCCGAATAGCGAATAATAACTATCGATAACAAATGCTTCTGAACCACTGCCGAGTAACAAAGTTTTCACCTAACCAAGAATTTTTGGAGAGGAGAATTTCAAGTAACTTAAATAATATGACCTTTTCTTTATAAATAACGTGCACATCGCATTTACGTCATAAAGTATTCTATCAAATATCTCCGAACAAAGATTCGAACTCTAGGGTTATTATTGTAATGAAAAACCACTAGTAATCAATTGAATGTAGGCTGCCTGATAATTGAATATCAAATTACCTGATAAATGGGCCTTAATTAAAAGTGACGGAATACGGGGGTAAAAATATTTGAACAATTATTTAGACCCATGGCGTGTTTTCTCCTTCTGAAAACAGTGGTGGAATGATAAAAATTCTTTGCTCTTGTTTCTGACGAATAGCATCTTTGGTTTAACAAAACTCTAACTGACACTCGAATTATTTCGGCGAAAATGGGGATTATAACGAAAAACCAAGTAAATAGAAAATGTTATTCCTTGTAATTGCTCATACTATTCAACAAATAAATACTAAAATGGATTAATTGGAAATATAATGTAATATGTTGCCGAAACAAGATGAAACTAGTTTTTATAAAATGGTCGGTTACAAGTTTATAAACCCAATATTTCTCAGTCTCGGAGAGGACAAACCGCGTTTTTACGCATATTAACCCGATTTTTCGCATTTGTTATTTGCTTGTCCTGCAATTAACAAGGTTAATCGAGTAATGTTTAATTACTCTGTATTGAAAACAGCTCGAGCAGGGGATAATACGTGATAGATAACACACGGGGCAATAGCGCTTTCATGGTGAGAATTTCAATAGGTTTACTAATTGTTTTTGTGAGTTGGATACCTTATTTGTTGTATTCCAAGTAACAAGGGTATTTATTTTGAGCTCTCGTTTAAAGTTTTACTTAAATTACAGTTTTGGAACAACGGGTAATGAATTGAAGTTTAATTTCTGTATACAGGAACCGATATTTAATCATTATAAATAGATGTTTTTTTATTGGATTTTTAAGTATTGTTTGAAATATATTATTAACTGTAGCTCTATTATCTCAATAAATTCTATAATTATTCTTTAAAATTACCTCTTTTAAAACTTTATTTTAGTAATTAATATTATGAGTAGCATACTTGCTTAATGTAAGTAAGAAAATAAAAAGTTTTTCAGTATTTATAATAAAATAAATCAAAGATTTGCTCATAACAAATATTTAAAACTTGTAATAAATGTATGCTGAATAATTATATTAGAAAATTTTGTAAAAAAAAACAGGTTGGAAGTTTTTAAATTTTTTCAACAAAATTCCTTCGCGGAACATGCCGCCATCTTGAAAAACAACATTTTTACTTTTTTCTCAATAACTACTAAAATATACACTTTTATTTTATATAAAATATATACTTTAAGCCAATTTACTCATATGAGGCAATAATGAGTCCTATACGTCATATAGCTTTCGAGATATGATACAGTTACGTATATTTTATGGTACAGTGCTTCAAAGTCGGGCAAAAAGAATGTTATCTGGCAATTTTTTTTAAAAAAAAAATACGCAGCCAGATTTGGGAAACACGGGTAGCAACTTGAAATAGAAATGAACTAAGGTTTTACAAAGGAAAATTAATGCCCTGAACAATATAATTAACTTATACTGTTTTTTGTTAAGTTAACGCCGCACTACTGCTACGCGATGGCTATGGAATGAGGTAAAGTTTTTCTCAATGATACAATATGCTTCCAATATATATTTCCGAGATTCACTAAAAAAGAAGAAAACATATTGAAATATTTAAGAAATCGTTCTTTTTAGTTTCAGCAGATAACATTCATAAAAATTGATGAAAATATAGAAATATTTCCTGAAAGTTCAAAGTTGCATAGAGCAGTACCGAATTTATTCACATTCTTTGTTAGATGATTTTAAGCCCTTTATGCTCTTTTATCAATAAATTCTATGGACAACAGATGTTATAAGCAAATTTTGCATAGATTTAAACTTTTATTACTAGATAATGAAGAAAACGGTTATTGATAGACGAAAAAAGTGATAGAAATTTATTCGAAATAACATTTAATGTAAGCTGATCTTACGTTTTAATAAATTTTTTCCAACTAAGCACTGAAAATAGCTAAATAAAACAAAATTGTTAGTGTTATACATTCAAAAAATGTTAATTATTGATTAAAAATAACTAAAACGATTGTTTTAGTTATTTTTAATCAATAATTAACGTGACTAAAAGCGGGTTGTTATGCATAGTCTGGATATTTTAATTCAAATATTTTAGAGAAACAGTAAAGTAAAAGTACTAATTACAAATATCAAAACAGAACTTGCATTTAAAATTTATTGAAAAGTTAATATAAAATAAACGAAATATTAGGGAAATACATAAGTACGCATGTTTATCTATAATTACATATCTTATCATTTTCCTACAAATTTGTTTTGTTTTACTGTTATAACTATGTCCAACGGTGGGAAAGCATGGCAAAATTGTACTTGAGCATAAGGTGGGACTTATAAATTAATACTTAAGGTAGGCGAATACCCAAAATTCCCCCAAATTCTAAAATTTTTACTATTACTTTAATCTTTTCTAAATTTTGTATAGTGATTTCAAAAATAATGAATAATACTATTTAGGCATTTTTTAAAATTTAAATATAATTTATTTATTTTAAACGTTGCTTTTCTACTAAAAAAAGAAGTTTACGCTAACAAGTCTACCACATTGAATTTTCATCCTATAAACATTAATTATTTGTTAAATTCTTTGTTTTGAACTGATGCATGCAATGACCCTCTAGAGTTACATACAAATTACAAGAAAAGAAGTTATTAAGAAAAATGTCATAAATTAACCACAAAAAAATGATTTTTTTTCGATCAACTTACACTTGAACATTCTTTAAAAAAAAAACTTATATATTTACACCAGATGTTAGAGGTTCATGGCACAGATATATATTGAAATAGCATCTGTAAAAATTTTCAGGTAAATTAATGCAAAACTTTTTATACTAGAACTGTTGTCGTAAACCCCTTTTTTTAGGTGAAAAACACCGTTTAAAATAAATTAATTATATTTAAATAAAAAAAATTGCCTAAAACGCATTGTCATTATATTTGAAATCAATATGCCAAATTTGGAAACGATTACGTATGAGTAAAAATTTTAGAATTTTGGGTATTCGCCTACCTTAAGGTCCATGGGACTCAACACACCACTTATGACAGCCTGCCTCATAAGTGAAAATAAAACTTGCAATCATTCCATTAAATAATTTTTAAATAGGAATTTGTGGCGGCCAGTTTAGTTCTTCACTCACGGCCAAATCTAGATCAATACTTAATGTATTATTAAGGACATTATTTTTAATCTCTAAAAGCTTTATTTACTTCTATTTCATGCTTTTACCTGAATTTTAAGATTTTAATTGCGTTATTTTGTCTAAATCCGGAAAGAAATTGGAGAAAAATTTTAAAGAAAAATGCTTAATATTAAAGCATTGTATCTCAAAAGCAATATGCCGCATAGGTCGGAGCAAGATCTTATATGATGGCAAATATAAGTATCTTTAAAATATTTAAATAATATATTATAATGCAAATGCTTAACATGGGAGTTATTGAGGGGAAAAGGAAAAAAAAATCAAAACTTTTTTGGTTTTTCAAAGATGGCGGCATACTACGGAGAGAAATTTTGTCAGCACAAAACTTAAAAAAATAATCAGGGGACCATCCTACACAACATTAAAAAATAAAAAAAAATCTATTCTAATTTATGTTTTTACCGTCAACAATTTTATAGGACGAATATTGTCGCAGCAAAAGATTCTTTGATGCGACCATAAAAACAAATTTTACTTAGTTATATCAAAACTTTTCTGTTTTTCACTGATAGGCTTAATAATAGTTTAAACTTTCTATTGTATAACAAATTTCACTACTAGTCCAGTATTTTTTGGGGGTTGTTTGCAATTAGTTAAGGTTTTAATGGGTTAAAACAATTACTTAAGTATTTCCAAGTGGTATTTTGTATCACTTTACAACAATTAAATGTATTAACCAGTGGATTAAATTTTATGGGGAGTCAAATAATATAACTCAAACCTATAATAACTCCTAATAAATAATCAACTTGCTGTACTTTCGTTCTCCGTACTTTCCCCCTTTCCAATACAACAGGTTTAATGTAGGAAATTACTGTATGTAGGTATTGGCACTTCATAAACATAGTGAAAAGTATGTTTTCTAGCTTTTGTATTAGTTAGAAATGTCAAAATGAGTGGACTTAACAGTCTCCCTATGGAACTTCTCCATGAGTCACAATAGAAGATATCTAAAGCAAATACATCTCGTTAGAGATTTACCTTTTCTATTAGAATTATTGTTTAAGTACGAACAAGTTTTTTCTATTGTCAACCTTTATATCATTTGATTAATTTGCTTGTTTTATTGTATATTTCCCTTGTTTTGGAAAAAAAATATTATATAGCTTGAACTATATCGATGGTGACTTTAAGTAAACGGGGTATATTACAAATAAATTTGACTTGAGTAATTTTATTTAAAAAATAAAAACATTTTATGAAAATTAAAAAATATTTATAGATATTATTTACTTTGTTTTCAAATTCATTGATACATATGCGTTGAATTAAAGCTTTAATTTTATGCAAATTTTATTTTCAGCTAAAAATTTCGATCAAATATCTTATTAGTGGTATCAAATATTCTTATTGGTGGTTACTACAAACGCTATATATCAAACCATTCCAAAAGTTAATTTATACTCTTGTTCAATCTAAAACTTCACATTCCATTATTTTACAAATTGAAAATAACGAACTTTAATAATAATAATAAACGTTTCCGTTCACAAAGGTGTGTTATATATATTACTATCTGTAAGTTATTATTCAGTTACGTTTGTAATTTAATAACCTATTAGGCATTGAAGGTTTAAAGACAATTTTAAGAAAATTTTGCGATCTAGAACTATTAAAAAAATAAATCTATGTATTTTTTCATTAAATGCAAGTTAAAAGTGAAACTCAGAAAACAGGTACTCTGTAAAACAAAATATAAAACTAAATAATGGTCTAGATATATTCACTAGAGATGTCTGAATTTTATATTCCTTTTTAAACTAAAAACAGTTTTTTTAGATAATACGGGGAAACTGAAATCAACTAATATTAATGTTTCCTGATTTCTCTCATTAAAAGGAATATCTCTTTGATGTGTAATAACGAAAATTAATTATTGAACAAAAATGCTTTTTAATTATAAATTTTCTAGATAAAAGGTTTCCAAATTAGAAGTTTAAAAAAAAGACATAAGAAAATTTCTTTGAATAAAATCTTACTTATTAAACATATGATAAGGAAATTATGCTCAACTGATTTAGTGGGAAAATTTCTTTGAAGCTTTCATTGCTGCCCACAACATTTTGATTTAAAATCCATATCATTGATTTTTTTTAAAAAAAAATAATAGGATTCGTATTTAAAATTAGATATCAAACAATTTAATATCTTGATAAATTAAGATTTATATAAAAAGAATGCTTTATATTGCGATGAAAAATGATTTAGCCTAGTTTTATTTAATTACGTGTATTTAAGTAAAGTATTGAAATAACAAAAATTAAAGGAGAAACTTTTTCCGGATTTTGTATAAAATTAAGCAACTTACCTGGAGATTTTTCTAGAAAAAATTCTTGAATTTGAAGAAAAAGCTTAAAAAATAAGTTTTCATAACTTCACTTACCTAAAAAATAAAATCTTTAATTAAACTCCATTTATACACGCACACATTTGTCAAAAACTAGTTTTATTTTAGGTAGAGAATTTAACTAGTATTTTAATGTATAAACACGAAAAATACTTGTATTTTTAAAGTAATTGATGTAGCAAATAAAATTAGAGAAATGCATAACGTATATTTTTAATAAGCACATGATTGCCTTAAAATAAGTAAAAAAAGTTTTTTAGAGTAGTTTCTAAATAATAAAAAGGCAGAAGTAAAGCTACTTTTAAAGAAACAGACCCATTTCTATTCGCATAATTTTTGCAAAAAAAACTTTTTTTGCTAATTTTTCTCTACACTGTGACAAATTTTGGTAAGAAAACGAAATATTTCTGTTTTCTAATTTTATTAACTAAAATTTAAGGTAAAGTTACAACTGTAAAAAGACACAATTTTTAAGAAGATTAAATCTGTAACCTGATACTGATTGAACCTGTTAAGAACAGATTATTTCTGTTCTCACTTGTGCAAATGTGCATTGGTCAGAGCGTGTAGCTCTTGTGTGTTCGCTTTATACATACCCACATTACAGAAAATATATGCTACATGCGAATATTTTCTGTATTCTTTTGTAACGGAAAGAATCTATCAACATATTTTTTTCCGTATCATTACGGATAGTGTCTGGCAACTTTACTGCCAGTAAATATCTGTCAAATAACAAGATTTTTTTCACGCTAAACTTTGAACTGAAAAAATAATGATAGATATACTTTAAATCAACAGAATTGTATCTTGTAGTTTGTCTATTATTATTGCAGCAGATCATGATTTTTTAGAAAAACATTTTTTTTTCAAAAAAAAAAAAAAAATGAAGAATCCTATATTTTTCCTATATATGCTAAACTGCAGGCTTCAAACATTATTCGCACTTTTTCTGCATAGACACTAGGATTGGTTGGTTGGTAAACATATATTTTCATACTTGTGTGCTTGATCAGAGACCCGCTTATAAACCTTCGTCAAGTAAGAAAGACACAGCACACACTCATACGTAGACACACATACGTTACACATGCTGCCATCTATCGCGCGCCACCTCCACAATTTAGAAATAGTCTCCAGGAACCTTTACCCGTGGGAAACGGCGCAATGACCGCCCACAGGACTTTCGGACCCAACAGATGATGAGCACGTACTCCGCATATACTCGGTGGGTTTTCGCAACCAGGACTCGATCACGGGACCTTCCGATCCGGAGATCGAGACTGACCACAGGGCGCCCTAGAAACTAGGAGTTAGAGGTCTAAATATAGGTATGTGCCATATATGGAACACGACACAGTGAGGGTTAAAGTACAGAGTATAAGAGTAAGAATATTAGAGAGTATAAAACCCTCTTTACTTTTAAGAGTTTAATCCTCGTCCCAATCTGAACTAATATCTTCTTTCCTTATTTAGAAACACATTTATAATATTTATAAGTTATGTCTACCTAAGCTTTGATATTTTTGTATAAGGTTGGTTAGGAAATAATCATATTTAAAGCAATTAAAAATATAGAGTATTAAATAGAAAATTGAAATAATAACGGAGGCGATAAATTTCCTTGAGTTAACTTCACTGAATCTCATATTTAAATAGGATTTAAGAAATTTTGTATTAATGATGTAGGATATAAAGACGTCTTAAAACTCAGTTTTTCTGATAACACACTTATTATTAAAAAAAAGAACTTTAGTTTTTTTAAATTTTAAAATAAGAATTAATGAGTAATTTAATAACTTTATAAATAAAAAAATATAGGTAAGTAAAGTTATGTGCCGAAAGTTTGAAATTCAATCTCAGGCAGTGAAAAAAGTTTTTTCGCTGATTTACTGAACTACTTGCTACTCATATGCAGGTGCAATATTTTCTTAACTAATGTTTTTAAAACAATATTAGCTGCGAAAAAATAAAACAAATACCGAATGCAATGTTTTTTACACACTATTATTCGCATGTATTTTTTTTTTTTTTTTTTGCATTGCAACGTTTTAACTTATACATGAAAAGCGTGTTCACTATTTCATCTGAAATATGATTTTTTTAGTTTGATTATAAAAAGACCAATATAAAAATTAACTATTCTAATTGCATACCCAATCTGATTGCAGTAATCAAAATATTTTTTAATGAAAAAATATATTTTTATAATGAATGTGTAATCAAATTATCGAAAGCAAATTGAGTAAATATTTTCTAAACAGCATCAAAATAAATTCTCAGAATTTCACTGACCAATCTTTATTAAATGATTTTTTTCTTGAAAAAAAAACTAAATCTGACCTTTCCTGAACAATTTGATTGGCTTCATTAGAAATAGTTCAAGTACTTTTTACATCTGTGTTTAATTCGATTTTTTATTAATCTCTTTTAATTAAAAACACGTATGGAACTGAAAATCTAATTATTCATTGGGTTAGGTTGACACAGATGTATCCAACATCTTTCACTAACGTCAATTTTGAACTGGTAATATATGGTTTTTTAAATAAACAAATTTATAAAAGGATATTTTTTATACATTTGAGCTATAAAATGCTAAAATTTGTTTTACCTGGTTTAATTATGAACCCAAATTTTTATTTTTAACCAGTTTAACCAAAATCAATCAATTGATTGTTACAGTTTTGTGAAAGGGATTCAGCCCATTGTCGTCGAACTAATTTCTTTCAAACTCGCATTGAATTGGAGTGTGAGTTGAAATGAACTATTTGAGCATTTCGATTGGAAACAGTTGAAAGTAATTCAGGGAATAATTAAATGTGCATAAAAAGTTTTAATCAGTCATTATGTTAAGTGGATGTTTCTCTTTAAAAAACAAACCTTCCTGTGGAGGCCAACTTGTTTTTAAACTGATGCTGAAAACTGCTTTGATTGGTTAAGAAAAGTAATTAATTCCACAGAAGATTGCTTTTATTTGTTCTTAAATCTAAGGAGACGTCCAATAGAGGGAGGGGAACAGCAATTTTTTTTGTCTGGGTTTTTCTTGAGATTTCTTAGCATTTTTTGGGAGATATCGAAAAAATAGAGAAGTTTTTCAAGCCATAAACTCAAGATTATTTCATTAGTATTCTTTTCAATGTTTATAGGAAAGAAAATGCAAACACTAATTAATAAACAAATAAACAAAATTTCGATTTATTTTTTGTTGGGGGTTTTTAGTGCTCATGTGTATGGAACGTCTAATAGAACATAATTAAGCTAGAAATTAAAAAAAAATTAGACGTTCATGTATAAAAAATTGTCTTTGAACTCAGATTGATTTGAATAAAAGGTCTTTTGAAAAGAAATGCACCAAAACAAAGGATATTTCTTCTTAATCACAGTCAAATTAACTACCTTTGGGCCATCCTATTTTTTTTTCTATTAGTAAGGGCTCATTATGTTTAATTACAAATGAAAAAGGTTATGCGAAAAATATAAATTTTAAGCTGATTGTATCGGTTGTAATTTTTTCTTCTCAGTATTGGTTTAATACCAAAGCAAGCAAAACATATTGATTATTTGGATAAAATCGCTTACGAAAATATGTTTTTACCAAAAAAAAATAAGTAAAAATATTATGAAATGACTGCTTCAAAACAAAATTTATTGATTTTTCAATGTAAATAATTTTTATTTACGTAAACAGAGGCTAGACTAAAATAAAGCTTGTTGTATTATAGAAAATATCTGGCAATCAAAGTTGCCATAAAATATCTGTAATGCTAAAGGAAAAAAGTAGATGGTCTCTCGTTACAAAGCAATTCAGAAAATATTCGTAAATAGCAAAGCTTTTTCTGCATTGCAAGGTAAATTTAAATAATGACCAACCCAACCGATATATAACTCTGGATTTAGTGGCATAGGAGCCAGGAGCGCTGACCACTACCGTATCATGGTCACTGTACTGAATTTTCTAATTAACCTGTTACAGCTTTGATACCAAGTTTTACGTAATCAAAACATTAAAAAAATATTCTTAACAATAACAATCTTTGTTAGTGCTCTCTGATTTTATATATCTACGATGAAAATATGTTTTTGGACAAAATGGGATGTAATTTTACAATTCGTTTCTGTTGTTTTAGAAAATAGACATTTTCTGTAGGAAAATAAAGAATATTCTGTAAAAGTTCAAATCAATCCAAATCTACTATAGAATACTATATTTTTGGAGTTATTGGGCATATCATTTAGGTCAGAAGTGATTTTTGCAACAAATATATGACCTAGTTTACAAAAAATCTCATGCAAAGAAAAGCCTTGATGCATTTAAAAAAAAAACTTTTTGCAAAAGTTCGACGCTAATTTATATGCCTTATAGCTCATTTTTTCACTTTTGGTTCAAACCATGGACATAAGAACGATTAAAAATCGACACCATGCCATATCATCGTCATACATGAAATTTTAATTTTTGTACCTACACAATTATTTTTATAAAGAAATGTTCAAATATAATTTTGTTTTATGGTTATATTCGTTTAACTCTAAGAAATCTGCAAAGAAATTTATTAACGAAAGCTCCTTTTAACTTCACATCGTATAATAAATTTTCAATATAAGTGGAATGTAAGATTTAAAAACTTTCGTAAATATCAAAAACAGTAAAAAATTGAAGTGAAACTTCTTGATATCTAAAATAATTTGATTTTATTTTGTGGGCGTCTCTCTCACAAACACAAAAGTTGAATTCTAATTTCATATTTTAATTTCCGGAACATTTAAATTTATATTTCATTTCATAGTCATCTCTCTCAGTTACTATATAAGACACAAAAATGTTACAAATTATGAGTGCAACATTTAATTTTTATTATATGGGATCTCTTTCGACTAGTAAATAAATTACACAAATTTAAAATACACCATTTACTGCATCATTTCACCCTTAATTCATTCTGTAAGCATCTCCCCCTTAATTCTGAATAATACAAATAATTTACATTTAAGAACCGTTACAATTATATTTATTTTAGTTTTTTATTCATTTCTCTTCTAGATACTCAGTTACACTAACAAATTTCGAATTTTATATTATAGAATATTTGAATTTTATTTTATGGGTGTCTCTCTTCACTACCAAATAAGGCTATTTTAAATTTATAAGAAGACAAAATAAGAATATTTAAAATTTAATATACTTTCATAATTTCTATTTTATATTAAGGGTGTTTCCTCTGCTGTTAAATCAGACGAGATATTTCACAATTAATTTTTTGCAGTATTTATAATGCAAAATTGAGCAAATCGAATTTTTCAAGTTTTCGACTTCTCCCATGTTTTTATATATATTTTTTTATTTATCCTAAATTAGAATTACAAAATTAAAATGAGAAGTTATGCAAAATTTTAATTAAATTAGAGATATTTTCAATTGTATATTTATTTCGATTGAACTTTTTTGGTTAAAAATTCAAATTGATTAAAAAACATCTGCATTACTCAGTTTTAAACTAAATACTGCCTTAAATTGCTAATTGCCAGATGAGTCTTAAAAGTAACTATTAATTACCAATTAAATATTGATTTGAAATTTTAAAAAAAGTTTGCAATATTTTAGCATTAATTTAAAAAAAAAAAAATGCTATACACTATTGCATAATTCATAAAATTTAAGCTTGCAAGAGTTTAAAAAAAACTAAGTAGTCGTATATAATTTTTTTTTAATATTTCCAATAGTTATGAAGTTTTCTAAAGTAAATAACTGTTTCAAAACATTATGCAATTTTAATAATAAAGTCTAATAAGACTCCGATAAAATATTTTAATTATTTTCCAAAAAAAATCGCAGCAAAAAAATTATACTTACTTTAAGATCCTAGATGGGTGATTGATTTCTTACAATTAGGTAGAATTAAAATATTATATGTTTTTTTTTTCATTTCATTTCAAAATATATTTTGTGAAGAACATAAAAAATATAATGAATAAACATAAACAGTAAACTATAATTAAAGATATTTGATGTTTGCAATAATTTAAAACGCATGTGCTTTTTAAAAACATTATGATTGATTTTTTTAAAGAAAATATTTTAAATAACAAGATTAAAGCAACCGATAAATTCTTTTTTTCTTAATTTTTGACAAAAAGTATAGACGAAAATTTATAAGCTCGAAAAAGACATCCTATAAGGAAAAATATTCATTATGTAAAGAAAAAAACGTGCTGCAGATTGACATGGTATTATAAACATTTTTAATTCGTTCAATTTAAGGGAACCTAGAACTAAAATAAGTTTAAATTTTAAAAAAATATGATGACTAAAAAAATGTCTTTGATTGGCATAATTTCTATTCATTTTCAGCTAATATATTTTTTTACCCTGTCTTTCAGCTAAGTCTACCCCTTTCTTTCATTAATATTTTACCGTCTTTCTTTTAAATAAAACTAAAGTTCATTTTCTTCCTTAAAACCTGTAACGATTATAGATTACTAATTTATACTTGAGCTCGGCTTTCAGTTCAATTTTTTTCTCTGCATCCGAAATAAAAATTATAATTTAAAACCTTCAAATCCCCAAGCAAAGTCTTTGTACGCGCCTCAGGAAATTTTCCGGGTCTTTTTAATCGATTATTTTTCTAGAAAGAAAAAAAAATTAACATCAAAAATTATGCTTCCTTGATTCACCCAAGTTATCCGCCCCACACTAACTGCTTCTTCTTTAACCCTTTCCTCCCTTGCAACATCCCTCAACCCTTTCCTTCCCTATTTTAGGGAATTTTTTTCCCTTCTTCACTGAACCAGCCCCCAAACTCGTCCAACTCCGCACCTGGTTGGCGCCTCCTTCTGTCAATTCCCCCCAGTAGTCACGCCCAAAGGCGGGGTCGTGCTTCTTTTGTCGAATCAAAACCCTCATTAGACTTAGTGGGAGGAGCCATGCTAAGCATAGAAAGAAATCCCATTGAATGAGGGTGTGGGAGGCATTAAAAGAACGCTAAGGTTTCCCCCTCAAAGTTGAATATTTCATGCAAAGGAATTTATTTTTTGCCGGTCGTACTTTTAGAGGGCGTTTTTTCTTTCTCTTTCATTTTGTTTTATGCGTGGCGCTTTTGGCGAGGCCCTATTTGGCGTGAGAGGCAGATCTTAATGAATTCTGGGCTCGCCCTGGGCTGCAGTAATCGACCTTTAAGTATCCTACCTTAATCCAAGCCCTACATCATTTCTTGATGGCTTGCGCTACGCTTCAATGCGTTGAGCCTTCTTCGCCGCAAAACTTTTTTTTTTGTTCATATTCTTTTTTTTTTCTTTTCCTCAGTCGTTCAACTACTGCTCCTAACTTTTAAAAGTTACTCGCATACTTCATTTTGTCTTTCATATTTTACATATTTTGACTTATGGAAAAAATGATAAACGAAAAAATCATATTCTTTATGGTTTAGCCAAAAAAATATGAATTAATATGATTAATTATGTTTTTTAATGAGAGTTTTCCGGACCCATGGTTTCGGACATTTCATGGCATAAGATTAGAAATAAAGGTCCTACAAAGATGGCTTATGACTGTAATTTTTTTACTTATAAATTTTTTTACAAGAAAATATATTTTTTAGTTTTATTTTGATACGTACTAGATATTTTTTATTTAATAGAGTTAAGATGGCATAAGAAATCTTGCATAAATTACCCTATTATTTATTATTAATTAATTTTTTGTATAATATGAAGAAAATACTTAATAAAAAAATATGCAGAAAATAAATTTACATTGGCTCTTTATCAGAAGATTTTTTTAGATAATTTTTAAAAAGATGGGAAATGAATAAAAAGAAGTTTAGTTAATTATAAAAGAAATATATATTTGAGGAGATAACTTATAATGAATATTATGGCTTTTAGACGTTGCATAATCTTTAAATTAAAAAATAATAAAAAAATGTTATTGTTTTTGGAACTTTAAAATTGTTTTTGGAGCCTAAATAACATAGATCTTTGACATTAAAATTTCATCGCATTTTTTATAAAGAAGAACTGCAATCTGTAATAATCATTAGTTCACAGAAATCCTTACTCATTCACTTTTACATTCATAAAATAATCTAATGACAGATTCAAGTTTTGTTTTTTAAAAAAAAGAGAACCTAAAATTTTTGGTTAGACTTGATACCTATAAGAACTTTCAAGGTGCAAAGGAAAGTTATTTACGACAATCGGCCTTCAAATTTTACTTTAAATATAATTTTCTACATTTTACACGAATGTTCCATTAAAAATTTATCTGAAAATTTATTTCCCTTCATTAATGTTACCATCAAAGTGTAACGATTATAATTATTTTTTAATTAAATAATTTGTGTAAAATTAATTAGTGTTTGATTTAATAAATTATTTTGATGTGAAAAATTACTTCAAATTATAATGAAAAAGCTTTTTTTTTACAATTTGTGTTTTAAGTAAGGTGAAATTAAAGCTGGCAAACTATAAAGCAGAATCTTTAATTCTGAAAAAAAAATGGTATTCTTGATATCGAAAGAAAATATCGTCTTGTATAAAAAAAAGCAGTTAAACATTTTACATAATTTTATGTTTTACATGTTTGTAACAAAAATAACCAATAGTTTACATGGTTGTTTTACGAAAAACTTATAAATTTTTTAATGAAAGAATGAATTTTCTATAATAAAATATAACAACTCATTTTTGCATACGATACTTTTCCCGCACCAGTATCGCAGCACCAACTTTAGTTAGATAAAAAAAAAACCTACAAAAATTTTATTAACGATTTACTATCCTGACTAATAGATGCCTTTTCACCGTCTTATTGGAATTTTTCCCGTTAATAGATATTCTATATTTCGACGTGCTTTTTTAATTACAATTTATTTTATCCAAACAACATTATCTTCATCGTCTTATTTAGAATTTCTTAATAACTCTTATCCTATACAAAAGACACTCTTTAGACTTCTTTAAAGTAGTATAAACTAATTCAACTAAAAACACGTCCTGTTTGGTGCTTAGAATGATCATATTTTTATGCATAGTAACAAATGCTATTTTGCCGTCTTATTGTCCAACGTGTGGACACGGCAATCCCTCTTCACTACATGTATAGTGTAGACGCAGCAAAGAAAAGAATAAGTAGATGCTTCTGTATACTGTGGAACAGCAGAACAGTATTTATTTATTTATTTATTTATTTATTTATTTATTTATTTATTTATTTATTTATTTATTTATTTATTTATTTATTTATTTATTTATTTATTTATTTATTTATTTATTTATTTATTTATTTATTTATCTATTTATCTATTTATCTATTTATCTATTTATCTATTTATTTATTTATTTATTTATTTATTTATTTATTTATTTATTTATTTATTTATTTATTTATTTATTTATTTATTTATTTATTTATTTATTTATTTATTTATTTATTTATTTATTTATTTATTTATTTATTTATTTATTTATTTATTTATTTATTTATTTATTTTCGAAATCGACCTAACTCTAGAACGAAGTACACCTGTAAAGCAACAGGTAGGGTCATATGGGGGAATTATGGATCAAAAAATCACAACATCCTATTTTTTTCTAAAGTATGAAAGATAGAAAGATTTAATTTTGCATGGAGTAAGCTTAAATTATTTAGAATTTTTTTAAATAATAACTTTACCTAAAACTTAATTATTATTAGTTTTATTTTAATTATTGAGTGATCAGGAATTACCCCGGGTTTGGGCAATTATGGATCACACATGGGGTAATTATGGATCACCCTTTTTTTATATACAAATGCATATTAAAAGTAAATTAATACTTCAAATTATCATTTTTAGCACATAAAAAGATTGTTTTAGCACATAAAAGTAATGAAAACGAAACTTGGCATATTTTTTTACGCCAAGTAAGAATTCTCTAAACATCTTTATCCTCATACATGTATAATGAACCATCAAAAGAACTCTATTTTGACAAAAAAAATCAATGGACTCTATTACAGCAATCCAAACTGAATTATATCGCACAAATAAATATTCTTTCAGAAGTTTTTAGTTTAAATATAGTTTCTAATAAGTTTAACGCAATAGCAACAGTGAAAATATTGAATAAAAATAGAATTTTCATGCAGTTTCAATGTAGATTAAATTTTTTGTTATTTAAATTTTAAATAAACTTCTAATTTGAATTTTTGAATGAAATTTGGAATGCAGCCTAATCTGATTTTATGCTTCAAAATGACATATACCACTTAGCTAAAAACACATGAAAAATTAAAAAATATCACTGATCCAGAATTACCCCAGTGATCCAGAATTACCCCAGTAAACTGGGGGATAAATCGATATACCTTTAAAATCATTAAAAAAAATTATTATGATTTTTTTTTATCGGATTGAAAAGCTTAGACCTTTTCCTATTGAAAAATAGGACCAACAAAATAGTTAGTTCAAATATGTTTCTCCAGTATGAATCTTAAAAAAATTCATGTTTTTTAACGACGATCTTTTTTGAAGATGTTTTTATAGTAGTGTAAAAAGTATTTTTTTCTATTTTTTGCTGCAGAGTTACATTGTTTTTGAACTTGATATAATAAAATAGAATGTATAAGGATGACTTGGCATAATTTATTTTTTTTCTAAAAACCATTTTTAATCCTTAAAACTTAGTGATCATTATTTACCCCGGAAAGAGAGTGATCCATAATTCCCCCATGTGACCCTATGGTTTAGTTTTCTTCTCTTATGCATAAGGTAGAAACTTTACTTTTAAAGAAATTTTTTTTATTAATGAGCAAATGCAGTAAATTTATTCTTTAGCAAGTGTTACACAATATAAATTATTTTTCTGCATCTGCATTTTCGACTGCATCTGCATACATTGCAGGAAAAACCCATAACACCACGGGAAAAATATGTTGTAAGAGTTCTGACATAAAAACGAAATACCAGACCTTTCAACTGAGGATTTAGTTCGACGTTTTTTCAATCAACCAATTTGCAAACTCAGTAAATAATAACCATTTTTCGGATTCCAGACACCAAGACATACGTGCTCATGGAATCAGTGGAAACGAAAAACCCAAATCAGAGCACTGCGGAGCCACTGGTTTGCTTTAATCCTTTCAGTACCAATGATGCCATTTGGCATCATCATGTTTTTGATCATAATTTTCAAAGAAAAATAATACAGTTGAGATCTATTGGGATTAATAAAAAAAATTCTTAGAGAAAAAGGTTTGAAGAATCGAATGATGTGCTTTTTGATATCATAAATGGCTGTAGACGATCAGAATTTTTTCTAAAATGATGATGCCAAATTGTCATTGGGACTGAAAGGGTTAAAGGGAGTGACCGCGCTGGTGTCAACCTTGTCACTTGACCAGGGGTTCAATTACGAGGCTTCATTGGCTCTTAAAGCTCTACGAAGGCTTGAAAAAGACAGTCGGAAACGTACAACCTAACAAATCCGACAGTTAGTACGTATGACATGAAAAGTACTTAAAGAAGCCAGTATGGTCGAGTAGGAAGGTATAGCAGACCATACCGTTCATAGTTTTGTCCTTCATACCTTTCCTACTTTTTATCAGTCTGTCTGTCCGTCCGGACGGACATCTGTCTACAGTATTTGAAGAATTACCCATTAAAGTTTTTTAACATTTAAATCGCTGTTGCCACATTACTAATAGCATGCGAAACTTTATTCAGTTAAAGGAATATTTAAATCAAAGTTTATTTTTTCATATAAATCAGTTTGGTATGACGTCACATAATACAGCCTAGTGTGTGTTTTGACTATTCATTATTTGTTTACTAAGAAGGCGGCAAGGCAATCCTTTTTTTGCATAAAGATCAGGTTGGTTTGTAATAACATTTCTTCATTTATTAGAGCCGTTTGGAGTTTATATATAGTTTTTGGTTTACTTAGTACTAAATATTCTGAAAATATTGATGTCTTAATGTAGAAAATAATTTAAGAATATGAAGTTCGGGTTATTTTAAAGCATTGGTTACTCTTTCCAAAAGCAACAAATGTCCCAAGAACGCATGCTAGGATTTGACTCAATCAATTTTACATAATTGTTTTACGAACTGCAAATAAATTTAACAAACAATTAAGAATACTAATTTAATATGCGAAGGAAAATTACGGAAAATTCGCATTGCCGGCCTGCTGCCGCAATGGTTAACGTGTTGGCCCTTGGAGCTGGTGGGATCGGGTTCGAGTCCCAGTCATGACATGGATGTTTGTGTCCGCCAATGAATGTTGTTATTTGTCTAAGTGTTTGTGTCGTCTCTTTCTTTGTATGTCTCTTGTGATTGTGTCATTTCTGGGGTTGAACACAATAGACCTAAGGTCGCAGTGTTCGGCGAACTTGCCCCCCACCAAGAAAGTCATAAGTCAAAATTCAAATTATAAATGGATGCTGTGTTTGACGATTTTGAGTGTATGAATAGTTTGAGTGAAAGAGTATTAAAGTAACAAACAAATAGGCTATTTTTGTTCTTTTAGATGTTTTTCTTATTTTTATAATCAAACAGAAAAAAACATTTTCTCGACAGGTGCAATCTTTATCAGTGGTTACAGTTTTACTAATTTTACAGATATAAAATCACATTTTGACAAATCGAGATGTAATCTTACAGAAAATTTCTTACGTCTTAGAAAACACAAATTTTCTGCAGAAAACAACAAAAAGTCTTTGCGAAAAGACCTTTTGCATGCAAAGTTACTCAAATTTTAGGAACTAACGTGATTCCATAAAGAAGGTGGAATCTGTTCTGCCACCAGTTTTATGAAGCAAGTTTGCAGCAATCTGTTACTGTGTAAGACATGGAAATTTTGTATGAAGCAACAATTTAGAAGCTTTATTTCAGTGAAATGGGTACTCCATAAATCCAATTTTTAAACATTTGAAAAATACACGAAATGTATTTAAGGTACATTATCTAAGATTCAAAATACTTATGCTATAATCTCTTTTACGAAACGATTTAAAGAAGCTATCCCCTTGTTATATCTCGCATTCGGATATATCACACCTTACATAATGTCTCATACATTTTCCCAGTTTTTTTAATATTTTTTCATTCATATGTATTTTACTAGATCAAAAATCAGTTAATATCTAAAATATTTTAAAAGCAGTAATTGATACAATTGCAGATTTCAATATAATTATAAGTATCTAATTGAGTACTTCAAATATGCGCAGATCTCTTGTCTCCTTAGTGAAATGATTTATCAGGGAAACTGAAAATGGCAGCAAAAATGCAAAAAATATTACAATAATTTGGATGAACTGATATACGAAACATCAACTGTTAATAAGAAAAACGGAAGGGATTTGACCCATTAAAATGTTCATATTTCAAAATCCAATGGTAAACAAAAAAAACACCTTTTAACACGATTTAGACTTACATCCATTTATACTTTTAGTTTTGGTTTTTATTCATGTTACTGCGGAATTTATTTTAAACTTTAAGAAATGAAATGTTTCAAGATAGAAGAGGAACCGAATATCATTTACTGCAAATATCGGCTGTTTATCAGCATTAAATAGGACGTAGCAAGAACGTCAAGCACGGTCTTTTTTGGGGAGGGTGGGGGGCTTCATTTGCTCTTCACGGAGGCTAAAAACATGTCGTTAGAAATGTTCAAACTCTCTATAACTAATATTTTCAATAATAAAACTAAATAAACTTTTCACTAAAAAGTTAGTTGAATATTATTTTAAAAGTGTGATTTTTTTGTTCGTGCAAAAAACTGTATTTAGGAGCTAAACATCTAATAAAATGAAGGTACCACTCAACATATGTTAAACTATATTTAAAAAAAAAAACAATCCTGGCAAAACATACTTTTCAACATAAATTTGTTTGTGAAATATGGCTGAACAAAGAATATATATGCAATATATTTTTTGTTGAGATCTCTGAATGTTGCTTGTTAATTAATATAAACTGAAAAATAATTGTTACACTACAAATCTAAACAAACTGCAGTCCTAAAAAACAGTTCTATAGGAAAACAAAAGAACTACTTTCAAAACTTTTGCATTTTCTTAAACATGCAAATAAATAGTCATATGATACTTTTTATCTTGAAATTTGTTTTATTTGCTGTTTTTGAGATTTAATACTTTTTGAAAATTTGCTACAATACGTAGTAATACTTTAACGGTTACATATATACCACGGCAATCCCTCTTCACTACGTTAGTACTGTAAAAGCAGCAAAGAAAATATGCAGCATTCAGCTGGAAATTTATTTATTCCAGTTTGGTACTTAGAATTATCATATTTTTATACATACTAATAAATGTTATTTTCTCGTCTTATTGCCCAATGCGTTAATCAAATGTAACACGGCAAACCCTTTTCACTACGTTTATAGTGTAGACGCAGCAAAGAAAAGAATAAGTAGATGCCACTGTCTACCGTGGAACACGACACACAGAACAATATTTATTTATTTATTTATTTATTTATTTATTTATTTATTTATTTATTTATTTATTTATTTATTTATTTATTTATTTATTTATTTATTTATTTATTTATTTATTTATTTATTTATTTATTTATTTATTTATTTATTTATTTATTTATTTATTTATTTATTTATTTATTTATTTATTTATTTATTTATTTATTTATTTATTTATTTATTTATTTATTTATTTATTTATTTATTTATTTATTTATTTATTTATTTATTTATTTATTTATTTATTTATTTATTTATTTATTTATTTATTTATTTATTTATTTATTTATTTATTTATTTATTTATTTATTTATTTATTTATTTATTTATTTATTTATTTATTTATTTATTTATTTATTTATTTATTTATTTATTTATTTATTTATTTATTTATTTATTTATTTATTTATTTATTTATTTATTTATTTTATAGCTATACTTTAATCTTTATCAGCACATTTTGTGATTATATGTGTCTAATGTAAAGTGAAAAATATTGCAATAGCACATTTTTAGTAAATTGGACTTGTAGTTTAGGAGGTTAAATAAAAATTTAATGTTACAAGCTAATTTGATCTATATTTTGTGTTATAAATACTGTTTTTCCTAAAGGAAAAGTAAGTATGCAAGCTTATGTAGATGACTTAACAGGTGGTTATAATTTCGACTTTAGATGGTCAATTCATGCATCTACAAATTTAATTAGTAGTTAAATTAAGATTTTGAAATTGACATTTTGAAACATAAATATTTAATTCGTTTTTTTTTTAACTATTTTGAATTATATTGGCCTTGAAACAACTCTAAAAACTAAAAACTTACGACAGAAGACAAATAGTAACATGTTTAAAACATTACTCTTAATCATTTTTACTTATCTATGAAACAATCCGTCTTATAAAAGTTTATAAAATTCCCTAGATATGCGCTCACACTAAAAAAATTGCATAAGAGAATTTTTTTGGCATCCAATTTTCCAGAAAATATCCATAACGCTACGAATAAAATATGCTGGTAGAATTCTCCAATATTAGAAATTATTCGTGCATAACAGATATTTTCTGTATTGCTGGGCAGGGGTACGTTAAGAAAAAAATTGATCTTAAGGCCCATATACGAACCCAGCTGAATGGCATAAGAGACTTCTGACCACTACACAGCACATCAACTAAATATATTAATGTTTCTTTTCATAATCAAACAAAAAAAATGTTCTTAACATGTGAAATCTGCACATGCCATTACAGATTTGATCAAATTTACGGAAAAAATTTGCATTTGACAAATTGAAGTGTAATTTTACAATAAATTTCTGTAGTTTTCAAAAACATAACAATTCTGTAGGAAAACAATAGAAACACTTTTTAAATAATCTTTTATGTCGGATTTTTTTTACAGTTTATTTTCATTTGAACCAAATATTAGACGAATATAAATACATAATATCCAAAGTAAAGTTTATTCATGAACAGTGTCTCGTTGATAATAGTTTCAGAAATTTTATTAAAGACGAAATTCGAAGATAGTTATCGGGTTTAGTTTCAACCAATTGTTTTACAACTAACCATTGTAATCTTTCTTATTTTATTGATGGACAATTGTCACCAAAAATATTGTATCCGACAAAATTGCTTTGAATGTTAATCTATCTAACAATTTGCACCACATTCGGTCAGTTGTAACAGAACCTATCACCAGATTTCTATGCTTCAAAGACTTTATAAATTTTATGTTCAGAATTTTGAAATTGGCACATAAGGTGTACCCAGGTATCCAACATAAGATGTCTCCATTTTTATGTTCCAAGTTTTAGTATTCTCTAATTCGGTCCCAAAGATTCACATCGACAAATACGAGGATTTTCTATTCCTTTCATGTAGAGTCATAATTAGCATCCGGCCCCCGAAATAAACATTTTTTAAAGAAACCAATTACAGCCAAAAAATATTGTTTGGTTTAACTTGTGTCTGTCACAAAGAAATTGACCCTTAATGGTTTAAGCAATGATAAGTTTTAAAAAATTATAGTGTAGGTTTACTCCATTATTATCTCAAATTTACATCATTCCCAATATTTCATTAAAAAATATTGGCTATATTTTAAATATCGGCAGTAGTAGGAGTTGTAACCAAAGTTTGACAAATAGTAGTTTTGTGTTAAATATTTATTATTTGTTTTGCTTTATGCTTTGTTCAATTTTAGAAGAAATTTAACTTCAAAAACTTTTTTTGTAGTTAGACTGTATTAAGATTCAAACCCTGCTCTACATTATAACATATAAAACAAGAAGTTCTTAAATAACTAAAATAACCTACTTTTCCGTTACTTAAATACTTAATTTCTTACTGGGAAACAACTAGGTTCGTAACAGTAAGTGTCATCTACAACTGTTTCTACATTAAATTTTTACACATTGGGAATAAATTTCACTAAACATAGCATCCAGCTATAATTTAAAGTTCCGAAATTAATTATATTCGTTAATTTTTTATCGCAAATAAAATAAATATTACTTATCGTCTGCATGATTTATTTGCAGTTGTATATAAATATTCAATTATTCATAGAACAAAAACCATAAAACTACTCCAAGATGCACTTAAAATAAGAAATGAAAATTAAAACTAATCAGAATTATACGCAAAAAATATGCCTTGCCACTTACTTAGTAAACAAATAATAAACAATCAAATAATCACATTCTAAACTGATTTATAACCAAAATAAATTTTGCTGCAAATAATACTATTTTTAAATGAATAAAGTTTCTCAGCCATTGTAGGGTTGGCAACAGCGATTTAAGTGACTCGAAATTGAATTTCAATGATAATCCAATGGGAAATTCGTAGACAAATAGTAGATTTATTTCCGTCTTATCCTACAGACAGACGGACAAAAAGTATGAAAGTCGGGGTTTCTGAAGTCATACCTTTCTAATAAAAAATTAATTTTTAAGACAGGATAGATAGAACCGATTTAAATGACTAGAAATTTGAATTTCAATGTTAATCCAATGGGAAATTCGTTGACAAATAGTGGATTTATGTCCCTCCTATCGTACAGACAGACAGACAAAAAGTATGAAAGTTGGGTTTCTGTGGTCATACCTTTCTAATAAAAAAATATTTTTTAAGATCGGATTGATAGAACCGATTTTGGAAAGGGGTACAGACAGACGGACGGACATCGACAGCATGTCAATACCTACTTTTTCATTTTTTAATTCTTTCGAATTAAAAAACGAAAAAGTAGGCTAAAAATTAGAGCTAATTAAAATTAATATTTACTTATCATACATTCTTCATTTCAGAACGAACACCACTACGTCTTAAACCAGGTTCCATGAGGGACATTTACTTTTCTTGAGTTGACAGTCACTATTTATACGGCTTCTGGAAATACGATTTCATGGAGGATGAATTCTGAAAGACTTCTACTTCATTTTAGTGGTTTGGACTTCTAAGGATTCAAACACAAGGCTAATTGATTGCGTTTGAATAAATTAAAGATCTTTACAAATCAAACAAAATCATTTCCCTCAGTCAAACTCAATTAGTACGAAGTTATGTTTATTGCAAATTTAATCAGTGCTACAATGGTTGAAATAATACACAGCAAATTAGTTGATGAACTGAACGATGAATAGCTATATTGCGTTTCTTTATTGTCGAACGAACGTATAATATAGCTGCTTCGAGTTGACTATAATAAAAGCCAGAAAAAACACTTCGTATTTCACTTAAGTGTGCTTCTCTTTAAGTCCAGAAATTAGACGCTCACAGTTAAAAGAAAATTTATTTATTATGAAAATTAGATTGCATTTGAGGTTAAATTTATAATTTTTTGACTTTCAGTACAATGACCATTATTTTATATTATTTATTAGAATTTCTGTTGCAATTTTAAGAAAAAATTAACATATTTCAGAAACACAGGTGTTAAAATAGAAGTAAATGATTATTTTTTGTGATTCAAAGGGAGCAATGACTTTGTACAAATAAGTACAATAAAATACTTAAGTACCCAAAACAATTAATTAAATAAAATATTTGAAAATTATTTCATTGAATCTATATGTTAAATTGTGTATAGCCCGTCTCAAAAATTTAGACAAAAACATTTTGATTCACAAAATTGCACTAAAAGTATTTGGTTGACACGTGATGTGGTAGTAAGGATCGGTTAGGTATAAATACTTAAAAATATCATGAATTCCGAAGAAATTGTTTAACTATTTTTGATATGATAAATTAAAAAAAAAACATGATATCCGATTAATTTAAAAGATTTAGTAACACTCCTGTTTCAATTTTATACTGAACAACCAATATAGACCTTTAAACTTTTTTACGGTGAAATATTATTACTACTTATTTGCTTCAAATTTACAAATTAACATATCTTTGGTTACCGTGCTCTAGTCTACTGTCAGTAACCATCTTTTGACTCGATGCGGTCAATGTTTACAGAAGACACAACACAAGTGTAGATATTAAAACGGAGATTTTTATTTACAGTTTACTATGTTAATATTCAAACTCAAATTTAAATTCTCAAAGATTAAGCAAAACAATCATGAAGATTAAAATAAAATCCCGGCCAGCGGGGGGAGTGTTCGAGACGGAAAGAGAGAGAGAAATGCATCGGCTTCGGCCGCTTTTACTTGCGTGGCCGGAAGCTCTAGAATGATGCCAATAGTAACAAAATTAGTCAGTTTCCTTGGGACCGCTCCAGAGCACCACGCAGCTCTAGCGCAAAGCAATGATCGCCACCAAAGCCACGGGATGCAACCTGAAGCAGCCCCGGTGCGAAACAAGCAAAGCACAGCGCCACACACTCCCCCTTCAGTCGGGTTACAGACGAATGCAAAAGAAATTAACTCCCTATCCGGAACCTGACCTTTCGGCCGGACCGGGTGGTATAAACTTTAGGGTCACTAGAACAGTTAGTGTTTGAAATAGGTTTTGTGTTCAAAATTGGTTCCGGAACACTGGAACTCTTCACTGGCACAGTCTTCGAAAATGTTCCTGTACTGTCCAACAGAAAAGCGGGTTTAAGCCGGTCAATAGAAATGCACTTGACTTTGTCAGAAAGTTTGACTTTGAAAAACTTTCCTTTCTTCTCCACAACCTCATATGGCCCCACGTAGGGTTGTTGAAGTGGCCTTCTCACGCTATCCACCCTAACGAAAACGTGGGTGCATGTTGACAGTTCAGAGTGCACAAAAACTTTCTCGGGAGCGTGGCGGGAGGCCGGTGTCGGGCGTAGAGAGTCCATCCGCTGTCTCAGCAGCTGCAGGAACTGTGAATGCTGGAGTTTAGTCTTCTCTGGCCTTAGAAATTCTCCAGGTAGACGGAGTGGAGCACCGAAGACCAACTCGGCTGACGAAGTCTTGATGTCTTCCTTCAGTGCGGCGCGAATTCCCAGCAGGACAGTGGGTAGCACCTCCGACCAACGTGTAGTGCCGTGACTCATCACTGCCGCTTTCAGCTGCCGGTGGAACCGCTCCACCATTCCATTCGACTGAGGGTGATAGGCTGTGGTGCGGGTCTTTTGCGCTCCGAGAAACCGGGACAAACTGCTGAACAGGTCGCTCTCAAACTGGCGGCCTTGGTCCGTTGTAATCTTCTCTGGGACTCCGTAGCGGGTTACCCATTCGTTGAAGAACGTTTCAGCGACCGTGTCTGCTGTCTGGTCACACATGGGTAAAGCTTCGCACCAGCGCGTATAGCGATCGACGATTGTCAGACAGTACCTAAATCCCTTTGAAGGTGGCAGTGGTCCTACTATGTCAAGATTGACATGGGCGAATCTCGTCGTTGGCAGCGGGTAGGTACTTAGTGGAGACTTCACGTGCCTGTGCACTTTCGACCGTTGACACTCGACACACGCTTTCGTCCACAGGGAAATGTCTTTCTTCATCGATGGCCAGACGAAACGGCCTCGAACCAGGTCAACTGTAGCTTTGATGCCCGGATGAGCGAGGTTGTGAAGGTTGTTGAAAACGTCCTTCCGAAACTCTTGAGGGACATAGGGTCGTACAACGTCCGTCGATGTGTCGCAATAAAGTTCCACGTTAGCTGGAGGAACGGAAAATTTCTTCATCTTGAGCACACTATCACTCTGCAAATGCACCCCCAATTCCCCATCAGACGCCTGCGCCCGAGCCATGGCCTCGTAATCGATACCGCCTAAAATTTGGATTTCGGAAATTCTGGATAACGCATCCGCGACTGAATTGTCCGATCCAGGAATATGTTTAACTCTAGTAGTAAATTGTGAAATGAATTCGAGGTGGCGTTGTTGTCGTGGTGATAACTTATCAGAATGCTTAGTGAACGCAAAAGTTAAAGGTTTATGGTCTGTATAAATAATGAAATCAGATCCCTCTAACATGTGACGAAAATGTTTTACGGCGGAATACATGGCAATCAATTCGCGATCGTACGTGCTGTAATTTTGTTCAGCAGGCGTAAGTTTGCGTGAAAAAAACGAAAGTGGCTGGATAACGCCATTGCAGTTTTGCTGCAACACTGCACCAACCGCGACGTTAGAAGCATCGACGAAAAGAGAAAGCTCTGCCTGATCATCTGGGTAAGCTAATTCGGCAGCGTTGACAATTGATTCTTTGCATGCCTGAAAAGCGGCTTTTGTTTCAGCCGTCCAGAGCACAGCAGAGCGATCTTTCTTCGTCTTTCCTTTGCATAAGTCATATAGAGGAGCCTGTACGTCAGCTGCGTTTTTAATAAATCGATGGTAAAAGTTAACCATTGCCAGAAACCTACGCAACTCGTCTACTTTCTCTGGTAAAGGATAGTCGCGAAGAACTTCAACTTTACTAGGCAACGGCGAAATACCCGAGTTAGAAACGTGATGCCCCAAGAATTCGAGCTCAGGGACACCAAAAATGCACTTATTTAAATTAATGACCACGCCATACTCATTTAAGCGCCTAAACAACTCTGATAAATGTTTTTTATGATCCTCTTCGTTTTCCGAAGCGATCAAAAGATCATCTAAGTATGCGTAACAAAAGTCCAAACCTTGAATGACCCCGTCGATATGTCTTTGGAAAGTCTGAGCGGCGTTTGACAAACCAAAACACATGTACCGATATTCGAATAAGCCAAAAGGCGTAATCATTGCAGTCTTTGGAATAGAGTCATCGTCTAATGGGATCTGGTAGTAGGCTTTAACCAAGTCAATTTTCGAGAAAACTCTTTTACCTTTTAGACCAAATGAAAAATCTTGAATATGCGGAATGGGGTACCGATCGGCAACCGTGACTGAATTTAAACGACGAAAATCGCCACAAATTCGCCACTCCCCATTTTTCTTTTTTACCATGTGTATTGGAGTTGCCCACGCACTTTTTGAAGACTGGATTATGCCTTGCTCTAAAAGGGACTGAAATTCTTTTTTTGCTATTTTTAATTTTTCGGGGTTCAAACGTCTCGCTTTAGCGTGAACGGGGGGACCTTTGGTTATAATAGAATGAACTATGTTATGTTTCTTTGGAGCAGTCATTGTTGCCGGATTGGTAAGATCAGGAAAATCGCGCAGAAGAAGGTGGTAAGGATTGTCTCCCGCCAAAGTTGTCAAACCCAACGTTTGACCAGGAGCGTTTGTACCATTAACCTTAAGGTTTGTCACAGAATCTATTAAGCGACGATTTTTTACATCTACCAATAAACTGAATCGTTCCAAAAAATCTGCGCCCAGAATAGGACGAGAGACATCGGCAACAACAAATGTCCAAACAAATGCACGTCTTAAACCAAAGTCCACTGAAATCCGCTTTGAGCCATATGTACAGATTTTAGTTCCGTTAGCCGCATAAAGAAACATATCTCCAGGTGCCCTGTAGGTAGTCGACGTTTTTGGAATTACGCTGATCGAGGCCCCTGTATCGATAAGATACTTAATGCCAGTTTTCCTATCAGAGACAAACAGGCGACCTAATCCAGAACTAGCATCAGCCGTCGCCATAGCCGATGCGGGCGTTAGTTTTCCGAATTATACCTACAAGGTTGAACGCAGGTTCTCGCTTGATCTTTAAACTTGTAATGATACCAACAGTAAGGCTTTTCACGTGAAGGACTCCTAGCTGCAGAACGAGATCTGCGTCTAGTTCGATTACGAGAATCCCACTTCTGACACCATGGTTACTGACGCAGTAGACTAGAGCGCGGTAACCAAAGCTGGTGACCTTCGGACTTGCAACTACAAATCACCGACTGGCCGTGGTTCCTCATCGACTGGCCCTGGATCTTCACCGACCGGCCTTGGATCTTCACCGACCGGCCCTGGTACATCGCTGGCTCGTTCGGGTTCATTTCTGAAGTGCGCTGGTACACCCCCGCCTGGCTCTGGTTGGTCACCTACTGGCATCGGTCGTCTACGGACCTGGTCATGACCAAACCTTTCTGCGAGTGAAAGACTTCGCCTACTCCAGCCCGGTGAGTTCGTTTCATTCTGTGTTTGTGCCCGCAATTCTTTTGTCGACGTGTGTGTTGTGCCTGGCCTCAGTAACGATGAATAACGCAGACGGCGATTTAAAACCTTCTGAAACTGCTATCAATGTTTTTAAAACGGATGCAAGTGTAAATAATACGATTCCTAAAACCATCGAAAATTTTCCGAACGGTTCGGGAGCAAGTAATTCCATTTGTAGTCGTGATCCGGAATTGTCTAGGATCGCATGGCGAGCTCCCGCTTTTTGGAAACAAGATGTTGAACTCTGGTTTTTTCAAGTAGAATCGAGTTTTAAAACTTCCGGTATTGTTAGTGAGCAAACTAAATTCCATGCCGTAGTTTCAGCGTTAGACGCGGAAGTGTTATCCTATGTTCGAGATTTGGTAATTAACCCTCCTCCACAAGAACCCTACACCACCCTAAAGAAACGCATTTGTTTACAATTCATGCAATCGGAGACCGCTCGTCTTCGAACCTTGCTGCAAGACATGTACTTAGGGGATAAACGCCCGTCCCAGCTTCTTCACGAAATGAGGACATTGTCGGGAGACAAAACTTCCCCAGATTTTTTGAAAACGCTTTGGCTCCAGCGTTTACCTGTTAACATGCAGCAAATTTTGTCCATAAGCAGTGGTTCTATAGACGAGTTGTCCCAGATTGCTGATAAAATTGGCGAGGTTTCGGATTGTCGAGGTGAGGTTGCAGCCGCTCATGTTCCCGACAGGAATTCAAATACTTCTATGGGAGACGGTTTAAATGAATTTGAAAAATTGAAAGCCCAGATTGAAACTTTACAAGCTAGTGTCGAAAGGCTATCTCGTGGTCAAAATCGGGATTCTCGTAATCGAACTAGACGCAGATCTCGTTCTGCAGCTAGGAGTCCTTCACGTGAAAAGCCTTACTGTTGGTATCATTACAAGTTTAAAGATCAAGCGAGAACCTGCGTTCAACCTTGTAGGTATAATTCGGAAAACTAACGCCCGCATCGGCTATGGCGACGGCTGATGCTAGTTCTGGATTAGGTCCGGGTCACCAGCTTTGGTTACCGTGCTCTAGTCTACTGTCAGTAACCATCTTTTGACTCGATGCGGTCAATGTTTACAGAAGACACAACACAAGTGTAGATATTAAAACGGAGATTTTTATTTACAGTTTACTATGTTAATATTCAAACTCAAATTTAAATTCTCAAAGATTAAGCAAAACAATCATGAAGATTAAAATAAAATCCCGGCCAGCGGGGGGAGTGTTCGAGACGGAAAGAGAGAGAGAAATGCATCGGCTTCGGCCGCTTTTACTTGCGTGGCCGGAAGCTCTAGAATGATGCCAATAGTAACAAAATTAGTCAGTTTCCTTGGGACCGCTCCAGAGCACCACGCAGCTCTAGCGCAAAGCAATGATCGCCACCAAAGCCACGGGATGCAACCTGAAGCAGCCCCGGTGCGAAACAAGCAAAGCACAGCGCCACATATCTAAATCCCAAATTAATGTCAAATTAAGTTTTGCTACAAATTCGTGGGTTTGGAGACAGTCATTGACCAAATTTCCTGATGAAACTTGCAGTCTTTCCCACGTAGAAATAACAAAATAACAACAAATTGTTCTTTTAGCACTCTTAGTACAATGCAGAGATTGTCCTCTCTTCAAAAACGACAAAAGACTATGTCCTTTGAGCATTAACTCCCTCCAATACCATTGTGTCTCCACCTTGATGAAAGAATTTTTGTGGGGGAAATCCTGTCTCTTCAAAAGCTTATTTTACACTAACGGTTACACCGAAAGCCTTGAAATAACACTAAAGAGACCGGTTAAATTTCAACCGGTTAAAAGAAACCGGTTTCTTATTACGAGACTACACGCTGCAGTTATAAAAGGCGTAAATTTTTTAATAGTGTGGATTGAATTTATGTTGAAGGGACATACTTTTTTTTAGCATTTTAGAAGAGGAGCCGAAATTTTCTTCGTACTAAAGTGCAAAATCTAACCATTTGTTGCCACTTTGTGATTTTATATGGGAATGACTGCACGTTTCATGAAGACAATTTATCAATGCCTGTCTTCAAATCCACGAATTCGTGGCAAAACTTTAAGATGATGGACTGTAGGCATTCAGTTCGTATTTAGACTTATTTTACGTAATTTTTACGTAACACTAATTTACGTTTTTTTTAATATTTTGGACTAGAATATGTTCACTATCAATGCAAAAAAAAATTCGTTTATTATTTTCTTTATGATTTGTAACTGTTTTAAATTGTTATAACTGCCTGATCCTTACTATCACCTCTTTTTTCAACTAAACTTTTTTTCCGTGAAATTTGGCGAATCAAAACGTTTTTATATAGATCTTTGAGGCTGACTAAAAGTAACATATGCTCACTTTTTTTACAACAAGTAAAAAATAAATTTACAGAAATGCTTTTTTAGTCTATGAGATAAACACTTTTGTGACGAATAACTTTCCCAATTTTTTTATAATGCAGGTAAGTACTGGCACACATTTAAAGCTTGGCAATTTTTCTCAATTTGAAATTTCAAACATTTGCCTCATCTAATACATATTATACTGTAAAAAATGCAGTCATGTTTACTAAAATGGGTGCTGTATTCTCACGCCTACAAATATTCTGTAATTTTCATGCACATGTGCATAAGTCACGATCTAGCGAAAAATTCCGATTTTGTAGAAGAAAAGAAGAACACTGACCAAGGACACGGCAGGACCCGTCGTGTATGCGGGAACAGTTGTGAAAATACAGCAGTAATATGTTGTGAAATGTGATGTATTTTAAAAAAGTTCTTTTCACGGAGTACAAGAAAATACTAGAACTTACACTCTTAAAACAAAAGAGTGAAATCCACTCCAGTTGGAGAAGTGCATTTTCGACACCCTAAAGGCATGCATATTTTCTCAGACTGAGTTAAAATCACTCGTTTGGAGTGATCCTGTCGGAGGTTTAACACACAAAGGATACGCTCCAAAAGGAGAAGTGCATTTTCCAGTCTGGAGGATTGAAATCCACTCAGACTGAGGTAAATTGGGAGTGTTTGTTTTAAGAGTGTACTATAGTTTTTTTAAAATAGTGCTTTTACCCAATATGAAAGGTGCCTCAATACAGACACCTCTAATATCTTTAAAAACTTAAATTTTTGATAGCGCGATAGTACATGTCCGTGAAGAAAGGACAGTTAAAAAAAATATTTAAGCTTAGAATGTGCAAAAAAAGCGCACTGTTTGCAATTTCAAAGGTAATTCGTATGTTCGTGAAGTGCTGATCCTAATTAGAAGAAAGTGTACATTCTTAAAACGGCATCTCAGAATTACTTTAAATATTGAAAAGTAGAGTGTTTCAGAAATCTGATTAAACATATTTTCGATTAATATTGAATATATTGCCTTATAATGGTTTGTCTGTATATTTATTATAAGATTTAGTAAAACTAAGCAGGATTCCCAATATGAACATGTCCTACTGGAAGTACAGAAAATGAAACTTCACATTCCCAAATTTGTAACATATTTGTTTAATGGGATTTTATTTAGCTAGTTAATAATAAAATAATGTTCATATTGGCGACATTACTGCATTTTGAAGGTCTTCGAAGAGCCACAATAAAAAATTACTTCCCTTCTAAAGTGTATGTTTTGAAGATATTTACTCAGTCCCCTCCCCCGCAGAACTTTAAAATATATTTTGTTATATTTTTACTCTCTTCTATAATTATTTGAAATAGTGACTCTATCATCCATTTAAAGTTCCATAAAGATCCACCTGTCCCTAGTATGGGCACGAATGTCCATAATACTAACAAGGTGCTCCTTATACAGACACTTGTAAACATTTTTTTATTATATAAATTAAACCACACTAGTTACAAGGTCATTAAGTTTAATGATAATAGTCAATAGTCCAGGGATTGTGGTCACACATTTTTAAAGTCCTGTGACTTGTATAAGGTTGTTAAAAAATAATTTTCCATAGATTGCATATATTTTGTACAATGACTATAGATTTCCCTTAAAAATTGTTAACTCTACCTAGTTGAGTGTTTGAATGAAGATGTGACAATTTCAGCATAATTTTTTTTTAAGTATCAGTGATTCACAACTCTGTCAATTGTGTTACAATGAGTTGCATTTATCTCCCGCAAATTTAAAATAGATACTTTTAAACCAGTAAGACTTCTTCTAAATATGAGTATTTTATGTGTATTCAAATCTTGGATAGAATAGCAAAAATGTCGTTTTAATTTTTTTAATAAAATTGTGAACTGTTAAAAATTGTATTTATATTATAAGGTTATTTTAAAGAAACAATTGAGTTTTTACTAATTATAACAAAAATAATCAAAAAGTGCCAAGTTTATGTTATAACTGTTCCCCGTTGAAATTTCCGAACACAATTACGATAGGAGACAATCGAAACAAGCGATTCTTTGATTAGAAAGTAATCTAATTATTTTTTTTTAATTTGCGTTATTTCGAGAATTGCATTCTTTGTTGTAACAATATGTTTGGATGAAACAAAATGCTTTGAATTTGTGAATTCATTTTGTATTATGTAACTGATTGAACTTCAATCATATTTTTTTAATTTAAAAAATAATGTCAATAATTATAAGTTAAGTGGTATTTATACACTGTAAAAAATGTGTGAGTCAGCGTGCAGCACCTAATACTAGTAAATGTAATGCCTACACAGGTGCTGATTTCCTCAATCATATTTAACCCGGCCACGATCCAATTTTAATTTCCAGCTTAGCAAAAATTCAGAATCATATAGATGGAAAACTGGATACTGTAAGGCCAACGTTATCAGAAATCGTAACCCCTTTAGAATTTTCACATACGTGGTAGGGGTAGGGGTAGGGTATTTTACATATATATTCCGACTTGTGTGCTTGCTCAGTGAGCCGCTTTTAAGTCTTCGTCAAGTAAGACAGACACAGAAAGATTTTTTACTGTCACAAAGAGAGGAAATACACCCAGGGCGAAGGCGGGAATCGAACCCGCGCCCGTTACAGCACGCAGACTGCTGGCCTGCGATGCTTACCACTCGGCCAACCGGGCCCCCACATACGTGGTTTTATGATTTGAGGCGTTAACATTTACCAGCAGAGATGCTGTATTATGGCTTGCACTTTTTTACAATGTATAATTACCACTAATCTTTGAATTATTAAAATAGAAAAGATTAACACGGACTTGGCGGTCATCATGAGCAAACTGATAAATTACAACAAAAATCTATAAAATGAAGTTTACAGAACCAGCTGCAATTAAATAAAGCAGAATGCGCTGTTGTTATGCGACAAATAGGCTGAACTTTTACAGAAATGTCTTATAGTGCCGAATTTGAGACGTGTTAAATTATTGGATTTACTTTAGACGCGCTGATACAAAGTACTTTTCATAACATACGTTGACTTTTTCAAGTAGTCCTTAAAATGAAATTTTAAACAAGATTTTCAACAGGTTGTTAACCGTTTTAGGTAGAAATACGAAAACATCTCCGTTTTAGTAGAAATACAGAAATTACTCTGTATGCCAGGTCGAGTCAAAAGTTTTTTCGTATTTTAAATTCTCTTGATAGGAAGGCCTGAAGTTAACATACGCAAGTAACAGTTCCTGACAGATGATCTAAAATGGTACAGAGGAGTTCGATATTGTAACCGTTGTCAATTGGTATGAATTCTCACAATTTTGTCGGCTCTTCAGCCTGGTGAAATGGCGGACGATATGCTAGCAATTCGTGTTATTTTGCGCTTACACCGGAAAAAAGATCTTAACGCAAGAGGAGCTGCGAAAAAATTAATGATGTTGAGAGTCCAGGTTCTGTGAATAAGCACACTGCTCAAAATTGGTTTAAGGGTTTCAAAGAAGATGGCACATCCCTTGAAGAGAAACCAAGACCTGGGCTGCTATCCGTTGCCAATAACGAAGTTATACTGGCATCTATCTAACTCCAGCCGATTTCTAACACCCGAGCATTATCAGCAGAACTTGGTCCTTCCTAAAGTACCATCAATCGACACCTCCACCAACTGGGGCTCGTGAATATTAGGTGTTGTCGAGAAGTTCCTCATAAATTGACTCCATCTCAGCAGCAACGAGTGAAGCGAGTGAAGGTTTGCAAAAAAAACTACTTTCTAAAACCCAAGATCTTCTCATTTAGCGCAGAATCGTAACTGGCGATGAGAAATGGGTCTTTTTACGAAGTACAGACATATGGGAAAACAGTGGCAACACCTCAGCAAACCCCAGAACCTGTTGTGAAAAGGGACCGCTGTGAACAGAAGGTTATGCTGTGAGTTTGGTGGAATTTGGAGGGAGGGATTCACTTTGAGTTTGTCCCACGTGGTTGTGCTGTGAACTCTGACCTCCATGGTCAGCAACTGCAAAAAGTATATGATATTCTAAAAGCTAGGTATCCAATCACAGTCAACAGACAACGTGTAACCCTGCATCATGGCAACGCTGAAGCTCACACAAGCCAGATAACTAAGAAAAAACTTTAATACATGCAAGGTATCGAAGTGTTACCCCATCCAGCACACAGACTTGTCCGGTCAACAGTTCACGAATACGAGTGATGTCGAGACGGGATGTCGCGAGTTCTTTGCATCGAAAGCCGGTTGAATAGTTATTTTATAGAATTGAACTCTTGGCAGAGAGAGATGACAAAAAATTATTATTCATAATGGGATATACTTAAAGGAATAAATTCTTGGTATTATGTGACTGTTGTACATTTCTTGAGCAGGTGAAAATACGAAAAAAAATTTGACTCAACCTTTTAGTTCATGCCCTTTTACATTTAACGTTCATTTAGCATCTTGTTCAGCTATATTCAAAGTAAAGTATGAGTCGCATACGTGAACTAAACGACAAAAACATATTTGGTTGGGAAATAGCAACTTTTCTAATAACGTTAAGAAATACAATTCATACCCACCTAGCAAAAATAATCAGCTACTTGTATACGTCGTAATCAGTCCGTCTGTCTGTTTGTATGAAAACAATCTTCAGCTGGAACAAAACGAGCTGTGGAATTCAAATTTTAAATACGAATTCCTAATAACTGTCGAAAGTATAATAAAGGAGATACAGACTTCAAATTCGTTATGTAAGAACCCAGTACTTGTCGGATTTGATACCTCATAAAAATATTTTTTGATATATATTTATAAATTATGTAGTATTAAAAGGGATTATAAAGTGCAAAAAGACGCGATGTTCGCCATTTCTAAAGTAATTTGTACTTAGTGTGATGTTCTTAAGTATAGGAAAGTTTATTTTATGTTATATTATATAAATACTTTAAATACTGAAAAGGGGAGTTTTTTGGAAAGCTGATAAAACCTAATTTTGATCCATATTGCATGTAGTGCTTTATAAGGTTTCAGTGTCATATTTTTTAATATGACTTAGTAAAATTAAACCTGATTCCCTTAATTGACACCTTATGTCCCCAGTGGAAGTACATCAAATGAATCTTCAGATTCACAAATTTGTAACATATATGTTGAATCTGTTGATTTTATTTAGCTAATTAATAATATAATAATATTAGTAATATATAAATACTGCTAATATTAGTGACATTACTGCAGTTTGAAGGTCTTCGAAGAGCCACAACCGGAAATGGCCTCCCCCGATTCTAAAGTGTATGTTTTGAAGATACTCTGTCCCCTTACTCCACCCTTATTACTTAAGATATTTTTTTATCCCCTCTCCTCTAAAATCCCTTGAAATTGAGATTCTTATATCCAGTAGTAGTTCCATAAGGAGCCACATGTCCCTAAGATTGACATTCATGTCCAGAATAGGGACAGATGCTTCCTTATACGGACACTCTTTTTTTATTTGTATTATTTCAATTAAACCAGCATAACTACAAAGACACTTCTTTTAATAATGATAGTCAAGAGCCAAGAGACTGTGGTCACAAATTTTTAAATTGTGTTTTAATATAGTTAAACTGCCTTTCACATTAATAAATTGATACTCAAAAACACCATATCACTTAACTTTTCACAATTTATTAAAATAGTTTTTTAATGTTAAAAATTTGAACGCTTTATATTTATATGCCGTCCCATTGAGCACCCTATCATTTGCTTTTGTTTTGTAAGATTCGCTAATTTGACTTTGGTGCCACATCTTCAAAAAAGAACATTTTTATTCAGAAATTTCATGCTGCATTACACAGCAGTCCAATGTTTTATCATTTCGAAATGCATTTCCTTAATAATTAAGTACCCTTTTTCTTCTTCTGAAACTTTGGAAAAAATTTAATGTGGACATTTTTGCATCGCAAGCAATTCACTGTAAGGGTTTGACGAAAGTTTAACTGACAACTTGCTTTTTTTCCAAAAGAATCTTAAAGTACAATAGATTAATTATGGAGTTAGATAATTTAATTTTTCTTCTTCTCGTTTTCCTACAAATGACTACAGAAGTATGTTTATTTAAAGCAGAAGTGATGAATGGTGTTAAAACATATTTAAAGCACAATTTTACAAAAACGCCAGTTAGATCATTGTCTAATCAACGCAACGAATTTTGTATCGCTTGACTTTAGCAACTGGGGCAATTAAGTCTATTTGCAGAAAGTAGAGCGAAACGAAATGAAAATCGAAGAAGAAAGATTTAATGTTCTTGAAGGGTACCAGAGAACGAAATGGATCCCCTTTCCCATTTTGAAGTAAAAATAGGATTGCAACGTTTTTACTTACTCATTTTTTAACAGTGAATGTAGTATCAAAAAAAGTATTTATAAACACTTTGAGTCCACGAAATATTTCTATCTTCATATTTTTCATTAAGGATGTAAACACAAGTATTATTTATTAAAAAATATAATTAAGTCCATTTTTATTTCAGTGAAATACATATTTTATATGTGAAAGCAGTGGGTAGTACAAGACCAATTTTTTCCATCACCTTGAATTTTTACGTATATTTTTTGCATAATTGCAAAAAAATATATACTTTCTTCGGTTTAGTATGTATATTAAGCAGAAATATGTATTTGTTTCTAAATATAATGAACAAATTTATTTCTGAGTGAATAGCTTTAATTCGAGGACATTCAACGTGTTATTGATCTGCTTTGATATACCTTGAAGTCCTAACTTTATTGGCCGTTTTTATATCAAGTGTCCCTCAATATCTTACATTTTTTCATTTTATTTTATTCTTCCGACATAAAACTTAAAATTATGCAACATTTTTTTTAATAAATGTATAGATAATATGTATGTGTGTTTTTCTGTGTACACAGCAAACCTAGCGCTGCTGTTCCCTGGTTTTCTGTAATCAAAAAAAAATCTTTTAGAATGCTTTTAGTCGTGTTTACACTGTTTTGTATGAATGCGAAAAAATCCAGCTATTTGGCCTAGAAAACGTGAATAAAGCAGCGAAATCTTAATTACCTTGGTAGAAATATGAACTTTATATGACTTAATTTAGCTTTTCTAATAAAATTATTGTGTTTGCTGTCCCTTCTACAAAGGTGGGACAAAGCAATTGGTATAACTTTTTTATTATTTTAAAGTAGAATGGATATTTCATGCATAATTTAGAAAGCAAAATATTTATGTAGGGAAACAGCAGAAATATTCTTTTCTTTTTTCAAACAGATTTTTCTTAGAGTGTGGTCAAGATCATAAATTAGAGCACCGCCTGAGGGATATAAACTTATAAGCCCTATAGAAATTGTCAGCTTACTTTTGAAACCACCTCTCATAACTTTTTAATTTATGATATCGAAAAGTTTTTTTATACCATTTATTAAAATCGCAATTAAATTTATATATCTCCAGGTTAATGCACTGTAAAATTTAAATCTAAATATCGCGCAGTGGAAACAATTTTACATTTTTGGCCCTTTCCTTATACTAAGAAAGTTAAAATGCATACATTAAGTCTTTCATTTTTAATTTTACATCATTTGTAGGAAGATTGCTACATGAGATGATTTTAGGCTTTCTCAATAATCTCTTTGATTTTTTTTTAGCATAAAGCTAAACTAAAGAAAAATGCATTTAATTTAATAAAAACTTTTTTTACTTTTACGCTACTTTACTAGAGGCAATTTTTTTTACAATGTACAGATTTGGTAATGTGGTAACATATAAATTGTATTTAGATTCTTTCTATCAATAACTGTTAAAAATACAATGAATTTGAGCATATGTGCTACCCGAATATTCTCCTTTATTGCCTACGCAGTAACGAGTAATTTGGGAATCATAAGGATATCTTTATGTATAAAATTGCGTTTCTACTAATATACAGACAATGGACAATCGTAAGACCTACAAAAATTTCTAGCTCATACAGATTGAATCCAATCAATGTGACTGGGTTCTTTCACTTTGAAAAAGAACTTGAATGTGGAAGATATTTTGCAGTTATGTTCCTGAAAATCATTTTTTTTGTTTCCACATCTCAAAAGCAATAGTAAAATTAAAGAATGAGTAAGACAACCTAATCCCATTTCGGGTTCATCACATTTAGACGCATTGATAAGTTGACTTAATTAAGTTGAGAATAAGCGTATTTCAAATTGTTTAGATACTTTTAAAAAAATAGTTGTTATTTTAATCTTCTTTAACATAGGTCATTAGAAATGAAATATAAAGCAGTACCCAGTCTAGTTAGTAGCGTAGTAACTATTTTAGTAATTGTTCTTCTGAAATATTTTAAAAAAATCATTGTTTTCAATTCCAAATGTTATGATACCCTAAGAAAATATTGAGAAGTTTAGAAGAAGTAAAATTGAGTGAAGCTTTAACGTTTATAAGAAAGTGTTGAGGCAAAAAAAGTAGAAGTTATATTTGATTTAAAATTATATTAATGTATTGCTTGACCCTCTTTAGCAAACTTAAGTTTCCCTAGTTCCTTTAACCAGGTCAAAGGTACAACACTCCTAACTGAATTTCTCAACATTTCAACTTCGATTTGTTACTGTTGCATCTTTCGTAATATTAATTAATATTTTTGACCTAAGCCCATTTTCTATTCTAAAAAAATATTTTTATTCCTTTTCTATTTCAAAAATGAATAAATATGAGAATACGAATAAATAAATGAAAATATGAATAAATAAAGTAAATAAAATTAAATAATTAGAATTTTGTTAACCTTAACTATCCTGCTCTTAAATATCTTCACTCTTTGTAAACATAGTCCCTGAATTTTAAATGATATTTGAACTGTGACCACAGCTCCATTATTTTTTAAAAATGAAATAAATAATAATTAAATTTAAACTAAAAGTTTTTAAAATTATATATAATAAAAAATAAGATACAGATTGCAATAAAATAAAAAATTGAAGTTATCTTTAATATTCAAGTTTAAAAAAAATATGTGTGAAGTGGTCAAAAGAACAGCACCTTCCTCTATATCAAACCAAAAGTTTAAAACAATAAATATTTCCTACAAATTGGAAGTTTCAGATGTTAAACTATTTAAATAAGATGTTGAAACATAGTGGCTTGGGAATCAACAAATTGTCAAATTATTCTCATAAATTGTAATTCAAAAAACAATCATTTTTAGCGCATAACGCAATTTTTTTTATCAAAAACTTAGCTTTGTTACACTGATATATATTTTTTAATTAAATACACAAGAAAAAAATATTTTAATCTCATACTTTTTCCCAATTCACAACGGGGGTGTTGTACCTTTAAAAAAATTATACATACTTAAAAATATTTAAAATAAATGGTTAGATATTTTTTTAATTAATTTTTTGTGTGTTTACAAAATTGCTTTAGTAGTACTTGTTTAAATATTTATTTAATTTTGAATTATTTGTTTGAAAAAAAGTGCAAAGTCAGGCTAATTTTTTATACCTCCCGCTACATTAATTCAATAGGGGATAACATCTTCTGCTTTTTTGTTGATATTGCATAACTATTGTTTTCTCACAAATGAATTTTGAATAAATATTATACTTCGTATATAGTTTTTTACAAGTAACAATTGATTACCTCATACTAATATTGTAAAAATATTTGTTAATTTTGTGGAATAAATTCTTGAAGAAAAATTATCCCAAGTCAATATGATTTTTTCGATAGAGGAATTTTTTTTAAAAAACACATAAACTGAATTCAAAATAATTATATGTTCTTGATTTTAAAAAAAATATAAAGGTTATAATTCGAAAGTTGAACATTATTTATAGACTGGCATAAACTCTTGAATTTAAGGCTGTAACTCCAGACTGTGCGCAAATTCATGCAACCCCCCCCCCCCCCCACACACACACACCTGGAAAAATGTGCATAAAAATATTGTTTTAAGTTATTTTTCTTTATTAACTTCATTAAGATACAGATGAAAAACTGAATAAAAAGTTGTTTACCTCAACTTCTACACAAATATAAACTTTATTCATCATCTATGTAACTACGAATTGCAATATTAAGCTTTAATATTAGAATTTTTTCCCAGAAAACAATTGAAACTACATTTATATATATATTTTGGGTTACATTACTACATTTATATATATATACATATATTTTGCTATAAATCTGTAACAACATGCTATACTTTTGCAACATAATCGTGTCAAGATTTATCTTTTCAATAGGTTAAAAATTTAAATATTATTTCAAAATATTGAAATGTTTGGAAATAAGTTATATTCTACAATTTGAGGTCGTAGTATTATTTTTCAAATCTATCACGAAATTTACCAAGAAACTGCATAAAAAAACTGTATTACTCTAACGTTTTATTTTCGCACTGAAAGCTATTTATATTTTTTTATTCAATTTCATTCTCTCTACATTATGTAAGCAATGCGATGAATACAACTTCTTATACACTGCTCAAAATAATTAGGGGAGCACTTTACGTACTTTTGTATACCCTTTCTGTCCCAACTTCTTATTTTTTATTATAAAAATTTGAAATTCATATAATAGTTTCATAATGCATCCAGAATAAAATGGTAAAAAAAACAGAGAAAAAAATGTACTTTTTTTAATAAAATTAAAGGGGAAAAAATGTAATCATAACTTTTGACTAAAACTTTAACAAACTAAAAACTTTCTTTGACTAAAAATTATAACAATATATTTTTCAAAAATTTATTTGTAAAAAATAGGCAAAATCAATTTTTAAACATCTAAGAATGCGAACGTGAAGAATTTAGGGTCAATTTGCTTCATAAAAGTTTTTGGGAGTGAATTTTATTTTACCATGTTTTTTATATTTTTATTTAATTAAAACAAACATTATTTGATTCTTTAAAAGACACTATTTTTCCATCTAACGATAAATAAGTGCAAGCTCAACTTAGTGAGAAAAAGAAATCGGAAGCTGATGATACCAAATGGAATCATTGGGGGTGAATGGGTTTAAACAATGCGTTCCCCTAATTGTTTTGAGCAGTGTAGTATCAATATATATCGTACACGTTTTCAATTTTAAAATTATTTTTACTAAATATTCAAAACTGAAGAGAAATAATAATATTTGTAATTTTTGTACTGACAAATTTTCCAAAGCTTATAAGTTCAATTGTATTTAAAAAAATGCATTAACATAGAAAGTTTTTTAATAAAACTATTTTTGAAAAATGCTATACCTTTATTAATTGAACGATATTTAACATGAAATAGTTTATGAAAGATCAAAAATCATCTCAGGTTTCGTTAAATTATTTTAAACTACATATTTTTGAATATAATTAAAAATAATAACATAATAACAACGTTAAACAAGTTATGAAATTGTATTCAAGATAACAAAAAATCAATCAAGGCTTTATAAATAGATGTTTTCAATAAGAATATGATTTTAAACAATCTTAAATATACAACTGTAATAATAAAGTAATATTTGATTGTATTATGAATTGAAATAATTTTGTAGAATTAAATTTTGTAAATGTTAAAAAATGTTTATCTTCAATTTTCAGAAATTCTAATCAACAAAATTTAGTGATAAAACAAATTTGTAATATTGCATTTTATGTAGAGTACTCCGATATTTCGATAAACTAGTTACTCCAAGTTTTGCCGCCTCGGTGGCTGAATGGTTAGTGTACTGGCCTTTGGAGCTGCTGAGGTCGGGTTCGAATCCCGGTCAGGCATGGATATTTGTACTTGTCAATAAATGTTGTTATTTGTCTATGTGTTTGTGTCGTCCTTTCTTTGTGTGTCTCCTGTGACTGTTCCTTCTGGCGATCGGGGTAATGGGCTACATAGCCTACGCCCTTCCCTTCTAGAGGGCGCATTCACATTCCATTCCATTCCATACTCCAAGTGTTAAGTAATGACACTGAACTCCAAATCAGGAAAAAATTTCCACAACATGCTGCGTAACCCTATGTAACCTTATAGAGTCTAAGCGCATGCGAATATATATTTATGTTGTGAACCAAGAAGAATAGATGATTTCAGAAGGAACGTTAGACAAAAGATTTTACGGGGTGTATTGGCAAATTAAAAACTTTGAATTAAAAAAAAAACTCAAAGGAAGATTTTTTTAATAAAATAAATACAACCTTTTACATTTCAATGAGTAACTTAAAGAAAAATTGAGTCTTTTTGCAAGTAACATTTTTAAATTAACAATGCTTTTCCAAATGCTGTATGGTTATTTTAGAGCTCATAATTATGCTTATTAGAAACGGGCATTATTTAGAGGTGCCGCCCCGGTGGCACAATCGTTAAGACTGTAGCCTTTGAAGCTGTTGGGGTCGGGTTCGAATCCCGGTCAGGCATGGATGTTTGTGACCGTCAATAAATATTGTTATTTGTCTATGTGTTATTCATTTCTTTGTAACTGTAAAAATTCTTTCTGTGTCTGTCCCACTTGACGAAAGCTTATAAGCGGTTCTCTGAACAAGCACATAAGCTGGAATATATATGCACCATAACCATACCATACTATTTAGAGGTGGCGTCGTAATTGTCATATTAAACTACTCAAATATAAAAAATTAATATTTTTAGCCAACTGATGAGTTTCTATAAATACTTTCAGGAATTATTTATATGTTTGAGAATACAAAAATCAAATATAAAGTGGATAGAGAGATATAGAGATAGAGAGATATAGAGATACAATTATAATTTATTGCTATTATAAATTTGTCATTTATTGTAAAAAAAGGATAATAATTTGATGGAGTATTTATAAGCAATCTAATTATTTTAATTTCTGTTTATCTTAATTTAAGAATAAATTTCATATAGTAATAAGAAAAAGAATACTAACTGTGAGTCTACTGTGAATTACGTATTTTTTGTAAATATTATGTATAAAGTTTCTCAATTAACTTATTCTAATATTTGTAAGAGTTTTCGGAATATATACTACAATGCGACTAATTGTATGAGTCATAAGCTAAGCTATTATGTTACTCATCTTGAATTTAAAGGTGACAGTACCCAACATTTTATTAAAAATAGGTTTGATGTGTGTGGATATATATAATAGAATATTGAATATGAAATATACTAACACGCCTCATATAAGATGGTTTTACTAAGTAGGCCAATTCGTATTAAGAAATATGAATTGTGTTGATATTTTTTTGTTTTTCCATAAAGGGTGTCCCAAAAGTAGGTAAACAGTTAATGCTGTACCATTGGTAAAAACTTTGATGTATTTAGAACAGGTATTTGACTAAGTCTTGCTTAGCGTTTTTGTTGGTTGGCTTAAATAAAGTCGTACGACAGCGTATCTTATCCAAAGAGTAGCATTTCGTGGACTTCTTTGGGCTTAGTTTCGAGATAGTTCTGTAGCTTTAATGAATAATCCAAATGCAACAAACTTTGAGACACTTACTATTCAAGTTTGGTTTGGTTTGAATTATCGTCGCACTAGAGCTACACGATAGCTATTCTTACTATTCAAGAAGGGGGGAGACGAATAGAATTATAAAAAACAAACTCGCCTCTTGACCAGGGTTCTAAATTACTAGGCGTAATTGGCTGTGTTTACCGTAATTGGCCATATATGGCTACGCCTCGTAATTTAGAATCTTGGTCAGGAGCCGATTTCTGTTTCATGATTCCATTCTTTTTCGAAAAAAGAAACTCGTCTCTTGACCAGGGTTCTAAATTACGAGGCGTAATGAGCTGTATTGGCCGTAATTGGCCATAATTGACTACGCCTCGTATTTAGAACCCTGATCAAGAGACGAGTTTGTTTTTTATGATTATTTTTTTTCCATTATTTTTCCCCCTTCTTGATTAGTAAGTGTCTCAATTTTTGTTGCATTCGGATTATTCATTCAAGCTACAGACCGCTCCGAATAGCGAGCGTTATTTTATAATACATAAAAGGCGCGTTTACATGAGCCATCGAATCCATGTAATGCCAAACCCTCCAGGAGGGGGAAGAAAAAGTGGTCGAGCAGGATTTCTATATCAATATGGCGAGGCCTTTTTGAGGTCCTAATTATAGTTTTGTGAGATAATGCGAAATCAGCTGACTGAACAACCAGACATGCTTTCGAAAAATAACTGTTGCTGTATAAATAACTTGATACCTAACTAGATGTAGGCCTACTCTTGGGCCACCTTGTATTTTAGTATTTCATAGTTTCTAAGATTATAAGTGAACCCATAGAAGGAACTACCAATACTTACCTTTCAAACTTTATAAAATTATAATAATTAAAAATAAAGAAAAAAGGTTGTATATAAGTGTGTCTTGTTGGAAATATTGAGTGAATCTATATTTAAAAATATGTAATTGTTGTAGTTCATATTTCACAAACTTTTGAACCGCCTTTTAGGGTAAAGTTATCTAATTTGATTTATAATTATGCATTCAATTAAAACTAACATTTATTAACATTTTTAGCGACGCTTATCATTTACTTATTTTAAAACTAATAATAAAATTTAATTAAAAATAAAATGCTTATCTTGCAATACCAATCACTAAACAGACTCAATTAATTTTTTAAAAAAATTGCTTGAATTTTAAAAAAAATTTAAATGTCTTAAACGAAATGTGAATTGGCTAAGTAAGTATATGATTGTGAGATAATCGATGCAGATACAGGCCTTTTTCATTCATTTTATAATTATTTCTTGGACCATCACAATTCAAAATATAATATTTTTAGTCTCGACTCTGACCAAGATTTCATGTTCATAAAAAAGATATTTTTAACTGCCGCGATGGAGCAGTCACTTTGGAAGGGGGTAATTTAATCGTATCAAAAAACTTCAATCGATTAGCGATGGACGTGCATTCCAAGCTTAGAATAAAACATTCTTTGAAATATTTTTGGCTGTCGAAAAAAAGTTGATGGCTCCGTTTTGGATTTTTAAATTGAAGAATTCATTAAAATTAATACGTTTGCTGAATTATTCATGCAAAAGAAAAATAACATTTTTGCTTTATTTAACCAACCCTACTTATTTATTTAAAAAACGGCGCCAGGTATAGTCGTTTGAAGTGCAAATTGACCAAAACGGGATCGCGGGCTAAGCGCCTGTAAATCTTTAGTTTTTGCTATCAGCAAAACATCTTTCTTGATTAACTATATCGGGAGTTTGAGAAAACCGGTAGAAAAAGACGCCGGCTTTGGGCTTCGGAGAAAGAAGAAAACTTGCTTTCAATAGACGAGCCTGCAAAAGAGCTCTTCAGTTCGGCGTCAACAAAAACTCATAGATTATGATCAGTTATTAACACAACATTGGCTTATTCTCCTAAAATTAGTTGTTTTTTGGCCCAAGTTCATTTTTGCTAAAAACGTGGACCTTTGTGTTATGCTAATGAAACATTGACTTATATGGCAAGCTATAATCCCTTAACAGTAGACCACCTTGCTTATTGGATAGCAACACCTTAGAATTCATTTAAAATGCAAATAAGCCTTCTGAGAAGTTTTTAGAAGATTTTAAAAACTATTTGCGTTTTGTTGGAAATTGGAGAACCCCTTTATGGGAAAGACCTGTCTTAGGCACCTTTTTTGGAACCTTATGGCGGCCGTAAACTTTTTAATCTCCTTGGAAAGTGGCGGAACTCGATATCCTAATGTCCACGGACCATTCATGTTTTTAGAGAATTGGATTACTGTATTTTAAATTCAAGGATGTGGTGAAAGAATCAATTAGTCTTAAAATTCGTCTTTCCCTCAACCAACGAAAGTACACGCATGTGTTTATAAATAATTAGCATAAAGATAAAAACCGGTAATGGGTAATGAATCCATTTAACTGTTTCTACTTAGTACAAAAAATATTATTCTTTTCGTATACAAGCTCTCTCTCTCTCTCTCAAAAATACCCATTATAATATTCTATTATTTTCTTAACGTCCGTCTGTCCTACTCTTCGTCCAAGCCCTAAGCTAACCCGAAAATTAATCTGACTTCTAAAGGAGGAAAGACAAATCTCCCCATCGAGCTAAAAAGAAAAAAAACCACGTAATTCTTTGAGTAACCCAATAGCAACATTGACAAGAAAAAAACTTCCCATCCTTCGTGACTAGCAGTGCAATGGGGAAATTTTAAATAGGACTTGTCTTTTTGCGTATGCCTCGGATAATGGAAAACCAAAAATAACAAATTGTCAAGTCTGAGCAATTTAGTTAAACAAAACTAGTTAACTAGTTTTATAAAAAAAAATAAACAAGAGTTAAAATTGAAAAGCTAGATGAATTTAGGGGAAAAAACACTAAATCTAGAATAACTTAAAGTAATTCTAAAGGTTTTTCATTGTCTCTTTTTGATAATCTTCAAGCAAAAATATTTCAATGTAAAAAATAGAAGTTTATAAGAGAGTTTATTTTACCATTAAACCCTATGTCATTTCCAACTAAAAGTAAAAAGACTGTAGGATTAGTGTCTATTAACTATTGTTTCAATTAAATATTGTGAATATGTCTACTAATTTTACATTCATTTACATAAGCTCTTCTTAATAAAAGCTTTACTATGGATTTTTGTCCATTTTTGCTTGTTAACATTCAGTAATAAAACGAAAACTGTAAAATAGTAATTAAGTCCCAAAGAAGATTTCGGGCCAACAATATGAGTATTTAAGTTATATAAGTATTTAAAAACATGGGGAGATTGAATTTTACTACAACCATGATTCAGATTCATCTTTAAGTTATGGATATACTTAGTAGCGTGAAATGGTAATTTAAGTGTTAGTTTATTCTGATTGTTTCTGAAATATGAACCAAATATCCAAAACAATTTTAAATTTCATTATTTTACGATGATCTCTTATTCCAAGCGGACTCTCCGTACCATTTTTTTCTCATGTATTTTTCATAAATTATTACAAGTACCGCGGTTATTAAATATACGTCCTAAGTCCTAAGATCCTTGAAGTATATCATACACCCATCTCTTTGTTTACATGAAGAAAATTGCTGCAGTTTAGTCAGGATATTCTTTTTCTTTGCACTAAATAGTTGGCACCCACAGCAGAAAGACTCCATCTTATTGGAATCCTCTTCTTTTTCCCCACTGCACAAAAAGCATTTTCTTTTGTGAGCACAGTAATAAGGGGGAGAGATTCTGAATACCCCTCGTACATAAAAAAAAATCGAAACGATGCGACTGAACGGGAGAGAGAGAGAACTCACAAAAAATACTACTTTTTTTTTCTTTGCTAAGCTTATGTAATTACATTTTCCAAGGCAAGAGGAGGAGAGAAAATTTATTCCGTATATGGTTTACTTGTTTTGACAAAAGAGTAAGTTTATTGTAATTTTTCAATTGGTTATGCACAAATACAAACTTATTTTACCTAAAAACAGTTTAACGTACTAAAATAATTTACCAAAAATACTAACAGTATATATTTGTGACTATATGAACATATTGGCACTTTTTGAACCATATTCCATTTTAAACTATTTTCTCAATAATTCAAGCAGCTGATAGGATGTGAAGATGAGTGATTTTGATGATTTATTCTTCTTTGTTACGAAAACTGGACTCTATAAAACCCAAAACATAGCACCCATTTCAAGAAGGGAAGGTTGAAAAGAGATTTAACGTACAAGCTAAAAAAAATTGCAGGTGGCGAAAAATAAGATTTTTGAAAAACGAATGTTAGTAACTAATATGGTGTCATGGTCATAAAAGTCAATTTGTTAGCTATGTTTAGTGGTGAATTGTTTTTAAGAAATAAAGATGTGTGTTTATTGTTATATTATGAAATAGTGTGTTTAAAAAAATAGTAATTGAGTAGCATAGCAAATATAGCAATTGTAATTGCGTGCAAACTGGCTAAATTTAAAAACCAATTCTTGTGACTATACGTGTTAATAACTTAGGGTAGCAAAAATAACTTCTTTTTAACATCATTAAAGTTTATATATTTGCTGGTGAAAGGTGGAAAATCGTTACACAAGAGCTACACATGGACAATTATTTTTTTGTATTCACACAAATGGCCCAACTACAAACCGTTAAAGTATCAGTTACAACTCTATCAAAGTTAGGTATTAGTATAGCAGTCAAAGAAAAGCAACTTGCGAGTTTAAGCTGCCATGGAGAATAAAGAACATGGGTGAAAAGTAAAAAAAAAGTGGGAGAGAAGAGGGGAAAGGAGAAGGGGCGAAAAAAAGCGAAGGAAAATAGGGCCGCTTAACTGACGTGTGTAAGCCTTGTAGGGAGGGGGAGAGAAAAAGGGAGGGGAAATTTCTAAAGAGCCTGAAACAAAAGGGAAAAGAACAACCTTGGGGAAAACAAGGGTGTATTCAAATTACAAAGTTGCAACACACATTCACTATTTTAAGCCTATATATTTGAAAATAAGAATCGTACTAAAATCCTATTGTCATAAAGATGCTATTGTTACTAGCTAACTTTTTATTACTTATAAATTTCCAAATGTATATTTTTTGCTGTTTATATTTAGGTTTATTTATATTTAAAATTCGTTATTTATAAAATGTCAGTTAGAGTTATTTCAAAGCAACGCAGTGAAGTGTGTGTGCGATGCGCCGGAGAAAAACAGTTTAATCCTAGGCTTTCTATGACAATTTTCACTTGGAAACCATTTGAATAATGAACGTGAATAAGGGAAAATGAGTCGAAAAACTTATTAAAAAAGAAGCGCTATTTCTTGAATATAGGAGAGAACAACAAAAGCATTCTTAGCGACACTTGAAACTCAAATGAAGCGTTAGGTTTTTTCTAGCCGAAAAAAAAATCAAATTAAAACATTTCATCTTCCCTTTTCAAAGAGTTAAGTGCAAACATTATGCTAAAAAAATAAAAACTCACACCAACATTCCAACATTTGAAAGCATGATTTTTTAAGAGTGGTATTTACACTTGTTAATACTGATGTCTTGTGGCATTTTTATCTGCGTTTGAAATCTCCAACATCCCCAAACATACAACGAAACAACAATTTCGAAACTCTTTCAACAGTCATGTTTAACAAGTGCTTCCGATTTTTGATTTGTTAATTAGTTTGCGCAGGCATCGCCGCATAAATGTAATAAGAGTGGTTTTGATTTACAAAGGGGTTAAATACAATCAACAGGTGAAAAATAAAGTCATTAGAATCCTCACTAATATTTTTTATACCTTCTCTTCGAACAGCATTTCTATTGTTAATCTTCTCCTTTTTGTTATTTCGCTCAATTGGGTGGATTCCACTTTCAATCCAAAGTGGTCTAAGTCCCAGAGTTATTTATTCAATAAACCACAAATGTAACTTATACGAAAGATGAATGTAGTTCATCTTTCAATCCTGAAACCCAGTTACAATCTACCGAAAGCCTTTGCATGTAACTTAAGTTGCTATTTTCCACATATTTACCGTTTTATGAGCCATAAGCATGGCATTAATCAAATGGGCTTATACCACTATGAGTTGTAACGTAAGAAAGCTTCCTGATTAATGAAATCTCCGCTTATATCGTGATAAATGGTGGGCATTGTTTAGTCTGTTGCACTCCCTTCTATTCGACGGTGTTATTCTTTCTATGGATGGTGGTAGACAAAATGGATGAAAATATTTTTTGCATTTAAAAGGAATTTTAAACATTTTTTATGTGTAATGAACACTGGATAAATTTCAGTAAAATCGAAATAAAGATGTGTAGTGATTTGGTTTGCAATTAGTGATGGGTAAGCATCAAATAGTAAGAAGAGAAAAACGCTCAAAAACTCTTCTACAAACTTAAGATAATATTTAAGGATATGTAATATAAAATGAATGTGTATGCATTGCGATTCACTTGCTGAGGGTTTATCGAAACAAAACCAGAAATTAGAATATAATCGAGACTTCATAGTTCCTCAAAATACGTTTTTTTAGATTTAAACTTGTTTTTATTTGAAATATCTGCTTTGGTGCGGCTAAAGGATTTTTTTTTAATATAAAATATTTTTGTAGAAACAAAAAAATATTGTAAATACATAATTTTGAAATAGTTTGCGTTAAAGTTAAAAGTTAGAATCATTTCTATTTAGTAAATTATACTTTATTTTTAAAGAAAAAAGAAACCGTTAATAAAAAAAATCTAACAAAATGTTTTCCCCAAATTACGCAACGATTTGTTTATTACATCTGAAAGTTTTTTCGATTCAAACAAATTAATTACATTTTATTTAACTCTTAACAGGGTAATTATCTGTTCCCATGTGCATCGAAAATAACTTTTAATCTTGCATAGCTACATGCATTATGCGCGTTATTATTTTATTTACAAGCAAAAACAATGTACTAAATGCCAGAAAAAAATTCAAATTAGTCTTTTTTGTTAGATTTTTTTTCGAATTTGCTATTACTAATTTATAGCAATCTAAATTTCCTTCGCTAATTGCACGTTATCCAGCGTGATTAAATTTTTCCTTTGTCTTAAAAATAAAAAGTTTCTTTTTTCATCTTACCGTTTATCAAAGTAGAAAACACTAAAGGCTTGGACTAAACTATCCGAGAACATACTAAAGCCGAATTTTACGAGCAATTGTTAATCTCCTGATAATCACATTTCAAAATTTAAAGACTTTTCCACCGTTATTCAATCACCATATTTTAAAAACTTTTTCAAGCATCCACCCCTCGCTCTTTCTGCAAAATCTTTAAAGGGTAATAATCTGGGAGAAATTAGTCCCAAGTGTTAATCTTACTCATGTTAAGACCCATGTTAGACCCTGGAACTTTTCAACGTTTTAAAAACTAACCCTAAAGAGGAACGATAAATACTGCCGTCCTTAAAATAAAATACGATTTCGATTTAATTTTTTTCACGCTCTTATCGATAGCGAGGTACGTGTATCTATATCGATTGGACTCTGGGAGTAAGAGGAAGAAGAAAAAAACATCACGGCAGCGTAACGATTTAATCTTCTGCATTGCTTAATTAGGATTTTTTTCGAGCTCCGGTTTGAAGCTTTGAAGCAACATAAAAATAAAGATATCTGCGCACTTTTGGGTTTTATGAGGATAGCGAGCCCGGAAACTGTGTAGACCATTAAAACTTCTTCAAGACGTTAAAAAAGGGGATTTTTTTTAATTCCGCTCTGCTCTTAGGGCGTTCGATGGCGTAGGAACCAATGAGATGCACCAAAAATGAATCTTACGTCACATTTTTTTTTAATATATTACGACTCGTTTTAAGAAATGTGCGCTCATTTCGGCTTTTAATTTTCTTCGACTTCGTAAAAAATGCAAAGGAAACGTTTCGAGCTTTTATTTTACGACGGCATTGCAGTATTTCTTATTGAGCGGTGGCAGTGGAGGAAAAAAATTATGACAGTTATAAACGGGAAAAGAAAAAAAATAGTTTCGTCTTACTTTTAAATCTTCTTTTTGATTCGAAGACTGTGAGGGCCAGTAAAAAAACTCCCATGAAATTCTGTTTGCTTATGTTTAAGTAAAGGTACCGCCTTAAATGAAAGTAAAAAAATATTAATTTTACTAATCGTAGAAAAAAAAGGGTGGGTAGTATTAAAATGAATGTTTGCATTCCAATTACTAATGGCAGTAACTAATTTCGATAATTTTGCGTAAAAAATCTTATGTGAATAATTAAATTCATTTCCACATTATTTTTTATGTTCATCCATGTATTTAAAAACTGGGCAACTAATAAAGTATGTATGAAAAAATATTTCAAACTGATTTTTTTTCTTCTTTTATAATTAAATAGCTCTCCAATAAATTATTTTTAATTTGAGTTCATCATTAACTGATTAAAGCCTGATTACTGTTCATTACAAACATTAGTTTAGAAAATCAAATCATTTTGCTAAGAAAATATGTGCTTAAGACTAGTAAATGATTCAAAAGGAAAATAATATGTGACTTATTTAAAATATGTGAGACAGCTAGTTTTACTTTTTAATGCTTCACGAAACTAACACAGGTCAATATATATTTCTTAATTAAAGTAAAGATTATTCTTCTATACATTTCTTTCCTCTATTCTATTGAACACAATTTCTTCCAAAATTATCAGGATTTTGAAGTAGTTTATCGATAGAATTGATTTATTGAAACCCCAAAGTCATTTATAATATTGAAATTGTGCAAAATATGGTTATGAAGAACATAACTGTGAAAGGAATATGTTAAACTTTACACAAATTTCAAATTAATCGGCATATTATAAAAAAATAATAATGGTTTAATATAGATGTTTTGTTTTTAAGGTTAATGGCTATTCTTATTAATTTTTTTAGTTTACTTTTCATTAATATTTTAACGTTGATATTAATATTTAACACTTGTCTAAAAAGAATTTGTGATTTTTAATAGTCTTATAAATAGCTTATTTAATTTTTAATCGCTACGTTTTCTAATGTTAAAAACAATATACGTAAATGTATATTTCTTTAACTGAAATAAAAATGAAAAACTTTATAATGTTATTTGTGACACTTATTACCAAAGTCTTCATAAAATTTAGAACTAAATCACCAAAATTAGCAGCAAAAAAAGTAATCTGTGCATATTTTTTGATGCCACTAAAAGATGTTTTCAAATCAATGTGGTTTTCTTTTATATTCCAATCAATGTACTTTTGAGATGAAAAACTCTCAAAATCAAACAAGTATCTGCCTAAGATGGGCAAATAAAACAAAACTCAAGTTAAATCGCGATAAAATTGTTTTTGGCGGTCACACAACCTTCAAAAACTTCTTAAATTAATAACTTGAACAAAAGAATTTTTTATGGAACCTATACAAAAAAGGCTTTATGAGAAGAAATTTTAACGGAAGGCATAGTCGATAAATCGGCTAGAATATATTTATATTCCAGACAGAAGATTTTGTTACGTTTAAGTCAAAAATTCTTTCTCCTTCTGTTCTATCCCAACGAGAAATTCGCGTGATCTCTTAAACGAAAGTGAGCAGAGAATATTGACAAGACTTTACTTGAATGATATTATTAATTTGAGCGCTGAAATATCCAACGAGAAATTCCATTAAAAATTTATTATCTTGAAAAAAAGTCCATCTTTAAAGATTAAGAAAAATTGTTTTTCGAAGAAGGGTGAAATGGTAGGTTTTTGGACTGATTAAAGAAATCGTCTTGATTCTGTGATACTATTTTTTAAAAAAAACTTTTGATGTTTTTTTTTTATTAAAATGTATAGCATTGCATGTAGGTCCAAATTTTAAAAGAATATCTTTCAAATGATAAGAGTTTATTTAAACGAATCAACTTAAATAAGTAGAATTCGTATTGAATATTTTTTTGATAATTTTTTATACTGATTTTTGAGTAAACTGGGATTAAGATTCAATTGCAGAATGTGAATGTTTGCATGTTTAATAGTAAAGGAATCATAACTTTTTACGTTGTATTAAAAAATAACTATCTAAATCAATACACATTTTTAATCAAGCGTATGATAAACTAAACAGTAATAAGCTTAAAAACTACTCAATTCTCAAGAAAATCATTCCAAATCCATATCTTTTTGAGGAAAAAATAAAGAAAAAAAATGTCAATTTATTTATTTATTTATTTATTTATTTATTTATTTATTTATTTATTTATTTATTTATTTATTTATTTATTTATTTATTTATTTATTTATTTATTTATTTATTTATTTATTTATTTATTTATTTATTTATTTATTTATTTATTTATTTATTTATTTATTTATTTATTTATTTATTTATTTATTTATTTATTTATTTATTTATTTATTTTGTGACCATGAAGAAATATTCTTGATATAAAGTTATTTTGTTACCAATAAAATTGTTTTAACTGTTAGTTTCTTATTAACTAATTATTTATTTATATTTTTTTATTTAAATTAATATTTTTAATAATTTAAATATCAAGTGCTAAGAAGACCTAGTAAAAAAGTAACTCTGAGAATATACTGCTAAGAAACTATTGAGATCAGCTCTTGTTTCTTATTTTTACAGTTTCATTATCACACTATACTGTTTAAGAAAAGCTTATCAATTAAATATATAATGGGACAACTCAATTACTAAGAAAATCTTGATTACAATTTTCTATAAGTGGACTTTAATTGTGTAATTTAAAATTATATTTGTCTTTAGATTTCGTAGATAAATTAAGACAAAAAACAGATATCATTTACAAATTCGTTTTGAAGTTTACCTTGCGTTTTTATAAAAAAAAATTCAATTTATTACAAAAGAAACTATGTGAATTTTATAACACTAAAAATGAAATTTATTAGACTAAATTTTATTTCAAAACATTAAACAATTCCACCAACTAATTACTAAATTTAAAAAAAGTTCGTTTAATGAAAAAAAATATTGTATAATATAACTTTAATATAAAACGATGTGTTATTCGATTGTATCACACGCAACCATTGTTAATAATTTTGTATAATAGCATTTGTTAAAACTGGACAAATACCAACTGTACTAAAACTTGATGAAAACAAACTATGCTAAAAGTTTGAATGTATTTTGGTAGTACGATCAACTTCAGCCTTAAAACAATTCAATTCATTTTAACTGCATTATTTAGCAGTCTTTAAATGAAGATTAAAAAATTCTTTTAGTTTATACTTTTAAAGAGAGATAGAGAGAGAGATCGTATTTAAACCTTGCACCCTTGTCCTGAATAGTTTTATTTACAACTAACGCTCCGAGTATTGACTGTTTTTTTTTTGTTTTAATAACAAATGGTTATGAATACATTATTATTAAATTCTTTATTTGTGGTTATTATGCATAAACATCATAATATTTGTAAAGTATGAAATACGACACAATTATAAAAACACACAACGAAATAGATTAGTCCATCCGATCCCTACCCTCCGTTAAGGATAACTATTTTATGTTATGTTTATATGAAACTTGCTGTATAAATTTTTAAGTTTAAAAGTAATCTAGTATCACTAGAAATTCGCTAAAAAAGTATATCATGTTGTAAGATACAAAAAATCGTGGCCAACTCAGAGTATTTTGACCCCTTCATTCAGCCCCCTCCCCCCACCCCTTCTGCCCCTACAAGCTCTCAATACAAAATCAAAACAATCAGTAACTAGCACACATTTTTCACAACAAATATCAACATAGCATTTGCTGTACAACGTAAAAAAAGTATAATTATACTAAAAACTCCACAATATAGTAATATTTTAAAAAATATTTTTTAACAGTAACTACCGAAACTCTTTCAGTCCATTTGTTTGCAATGTTCCGCATTTAAATGACAGGATGAAGTGCGAGTGTACGTTTTATTTTATAAAAATAAAATTTTTAAAAAAACTTAAATTTCATCAACGAGTTTGAAGCACAAAATAAATTAATTTCGCCGTCAACTCAACGTGTTTCGCAACCCATCATCTCCACTAATCACGTGTGCAAAAACATAAGACAACACTTTTTTTAAACATGCCAGACAAAGTTAAGATTGTACTAATAAGACTACACTAATTTACTTGCTTTTTAAACGATTTTTATATTTAGAAATAACCAATGAGATTGCGTCACTGCATGATAGCAAGCAACTTCCACCCGCTACTTATACCCTTTTGACCCCTCAACCCTTTCCTGACCAAATATGCTTGAAAACATAAAACAACAAAAATGCCAACACTTACCTCCATAAAACAGCCTTTAAATGTCCCAAAACACCACATCTTGAAGCACACAAACAACACAGCACCAACACTCAACCACACGTAACTCTTCTAACCCAGCTCTGTGTACATACACAGTATTCCCGTTTGGGACGACAGGGTTAAAGCCCTGGGTCTGTAAAGCACCGCAAAAGGTAAAAAGGGGAAGTAACGGAACTCGTGGGGAACAAAAGGGGAGTGAGAACAGACTGGGAACTCTGGGGTTCCCGACCCCCCTTCCAATACCTTCACTGGCAGGAGTGCATGAACCCTGGCAAAAGAGTGGAATGGCCTCTGCACTTTCAATGCTGTAGAGGCATGGGAGTCTTGCAAGTTCAGGGGCAAGAAAAGTGAGAGTGCCTAAGAAAAATGGGGTCTAGGATAGTGGGGCAGTGTGGTGAGGTGCAGTGCGGCACTGATTTAAGAAAAGGGGCCAAGGCAGTAGGGGAGTGGGACTTAAGATGACTTTTTTTGGTGTTAGGTTCTTGTGAGAATGTAAGCAAGAAGGGTTGATTTTCTTTTTTTTTTATTGTTAGCTTTTAAGACTGACTTGGTTGGAGGGAATAGTAGGTATTCGTAGGTCAGTGTTTCGGAATAGTCACTTTAGGGCGTTCTGTGCAACAAGCTGAGACATACTGAGAAGAGTAGCTGAGGAGGCTCAGTAATATGCTAACGAATGATTTTAGATTGATAGTTTGTAGGGTGACTCGAACGACACGAATTGTAAATACACCTATATTATGTATTGCTGATGATATATAAATAATAAAACTCATATGAACAACGAAATTATCTATTCCTCCTCTTTGAAAAATGATTTGTGCAATTTTGCTAATAACCTTTTGTTTTGTTATTTCTGTTAAGATATACCAAAGCGATGTCGCTCTGCCTAATGAACCTTTTGCAATTGTATTATAACCCCTCTGTCCTTGCATACATGTTCATTTAATCTCTTTTTTTTACATATGTCTAATACATCCAAGTTGAGTTGTCGTAATATATTTTGATAATACCTACTTCAAAATATACCTTCTCTTATTCTTATTTTATAGACCTAAACTTAACTTTTCAATACTGTTCAATGCCCAGCAACTATGCATAATCTAAAGTATAACCTTACCAATACTCAATACAGGAATATAATTAATTATACAATAGCATAATTATATATCGCTTAATTTTGATGCAATATATTTCCTATAGTATCCCAGAAGAATATGGATATACCAATCCATGTCGTTAAACTGCGTTTTACCTGTCCATTAGACATGTAAAACCTAATGTACTGAAAATAACAAATAGGGGCCAAGGCCTCCACTCTCAATTTTATCAAGAAGGGGGGACCTGGGAAGATTTCAAGTTCAGGGGCAAGCAACAAAAAAAAAAGCCTTGGAAAAAACGAGGTCTGGTACAATGGGGTAGTGGTTTAAGGTGCAGTGGGGCTCTAGCTTAAGAAAAGGGGGCCAAGGTAGTAGGGTACTGTGCCTTAAGATGATTTGTAGGAAAGGTTTCTAAGGCAGTAGGGGATGAAGCTTTAAATTATTTCTATTGTCTGTTATTTTCCCTTGGTTATCTTATTTAAGATGTCTGTGAAACTCTTTTCTTTTCTTTGTCGTCTTATTCTATGTTTGGATTATTTTATTTGTTATTAGGCTGATATGGACCTTGGAATTAAGGTAAGTAAAGTAACTTTTTCAGGTGGGCCAAGTGTACATTTTAAGGGATTTTAAATCGATGAGCTTCCTCGTTTTAAGTTTAGTTTAGTATTAATTATTGTCGCACTAGAGCTACACGAGGGCAATTGGTGTCGTAATTTAGAACCACACTACCTTGGTTTAAAGAGAGCAATATACCAGGTTCGGACAGAGGATGCCTGATGTGCCCAGAGGCGTGAAGTTCTTAAGTTGTTCAATTTTATTGCGATGTTTTGTTTTGCAATTTCTACTTATACTGATCAACATTTAATTTTATGCTTTTAAAAACTACAATTGATATCTAAAAGTTACATAAATCTTAAGTTTCAATAAATAGTTTCCTGGTAACCTACGTTACATCGTAGGCAAGTTTCCTTATAACTTGTCTGGTAGTTAAATATGAATAAGTTTTGTCAGTTAAAGCGTAAAAAACATCAAAATTTCCTTCCAGTTGCTTTTATGATTGTGAAATTTGAAAAAAAAAACTGTTAAACTGTTAATATATTATATCTTTGTTTCCTATGATTAACAAAAAACTACGCTATATATCATTGCTCAAGATAACTAAAATAAATTCGTTTGTATTTGCGTCTTTATTTTTTCTAATATAGTAATTTTTGAAGAAAAAATCACAAATCAGTCGTTTTGCTTTCATATCGTTGTATAAAAAGGTAACCTTCCCCGTACATTGAAAACTACAGATCTAACTTCGTATTAATCATTAGAAAATTAGAATGTAAATAGTTTTTTAATCAAAGTAAACAAGAATTTTTCCCATTGGATATTTTTTCCTACTTATTTACAAGAATAGTTTAAAAAAAAGACTTTGACAAATATCACCTTATAAGCGCTAAAATATTAATGTAAAAATATTTAACATATATCTTATAAAAGCCATTTTAAATAAAAAAAAAATGAACTCTAATTACTTAAAAAGGATATTTGAATAGTCAAAAAATCATTCGAGGCATACGTTAATATTTTTTAAACTCTTATTTGTTTTTTCGCATTTAAAAACTATTTTCTGCGTCTGATTCTAGAAGCATTTTGTTTTGAACAAAAAAACATATACTAATGTTTTACTTACTGAAAAGATGAAGAGAAGACAAAATCTTCTTCTTAAACTTCGTTTTTACAAGTTTTCATACATAATTTTTCTTTTTAATAATTTAGCAAAAAATTCTGATTAGCGTAAAAAAGCGAATAAATACACAATATTGAAATATGGAGCATTGAGAAAGAGTTGGCTTAGATGTTTTCAAAAAAATAAGCATTGGGTGTGTATCGTTTTATTATCTTTGTCAGTAATGCATACATTAAGTTTTAAACAGATTAATTTTCGACTTCTGGTTAAAATGAAAAAAAAAGGTAGAGTAGTTTTTAAATAGTTTTTGAAACCTCAGAAATATTATTTTTATTTAACCTCACAACTTAAAAGAAACTCATAAGTTTTTGTGAGATAACGTTTATTCATGAAAAATGAAATTTTTGCTTTGCTTCAGAATTTCTTTCCTATGACATAGGAATTTACATTCGAAGTTTTTCATATCAACCATTTTCAAAAGGGTTTTATTTTCGATCTAAATAAATAATATTTTTTAACGTATCACCTTTTTTAAAAAATTTCAGCGTTATTTTAAATCCATCTTTTATTTAATATAACAGTTAAAAAACTTATGACTTTTATGTAGTTTAGATTTTAAAAAAAAAAGTAGACGTGAAAAATATTATTTAAAGATTTTTTGTGTAAAACTTTTATAAGAAAAAAGGTTAATGTTATAAAAGTGGAGCCTGTAAAACAGGCGAAGGGAACTTCACCGAATATATATTTTATAAAAACTTTTATTGCTTTATTATCCTGAAGTTTAAAAATTATTTACCTAAAACAACTCTTTGAAAAAAAATTTAAGAAAATCTTTTTGATTCTCTTTTTATAAACCAGATTTGTTAGTTTTACACAAAACCACCAAAATAAATCGTTATCAGTAATTTTTATCAGGAAATCTCTCTGTAATAATTGAAGTAACAAATTTTGAATTTTTGTTCTGAAATTTGATAAAAAAAAAGCTCAGTCACACCAGTTCACAATGTTCTCTACCAAAATATATATGCTTTGAATAAAGTCCAACTCGAGCTAAATCTAGAAGAATTGCTAAGAAAGCTGTATTTAAATTGTGAGAGATACCGCTACAACTTCTTAATTCAAAAGCAATATTCCACATATTTATAATTGAAAAATTCAGAACAAATTACAACAAGTCACTTGCATTTAAAGTTAAATTGCAAGACACATTCAAATACAACTGATAATGCAGCAGCTGTTCAAGGGTTAAAAACCCCATCCCTCCCCACTGTATCGTCTTATGTTAAATTGCTTTTAAAACTGATTTGAACTTAAATCTTTAAACTCAATTAACAATAAATATTGATGAAATAATTTTGTTTCTTAAGTTGTTTCTTCATACTTCTTAAGTATTTACAATTATTAAACTTAATTTTTGAAAAAAAAAGTTTAGGGTAAAAATTTAGTATTGTATGGGAAGCGGAGGAACGCGAGTTACACCTGGTGGGGTTATGAACCCTTCTCCTTTTCCCATTTCCTGTTGCGCACATAGAGTTGATTGCTTATAAAGTTTATTCTCAAGCAAATACAACTATTATTTTTATTTTTTGATAAAAAATTAATTAACTTCAAGAGTCTTAAATATCACTAGAAATTATTGCTATTAAATTTAATTAAAATATATCTTTGCAATGGTAGATAATTAATATTGCAAGGCACATAGAAAAATTTGTAGCAAAGGGGGCTAGAAACCCTTTTTCATTTTCCATCTCCTCTTCGATTCATAAAGTACTCAGTTTCACAAAATAATACAATGTTGGTTTTGTACTTAATTAACTAAAATTCATTTTATTAATATTTCTATTTTAATTAGGTTCTTTTATATGAAGCTCTTACATAATCCATGATTTTTATCGTTACACAACAAATAAACTCTGAATTATCTCTATTGTGAATTAATTACATAAGAAATAAAACCAAATGTAAATATTACTAATTTACTTTAAACAATGCAGTTTTATAAACTCCTGATGAAGTAGAAATTTGGCATTTCACAACAAATTGAAAGGCTGGAGAAACCAGTAAACATCACTTTTTACTTTTGCTTTATAAAATTATTTATTCTCGTAATAACTTTTTAATAATTGCATTTGTTAAATGAAGTATTTTGAATTTGATTTAATTATGTATCGCCACAATATATTTATTGAAAGTGAATGAAGTTATTGGTTTCATTAAATGTACTCTGAATGCAACAAACGAGATCAAACGCAATTGCATAGTCTAGCATTAATAATTTATAGATTGCAATAATTAAAAGTTTTGAAACAATTGACATTGTACGGCACCTTTACAGCTGGTGGGGTGAAGAACCCTTTCCACTTCCTGTTGCTTGATAATGTCATTATTTTTAGAAATTTCATATTTATCCATAAATCATTTTCTTATTGTTTTAATTTCCAATATATTAAATAATTTAATCATATTTTATGTATGGGGGGGCAAATTAATTTTATTAACTTTATAACTTAATTCTATTTCATGTTTAATTGGGTGGGGGCAATTGTGGAAACTCAGTCTGTTTTTAAGTTGTAGAAAAATTATTAAGCATTATTTTAACATGAATTTCTTTTAAATGAAGTCCTTCTAATGTTAGAAAATTATAATAGTGTGTTGTCAAAAGTAGAAAAAATCGGTACGTAATAAATAAAAATAGAAATTAAAAGTTTACTATTTTTTGAGATTTGGAAAAACTGAGGGCAATATGAAAATATCGTAAAATCATTAATCAATTTATAAAAACTCATTATAATCTTAAATAATGAGCTGTAAGCATTATATGTTATCCCCTGTATCCCTTTTCGTCTCACACCACTTATATTCCTTAGAGGTGTTATATTTTTAATCATATACGGCGTCCCACATTTTCAAAAGATCCCATGGCTTCTACTAGATGTATTCTGTGGAATTTCTAGCAGAAAGAAGTAGGGTTATATGGTATGCTCTAGGGTGGCTAGTGAATAGATGATAATCTTGCGTAATTACTGTTTTACACATCCGATAATTGCAATTATTATTGATTATTTGAAACAAATAAAAGCAAGGTATATTATTGAGAAAAATTAATGAATAATTGAAAAAGTGAATTTTAAATTGAAAAGTGTCCACTTCAGAGACAATCCTGTCTACTCCTTTACCAGAGCATCTCAACAGAGTGGATAAAATGTAATTATTTAATTTTTGGAGCAAAAACCTTTTCTGATAGAAACACACTGAGTTCAGCTTGAAAATAGACCACATAAATAAAGATTGCAAGAGTAATAAAAAGTTTTGAAAAAGTAAAGTTTCATAAATAATTCAATCCACAAAGTTGCCAAGTGATATAGCTCAATGATATATCACATACTAAAAATTTTACAGCAACACTTAAATAATGAAACAGTAGAAACTTAATAATGAGTAAAACTTAAATAATGAAACTCTACTTTTTAGCCAAAAAGTTTTTTAATCTATTATGCGAAAAATTTGACAAAATTAAAAATTTCCTTAAATTTTTAAATATTTTCAAATTCCTACTTCTCTTTTTGTGTAATTAAAAATTTATTATAGTTCCTCTATTAATATTCCAATAAAAGTAAGCATTCTAATTTTATTTAACACGCACTACTGTTTTGGAAAAAAATGTTAACCAAGATTTTCATGAGAAAAAAAACAAATTTCCAAATTTGAACATTATATACGATAAATGAAAAGCAAAAGTAAACGAAAGATATGCATACTTTGATTAAAAATATTATTTTGTATTTAAAAAAAGAAACGGAAACATTTTAAAGTCATGTAGTTAAAACGACTTAGCATTTTGAAATAGCTCAAAATATAAAAATCTTGTCTAGAGATATTAGCCTCTTAACTTTCATTTTAACGTTACGAGAATACTAAGTTCCTAAATCAAATTCCTCATAACTCGTTTGTTAATAAAAATTTTGATATCCGGTTTGCTGCGAATTTTCGGACCTATTGGTTGTATTATGTTTCCTTACAATAAAACAAAAAGGTGCAATTTTGCCAATTTCAATGTACTGGACCCGTTAAACTTAGTTCTGATAACTGGTAGAGAGATTCCATTTTATTTTAAATCATTAAAACTGATATCCAAAGAGTGGACGTATTTATTAGTAATCAAAAAAAAAATCAATTGAACAATTTTTTCTCGTCTTACTTCTTAATTTTTAAATTGTCAAAAATATATTTTTTTATAACAATCCAAATAGTGCAAATATTTCTTAAGACCATTTCTTAGACTTTTTTTCTCACTTTTTCAGTCTTTTTTTTTTCAACTATCTTATTTACTTTGAAATAGTTACGATAATAGTTTCTCAATTACAACTACTTAATAAAATGCATAAATTTTAATTTTTATTACTTGTAGCATATACTATGATGTTATTTCTGGATTGCATTTTCATAGTAATATTTCACAATCTTAATTAGCACTATTTTACATGCAAATGATTTTATTGAAATATTTAATTTTAAATAACTTAGTTGTTACTACCCAGATTTTCTTGGTATTCCCAAGTCATCGGTAAATATAATTTGATGTGAATATACAGATTGTTCTTTTAGTGTGTGATGGTAACCTTAAGTTTAAATGAGCTGCTGCATGAAGAAAGTTTATCTATTATTTAACACCAATAACACTTAACAAGTAGGAGGAATCCCGAATACCCCGAATGATTTTTCAATGGATCTTTAAATATTTAATAAACATTAGCCATTAATCACTAATTTCATAAAATCTACTACATTTTTCTAAATTTATTTTTAAGATTCTTGATTATAAAACCGGATATGTAACAAAAAAGTAGCAGAAAATTTTTTCAAAGAATTATTTAAAATTCTCAAAATTGTTTTGGAATATTACAGTGCTTCTGAAAATTGAATGCATCGCGTATAGCTACCATATGCACAGAAATGTTTCTGATTTTTTACAGTTTGCATTTCATGTCATTTCATTACCTGACTCTTTATTTAATCTATAACTTGAATTAATCCAACAGAAAAAAGTTTTTTTTTAAATATTAATATTAAATAGCATTGCGCTGTTTTATGCCATAAAATTTATTTAAAAAAAAAACACAATCCCATATAGTTTATATCTTTAGTATAGATATATGTCCAGCACCCTAGATCCCTAGGTCATGAAAGGTGAAATGGGCACTGCAGTCCTTGACCCAGTAATGGGCTGTTGCGCCGGGGAGTTTAGAGGTTGTTTTAAAGATAAGAATACATTATAAAAGTCTCATGTTAACGAGATACTTGGCTTGTAAAAAAGCTTGAAGTAAAGAAAGAGTTGTAAAAATATTGAATATGCTTATTTCATGTAAAGGTTCAGAAGTTGAAAAAATATCAATATCTTACTATTCAAAATTTCTAGATGACAGTATTATATATGTTTATTTCAGTTTGATATTGATTTAAACATCAAACTGTTGGTACAAGTAGGTGCACTTGTGTTAAATTTTGATTATTTAAAACAAATATATTCGAATGAAAATAAAAAGTAGCTTTTGGCACATAAAAACAAATTTCGATTTCTATATCCCATGCAACAAGGTTTACGTTTTGGTCAAGCATCTTGTGGGGGGAATATGGACATTTTTCTAAGGGGAAATGTGAACATTCTCTATATTCTTCAGAACAGTCAGAGGTTTTCGAAGTATGAAACATAGAGAAAAATTTGTTATTTTGGTAAACAGGGTTTTTAATATTTTCAATATTAGAATGGAATATTGCGTGTAAAATTCAAAAGATTTATGATAGATTTGGGTTTACCAAAATACTAAATCAATAATTAAAGGGGTTATTCATTACCCCAGTTTTATCATTAAAGAACTATTGCATTGAACAAAAAAAGACTAGTGTTGAATGTAACGACTATCCTACAATGACTAAAATTCGAAAAAAAAACTTTTCATTGAACTATATAGGAATGAATTGAACACAAGCTATTAAAATAAAGTTAATTATAAAGTGAAGCACTATACTATATGAATGCGACCGGAAATCAGAAACGGAGGGAGGTTCATAACCCCACCAGCTGCAACTCACGTTCCTGTATTCCTTGCAATACTATCTTTCCACCACGAGCAAAAAAATTTCAATGAATTTTTATTGTACAATTTACTTATAATTTTTATTTTAAATTTAAAAGTTCATTTCATTTTTTTAATGATACATATACAATGCTAGCCAAATTTAAATTTTATTTTCAAAAATATATTTACTTTAATTTATAAACTTTATGAAATTAACATGAGAAGTTGATACAGGAAGATGGGTTGGGGTTTTTAACCCCTATGCAGCTGTTTTAATACAAGTTGCGTTTGCATACGTCTTGCAAATTTAACTTGGAAGTAACTGCAATATTTTGTAACTTTTTTTATTAAAAAGAAATTTCAGAGAAACACTTGACTTCAACCAATTTTATGTAAGTTCAATACAGTTCTGACTAAGATTAAAGCTTTTGACAAAAAAAATTAAAAATTTAAACATCAGCATTTCTATTTAATAATAAAATTTTATGCAAAAAAACTTTAGTACACTCTTACTAGTAGACCTTTTTTATATAAAGCCAGCGTAGATCGTTCCTTTTATTAGGAGGCACATAGACAAAGTGCCTCTGATGTTAAATTAAAACTTAGCGGTACAATCAACTGTACCCGCGATATACTGCGTACTGATGTACCACTGCTTACTGATGTACCCCGTAACGTTTAACAAGCATCAAGTAAAATTTGTGCAATCAAAAAATCTCATTTATAGAAAGAAAAATTAGGAAATTAAAAACAGTCGTTTGTTAGGTGCGTGGAAAGTTCAATTTTTGTCTTCCAAGTCCCAACGCTGCTTTTGAAAATAATAAACATATTTAAACATAATATAATAACGGAATATCATATGCGCATTTAACTATAATATAATGAGTTATACAAATTAAATATATAGAAGTTGTCATTCAAATAAATACCAAAAGAAAATGGCCACAAAAAATTAAATGATAAAGTATTTCCAATTTTCATTTAGCTGATGATTTTTACATTAAAAAAACAAAACTTCTTGGAGATAAGCTTTATAATCAGCATATTTCTTTTACATGTCAGGCAATTCCGGAAAATATTTTGGTTTGTCTTATTTGGTAGGATAAGAATAACTGTTTTGTTTTAGAGTTTAGAGGGAAAGTATAAGATAATTCTGTGACACTCATTCTACTAGATTTTTATTGGAAAACTACTACATATTGTCAGTCAACAACCACATTCTAAACATCTTTTTAGAGTTTTCAAATTTTTGGAATGACCCAATTTATTATAAGAAGTATATATTTTCATAATGCACAAGCAGATAACACAAATCATTTCCAAACTAAAAAATTTCAAGAATAAAATAAAGCAAATTTTTTATCCTCCACAGTATTACTTTCCTCTCAAATTGTAGTACAAAATTATGATAGTCCCATTGACTTAGGTGTCTAAAAGAATTTAAAACAGTGTTTATTTATTGCCTCAAGATATTGTTGTCTAAACATTGCCCCAACCAAAATGCGAATGGCAATTAAATTTGTTTTTATTATAATTTTGTTCTGTAGAAAAATTCAAATTTGAACTCAACTATATTTGTACGCGACATTTTTATTAAACTACACAGGTCATTCAGTTCACAATGCATAAAAATTTAGTATATTTTATAATGAAGCACTGTACTATATGAACTCAACAGGAAATGGGAAAGGGTTCATAACCCCCGCCAGCTGTAACTGTCTCTGGCGTTCCTGTATGACGCACAATACATACGTTCCACCATGAACCATATATTTGTAAATGAAATTTGAATGAAGTAAATGCTATGAAGTTACATCGAGTAAATGCATGAAGTAAATGCATGAAGTTACACGGAAGAACTAAATTTATGAATAATAAAATGTAATATAATTATTTGTAATCGCGCATATAAGACCGTAAACTTAATTAACTCAACAGGAGATTTTACAGGGGTCGGACAACCCCCCCCCCCCCCCCAATGTTTTGTACAATCTCTTGAGGCAATAAATAAACACTGTTTTATATTCTTTTAGACACCTAAGTCAATGTGACTATCATAATTTTGTACTACAATTTGAGAGGAAAGTAATACTGTGGAGGATAAAAAAATTTGCTTTATTTTATTCTTGAAATTTTTTAGTTTGGAAATGATTTGTGTTATCTGCTTGTGCTTTATGAAAATATATACTTCTTATAATAAATTGGGTCATTCCAAAAATCTGAAAACTCTAAAAAGATGTTTAGAATGTGGTTGTTGACTGACAATATGTAGTAGTTTTCCAATAAAAATCTAGTAGAATGAGTGTCACAGAATTATCTTATACTTTCCCTCTAAACTCTAAAACAAAACAGTTATTCTTATCCTACCAAATAAGACAAACTACACAGGTCATTCAGTTCACAATGCATAAAAATTTAGTATATTTTATAATGAAGCACTGTACTATATGAACTCAACAGGAAATGGGAAAGGGTTCATAACCCCCGCCAGCTGTAACTGTCTCTGGCGTTCCTGTATGACGTACAATACATACGTTCCACCATGAACCATATATTTGTAAATGAAATTTGAATGAAGTAAATGCTATGAAGTTACATCGATATATACATACGGAAAAACTAAATTTATGAATAATAAAATGTAATATAATTATTTGTAATCGCGCATATAAGACCGTAAACTTAATTAACTCAACAGGAGATATTACAGGGGTCGGACAACCCCCACCCCCCCCCCCCCCTCCGAAAAAATAGCGAATGCTTTTATGCGAGTTAAGTTTGAATGCTTAATGCAATGTCTTATACGATAATCTTAAATATTAATTAATATTTTATAGGATGAGAGTGTCACCATTAAGAAAATATTCTTTTATCCAAAAGTAAGACGTAGTGTAGAAAACATAATAATAAGAGTTAGGTAGGTTAGTTTTGAGTTATCGTCGCACTTGAGATACGCAAGCAATAAACCTAAAACACAAATATAAATGGAAACTTATGGGCATAAAATTAAAAATCGAGTTTAGTTATGCTTTATGGACATTTCAACAAAACCATGCTTTAGTATTTCAGGGATACGGTAACCAAAAATTGGTCAAAATTTCGATTTTTCAGTTTTTACTTCTTAAAATTAACAATATTTTTCTGAACATTTACTGAAAATTTTCTTAATGATATCTTCTGTAGAACAAAAGTTATCAAACATTTTGAGTCATTCCTTAGAGTTTGAACCGTATTTTGTCTGCTTTCACACAACCTGTTCTTTCTGTTTCGCGTTTTTTCCATTCTTGTGTAAATCCTTAAGACTTTTTTGCTAATTACATCAGACTTTTGAAAATGTTAACCAGTTTTGTATAAATGATGCACAAAACTGTACATGGAATAAGGTCTACTATGTATTTTTTACTGTTAAATTCAATAATTAGTAATTTTTTTATATTTTTTTAGATTTTCAGTATAAATGCTTGTTACTTTTTTACTATAGCTCATATTTTGAAATCCATGCCCAGTTCTCGAACAAATAGTTCTTAAAATAAACTATTAAAGTTTGGTGGAGTTATTCTCAAAATTGAAAGAGGAGTAGCGTTTTAAAAAAAAGTTTACAATTTTAACTTTTAAAAAAATGAAAAACTGCTCGCAAATATTTGTTTTTAGTGCTGAAAAATGTTTATTTAGAGTAAACATTATATAAAAACACTATAATTTACAAGTTTATGTTATTATTTTTAAAAATAATGTTTTTGGTACACTATCCCCTTAGGTGACAAAATAAAAAAAAACTGTTTTAAACAAAGTCTATTCGGATTTCTGTTTTCTCCTTTTGCTTTTGGTGTTTCTAGTTGCCACAGTTTAAGAGAAAGCATAAAATTATGATTTTTTTTAATAGTGTGTATTGCTAGAAAACTTGACATTCAAGTGGCGGATTTATACGTCCCTATCTCATAGAGTGTTAGACAAGTAAATTGAATGTTGTGTAAAATGCGTATTTGTTTATTCTGATGAAGTTTAAAAAATATTTGCAGTTAAATGGGAGGAACTCTGAATTGATCAGATCATACCTTCATGTCTGTAATCAAGAATTTACATTGTCACATGATTTTTTATCATTTCCATTTTATAATAAAACAAAAAAAAACTAAGCTCAGTTTGCATTCTTTATTTGCTAAAAATTAGAAACTTTTCAATTGTTTAGTATTTTAATATATCCGTGGAACGTCATATCCGTGGACTTACACATAGCATCTCAATCCCGAATAACATCTCGAAATGTTGTTAAAAGTTATAAAATTAGTAAAAATGTTTAACTAACAGTAGATTGCAATTTTTAATAAAACTAAATTAATTTGTGCATTCGAAAAATACGAATAGTAAGGGAATGTATTGGCAAAACATTTTTCTATCACATAATTAATTCATACTCATTAAACCATAGCATTTAGTTAATTATGTACATACCAATAGTTTAAAGCTATATATTTAAAACTATTTGAAAATGAAATCTTCGCTGCTTTTATTTCCCTCTCTATATGTTTTAATATCTTTATTACGGTTTTCTATCGTGTTAGACGGTGATATCAAAAATTCCTTAGATATTTAATGAAATTTTATTACTGGAGCAGTTCAGAAGAAATTTTGAGAAATAAAAATAGAGTGATATGCACATGCACTAAGTGTTCAAAATGTACAAATATACAATTTACATTTTTAATATATCTTTAAACTTGTTACAAATCAGTATCATGCAAACGACACTAATTATTGTAAAAATATGCCGTACCAACTATACACTTACTTGAAAGGGCATAAACACACTTCTTGTATTGAATGTACCCCCTATTAATATTAACATTACAATCATAATATAATCACATGCAGGTCGGAAGTAGCCATACAAACGGACTTCTGAATAGTTACATTTGAATTTTAATGTGAATTTCAGTGGCATGATGTGGTTGGGTGTTATATTATTAATATAATTAATTTAAAACTAAAATTTATTCAAAAATTAGTTTGTGATGCATTTTATTGTTGATATATGTTAATGGGATAGGAAAAATATATTTTTCAATTACACAATGCTTTTGCCCTTTTTGGTACATTTTCTCCCATCATATCTTAGTAATTTTATTACCTAAATATTAACAATTTTAAAATTTCATTACTACACTACTGATGACTAGGAATGTTATATTTGACATTAACTACTTATAATACATTTAAAATAGTAATTAAAGTTAAATAGCAATAAAACTTAAACTTTCATTTGTTTTAGATTAAGATTAGTAAGGGAAGGTGTTGCTCCTTTGACCACTTCACATACTTTATTTTTTTTAAACTTGCATATTAAATCTAACTTCAATTTTCTTATTTTATTCCAATCTGTATCTTTTTTTTAACATATATAATTTTTTCAAGCTTTTAGTTTTAATTTAATTATTATTTATTTCATTTTTAAAAAGTAACGGAACTGTGGTCAAAGGTACAACATAATGTTCAATTCAGTTAGGAGTGTTATACATTTACAAATACAAATACAAATACAAAAATTGTCGACCAACAACAGGCCAGAGGCCCAGCAAGGTTGGTCCAAAAAAGAATTGATCTGGTCAAAGGAACAACAACTGATGATGGCCAGAGATACAACACCATGACAATACAAATTAAAAAGCATGCGACAATTAAAGGATTAGAATTACGATATTCAAAAGCTCAACAATATTTTCTGAAGTTTTAGCTACTACGTCAAATGATTTCAACACAAAAAAATTTTATTAGGCAAAACCTTACAAACAAAATCGTTGCATATTTATGATGATATTAGAAATGGATTATTATATTTCACACGAATTCTCTTTGCCTTGAATAATAAACATTAGGATACATAAGTCCTCCAGTGAACTAACTATATACTAAATAAACTAATTTTTATAAAATATTGCTACAGGGCCCCACAGCCTAGGTGGTCAAAGAAACAATATGGTCAAAGGTACAACACCTTTCTCTACTATTAATATTTTGAAAATGTATTACTTCTAACCATGTAAAACAGATGTAAAGCTTTATTTTTTTATTAAAACTAAAATTTTCCGTTATAAAAAATCATTTACTCAATTTTAAATGATGACGAACTTTTTAATTTACATATTTAAGGATAAAACAAAATGATTTTATTTAAAGGAATGTAAATAAACATTTGAATATAAATATTTCCAAATTTACCTAAACATAAATAAGTACAACACAGTTATACACTTCACTGATGAAACTTTAAATACTAAGCAACTAGAATAAACTTATTGGCGTTTCAACTTTGCAAGATTTTTTCGAATAAACAAACTAAAGTAGTCATCAATTTTGGAGAAAACTTGAAATAATAATTTTATACAATACTATCACCCCACAATTCTACATCTTGTTTATTTTTTTTCACACAAAATTATTTGTACATTGTAAATATAATAAACTATACCACAGATTTTTCTTCCTCGCAAGTTATATAAACTAGAAATAAATAATTACTGCACTTTAAGTCGCACAACTTATACTCTATTATTGACATGTTTCTGGGGATAACGCATGGTTTTGACCGAAATCACATAAAAATTATAAAATTATACCATTGATAATTATCACTACATTCGAACTGGGGGTGGGGGGTATTTTGAAATTGTTTGAGTTTGAAACGCATTTTCTGAAAACTTGATTAAAAAGGAGTAAAGTTAAGATGATAAGCATCCCTGGCAACTGCCTGAGTTTACATACATATATTGTATCTTTTTTCCTACCATTCTTTTATGAAACAATACTATACTTACTGTTTATGAATTGTACCAAAATAACATGACAATTACATTTATTTTTATTTCATTAGATGTAGGTTACTTCATGTCTAACAAATGTCATGTTGAATCTCCTTACATATTTTTGAATAATGTTTAGAATTTACTAAATTTTATTAACATAATTAGTATGAATGGCTTTTTCAATTAAAAAACTATTAAAATACGATAATACAATAAACATTATTCTGTTTTACAAAATTAAGGTAATTTGAAAATTAATATCTTAATGACCTCGGAAATTACAACACAAAAATTTAACAAAGCAATCTATGATTGATGCTTAATAATTTTAAATATTTCTTTAAAGGTTCATCACGTTACTATAACTATGTAATGGCATTTTAAAATCAATCGAAGTTGGAATCACACTTGTGTAAATGAACATTGCGTAAGGGGTAAGAAAAGGGGAACGACACCGCTGCAGCTGCGAAGTTCATAGACATTTTGTATCCGCTTTCTCACCATTTTTTATGCAAAACACTCTTTGAGGCACTATTCATAACTATATGTAAATAACGTGGAAAGTAAATAGTATATATACCATTTAATTGTAGTACATAAAATTATCGTTAGATTTTTTTAATTAATTTTATTATTATAATAGGGTAAAAGTAAGTGTAATCAAGTAAATTTTGTATTAAATTGTAAGAAGATTGTAAGTGGACTTGTAAATGTTTAGCATCTAAGCTTATGTGACACAATATATGTGTCAAACTTTAATATCACAAATTTATAAAAATCATCAGGGTTTAGTAATATGAATTTAAATAAGCTGCAGTGCACAATTTATCAAGAATTTTAAAGATTACATTTTAATTATTTAGTATTTTAAATAATCAATAAAACATAAATGATAGTATATTTAAAAAAGTTCTAGAAGTACCTAAAAACACAAATATTTATGAAAGTTCAATATAAAAAAAGCTATTTTAGTATTTTTACTTTTCATCACAAATATACAAAATATAAAAAGGCATTGTAAAATTAGCGCGATCAGAAGCGCACTTGCAAGAAACAGCATTGTATGGCAGTAAAAACCAGGAGAACGGCATCGCTGCAGCTGTGGAGTTCATAGACTTTTTGTATCCGCTTTCTCATCACTTTTTTCATATGCAGTTGCTACTAATGGTATTGCATGCAAAATTCAGTAATGGCACCTTAAGTGTTTATTATTTAGGAATACAATTTAATTTTAAATACCCCTATGTTTTTTGGCAATTTGCAATTGTTTTGTGTTGTCAAGTATATTTTTATTTAAAACTGAATGTGTCGAATGCACTTTATAATTTAAAATAGTGCTTAACTAAATATAGGGTAGACTAACCAGTGAATGAACTTTTAAGCACAATTTGTTTTAAGAAAATTCATACATTTTAAGACAATATCACGCTTCTGGTTTATGACAATGTGAACCATCTGTCATTACATGTGAATTCTACAAAAAAAAGGAGTTGACATTATATTGCATTGCTTTGGGTCCTTTGGGGGTCCAAATAAAAAGTTATACAAAAACCAAGTGAATGAACAGCTCTTTTACCAGTGAATGAACACAAAAGTGTCCAGTCAATAAACATTTTGGATTTTAACATTGCAGTGCAAATTTTCAAACAAATGTTGAAATATTACAATTTAAATAATTGGTATAAATGTAAATTTTAAATTAAATCATATTCATTGAAACAGATAAACATCATCTGATAGCAATGATTATACAAATAAAATGAGCGAAATTATAGAAATGCTTGTTAATAAAGGAATTCTTGAAAAAATTTTAAAAAGCAATACTCAAGACTAAGCCCAATGATCAAAAACGGAAGAACCTCTTCGTTAAAGTTCACCAAATCTTGTGGGAAGTTCATAAACCCGCGTAAACCGCTCTTCAGACACCTTTTCATTAGATATAACTTTAATTTAATAAAGTTTATCCTAAAAGAACCAATCTGCATTTTATCCAAATGACTGTACTACCACTTTGCTAATCTACTATGCTTTGTAATTCCCTATTACAAACTTAAAAATGCCTCGATCCTTTTTAATTGGAGAGTAATTGCGTTTCCATTGCGTTTCGCATTATAAACAAAATAAAACAAGACATCTTCTTGAACTGCAGTTTGGACGATTAGTTCTTTCTGGATAATCCAATCTAATTTTGAATCCCCCTTTTTACCTGTATAGGCGGAAATCAGGGAAACGAAACTGGGAAAAAAAGGACTACGAGAGCAAGGGAACGCAACTCGTGAAAGGGTTAAAGTCCTGGGACACAAAGAGTTGATCCCGAGTCATCGCCCCTCGCCGCAAGAAGGTATGAAAAAGGGTAAAAACCTCCACACTTCGCGGATATTCCCACAGTCGAAACCTTTTCGATATCCAAAAAAGTTCATTCCTAGGCACTTCGGGAATATATTGTCGTAGACTTAAGGTAAGGGTTGTTTTTTATATTTTATTAAGATATACTAAAAAAATTAACTATTGGTGGATATTATTAAACCTTTCAGTACCAATGACAATTCGGCATCATTATTTTAGAAATTTTTTTCCTGATCGTCTATAGCTATTTATGATATCAAAAAGAACATCTTTAGATTCTTCAAGCTTTTTTCCATTGGAAATAAATTTTTATTAACCTCGATATATATCTGCCCGATTATTTTTTTAATATTATGATCTGAAACATAATGATGCTAAATGGCATCACTGGGACTGAAAGGGTTAAATAAACAGCGTTTTTTTTTTTAAATTATTATATAAACTTTTGTAAACTGCGTTTTAAAGATACTGCGAGTAAAACCTTTGATAAGAATCCGAGTTAAGAATGTAAAATGATTTTTTCCGTTTTGAGCAACTTGGAAATTAATTCTTAAAGCCCAGTTTAAAATTAATAGTATTAATTTCGTACTTTTAATTATAATAGAAGCTTAGCATTTTACAAAGAAGCGTGTTTCAAATTAAACAAAAAATGTATATCAAAGACAAAAATGTTAAATTGCCATCTATAAATGTTATTTTTATTGCATTTTCCGTAACTATAATTATATCAGGCGTCTTTAATTATATTTGAATTTTTGCGTTAAGGTCAATTTGGATAAAATCTAAAAATGTAAAAAGAAGTTTTAATTCGGGTGAAATTATGTTTTAATTCATCTTTAAATATTATACTCTATAGTACATTTTAAGTAGTAAGGAGCTAAACCTTCACATAAAAAAAAGGTAGAGTCATCGCCCCTGAACACAGGAAAAGCAAGAAAAAGGGTAAAAACCTCCTCGGATTTTCCCACAGTCTGAATCTTTTCAGTATTAAAAAAAATCATTCCGAGGAATATAGTGTTGTTGAACGTAGCCTTAAGGTAAGAGTTGTTTTCTTTGTTATGTTTTCATGATAAAAACTAAAAAAAGCAAGAAATCTTAGTAAAATTATTTGATGGATGTTTTTTAACTACATTCATTTTTTGGATAGAAAACTATGGTTCTCTTAAACCGCAGGGGTAAAAGGAAAATGTTATAATAAGTAATTATATGCAAACTTCGTCGGCGTTTGGGTCTCGTAAAAAAAACTCCCTAAATTGCGCAAAAGCAATTTCCCTGTCATACCTACTGACAGTCTTAATAAGAAAGTCTTGTTAGAAAGCGCCATCAAGCAAAATTATTTTGAAGTTTCATTTTATAAAAATTCTTTTCGCTCCAAAAGAGAAGCAAAAATTTATTTCCATGTTTTTTGTAGTTAAGGTTTACTTCAACCTGAGACACATTTTATGTCCTTCGGTCATATATTCGTCTTATTTTAACAAAAGTATATCCTATATTATGTCCAAAATGATAGTTTGTTGCTTTCATGGAATACATTAAATATTTACTTTTGAAACAGCTTAGAGTGGTAGATTTTTTTTACCGAGTTATTATGTATGAAATTGTAGTTACTTATGTAATTTATTATTTTACATAATTATTACTAATTTAAATAATTGTTATAATTAAAGATACTATTTAATAAGTAAAATAAGATTTATATTTTGAAATTTGAACTGAATCACTCGGATTCATCATGTTTGAGAAAAATTAATGTAAGAATTGAACTCTAGAGTGCAGTACATTGAAGCAATGGTGGAAAATCAAATTTCCACCGATATGTAGTTTTTCCTGTTATAATCTCCTAAGTCTCATTTGGATGCTTGGTTCGACTGATCTTGTTTCACTTTATGCAATTGCCCATAACCTTAGTCATTCCTGTATTATAACCGGACTTTAACCCTTTCAGTTCCAAAAATTTACTACACTACAGAAACATCTTATATTCACAAAATAAGCTTATTTTAGGTCAAAAGTAAGAGTTCCATAAGAAAAAAAATATTTTTAATTTTTATATGGTTTTTGAAATAATGCCAAAATTGCTTAACTGTGGAAAACAACGAAATAAAAAAATATATATATTACCTAAAAACACTTCGAGTTGTATATTTTAAGGTATCTGACCATACTATTAAAAAAAATTAGTAATTATTTTAACCGAAAGAGTTTAAATATATGGAACTGAAGTGAACTTTTCAAAAATCAGGTGAAACCCTTGTTATCTATTTTCTAAATAAAAAAATAGTAGTTCTGACTTCTATTTAGATTAATGTAAAATATTGTCGAATAGAATAAAGTGTGAAAAATCGAATGATGTGTGTTTGGATGTCATAACGGGACATTAACATTTTGAAAAAAATATTGAAAGTTATGATTCCAAATGACATCACTAGGACTAAAAGGGTTAAGGACATTAAAACTGGCACGTAGTTAAAACTGTGAAAAACACATAAGTTACATTTTCTCTCTGGTTAAGTAGTAATTTGAATTCGTAACCAGTTACACAATGTCAAACCAATGATACAAAATATATTTAGGCTTTGATGACAAAAAAAAAGTTTTCCCCAGAAGCACCTGTATAAGCATCTTAAAAATTTCTTGGGAACTTATTCAAAAATAATAACGCAACGAGCAACGATTTAAATAAAACAAGAGCTTTGAGAAAACAAACACAAGAAGCGAACATTTCAAGTATTAACTTGATTTTATTTTTATGAATTCTGGTTTATTTTCGATTGAAAATGAGTGAAACAAAAACTTTAAATTTATATTCTTTTGTCAGCGCTTAGTACAAACTTGCATCGCTCTTAACAATAAAATAAAAATTGACATTGTTAGACTGGAATGTATTCGCATTCCTTAGTGGATTGAGCAGAAAAATACAAAGGAAAACGTGTTTTTTTATTGTATAAATCTACCTTAACTGTCGATGGGCTACAGTTAAGGAAATACTAATCACCCCACTAGTACGGATAAACAATATAATAATGCCCTCTTTATCGCAGTACTTTTTTTCACAAATTTATGTGATTTAGAAAAACTAATGTGGATTAGAAAAATCTTATGGCACAATAGAGCAGCAGCATAGTTCAAGATAAAGTGACGAACTTTTTGTTGTTTTGAGTAACATAATTTTGCTGCTTTGAACCCAGTTCGGAATTTAAAACAAGTTAAATTTTTATTTCTAGAATAGCTAAGTGCTGTACAATAAAGGAGACAGATTTAAAAATAAGAATATATATTTATTCCAAAAGCAAAAATCGCTGTCGTGTGCCTTTGTATAATGTTTTCGCATAGAAATTTTACTGCAAAGACATTTTTTACTCTTATGGAAGCGTTCAATTTTAAGGTATACACATTTAAAACAAATCTGAAAAAACTTTTACTTAAAAAAATAAATGCATTGCATAAAATATTGTAGAATAAATTACAAACTACATTTTTAAGGACTTTTAATGTTTGTGTGAACTTTTTATGTCAGTGTTGTTACGCCCGTATTCGTAGTGAAAACAATTTTCGATTTAAAAAGAAAAAATACTCTTTTATCTCATAAATTCATCAAATCACATCATCTTATTTAGAAAATATTTGATTTCGATAAATTCATATTTTTAATTTAAATTATTTACTTTCTATAGTTATTTGTACAAAATAATCAAAATAGTATTGAATCTTTAAATTATTCAGGGCTTTAATAATTAATAAATTAATATTAATAAAGATATTTAAAAACAGTAAAAAAACAAAATCAGCAAATAAATTTTTAGATTCAAATTTTAATTTATTTATTTTAAAAGTATAATTACCCCAGCAATTGACATCATATGCTTGAATTAAATAACGATTTTACTCTTGATTTTGCGAATTAATTCACACAGAGAAAAATGCAGACATTTTGTGTCACTGAAAGTATCGGTTTGCGTTTTTAAGTAAGTTATATGACATACTAGCATGGTCATTGGACTTGTTTAGAAAAATTAATCCGAAAATTTTTTCACGATCAATTGAGTTGTACTTAGCAAATAAATCAGTTGACACTGCATCTAAAAAGGTAATGAGTCGAATAACAACCAAATATTCATATTCAATTCTCATGAGAAATTGCCAAGAAATTTGGTATGGTATGGTATGGTATGGTATGGTATGGTACATATATATTCCAGCTTGTGTGCTTGTTCAGAAAACCGCTTGTAAGCTTTCGTCAAGTGGGACAGACACAGAAAGAATTTTTACAGTCACAAAGAAAGGAATAACACATAGACAAATAACAACATTTATTGACGGTCGCAAACATCCATGCCTGACCGGGATTCGAACCCGACCCCAGCTGCTCCAAAGGCCAGTATCTTAACGATTGAGCCACCGGGGCGGCCAAGAAATTTGAAACTTACCAATTCATTAGTTCGTCAAATCATTCAGATATAAAAGAATTATCGATCAAAGTGGGAAAAGTTGTGCAAATCTTTTTAAAAGCTACACATAACAGTCTAAAGATATCTAGCAATAAATGTACAGTATATGTTTTTTAATTATATGCATATTTGGAAATTTGAATAGAACTTCTAAACCATATAAAAAAATATCAGCAAAAAATATTTTCAAAAAAAAAAGGCACTTCAGTTAATTGTTTTATTCTCGTTGTTTTGATAATTATAATTGAGAAAGAGAAAAACGTTGTCATAATTTTACCATTGAGGTTAACGCCATTGTACATTAAATATATGTTAAATATTTTATATTGTTTGATACCTGCTGGGTGATGTAAGTGCTCTCGGAACTGTGCAGAATTTCTGGCAGAAGGTTATTCGCACAAAATTTTGTATGATTGACCTGTTGTAAATTGCAGAATTTTAATTTACAAGTATTAACTTTGGCAATATTTCACTTACGGTATTAATTTCTATAGCATACACGCTCTTATAAAAGCACGTGATTTTTTGCCCCAACGCAAATTCGGAAGAGTAACTTGACGCGTTACCAATTTTCCTCCTCAAAGTATTGCGTCATCGTGGACGCGATTTTAGATTACGTATTTTATTTTTACCCTTATGCAAATTTTAATCATCTAAAGGGTCTTCTTCATCTTCTCATCAAGAATCTTCTCTCACCTAAAGAGCAGCCCGACAATCTTGGTTAGTCAGTTTGGACTTTGTAAGTTAGTGAACTGGGTACAGTCAACTGACTAATTGTTGGTTGGTAACATAACTCTTGTACTTACCTGAGAGCATCGAAGCATTGTTTAATTCAAAATTCAAGTTTATTTTTTATGCGATATGGGTATGAAAGACTATAATATTTAGATTTTGTTTAATTTTTCAAACGTAAAATTAATTTTGTTAGTTATTGTATATTTTAAAAAAAAGTTATTTTTTTGTCGAAATTGAAGTTTTTAGAAATTTATGCACTTACAGATAATTTTATTACTTTACCAAAAAAATATTTTTAATACTTTTGTACTTAACAATTTGAAGACAGGTATTTAAACCACTAAAGAAAATAATTTAGGACTGTTTTTACCCTCAAATGCAATAGATAACTTCTAAAGGCCTTTTATTAGATGGAACACAACTTGATTACTATTAGAAATTCTGAGAAAAGCTTTTATTATCAGGGAATATTTATAATAATATTTTTTAAATTTATAGTTATTTTTTATTGAATTTTCAAGATTTTACCAAAAGGGGCTGCATCTTAAAACTGTGTAAAATATCACACATTCCCTGTGCCAAAACAATTGACATAAAACTAGCAAATGTATAAAGTAATTATGATAAATACATCTGTAATTGCATTTTATAGATTCTCCGTAAAAATTTGGTATATTGTTCCAGATTGATGGAGTAACGTTACCAAATGTATGGAGTAACTAGAGTTAGACTTACTTAAGGGGGTTCGGTATGTTGTATATCGGTAATGTTAAATTGGCCAATCGCAATGTAAATTTTCACAATAACTACTGATCAGATCATCTTAAAATTTTCTCTGTGTGTTATACCAACCTTATATATTAATCTGAGGTTAAAAGTTTTTTTTAAGTAACTGTTAGATTTTTAAATAAAATAAGTTTTAAAGTACCCAAAAAATCATGAAATTTTTTACTTTTTTGCCCCATGAAATTTTTTTCACTTTAGTTTTATTGAAATTTATAAGCTCAGATTAATCTATACTATGTATTACATCATATAAAAAAAGTTTACGAGAAAACATTGCATAGTTTTTGAGAAAAGGTACATCGAAGTTGAAAAAATCAAGTTCTGAAAAAAACGCGTTTAAAGTTTTTATTGTTAACCCGTTTCAGTGAGGAAAGGGTTAAATAAAATGGATTTTAATGTCAAAAATATTTTTCCAATCGTCTTGATACTTTGTGACATTCTTAAGGTTGTAATAGTATTGCAAGCAAATAATTTATTTTTTTATTTTTTCACCGATTTTGGGGTACTGAACACCCTTAAACATGTGCAGTTAAATTACTACGTATAAAGATAGTAATAGTTAGTTAGCAAGAACAGCAAGCATGTAAAGGAACCTGGGGATCCTGGGACTACCTTTGAATTTTAGTATTTAAAAATATTTTAGCCTTTTCTCAATACATGGTACTCAAAGCTACTGTTGTAAGCAGGCAGCCATCATTCAGCTATTTCTTAGCAGTGAGGAGAAATTAAAAAAAAAGATTCTCTTCCCCAAAAGTAAACATCTTAGATATTATTTGCAGAATTTCTTTAGACAAACCAATTAAATTACGTTTAAGTATGTGGTATTTTATAAATACTGTTATATTAAGGTTTTATTTAAAGTATAAAGTTGGCGGCAATGAAGTAGGCTGAAAATCGCTCCATGGGTTATTCCTTAACAAAATGGTTAGGTGGGGAGTCTTGGCCCATCTATGAAAAGGAGAGTTGGCCACTGGACCAAGGCCTCCTAAGTTAACTAGTTATGAAAATATATGTATAATTTTTTATCAAATGAATGGTTTATAGTTACGTATGATAATAACTTTATACAGGCAGTACATTGATTGTCAATATTTGTACCTATTTAGAATGATACCAAAAACTCAACAAAAACTAATTTGTCAGTTATGACCAAATATCAAACTTTTTGGGCAAAAACTAAATTATTACTTCAAGTATAATAATACTCCAGATTAATATAAAAATATTATCCTATTTGGTTTTAGAGGGAGAGAAGGAAGACAGATTGCAAAACTACTTGACTTTTCCCTGTTTTTGCGTTAAAATAAAAAAAGTCAAACTAATATTAATTATGGTAATTTTATGTTATTTTTATTTATCTAAATATTAATTATGGTTAACATGATTTTTAAAGGATTCCAAAGTGTCGAATTATAATATAACTTTTTTCTTTACTTTCAATGCTCACAAAAATGTTTCAAAAAACAATAAATTTAAAAATAAGGAAATGGCAGTATTTACAATATTTTATTATATACTTGTTGCCAATAAATTTCCTTTAATATGTGCTATCATATGAAATTTGTAGTGCAAAAATAAAAATTATAAAAATAAAATTCTGAACACATGGCCAATTCTCTCCAGGTTCCCTTATAAATGATAAAACGACATTGATATTACTCTTAAGTAATTTTGAAGCTATCTATTCATAACTAAAACTTTGTATGCCTATTTTAATATTTAATTTACTCTTCGTGTTATATCACATTATTTTTTTTAATATAACTTTTTTAGGATTGATGAATCTATGTATGATTCACAATTATTCAAAATGGTAAAAAGCGTATAATTCAGCGATTCTAGCTTCCATATCAAATTATGACATCGTGTTTAAATAAATTTAAAAACTAGAAGTGATATAGTGTCATGTGAAAAAAAATTGATATTACAATCAAACAAATAAACAAAGCATCCATATCGGCTAAAATAGTCAAAAAAAAGACGTTAAACAACTACTAAACCAATCAATAAATACTAAACCAATACAACCAATCAAAGTGGTTTGAACTAAATAATTAGTCAGCAGAACAACTTTCAGGTTTTTTTTCAATGAATTTTTATTATTTACAAATATTTAAAAAAAAAATATTCATGTTCTTTAAGAAAGGCCCTTACAGACTGTGCAGTGTGCACTGCACAGTCTTTGATAGAGTAAAACTCATAATTAATTCTTACTAATATTAACAAACTTTGCCATATTTTTAAAAATGTCTTTGTTTCAAAGTTTTATAAAAATGTCAATTGTATATGAAGATATAGATATACAAATTAAGTATATGACATATAAAGGATTTTAGGGATTTTAGCTTCCTACGACAAGTAATATACTGTAAAACTTTGGTGTGACTTTGCGAAACGTTTCTTCATAAAAGATGTGAAAACTGTTTTTCTTGTAAAAAGTAATTTACAGTTGTTTTTTATATTGGAAAGAAATAAATTAGAATATCTGTTCGCAACTGCATTCACAAATGCCTACGTGGTAACATTCACTACTTAAAATACCATTTTATTTTAAGGTTTTGGGACATACTGTAAAATGTAAAGGAACTTAATGGAACCTGCATAGGTTTTAATAAATATATTTTAAAAACTTTTTAAAAAACGTTCTAATTTTACTCATTGCCACATTTTTTATTCACAAAGGCGGCTTAACTTACAAAGCCAGAGTAGCTCTCCATGACGTCTCGCTTCCCGTCCAGTTCGGAGTGTCGACTCTTTCGAAAAAGAGCAAACCTGTTCGCGCACGGCTGACTTTATTTCACCGTTAAAAATTTGGCGCTTGTTTTCACCAAAAACGTTATTCCTAGTATCTACAACGACTGTGTGTTGCAATGTTTCACCATATTTTGTAGAATTCGGTTGAACCATTTTTCAGGTTTCTGTTTCTGAAATCTAAAAAAATTGGTCTTAGGTTTTTTTTCCTAAAACATGAAAACATTTATCAGATTTTAGTTTCCAAACCTTGAAAAATGGTTCAACCGATTAATCCGAATATAGTGAAACATTTCTCCATACAGCCATTACAGCTACTAGGAACCCTTATTATGGTTGAACCAAGTACAAAATTATTAATATTATCTTGGATTACAAAAAGGTTTTGTACTTCTTCGAAATGGCCGACACTCCGAACCGGGAGGAAATTATGACGTCAAGAGAGAGAGATTTTTCTGGCCTTATACTTTGAGTCGGGAGTAGTATTTACCGGGCAGAAACGTGTAAATTAGTAACTAATTATAAATAAACGATTTATATCAGTTATCATCGATGTTTGGTGCTAGTGTATCAGCAAGTATTATCATGGTTAAGAAGCTTCATGAACTATGGTTTTCACCTAGTTAGTAGCAGTTATCTTTCAATATAAAAACAGTCTATTGACAATCATGCATACTTAGAAATATTAATTCTTAGAAATATTAACTATTAAACTATGTATTTTTAAATGTTTTCTTAATTTTAAGCAGTTCTTATTTTTTAAGCAAGATGGGAACAAATGTGGAAAATTAAAGTTTAAAATGATAGCTAAAAATCCTTTCCTGTAGCCGCATTATGGTATTGTGATTATTTTTTAGAAATATATTAAATGAAAAAAAAGTAAATTTAATTAAGCTGATAAAGTAGGCTAACTAATGGTGTACAGAGATTTTCCGAAAAGTTATTTTTAAAAATTAAAAAAAATTAAAAAAGTGATCCAATGGGCCTTTCCCCTTCTGAACTAGTAGTTTTTTTCAGTACATAACTACTTAACAAATTCAAGTACTTGTAAAATTAATGTGCAATATTTGATCGCATTATAGCTTATGAATATTTTCAAAGCAAATAGTAGGGCAAGGTGTTGTTCCTTTGACCACTTCACACATTTTCAATTTTTTTTAACTTGAATATTAACCTGTTTGGTATGGTTTATCACACATAATTTTTTCATGGTTCTAGTTTCATTTTATTATATTTTTATTTGATTTAAAAAAAATAATGAAACTGTAATCAAAGGTACAACATATAGTTGCACCTTTGGCCATGGGTTATTGTGTACCTTTGAGTAGTTTATAGATCACTTGAAATTCAGGGAATATTTACCAAGGGGGAAGATAATTAGGAACAAGATAGTTTGGGTAAACAAAATTTTATATATTTAATTTGATTCAACTTATTTGTTCATATTTTAAGTGCATTAGAATTAATTTAATATTTTTGTTAAATTTTAAAATTTAAAGCATGGAGGGGCTATCTATAACCATCTACAACAGAAGTATGTATTTTTATTCAGAAATTAAATTTTCTGTTAAAAATTTCAATTTAAATCTGGCGCACACTCTCAGAAATAACACTTTCATTTTTGACGATTCATGAATCCTCAAGCCTCATTTCGTTAATTTTGAGGATTGTTTCGTCAAACTATCACGTGACTTTTGAGTAAACGCGAATCCTCACTTTTACGATCGTGATTTGACGATTCTGTTTCTTGATTTTGAGGAAACTGAATCTCATTGTTGTACTCACAGGCTCAAAAATGACGAAATATTTCTTTAGATTCGACGACATTCAAAACCTCATTAAAATTACGATTCAAATTTCCTCACTTTGAGGAAACGAAAACGCGGAGCATTTCCCAGTAACGGAATCGTCAAAATTAAGGAAAATTTCGTCGTTTTTGAGCATTCATTTTTGAGGGTGCAGTGAAAACAAATGTACACTCCAGCTAATTTGCTTATCCCTCAGAGGGTTAAAATTGATCTGCAATTATTTTATTCTTTATGGGTAACTTAGGTCAAAAATTAACTAATTTTACGAGAATTGTAGCAGTTACACATAAAACTTGAAATGTTAAGACATTCACTAAGGAGTGTTGCACCTTTGACCTGGTCAAAGAAACAACTGATCCTGGTCAGAGATACCACAATATGACAATCCAAATTAAAAAGCATGCTACAGTTTAAGGGTTAGAATAGCCATTTTCAAAAGCTTCACAATATTTTCTAAAGTGTATAGCTACTATTTCAAATGATTTCTATCATTGTATTAGGCAAAACCTGACGAAAAACTACTTAATTTTTTAGGAAGGAAATTGATTGTTATATTTCACTGGAATCCTCTTTGGCTATAATAATCCACATTAGGCTACAGAAGCTCTCCCGTGGAGTAACTATGTACTAACCAGACTAATTTTAATAAAATATTGCTACAGGGTACCACAGTGGTCCAAAGGAACAATATGATCAGAGGTACAACACCTTCCCCTAATTTGTTTTTGTTTTTATAACGTAACTATAGAGTTTTTACTGATAAAATGTAATGCAATGCCCTTGAAAGAATAACTAACTTAACAAAATTGACATATTTGTTTGCATTACATTTTCTTTAAATCTTAATAGGTACAAACACTAGGCTACAACAGATCATTTCTTCACTTTTGCACCAATGAAATAGCAAAACTTAAGACAATTATCTTGAGAAGCGTTTATTTTCCTAGTACATCCCCCTTTCGAGTACAGTGAAATACCTATATAGTCACGTTAAATTGAAATGAGCAAAACCTCCAATAAGTTGCGTTGATAGTAAAATCTTTAAAATTATGTGATACTTTAAAAATCCCCAGTTGATAAATATTTTTAAGGGAATATTTAACGAAATTCCTAATAAAATGAATTATAATTTTAAAATGAAACCAAATACATATTATAATTAAATCTCGTGTCGTCAGCATTCTTTATTTTATTTATGGAAATATTTGGAGTGATAATCCAATGAAAACTTCCAAATTGCTTCAGACAACATTCGTTTCAATTTATATTCTCCTTTAACAGTTGTAAACTTTAAACCTCATTTGATGATTATATTGATACAATTCTGAAATGAAAAAAAATGCTGCAGAAATGAAAAGGTTTTATTGCAACCTCAACTTAATTCTTATTCCTTGAATAGGATTAAAGTGAACAGAAATTTTATACGTGACAGTTTGATTTTCTGCGCTTCAAATAATAGAAACCGACAATTCGTTTTAAATTGAGGTATCAAAAGGAAAAATACTAATTAAAATTTATTTCGTGAGACTGAATGATTTTTATGTTTAAGTTTCAATTGCTGTGGTTTAACTTTTCGTTTCGTAATTAAGTGTAAAATTGGTTTGCAATAACTTACACTTTGTTTTGAAACTTTTAATTATATTTGTTAACGATGTGTTGACTTTCAAATAAACTTTTTTTAAAGCTCATGTTTATGAGATTTGATTGCAAAACTCATATTCTGCAAAGTGTAACTAAGATATAGGGTTTGACCCGTGCATTGGTGACTTTCTATAATCTCGCCAATAAGCGGGCCGGACCCTGTATATTAGCTATATTTTGTAGACCATGAGTTTTGAAACCACATCCTTCATTTTTGGTGAAACTGAATAACTGAATTAATATAATCCTGTTGTTATAATATTTGAATATATGAGGGCTGTTTTTTTTCAGCCTCCGAAGGGCTGTAACAAAAAGACGGGTCAAAATACAAAAAAGGATTTTTTTTATCAAAAGTAATGTACAATACTGCTTATTTCTCCACATAATCACCTTGACGATTAAGACATTTGTCATACCCCTGTAAACAAGCTTTGAAATACCCTCTTCATAAAATGTAGCCACCAATGATTGGGAGGGAGTAGTGACGGTTTCGTTTTAAAAAAATAAATTTGGAAGCTTTACTTCAATTTTTAAAAGTAAAATTGGAACTCACGTCAATCAAGCGCTTCCAAGTTGACGTGGAGCTCAAAGAAACCGTCACAACTCCCTTCAAATCATTAGCGGCTACATTTTATGAAGAGGGTATTTCAAAGCTTGTTTAAAGATATGACAAATGCTTTAATTGTCAATCTGATTATATGGAGAAATAAGCAGTATTGTACATTACTTTTAGTAAAAATAATCTTTTTTGTATCTTAACCCGTCTTTTGTTACAGTCCATAGTATTTTGAAAAAAAAACAGCCCCGTATATATTTCTTTAAATTTAAAACACATTGCAATTTCAAAAATTCACTGCACACTAACATTCAATGTTGATATATTAAATACAGTTTTCTGAAACAATTTAACTTATTCTGATTTAATGATTTTTTTTTCAAAAGGATATATACTTTTTTAATGTTCCTTTCTTTAATTTTAATATATAAGCTACACTCAAAAATTTGACTCATAAACTTCACAAAGAATTTACTTTAAATGGTACGATAAAATACTTAAAAACTGTTAATTTAAGAATTTGATTAATATTTTTTATAATATAATGTTTACTGACATTATTTATGAACGCATCACAATTTCTGTCAATTAAATGTTTCAAATAGATATGAATAATGAGTGGTACATAAAATATACGTAAAATTATTTAGTACATTTACAAACAATTAAATCAGTATGTTATAAAAAATGGATGATTTTATAAATCTACCTTTAATGCTATGCTTATGTTTTGCATTACTCATCTAAACCAAACATACAACCCTTTCTTGCCGGCCCGCTGGCGCTGTGGTTAACGTGTTAGCCCTTGAAGCTCGTGGGCTCGGGTTCGAGTCCCAGTCATGGCATGAATGTTTGTGTCCGTCAATAAATGTTGTTATTTGTATAAGTGTTTGTGTCGTCTCTTTCTTTGTGTGTCTCTTGTGATTGTGTCATTTCTGGGGTTGAATACAATAGACGTAAGGTCGCAGTGTTCGGCGAACTTGCCCCCCACCAAGAAAGTCGTAAGTCATAAACCAAACATACAACCCTTTCTTCAACCTAAAGATTACAATTACAGTAACCACTTTTAAACAAATTTCAAAACGCATAAGTTAATTACCTAAGTATTTTTAAATTTTAGTTAAAACCATTGTAATTCTAACAAATACTCCTGAACAGTAAAATTATAATGGGGTGATTTATAAACAGTAGAACTTGGTATATTAAATACACACAATAATTATTATTGAAATATTTTTGGAAATTAAAATCAATCCTAAATCATTAAATTAATAATCGCATAATAACCTAATAACAATTGTGAGGTTTAAAAAAGTCTTCAAGATAATACAAATGCGGTGCTATTTTAGTTTGGATTCATAATGAAAATGTCTAGCACCCCAGTAAAGTTCTCTTTAAAAAAAACTTTAAACTTATTTCTATGATTCAATGGTCAGGTAGCGGCAGAATGGAATTGTAAGAAACCATATAAGATATACTAATACAAGTTGCTTACACATGATCTCAAACAATGGAACTGTTTTTTCCAACCGAAACAAACAGAAATCTTAATCAAAACGGTTTCCTTCTAAATGAAATTACAAGGAGAAATGAAAGGGTAAACACTGTGATTTTTAAATCTGAAACAAACTAATAATTATTTACAAAACTTTAAAACTATACTTAGTAATTGTATTTTCGTTGTTATTGTTTCTACATTTTAACTTTTTGTATAAATTTCAATATAATGCGTTAGATAATCGGTTAATATAAAGCTTATCTCGTGATATCCCAAATTCTGCAATTTGATAATCATTTAGCATAATCTGGCTTGGTCTCCAGACGAAGTCTAGACTACTAGGTATTTGTCTTATTGTTGCTCAAGATACATTTTCGCAGAATATTATGCAATAAATTGCAGTTTCTCCAAAGTAGATGCCAAAATCGGTCGTGTGATAAACAGACTTACGAAATTCGTAAGTCATCCCGGTAACGATATCTGCCTTATGCGTTGTGAAAGCGCAACCAGATAATAAAATTGTTCCATTCTACATATTTAAAGTTATTTTTAGAAAATATTTAACATTAACAATTATAATCCTACAATTAAAATGCATTATTTTATTTACTTAAGTTTGTTTTAGTCAAGTGTGCCTAATATTTAAATTATTTTTGTAATTTGCTAAAAAAAATTATATATTTCCTATTTAAATTATTATTTGTTAGTACATAACAAGTTTCTATATCCGATTCTTAAAATATAAAAAAAAACTTTTAGCCAAATATTCTATCCAGATCTAAACTTTACTCCATTTTGAAAATGTCGGTTAATGTAAAATTATGTTTTTGAGTTTTTAAAGGTAATGTAGACAAGTTGTTTCTTAATTTTAAAACTAATCATTGCAAGTATTATAATCTTTTAAGTCGAAATTTGTTGTAAATTCTTATATTTGAAATAATGTATTCTGTTATCTATGCATGGCAAAGATTTTTTCCTCGCATCTCATTTTTCAATGAGAAAATATTGTCTAAAGTAGCATGTTTTCTTTCCAATTTTTAAAATTAGTCAATGCAGTTTGTTAAAATCATTAACATAGAATTTAATTGCAAAGCATCATATTTGAAATCACTTTTATATAACTGCGATACATAGAAGAAAGTATTTTAAACGAGACGCAAACAACCGTCAAACCACTTTTAATTATTAAACATATTTCAGTGTATTTAATTTTTTTCAAAATAAAGTGCAATAAAAAAATTTCAATGAGAGAGTCTTAGTAACGATATATTTTCAAATAATAATCGTACTTTACACGTTTACTTATGTTAGACTCAAAGGCCAATACCTTCATATTCTGGTCAAGTTTTAATATTTGTGAATTTATTTGAGATTGAGCCCAAAGAGCTCAAAATTGTTTTCTTATCGCTAACTAGCAGTAAGATCCGCCTGGCTGGACCCCGTTAATTTGATAGAAAATATGTATTAAAAAATTTTGAAATGGGGTTCTGTGCTTCGATAACCTACGATTTACTTAAAACAGTGGTTGTCATCCTCAAACATATTAGAACAATAATATAGAGGATTTTCCGGATACACAATGTTTGCACTCCTTACGTTTGGAGCCAAGGTATGAAGAATTTCAGATTTACCTACTCCAGAACATCCAACATACAGCTGACCATGGGAGAAACATGGCTTCATTAGACGGTACAGGTATGATGTAATGGCCGGTCATTGCGATACATGGCGGCATTTGGCAAGCTTGAAAATTTAAATTGAGGTTGATATACCTATCGAGTTTTAAGAAATATGAAATGGAATGAGTTTGCCAAAATTATGTATTTTCGTTGTTTGGTAACGTAAAGCAAAACGCCAAATCGTAAACGGCCATTATATCATATCTGTTCCCATATATGCTCAGGCTCTCGCACTACGAGGTCATTTGAAAGAAAGAATTGTAACTGCAAATATTGTTTCAAAAATGTAAGGCCGACTTTCAAAATACTCAAAATCAAAACAAAATCAAATTCGTGTTAGTAGAGAAATCATAGAGTAAACAATAACAAATTAAATCTTTTAAAGTAATATCTAAATAATTTAACCAATAACAAATACAGATAAGGAAAACAGAATAAAATTACTAAACAAAGGATAAATTTATTCAGTAATTATCTAAATGGCTGTCTTACTGGATTTTCACGTTCATTGACGGATGAAGTCAAGCCCATGTTTCGGCCCATGTCCATGTGTTTCCAAGCCCTGTTATGGCCCTTGACTCTTAGATGAAAGACGTATGTTCAGAAATATATAAACATTAATTAAAAATTAATTATCAAATATGAAAAAATAAGCCTCAGGTGCACACGTAGTTATTAAAGGTAATCTGTATTAAAAATTTCAAAATTTTCTGGGTAGTATAGGTAGGTCTTTCACGATCCACAGACAAACATACAGATTCTGTTTTTTTATTATTATAGATGTATACAATACTTCAATTGTTATTTTTGAATACAAAAGCTAATTTTTAGTCCCCGAGAATAATTTAAAGCCGTACTTAGCTACTGCAGGTATACGAAATTCTTGTTGAACTAAGTATTGGATATTACTTGAAAGCTTAACTTTTTTGTGAACTTGTAACTACGTAATGCACACATCAAACTAATCTAACCTAAATACGTATTTTACTGAACTCTAAATCTATTAGTGAATTTAGTTTTTTCAAGGAAAGCATATTTTTACTAATTAAGTTTGAATATCGTCACACTAGAGCTACAATAAATTGCAATAGTAATCCGGGAAACTATTCACTGATAAATTTTATTTAAGAATATTAAAGGTATATTTTTAAAAAAGCAGCCTTGTTGTTACATTTCTTTTGATTCTATTTACCTGTGAATAGAACATATTGTAGAAAACTTTAAAGTAAATATTACTATCAAAATTAGAAAGACTAATCACATCAAAATTAAATGCGATTTTAAATTCTAATATTTGTTTTTGCTCTTTTTGTGCGAAGCTGCGATTTCTACGGCGATGCTTTGTTTTTATTTTTATTTTATTTTGACGTGTGTGCCGAGTATAGCGTCGTCCTCTTTTTTACTGTTGGATGATCGGGCTTAGTGCGTAATTTTGTTAATATATATTTTATTCCTAGTTGTTTGGTTTCGGAAGCGTCGGGGTCTGTGGGTTGCCGTTTCTGCTTACAGCGGACAGTCCATTTCAGAAACGCCTCCAGAGATCTTGGCTGACTAGGCCCCTCATGAGAAGGTCAGTCGGGATCTCCATTCTTCACTTTTTATTTTCTTTTTGTATTAATATTCAGAGAACAATGTTATAAATTATCTAAAATCAAAATAAAATGCAACATTCTCAACACAAAATCAAAAAAATGATAAACATCGAATCAATCCGAATAAAATAGTATATCATCAATATGACTTAAAAACTTATAATACCATCGACACAATCAAAATAATATTATTTAGCGCCCGATCAAAACAAAAGATTACGCAATACCAAAATAAACTCAGTGCATTTCGATGTAAAATTCTTAACCTTAACACAGAAAAGTTTGAAGACTATCATCTGCCTTTGAGATGGGAAAAAGATTTTTACCCCAAATCTCGGGGAGTCTACTTCAATAAGCCCGATCATTTTTTACCCCAACACCTGTCCAGGGCAACGCTCGAAAGTTGCGGGAACTTGGGGAGTAAGGCTCGGGAACGAAAACTTTAAATTTACCTGCAGAGTTCATTGAGATTCTAGTTGAGCTTTTGCTGCTGCTGTTTCGTAGAATGGAAGGGATTTGTCTTGAAAGTATTAAAATTTCTCAGTAAGGCTTCGGTGATTTATATTCAATGGTTAGTTTTCTTCGTTTTGCTTAAGATGCTACTTTCTTGCTTTATAAAGAAATTAAATAGGGCTTTTCAATCGGACTTAATTTTTTATAATACAATAGTCTGTTTTGGAATTTATTTGAAATTTTGCCATTTTTTCAATTTCAACTGAATTTCTGTAATTGATATTAGGGAAAATGTTGTTTTGTTTTTAAAATGCGTCCTTTAAGTAACGAGTAATTTATGTTGTTGTTATTGTTGCTAATTCCCATCTGGTCTGACGAAGTCAAGTACTTTATTTTTGTGCACTTTCATCGAGTGGAAAATACTTTCTATGCAACTGCATATGAATATCTCTTGCGTTCGGTGAACATACAATAATCAACGTAAAAAAGCATCATATACAATTGGCAGTACCATATTCTAAATCAATAAAATTTATATTTTTAGATTGCATGAATTGCGGACCAATATTAAAGTTGTAAATCAGACTTTTTTTTATGTCAAGGTAAGTTTTTATCAAACCAACACATAATTTTCTTAAAGAAATCAGTTCACACCGTGTATATTTCTTTACCAGTCAAAGAGGGATAAGGGTATCCCCTTTATTTTCCCTTCTATACAAACCAACCTGGGAACCCATCCAATATCGGCACGCCAAATAACCCTTCTGCTCCCTCCCAGCACCTGCAAAAGTTTCTTAACCCCTTGGTGTATGGGTACGCATGTTGAACCCGCAATAGTTCAATTACACCGCGATTCTTATGCGGGATAGGAAATGTTTTTGGACTCAGAGCAAAGGTAAATGATCTATCTCTATTTTTATATGGTGATTATATTGTTACTTTATCTGTCTGTTCAATTATTTAATACAGTTAAAAATTTAATTTATTTTAATTTCGTAAATATTACTTGTATAAATGCTTTAAAAAGTAAGCAGTGTGTTAAAGATAAGTTTAAAAGCCATTTACTTCACTAAAAGTTAATTCCTAATTCACGTGCACAAGCTTAATACTTGGAAGAAAACCAAAATATAAATTTTTTGACATTGTTTTTAATTTAATTAAACAATATATTTTGTTTTATAATTAAGCTCTCTGTAATTAACATTAAGAAACTCAACCTCAATATAATAGGAAAATTAGGCCAAGTGCTTATTTAATTTTGTTTTAAAACTACAAATTATGCACATTTCAAAATGTTGTCTTGAATACTTAGATTTGTACCGAGAAAATCGCCTTAAATGAACTATGTGGAAACTATCATTTATTACATCATATCTATATTTCATATCTATATTTGTTACATTATTTCATATTTTATAATATTGAATGCGTATGCGTTGTATCATATTAATAACAAAGCAAAAAGTATTGAATTGAGTGGGTAGATCAAATCAGGAAAAATATGCATTTGTAAGAATAAAGAAAATTACGAGTAATAAAACGACATTAAAAAAAATAAACTTTTTAACAATCTAAATTCTGAAAACACTTACACAAACTACTTAGGAATATAACTATTATTTGAAAAAAAATGATAAGAAATAAATACTAAAAATAATATTTTTATAAAAAATATTACTTTCTTCGAATTTCCCATTTAAAAAAGAAATTGTCCAAAGAAGTCTTTAATTTATCTGAAATTTTTAATAATGGTGTAACACTTACTTCCTCGGATATTTTTACTTCACCAAAATAAAATATCCGTTACATATACTAGAAAGATCAAACATAAATTTATATTAGTAGATTTATCAATGTTATCGAGGAAATATTTTCAACAAACTGGGAATTTAAGTAGAAAAATATTCAAAATTAACCGTCAAACGAAAAAAAGATAATATTTACATTTTAAAAGTCATGCGCGTAAAAAAAAACTGATTATTGTAAATGTAAATAATCACAGCTCAATAATCTTTAAAATTTAGTTTATAATCTTAAAAAATTTTAGTTTATAAATCTTAAAAACTTGGTTTGTTTTATAATCATAAAAATTTGGTTTATTTTATAATCTTAAAATTTTATTTTAGTTTATAATCTTAAAAATTTAGTTTAATTTATAACCTTTAAAACCGTTTTTAAGTTTGATTATTTTGATGCGTACAAACAAAAAAAATAACTTACTTTTTCAAAACTATCGTCAAAGAACTAACCAGTCATTTAAACAACATGATATATCTGGCTCAATATATCTGCTTGAATTTTAAAACATTTGTGCTATCAATATAACTGTTAGATAAGCATAAAAACACAGGAAAGTTGAAAAAGTACTAAAATAATTTTATTACCATGAATTTTTAATCTATTTTTTGCATGTTTTTGTACAGTGTACAGTACACTTTTCTATTTTAAAACCAAATGCACTCAAAATGCGTTATGTATAAGAATAATTTTAAAATTTGCAATTGATTTTAACTTTATTTTGACATTCTCTTAAAATGCCAAACAATCCCATCAGAGTGGTTATTTCATGATAACATATGACAATTTTAAAATAAACTTTCATTCTTCAGTTTTTGGCAGGTATAGTAACAAAAACTATCTATTCGATTGTATGAAAACTGTAACTTTAAACATCTTGAAAAAAGTTAGGTAAGATATCCAGCCTCTTACAGACTTACAAAAGGACTGCAAAAGGGGTTTGGGGACAGATAAGTCAATTATTTTATTTAGAGTTAAAAACAATTTTAAACGTATAATTTTCAACCAACATTTTTCTTACATTTTACATAATATATAAACACATAATTATATTTTAAAAAAATAAAAACTTCATCAAAAGTCATATTATGTATTTTGAAATCAAATCAGACCTAATTTACGTTTGATTTTTTATACAAGTAATGAAACGTTTATATAACTTGGAATTTTTTAACACTAAGCTTCAAAAGTATTCTTAGCATAAACATTGATTGATCATTTAAAAAATTATAACGAAGACACCAAACTCAACGAGAATCACGCTTGACCTATTATAAACATTTTAAGATAAGCTAACTAAAATTTATTCAAAAGCGATTTAGTTTTGATAAAAAAAAACTTATTTATAAAAGTAAATATCATAAATGAAGCATTTGATTATTTTCGGAAATATATTATCAATACACTTCAGACATATAGTACTTTTAACAATGGATTGAAATTTTTAAAAATTATATATTATATAATGATTGATATTTTTTATATTTACATTTTCGAAGAATGGAAAAACTGAAAAATGTGTAAAAAAGTTGCGTTAGATAAAACAATATAATGAAAATATCTAAAAATAATAATTTCATAATCAATTATATTTCATCAATTAATTAATAATAATTACATCATTTATCATTGCAAGGTATTTGTGAAATTAATCTTTATAACAAAATCCTATAAATTAAAAAGAACTGTAAAAGAAAAATATGTTAAAGGAAATATTAATATCATAAAATTTACAAATTTTTTGAAACATTTATATTGACTTCAGTTTTAGTGCTAGTAGTCAGTTCCCATTGGGCATTTTTTATTTTATCTTAAACCAAAAAAAGATTATTAAAACACATGTTAAAACAATTTCAAAACATTATTTCTTAGAACTAAATAAATCCTTGTTGATCATTTATTCTACGTAGAGAATAATCTTTGACATACTTCACCAATATGTGTGAAGAGAAAGTTGTAAACTTTGTATTGTGACAAAATAAAATACTGATTGATTTAGATATTTTTTTCGTGTCACTTAATTATTTTTTAAATCAAATTTAGTTAAGAAAGACATCAATTCACAGCTTTACGGTTTTTTACTTAAAATATTAGATTGTTTTTTATTCATGCGTTAGCAAAAAATGTAGAAACAATTGCTTTTTCAAAATAAAAAACGTTAATATAACCGAGAATGTGGTTTACTAACTTTTCTTATTAAACTAGCACAAGCTTAAGCACAAAACAGAAGTTCAAAACAACGAGTACAAAAACACCTCTGACAGTTTTAATCTTTTCCAATTAAAATTATCCAACAGTTACTAACGAGTTTTTACACATCCATAAATATAACACTTTCGTCCTCTTAAACAGTTTAAGAGCCCAAGTTTTCATTACCTTCATTCCTCATTAACCAGAAGAGAAATGGTCATCTAGAAAGTTAAAAATGACTTAGACTCGCATTTAGAAAATAAAAGGCTGAAATATGACTTGACTCGTTGAAAAACTCTTCTTTCCATTCTATTCCATGCTGACGCTCAACAAGCAATTGATCAAGAGCCTCTTTAGCTTACAAACTCCTAGTTTTATGTAGCGAAAAATCGCGTACATATATTTAATTGCCGGCCAGCAATTAGATATTTAGCCTCTATTATTAAAAATGAGTTTAACGCCTTTATGTGTAATTATTATCACTAAAAAACATTTCGAAAACATATATTTCAGCTGAGCTCGAGGCTCGATACAAAAGCCAGAAATACGCCTCTATTGCGGAATTCGAGTTGATTCTTAGAGAGCTGATGATCCAAACCACAATTTAATATTCCTTTGAGAGTAATTACTGGTGTTTTAATAATCATTGGGTTGGTAATGAGCACTTCTTTTATGTCACAGAATCATTAAGGACGATTGCGCCGATCAACCGAATTGTTTGGATATCATATGGGACTGTTGTGGAAAGTATTTACCACGATGAAAACATTTGGGGTGCTGAACTTAAAAACTAGGAGCTACTAGCTTCTAAACCAGTTTGGTTTTTCGTGGTATTTGTAAACATTTAAAATGAATTAGTGAAAATTTGTATTTAAAGGACCGTTTTATGTATGACTAAACTAATTTCAAGTTCTAAAAATGGGATTTTGCATTTGTATTCGTTATTAAGTTATAGTTTTGAAGCAATATATAAGAGGTGTATTAAGTGATTTTATTGAATATCTTTTTGAAGCAGTACAAAGTTCCCTAACAAAATCTGCATTTGTAAAATTATATCGATAGTTACAATGATTTTGTAAGCGGTCGTTTAACCCAGTAACGAAGCTTGAAAAAAATTCCATTAGCTATTTAACTCCCAGTTCACTTTTGAAAAATATAATTTTATATTTTGTCGTCACTTTATTAGTATTTGCATTTGAATTTGTTAAAAAATTTAAAAATATATAATATAAACGTACAAAATCAGCGTATTCATTGTTGATGTTAAATAAAAGGAAAAATAGCAGTTTTCACACAAAAGAACAAATTAGTAGATGATTACTAACCTCATCATAATTTTTTTTATTCGTACGTATATTAAATTTAATAATTGGACAAATAAATGAATCTTTTTTTTCCAAATACACTAACATCGTTCATAAAACTATTTATAAAATCATACTTTATTAAAAATGTATTTAATTACAATTTTAATTAAGATCTTTGACACAGTATTAAAGGTGAGCTAATAACAAGTAATAAGTGTTAAATGCATCATCATCAAAAACAAAGAAGGTAAATTAACGTTGCCCGTTAAGCACTTTAATGATAGAGAAACCAGCTGTGATACCTTATGAATTTTAATAGTCTCTAAGAAAAGAAACTACTTGAAGTAGTAATTTAGATTAATTTTGTCACACAAAGTATTCAAATCAGTTACGATAAATAAAAAAGAATTTTTATTTCTTTAATATTAAAGAAACATTTAGCATTGAGTTATGATATACAATTATCATGAATATACATTATTTTTAAATATTGCAAATTATTTAGTATTTTACGAAATGCATCTGTTATTTTGTTGTTTCAATAAATCTAATTAAATATATCAAAATATCTCATTCTTATTGCAAGAAAAGTTATGGTCAAATGTATACAATCGTCGCTTTGAATTTAGTTCTAAAAATTATTAAAATTTAAAACAATGTTGTAGAGTATTATTAAAATTTGTAATGCAAATTCTTTTAAAGTTTAAAAATTACTTTATTGTTCATATGCGTATGAATGGACAATATTTTAAACATACTAAAGTAGCTTTAGTCTTATAAAGGCATTTAAAATACTACATGAAACAATATCAAAAAATTAAATATGTTTTTTTTACTTTATCAGACAACCAAGTAATGTAGAAAAGAATTGCAATATTTTAAACAAAAGTTCAATGGAAGGGAGAGGTATGTACTTCAAACGAGTTGGTTTTAATTTTGTGTAACTCTTCGAAAAATTTATTATTTTCATTTTGAAAAGTAATTAACAATCTTTATTTACTGATTAAAACTTCATTTATTGAAGCAAATTTACCAAAACGGCAGCAGTAATAAAATTTTTAAGGACCAAATGAAAATAATCTGTTCTTAAAAATTCGTTATAAAATATAGAAAAATAATATCTTAATAAAAAATATGTGCAGTTTTCCACACAATTCTTAATTGTGTTAATGTTTAATGGAATATTTTATTTAAAAAATTATATCTACTTTACATTTCCAGTAAACTCACTTCAAAATCTTACAAAAATATGCTAGGGTGCAACATAAAATAAGCTTATTTTTAAGAGTCAACAGAATATTGTACCTTGAATTTTCAATAAAATCCCAGGTGTTGAAACGCAATTGAAATTCGAGGCTAAATGGGGCTAAACTAAGTTTGTTGTGCCTGTGAATACGCTTTTTGATACGTATTCTCAAACTGATTTAATTTTCAAATAATAGTTAACACCAAAAATCTAGTAAAATATGCCCTATGTACATCACTTTTTCCTAGTAAAAAAATTAAATCTCATAAAGTTATTTCTGGATGAGGAAGGATGTTATACACCAATCTTTACAGAAAAGCTTCCGATCCTATGGAAAAACATAAGGAAAACTAGAACTCATTCCTCCGGGTACGGCTAGTTTTTTGAACTGCATATAATGGGTGTTTCATAGGACTCGCATCCTTTTCTATTGAGCGAAGTGCAAAGGAAAACTACTTTTTTCTTTCTCTGAAAGCGTATCATTATTGAAAAACTTTGTTATCAGTTGTTTTAATGTAATTCCAGTCGCTCTTAAATTCTTCTCATTGATTCCCTTCCGACCATGATAATAGAGGCAAAAAAGCGTCCAAATACAGTCTGTGGCTTCCTCATTTGTTGATCTTATCACAATACTCATTAAAACCTTGTGCGTTTGCTAACAGTTCGAGGTTTTCTTTTGCTTTTCTTTGAATGTGGGTATGGTTTGTGTGTTTGGATCTGGAAAAATATCGTTTGTTGGAAACAGTAAATTTATTTAGTTAGGCCTCTTTTATCACATGGTTTGTTTTAGTTTAATTTTATGTTATTTTTTAGAGAAAGGAGAATTTAAATAAAGTAGATTGATTTCGACTTCGTTGAACTAGTTTGAGAAGGTTGATTTCTTATTGCAAAATTGCAATTTTTATTTTCAAAAATAAATTCAGAGGAAAAAAAATTTAAAAAAAACTATTTGCCACCATTAAATTTTCCGTTAGCTTAGGTAACACTATTTATAGGATATTTAATGGGGGTACCAGGCTATTCAAACAATGTAATTTTCATGTTTCAACACTTAAAAAATATTTAGCAAGGATTATAATTTTTTATTGAAAGATATCACGACATTGAATTTTATTTTTTTTTAAAATTTAATCCCTTTAATTTAATTCATTTTTACGATTTATTCAATTACGTAATTATTATAATATTTACTGGACAAACTTTAAAAATATGAATATACATTGTAAAACTGAACATTTTTTAGGAAACAATTTAAGTTTTGTCAATTCCAAACACAGTTTCAATAAAAAAAAGATTTAAAAGTAGGCATGGTTCATAGTGATTCAGATGATAATGATCTTTGTTGAAATTTGTTTGAATTGAATCTATTAAGGAGTATAGAGATTTAATTGAGTCTATTAGAGAGTAAATATACCAAGGGTAGTAAGAAAAAATGCTAAAAGCACACTAAATAAATGTGCAAACACGCAAGGTTGTTTATAATATTAAGTTGCTATTATTATTGTTTGTTGTTCCCGTATCTTTCGCCATCTTATTTCTCTTAGATAATCTAATATTCCTCACAGATATTAGAGTTTGAATCATATAAGTTTAAAATAATCATACACTGTTTTAAAAGGGCACATGACTTATTTCCGATGCGTTTCAGCTGTAGGGGAGAGTGTTGTACCTTGGGACAATTTTTACCTTTTAATTTTTTTCTTCAATAATTATTGTCAAAATAAAAATTTAAAAGCAGCATTTCAACACACCGATAAATCCCTCTATAATATATTTTTTTGAATTCGGGCAGCTTGAAATTAAAAAATTGCCACTCATTTAAAGTAGAGAGAATAAACTGTCCCAAGGTACAACATCATATTGTACCTTGGGACATACTTTATAATTCAGTCAATAGTCATACACTTGAACTAATTTGTGTCAGGAAACAAACTTTATTTCAAAATACATCAGAAAATGTGCTCTTTAGAACATTTCATCACAAGGAAGAGGAAATAGATTTATCAGGTGTTGCCAGAATTATATTTTCAAACTTAAATCATTATAAAATATATCCCAAACGAAGCTGAGTTGTATTTTACATGTTTTGTGGAATTGCTCTTAAAATAAATAATAAAGATATTAATATTTATCCAAATTATTAAGAATTTAATCAAATTATTAATACTGTCCCAAGGTACAACACACTACATGGTTTAAATAAAAGCAAAATAGTGGCCAATCTAAATGCATTATCATTATTTTCTCACAGCCAAAATATTTTAAAATCTTCTCTTTTATGAAGAAAATAAAATGCAGTTGACTTTTTGTAAAAGTACTAAGGTAAAAAATTATATTAGAATGAGAAAAATATTTACTTTGGGGTAAGGAAAGATTATTTTTTGTCACCAATTCATCAATTCAATGATGCTAGTGTCAAATTTTATTATAATGATGTCTGTTGGCTAAGGCCACTATTAGAAATAAACAATGTATGAATATTGCCAATATATTCTTAGAAATTGTCAGTGTCCCAAGGTACAACACTCTCCCCTATCTCAAACGGAAAAGCTTAGAGTTAGTATGACATGTTCAAGTATGTAACCACAAAATTACCTCCAAAAAATTTACGAAAATGTCTAATCACAAAATAGTATACTACTTTTAACTACAACTCCTGACTGATCCCTAGATTTGTAGCGTGACGAAGAGAGTTCTACGTGTCGAAAACTAAACAAAATCATTTGCACTGTTGCACCAAATGTACTTTCTGAGCTAAAAAGTAAAACTGTTTAGATTATTTTCGTTTCATACACTCTTTCAAAAACATTTGTAATATAATTATTTTAAAACGTAAAATGAGAACTAAAAATCTCTCAAAAAGAAATAGACTTGTCCTTATTTACTGGTAATACACAATAAAATTTGTGACCGTTTTTTTTAATTATTTTGTTAAACTTTTTTGTTTTTTTAACTTACCATTATTTTTTAGTTGTTCAAACAAATAAATAATTTATTATCTGAATTTTTTTAAATTTTATCCATACAGATAAAAAAAATTTATCCATACAGATAAACTCATAATATTTTTTGTTATTTAAACGAAATATTGACAAGCAGCAAATACAATGATAAATAACGAATCAAAATATTTTGAGTAGCTTCTGATCAAACTATGCAAATAAGAAATACTAAAAAAATATTAGTATTTCTACGAAAAGTTGCAAGTATTTTTTATGCTGGAAAACTTGTACTGAATGAAAAGCTAAAATGTTCCAAGTTTGACTAGTTTTTTTAAATAGTCAAAAGGACTATGTATTAATTTTTCAGATAATTCAAAAATATATATGCAGGAAAGTGACGTGGATGACAAAATTTAATTTTTTTAAATAAAAGCTAAAAATTTCAACAAATTTTGATTGATGAAATTTTAAAAGCTGCAATAAGCAACTATCTTGCATTAAACAGAAACCTAATAACGGACATAACATGTATTTCCTAGAAATTGTTTTAATAAATCAATAAAATAAAAGTAATCGTTTATCTAGGTTTTTTTTTCAATTAAGGTTTAATATATGTCATGCATTCTTGGAAATAAATATCGAGTTAATTTGATCAAAAATTGAAAACATAACTACTAGGCAAAAAACTAGTTATAAAATGTTCTTTAAGTGCACGAGACACTTCATCGTTTTTACGTTTTACTGAATTTTTGAATTTAAATATAAAGTTTTTGGAACACTCAACAATCGAAATACACAAAAAATAAAAAATATTCGTTTTGGAATATTAATTAACTTTATCTCCTTAGTATTAGAAACCGTAACGTTTTGCATCATATAAACTTTTTAATTCTTATATATTTTTTGAGGAAGGAGTATGGATATTTTAGTTACATAAAGAAGTGGACAATTTTTTCTACATGAAACCAAAAAGTTTGCATTTTGAAAAATTTTAATAGTGTATAAAAAATATATTTTATCGTTAATTTTTAAGGAAATAAGTAGAATTTTAAGAAGTGAATAAATAAAACGTGATTCATTTTTTCCTGATATTTTTCAAATAAAAATTATTGAACCATTAAAAGAAAACAAATGTGCATATCTCTACAAATAAATATTACATTACACACGAGATTATTATTAGCAATGGTTTTAAGAAAATTAACATTTAGATTTAGGCAATATATTAAGTAAATACAAATTTCCTTACAAAAATAAAAGTAAATACTTTTTAGAAAACCTCTTTTATAAAATAAATTTATGCTGTAGTTTTTAGTAAATCACAAGCTATGAATATACAATATTTAAAAATACACTCCTAAAAATGATTCTCTGAAAAACGAGTGGTAAATGTTAATGGATAATGTTGTATCACTTTTACAGAATGTTTTCAACTACTTTTAAGCAAGGTAGTTTGAACACAATTAGTGATTCCTTAAAAGTTTAATATTAGATATGAAAAAGGCCAATACTTTAAGTAACACGTAACTGGATAAATCTGGGGATACTACTTTCTTACAATTGCCCAAACGACCATGTGAATTGAAACACACTCAAAGGGAAGGGAATATGCAGCACCAAAATTTTTATTAAAAAAATTAGTTAAAATATTTATTTAAAAAAATATATATTTTAACCTATTTTTAATTTATACAAATCATATTAGTTTTTTGGATTAAGTAAATTATAATTATTATTGATAATAATATTTATAATAATAAAAAACCTTCAGTAAGCAGGTGAGAGTCAATTTGCGTCTTGTTACACAGATTAGGATAATGCATGAAAACTTTAAATGTATGAAAACGTATGTGAAACGTGTGAAGCCTTCCTGTTATGACTGAACGGTAATCTCCGTTTAATTTTTCCGTTTCTGATCTGTCTGGAATAGAAACGGTAGCTAATAATATCTAACAATGTTGCAATAAAATAGTATTAAATACTGCATTTTGTTTTAATATTAAAGCAAATGGTTTAAACACAATTATCTATAATGCTGTAAAAGGGTACCCAAAAAAAGACATTTTTTTAGTTAAAAACACATTTTATGCGATAATACGAAATATTTTGCTTGGTAAGACTTGTAACGTGTATTTTTTTTAAATAAGTTATTATACACTACTGCAGATTTTTTTTCTGTTTAATTAGAATACTCGAAATATTACTATATCTCTAGCTTTTAAAATTGCATACAATGACAAAAATAATATTTTATTATTCTTTTACAAGATTTTTTAACAAAAAATTGTGAATTTGTATATTGAAGTAGGGGGTTTATCATTAAATGTATCGATTGAAGTTTTATTTTAAAGCAAAGTAGGGGAAGGTGCTGAGGTTTGGGACAGATTTAGATTTTTAATTTTAATATTTTTTTTATAAACCGATTATTTAAAAGTTTTTAGGTATTCTCCTTTAACAAAATCTTGCCTATACTAAGGTATTTTTTAAAGATTTTTTTCTTTAATATTTAACCCCACAGGTACGATGTCTCCAGGTACATCCACTGTCCACAGGTACAACTTCAGTGATGTACCTGGGGACAAGGCACGATGTACCTGAGGACATTGTTCCAAATTGGCTAGAACACAATTCTGTTATACAAATAAGAAGTCAAATGCATTTTTGGACTTCGTATATAATGACATCTTTACATTTTTCTAAAAAAAATATCGAACTGTTCCTTTTTCTTAATTTAAAATGTATTTCTAAATACGTTTTATAAAATTAACGAATACGCTACCCAAATGCTTTTTTATTTATAAAAAACTAATAAATGTAATCCCCAAGACTTGGAAATAGAGTAAGTTTGCTGTAATTTTAAATAGTAGCTTTATTTTTCAATAACATAATTTGCAAATTTGCGAGATAACTTATAAACCAAAAAAATAATAATAATTAAATCTACCCAAGATTATAATATAACCATCAAAAAGACGTAGGAAAAGAACTGCTGTCCTCTTCCAGTGGCTTGGCTAACTAAATTTTGTGCTGGAAGTTTTGGAATTGTATCACCGCTATCGAGCTCAAATTTTTCAGTATATTTATCAGTTTTAGTAAATTCATTCGAATTTTCAGTATTTTTAAGTATTCTATATTAAATTCATTACCCTGTACTTCAATAATATTGGCCAAGTTATATTTGACAGTTGTTTTCCCCAGAAACCTCACGAAAGCAAAGTCCCCTATTTGAAGTTCATCATTATTTGTTGATTAATTATGCAAATTTAGTGTCAAATCATTTTCAAATATTTATTTTTGAATTAAGAGTTGAGTTCCAACCTTCCATTAAACATCCTTCAAACGTATATTTGCTTTATTTTTACTTGGAGAAGACTTTTTGCTTTTGGTCATTTTCTGTTTGACTTCTGTATTATCGGTTAAATGAGATTTTCCTATCTGCCTCTCTTGGTTTGTTTTGGTGTTTTGAAAGTGGTCGAATTTCTTCAAGCTATACAGAAGAGCAGGTCAGTGGCCTGTGATCGGAACTTAAGGACACTTGAAAAATCAGAAAAACAGTAACAGGCACAGTACACAACAATTTACAGTGCAGCAGAAAAATTGGTTGTACCTAGGGACGTCCCTAGGTACAACCTAAATACTGTCCCAAGGAACAGCACATCGTGTAATTTTTTAAAACGCATTGTAATAAGAAACTGTTAAGTTTTGAAAAACACAAATAGGATTAAAAATTACTTTAAACATGGCTTATTAAGTAGTACTAAAAAGAGCCGACAAGAAGAATAAACCGACACGTAATACAAATTATAAAATGATAGTAAAAGTTACTCGAGATGTGTGAAATCAATAAATCCTGTTTATTATACCCCCAGTAGCTTTCGGCGACCCTTCTTTAACAAGAGAAGATAAAGTTTTGTTAGTAGTGTTGCCACTAAAAATACAGGATTTTTTCGATTTCCCTAAAGCGAGTTATTCCCCATGTCCCCAGGTACAACTGTCCTAAAGCTGAGCACTTTCCCCTATATCAATTCGATCATATATTTTAAAATTACTTTTTTTAACTATTGAAAAAGCACAATAATATATTAAATTATTGCTTCTTTAATATTTTACTAGGTTTTAGAGTTGAGTCTTGCATATTACTATTAAAACAATAATAAATAAGTCATATGGATAGTCTTATGAATATTATTATGTTTCCAAAAAAAAATTTATGCTGAAATCGATGTGCAATAAGATGTTTCTTCCACTTACATCTATAACGATTCTCAGACGTTTATTAAGTCATATTTTTTTCTACTAAACTTACTGCTTACAACGAATAAAATTCTTAAAAATTAGTATGCACTTTACTATTTTTTTTAAAGAAAGAAAAAACTGATAAAATATTACCTTAATTCATTAAAAAATATATATGGTCGATTGTTTTTTTCGACATTTGAGTGTCTCCCATAAATAGTAGTTTTCTAGACAATTGAGTTCAGAATGAATTGTATCAAAAACTAATTCAAAGTATTTTAGTACATATTACCGAAAACTAACACAAGAAAATATTCAACAGATTTTTATGCATAGAAGTCATCGAACTTAACATCTGCCGAATATTTGTGGTGCTGCCCTCTGGCGAGAATCGATGAAAACTGTTTTGAACTAACCGCTGAATCGGTATTCTCCTAATATTTTAAACTAAACTAGCTTAAAGTATATCTACAACAACTAAACAAATCTATGTAACAATTTGATATTTTATTTAAATTATATTATATTTAAATGGTAACGCAAATTTTTGATTGTTTTTCTTTGAACGATACACGTAATAACCTAATTGTTCCGGTAGTAATGGCTGTAATTAGTTATTTTTATTTATTTATTCATTTATTTTTTATTTTTTTAAGAGAGATCTATTCTTATAATAAAATAAATATAATAATATAAACTCATTAGAGCAGCTACATTTTTTTTAACTTTAAAAATCTTAAACTTTAAAAATGTTTTATAGTAGATGAACTAAATATCATTTTTCTACTTTTGATTGCTAGTAGTTGTCGTTTATTTGTTTCTAAATAATTTAGCGCCAGGGTCAATTACGATTTCAGATGCCTTTGTAAAAAGTAATTCGTCCTTTGCCCCCATATCTTTTTTAATATTTTTCACTATTAGAGACTTATTACAATAATTGTATATCTTATATAGCTATATAAACCGCATGTGGACAGTTTATTTATATCGTTGTAAAAAACATAAATATAAATGGATGCCGGGTCTTATTTGACCAAATTCAAGAAAAACCAACATAACCTAATATTGACAAATTTTTGAGTTATTTCTTGTTTACAATCATACCACGCAAACTTTTTCTATTATTCCATACAAAAGTAAAAGAGAAAATGTCTTTTTCAACCAATTTACCACGTTTTGAAGTCTGAATTCGTAATGCTTCAAGACCCCAACATACATTAAAATGGATGTGACATCCTGTAGAAATTTCAATTTCATTTTTTTTATTCCTCACCAAACATTGTATTCAACGTACATTAAAAAAAATACTTATTAATACATAAAGAATATACGAGTTAAATGTAGATCAGTCTGTGCACAGTTAAAGCTTGTATCGATAAGGAAACAAAGATGACTAAAGGTGTTTATTTATTTTGATTTCAATGTATAATTGTATATAAATTTATTTTGTTTTAAAAGTTCTTCCATTTTCAACATAACTCTTTTTAAATCACAATTTCTTGCATTAGCATTTGTCAGTATTTTTCAAATCATCTTATATCAAATCGTGATTAAATTTACCTCATAATTCTGGAAGGTTACCAAACATTTAGATTCAGATATTTGTTAATATTATTTTTATTGAACAAAATACCAAAAAATGTATATTATTTCTTGAAGTTATCTTGTAAAGCATTAACCTTGTTTTCTTTTGTAAGCTTTAATATAAGATAATGTAATACCCGAACACATAACATCTATTCATAAAATATATTATTGTGTGTATTCATTGCTCTAGTCATCCAGCAACGAGAGATATTTTAGTACTTATATGATATGCAGTTTAAAACGCAAATGTTTTTATATAAACATGTGGTCTCTAGAAATTCAAAGAATTGAAAACAAAAAGCATTAATACTTAATATGTAATTTACTGTATATATTTTATATAAACATAAATAACAGACTATTTTAATTCTCGCTTGTTAGCAAATTTTTGTTACTGTATTGCGAATAAATTATTTTCTACCTAACGGTATTTAACTTACTAACTACTTCTACCATTAAATGATCCAGTAAACAAAACCAAGGTACTTTTTCTTTTATAACCACATAGCTTAACCCACCTCTCCCATACATTGCAACAATGCAGCCTTCCGTTTGCTTAGGCAAACGCGTTTGAAAGAACACCAATTCTGCTAAGCAAACAACAAATTTTATTTAAGAGCTCCCTATCCCCCCTTCTGTGAAGGTTAAATTCTTATTACCATCATCTATATTCATATTAAAGCGAGTGAAAAAGATATACAACCCGGGGCCCCAATCGAGGAATTGAAAAAGATAACCTGGCCTCTTGCGCCTTGGGATAGATATCTTGGTATAATGCGATCCACGCCTTAAAATGCATCCGCTGCAGTGTCCCCTACAAAGGCTTGTGCAAAGACCCTACCTAGTCGATTGATAATGGAGACATAACAGCTTGGATTCTTTTACTTGTTATTAAAAGTTAAAAAATATTATTCTTTAAACCAAAAAAAATCATGTGTCCCAATACCTAAATTTATCTAAAGGTTCCAGAACTTTATGAAATCGCAGCACCCCTAGAGTTCCAGAATTTGTGAGTATTATGAACCCTTATACTGATTCGGAAATTTTTATTACAAATGGTTTCGGTGTCTGAAATATTCCACGGTTTAGAGTGAAAAAACGTTAAAAACTATTTAATTCGAAAAGTCAAAAGTTTCTACTTTGCTTTGGTAGGTAAAAGTTGTATGCCCATGACATTCCAAATCAGTAAAAAAAAACGCTAACCAAGGGACTTCATCGTAAAGTCCGAATAGATCTAAAGAGAAATGTTCAATCGTTGGTCAGTCCTATAGAACAAATGCATTAGATTTCAAATAGCATCTTCTTCAAAAGTATTGCTTTGAAAGTTTGAAATATATGCATATTTTTACCAGGCACGAGAATCGTCATAACAGCAAAATAAAACAAATTTAAAGGAAAATAGCATCCGGTTATTTAATAATCCGGATGCTATTTTCTTTTAAATTTGTTTTATTTTGCTAAACTTATAATAATTCTTTGATAAAGTTTAAAATGCTATCCTTTTCAGAAATTGTGGAGCAATTAAAATACAAAAAATAATGAATAATCAGATAATATTTCCCTTTCATATTTTGTTTTGTTTTACTATTATGGCGATTCCTAAACTTGGTGGAAAAAAATGCTTGCATGCACTGTAAATAATTTTGGTGTAACTTCACACCAAAAATGGTGGCAACAAAGTCGCCACCAAAAGTGGTGTAAGGAAACACCACCATTAAATCGGTATAATGAAACACCGATAATTGATTGGTGTGTAGAAACACCACATTTGGTGTCGACTCTGTTGCCACCATTTTTGGTGCGATGAAACGCCACCAGTGATTTGGTGTACTTAAACCCCTTACTCATGCTGTTATTTAGGGTTAGCTGAGTGCAAACTGCAAACACATACAGACAATCACTTAAAAGTAATAAATGCACAATTTAAAACTTATCAATGTATTTATATAACCTCAAACTAAACATATTTGTTAATAACTGGTGTAATCCCAAAAATAAACAATATCGCTAATAATACTTCAGTACAAAATAGATATATGATAGTAAAATTTGTATACTACTTTACATTTAACTACCGCACTCCTTTTGAAAATTTATTTAAATTCTAAACATAAAAACTATGAGCAAATCATGTGGGTATTTGTATATAAAAAAAATATTCAATTCACTAGTGTTATCTACTACACTGTAAAAACAAGGGAGTATTATTACACTTGTTTTGGGGTTATGAAATGCTATATAAGGTGTAAATATACACGACTTGTGGTGTCAGCGCCAACATAGGTGTTATCATTCACTCAAAATGGTTTTTATTTAAACTTAAGACAAAATTGGTGTTAACATACACCAAGAATGTAGCCTTTCGACGACATTTTGTAAACGAAACACCAAATTTGGTGTTACAGATCGAGCCAATCTAGCAATTCTTTGGTTGTAACGGGAAAATTAGAGCTGTGTTCTGATAATTTATTCGTGATGTGCATGGTTTAGTCTTATTTTAAAAATTGCTGGATAGAAAACTTATTTCAGCTTTCAGTTATTACTTTTAAATGATTGTCTGTGTGTTTGCATTCAGTTAGCCCTAAACAATAACATGAGTTTGATTTTGATGATGGTAAATCGTGTTTGTATTTGCCGAAAATGCAAGGTAAGTGGAAAAAATATATTTAATCTTTACATAGATAACTGAATTACTACTGAGCAATTTAACTAAAACTTCAATATTATCGATTCTGGTTAAAACGCTAAAAATTAGGGTTATTTTTATATCTTTGTGCGCTAGTATATATGATTAAAATATATTGAAAAGTATAATTACAGTATTTTCCCATAAGTCAGTTAGCTTATTGATATTTGAGTTATTTCAGTGATTAACTTTTCGATAATGAAATCATCATTACACTTTCATAAATGATATTTTATTAACGTTTTGTTTGAAAAAACTTTTTTACTATACTATAAAATAAAAAAAACCTATTTACTATAAAACAGTTAAACAGAGTTTAATTGCACAATTTTATAGCTATACAGATAGTTGAGCAACAAATTAAACAATATCTGGTCGCCCTATTGATATCTTTAATTTTCGTTTAATAGTCCTAAACATTAATTTTGTTTGAGTTATGTTTTTGTATAATACGTGTACATTTTCATTTTATCTTTTGTAGCATGGTTAAAGGTATCCTCGTTGAGTTCAACCCAAGTCGCAATTCAACTAAAGTTACGAAATTAGCTATTTTTAACATTACAAGTTCAGGATTTGTAAGAAATCAGTTTACACCAAAAAGTGTTTTTAAAAAATAACCATTTTATCCTTTTGATTCTGAAATTAGTACCAGAACACCCTGTTAGGTCTTTAGGTGTTTACGTACACCAAATAAATGGGGGCGTTTCATCACACCAAAAATGGTGGCAACAGAGTAGCCACCAAATGTGGTGTTTCTACACACCAGTCAATTATCGGTGTTTCATTACACCGACTACTGGTGGTGTTTCCTTACACCACTTTTGGTGGCTACTTTGTTGCCACCATTTTTGGCGTGAAGATACACCAAAATTATTTACAGTGTACAATATATAATTTAAGAGATAAAATATCTCGATTATTCTTTAGTACACACAATAACTGAAAAAAAATCTTTAAAAGAACTTGACCATTATAACTCTTATACACACACCATATCCATAATCTCCATTTCAAAGCTAGGTGTGCATCACCGAGCAGATCATATAAGTTTTATGAGAAAAAATCATGTTAACTATTTAATAAATTCATTAATTTTTTCTATCACTCAACTGTAAAAAAAATAATATTGTGTTCGGACCTTCTTCTGTTTGGACTCTTTGGAAGTTCAAGGTACAGGGATTCAAAGTAATTCAACACGGTAAGTGACAAATATCAGGGGGAAAAGTGACCCACGCAGTCTGAGGTTCCAGTCTGAGAAACGGAATAGTAATTTAATGTATGGTTTTCGTCAAAATTTGTTAAGTGGTTGTAAAACTACATCAAAACTGAGTATCAAGCATGAAAACCGTTTCATGAAAATAACACAATTGCTACCTTCCTTATCCACAGCGCATAATTGAAATCAGTTTTCCAAACCCTGACTCTAAAAAGGGTGCAGGTATTTACACTCGAATCCCTATACTCCACCGCCCATATTCACATACATTCACACAAAGTTCATGGCACCCGCGGACCCCTCAAGGGCAAGGGAAAGGGTTGTTAACCGGGGACCCCTTTTGAAAACGGGGTAAATTTTTTGTTAACATGGGTCGTTGACTGTGAGAGCGATTCTCAGGTGAAATCTCAAGCTACCGCCGAATAATAGGTGAGGCAAGAAGCCTTTCAGCTCGGCTCTGATGTAAGATGACGAAAGGGGTGAGCAAAACCCAGAACCGGATGTTAGGTTAGGGTTGGTTGGGTTAAAAAAAATTGAAGGGGGGTTCGTTTGTTGCAGTACATTATTCCCTTCATTTTTATGTACAGAAATCGGTGAACGAACTAGAAAGTTCGATCAACCCTTTTTTGCTGTAGGTAAAGGGTTTGGATGGTTGCAGAGGGTTTTCGAACTTTTATGAAAGGAAATGAGGAAAAAACAAGTTGAAGTGAGGAAGTTTTTGGGGGTAAAATGAGCAGGTTTGGGGTAAGAGTTCTTACCTGTTGGGTTAGGATACTTCTGTGCGAAAATTGATTTCAGTGATTTTTTTTTTTTTTTTTGCTTTTAAATATTCACTCGTTCATTGCTTAGGTTTTTGAACTTTCTGAACGAAAGTTTGTTTAAAAAATCCTTACCATAAATTAAAACGGAATACAAGTTAATACGGAAATTTCATGTATTTACAATACGTTAAAATTAAAATCCATTTTAGTTCATAGTTTAATCAACTAACATATTTATATATTTTTTTAATTTATTAGGGTTTTTTTTTTTTCAAAAAATCAGTAATGATTACTTTATCCATTTTATTTGTATAACGAAAGATATTTTTAATTTGGCATTTAAGTTGTGGCATTTTATATTTTCTAACATGTTTTTGTTTTTTCTCATTAATCAATGTAACGTAGTTGATTTAAACTATTAAAGCCTTTTCATAAGGTAAACTTCTATAACTTTCTTCCTCCTTTATTTTCATCAAGTTTTACAAATATTAGTAATAAATTAAATTAAATCAATAGGTGTATTTTAACAAAAATTATTTACAAAATTATATTTTTTCAAAAAAAAAGTCATTGTTTAAAGTTTAAAAAATATCTAAAATTCCCTTACAAGGAATTTTTTGAATTCAGGACTCGATATGAATAATCTAAACTGCGTTGTAAAAGCGAAATGGAAGGTAAAATTTGTGATTTTCATTATTAATGTCTGTGAAAACTCGACTTACCAACAATATGTTTGAAAATTAGGTTATAACTCACAATTCACATACAACTGGACTAAAAGAATTATATACATAATCATAAACATCTACAATAAGTAAAAATGTTACTCATTTAAACTTTGCGGTTGAATAGTTATTAAATAAGTTTTTTTGCTTTAAAGAAAATAGAAACAACGTGATTATTTTTATCAGTCAAATTTAAATAATTTACCATTATGGTTACCAATGCTAATCAATCTTTATTGTTTAAACTTTGGATTAGCATTTCATTAAAATATTTTAAAGAAAATATTCAGTTGTTACAATTTGGTTTATTTATTTCTCGTTTTTAAAATTTAAATATATGAAAATCAAAACATGCTTGTCTGGGAAAAATAGTTTTCTAAGAGATTATAGATGCTAATATTATGATGCAACATAACAATAACTAATAAATAAATAACAATAAATGTCATTTGAATGCTGCACTTATTATTATAGTTTATCGTAATAATAATTCTAGTGAATGCGGTTTGTAATTATTTTTTATTTAAATCAGAAGTTTTCTTCTGCTATATTTTGAAAAAAATTTCGACTCAGTCCTTATTGCTATTTTGATAATTTCAAATGTGTTTTTATTTTAATTTGAATTCTCTCTTGTTTTAAGAGAACAACATCAACTCATATGTCAATTTAAGTAATTTCAAGCTACTTTGAAAAAAAAATGCTCAAATATCTAAATTTCTTTCATGCTATTTTCAAATTCAAATGTTTGACTTATCCCTCCACATAGTTAATTATCTATATTTTATGTTTTTTCAACACAAAAAAGTTTCTTAAAATTATTTCTGTTTCCATCCGGATTTTCATATCAATCCAAATATTGATTAAATGTCTACTTTTCAATTTAAGAACATAAAAATAAATTAATTATATAATTTAATAAAACAATTCATTATAAAAATCCATCTGTCACAAGTGCGTCACTTGTATAAAAAATCCACCTTCATATTCGAAAGAAGCCTACTTTTGAAAAGAAAATTGTATTGGAATTCTCTTCAGTTACATCTAACGGATAGAATTATTTATTATTACTTTAAGGGTTTCTTACGTTACGTTTTTCTTGTGTTATATAAGAATAAGATAGAAATATTTGACTTGATAGCAATTTATCATAACAAAGGTAGTCATTTTAAACATTCGAAAAACTGTAGTTTTTTATGTTTAAGTTACATTCGGTAGTCTTACAGGTCACGCAACAGTTTCTGTAGATTTTATTTAAACATCACAAAGTTTATGTCCAATGCATTTTTAAATAAAAATTTTAAAGAAATATTTTGCATGAAAAAAATTATTTCCAAAAACGTTGCACAAATAATTAATTATATTCAGTTTTTCTTATTAAGAGTAAATTTTTCAAAACGGTTAAGATTTAATTTTATATGCACTATATGACAAATTTTTTGACGGGAAAGCATCATGATTTTTATCTAAATCCTTTTGTTTTATAGGTTTGTTCCGCTTGATATTAAAATAAGCTATCGAGCTAGTGCAAAAAAGCAATACAGATATTGAGTAAAGGCTGAATTCAAACACAGTACAATATTTTATTGAGTTCAGATGTATTTTATAATAATAAAATACTATTTATCTATAATAAATTGATGTCAATTTCTCTCTCTCCCTCGTATTAAATTACTCCAAAAATATTAAAACGCAGCTTTTGCAACAAAAAAGCATGTTATTTGATACAGCCACGACCTACTCAACTACTAAGGCCGAAGAAGCTTTCCCAAACAAGCTCGGTGACGGAAATTTTGACGTCATAATTCCGAGTGACGTTTTTACGAAGATAAACCGGCTCGGAACCACTCGTTCTCGGCTAACTACATTTTTAGGGTTCCGAATGTGTCCGAACAAGCTTCTCGATCTTCGTCATTTGGAACAGTGACGTCAAAAATTCCGTCTACGCTCATGTTTGGGAAAGCTTCTATGGCCATGTTATTGAAGTTGGCCGTGATACAGCTCGTAACGCTGCACGAAGATGCCTTTGATATTAAAAGTTTGATTTTTGAGTAAGAAGAGTTGTGTGTGTGAAAAGCACTAACATAAAGTCATAAAATGGTTTTGTACTACACTGGTGGAAAAAAGTTTAAGGACACAGGGAAAAACACTATTTCGGCGGAAATTCTGCGTAATTAATTATGTTAATCATATATACGTAAATGAAAACTAACTCAAATAGAGTTTTAATGAGTTGAGATCAAAAAAGTTTTTAAAAAGATTAAAAATATTAAACTTGTAAAATTTGTATGACTAAAAGGTTGGAAAAAAGTATAAGGACACAGGTTTTTTGACGACTTAAACAAAAATTTGCATAAGTTTCTGACGTTGTAAGACTGCTCCGCAGTTAAAGGAATCAGTTTAAGATATAATCACTTTCCTTGGCCTTATTTGATTGACGTTTGTCAAGCTTTTGAAAATGCCAAAGTCTGCACACCTTTCGGAGTCTGAGAAGGGTAAAATATTGGCTTTCAGATAATGTGGTCTGAGTGTACGTGAAATATCTTCTTGGATAAATAGGTCAAAGACCGTTGTCTACAACTTTTTGAAAAACCCGGAACAGTATGCCCGGAAGAAGCGTTCAGGTAGGCCACCATCTTTAACTCCTCGTCAAACGAGAGCTGTTTTAAGAAGAGCTTGTTTGAAAAAACAAACTTCCAATCGTATTAAGGAAGAATTGCAGTTGCCATGTACCAGTCGAACTCTTCGCAACGTTTTGAGCAACGATCCAAACGTGCAATTTTCCAAACTCAAATCAAGGCCTCCTCTCTCAGAGCAACATAAAATAAGCAGAGTAGATATTGCCAAAAAAACATGTTGCTTTTGGTTCTAAATGGCAAGATGTTGTATTTTCGGATGAAAAGAGGTTCAATTTAGATTGGCCCGATGGTATGCGTTTTTTAAAAATGATCTTCGCCATGAGCCGCAAATTTTCTCGAAATGCCAATTTGGAGGATGGGGAGTTATGGTATGGGCAGGGATTAGCTGCTAACGGAACAACTCCAATTGTGTTTTTGGACAAAAAGGTTAATTCGTCAGTTTATCAAGACGTGTTAGCCGAAAATTTACTGCCCGTTGCTCCCCTTATCACATCTGGAGACTACTTATTTCAACAAGACAATGCTACAATTCTTGTGTCAAGTGCTTCAAAATCGTGGTTTGATGCCAATTTTATTAAGTTATTGGACTGGCCATCCAAAAGCCCTGACCTTAACCCTATGGAAAATTTGTGAGGCATTTTGTGTCGTGAAATTTACAGAGATGGCAAACAATATGACTCCAAATCCGACTTAATTTCTGCGATTAAATGCTCATGGGAAAACCTTCCAAAACAAAATCTTCAAACACTTTCTGAGTCCCTGACAGCACGGCTGATCAAGATAATTGAAAATAAGGGCAATTTTCTTAATTATTAATTGTTGTATGCCTTTTTTTACCTTTGTCCTTATGCTTTTTTCCACATAAGTCTGTATATATTTTTTTGAAATGTCATATTTTGAAATAATTTCCTTTTTTATTTATTATTTGCAATACACGAGTTGTTGTAGATTGTATTTTATGTATTCAGTGTAAAAAAACTTATGGATTAATTAAAAATTTATAGAATTATTTAGTTTTATAGACTGTCCTTAAACTTTTTTCCACCAGTGTATCATAATCGTTTTGATTAAAGGTTTCAGGTTAGGTTAGGTAAGTTTGAATTATCGTCGCACTAGAGCTACACGAGGGCTGTTGGGAAAGGCTTCAGATATTTGAACTTCAGAAACAAACCTTGAACAAGTATTCGAATGCATTCACGTCTTTCTCGATGTTAATCAATGAACTAAAAAAAACTAAACTAACTAAAGAAACTAAATAAACTAAAATTGAACCTCTGTTAATAAATTGATAATTAGAATCTAAAATAAACAACAAAAACATAATATTACCTATTTTACCCCTGCCCCCTCTCCTCGTCATTTGCTTGTTTGAGTGATTGGGTAGATAGATTAGTGAAACTGTAAAACTTAAACTTTTAAATATTTTTAGTTTTCAGAACAACAATATGAAAAGATAAAACTATTTCATTCATAGAAAAGTGACGCTTCTAACATTTTAAAACTCAATAAAAGGCTGACTTATGACTTTCTTGGTGTTCGGCGAACTTGGCGAACTTGGCAAGTTCGCCAAGCACAAGAATCATAAGGTATTCAAATCTATTATTTTAAAACATTGACATTAAATTATAAAACAACATTAAATTATAAAACAACAAATTGAACATCGGAAAAATGTTACGAAGAGTCAGGGGTTGGCTATCAAATTCCAAACTTAGTATTCACACACCTGAATAATTTAATATTCTTTTCGATTTCTTTAAACTACCGTTTTGACGCGTTCGATACATAGTTCTAACCATGCAAAGTGCATGTTTTATCAATATTTTGCTGTAGATTTTTTTTGTGTTGTTATAAGGGTGGTATATTTTGATTACATTACCGTCGCAGTAGAGATACACGAAGCCTATTGCTGCATTAGGGGGAAACAAAAAATTTGGCATGAAAAATTTATTTTGGAATAACCAGAACCCAATACAGAAAACTCATGAAAAGCTTACAACAAATATTTAGCTTAAGCTATGTCTAATATTTTTCAGAATTTTAATCAATCATAGCTATTACATTACCGAGATATATATGAGCTCCTTTTTAAGTTAAACCCTTTAAATTGCGGTTTGCTCGTAATCCAGATATTTCTTTGTACTTCAAAGAAACTTTCAGAAAAATGAAAGAAGCAACATTGTATTCTTGTTTTAAATTTTTAAAATATTGTTCCTTATATTTAATAATTTTCAGTTCTAAGCGTTGTTCGGCTCATTTGGGTAAAGCGGCTCATTTGGGTAAATGTGTATTATTTGTTTTTTTTATAGGTTTTTATAGTTAGGTTTTAACAGTTAGGTTTTAAAATGTGCTCCTTATGGGGAAGATTTTTTTCATTCTAGCAAAACTTTACTCAGGCTCTTGACTAATAAACTTTATAAGTATTTATTACTACATGAGTATTAGAGTCTCTGTTATTTTTTTTAATAATCAAAGGGCGATTTTAAATCATAAATCAAACATTAGGTATGAACAAAAGAATTCAGGGTTAATAATTGACACTCAAATAACACAAAAAACATTTCTTATCCAATAAGACTGGCTGATTTTGTCATAAACAAAATACTTTTCTGAACATCTGTCTAGAATTTTATTGGAACTGTGATACTACCTCCAATATATAAGTAAGGTTTTTTGAATTGCAAATGCAATTGGTACATTAAGGAATATAATTTTTTTTAAGACGCAAGGTTGAAACTGTAAATCTAAAAACTGTCTATCTCCTTATTCGTGAAATTCAGATTTAAACATTTAATTACTATCACTTTCAGACTGAATTATAGATTCCAGAAAATGACCCTAGATATAAAAGCAACCAGATCTAGGTTCATTGATTGTATTATTCCTAAGGTTATTTTTAATTAATTGTTAAAAAACTATTTTTTAACAATTATTATTTTATGTTCATAAAATAGGGGTTAGTGGTGTACCTTGGACATATGTGTACCTCGAACCTATGCTGATTCTAGCTCGATTTGCTTAGATATTGAAACAACACCACATGCAGTTAAAGTATTTGCTACCAGGGGTCTCAGTGAAGTTCTATATGTTTGTTTAGAAGGTCAATTTATTAAAGAGGTTTCGAAAAACTAAATTCACAGTTCAAAAGTAAATTTTTGTCGAATACTTTAGTGTATTTTTATGCTTAAAGATGTAGTGTTTATTCAGAAACGATGGTTATGCAATATAAAGCAAAGTTTTAGCTATAAAACAGTGCGCTTGAAATTAAGTTAAGTCTAACCTTAACATGGTGATTAACTATTTTGTTTTTAATATCCAAGTGGTGTACCTCGAACCTAATACAAGTGGTGTACCTTGGACTGGTCCAAGGTACACTACTATAGGTTTATGTGCTTCAGATTGTTGAAAACCCTTTATAAAATTCAAGTGAATTTTTTTCTTTGAAAAATTAAGTATTTTAAGCTATTAATATGCAACCCTGATTTGTAAAATTATGTAGAATGGAAATTTGTAAGAAATTTTTATATGGTGTGATAAATTATTTTTTTGTAGTTAATTATTTAGATTTATGGTAGGCCTATAAAACTTTAACCATATTCATATAATATAGAAAATAATTATTGCATGCACATCTAAAAATATTTTTTTATAATAAATATCTAAGCAGAACATTCTTTTTACGTTTAAGCCTAGTTGTATAAACATAGGGGGAAATATTTGAGTTGTTTTTTCAAATTTATGACAGAAAGATAGCCAAATGTCTTTCTATGGCATGAAATGACAGTTTAATTTTATGCTGCATTTTAACGGATACACCTGAGAAAGATCGCATTACAGCTGAAAAAGCCAAAAGGGCACTAAAAAAACTAAGGCAATAAAACCCCTTACTAATCCAATTGACCTAACATAACAAATTACTACAATCTTGGCTAGAAATAAGAGTAGGTTGTAAAATGTATTTTTGAATTTTATGTGGCTAAAAAATATTGGTTTTCGGACTGTAAATCGAGTCTCTCTACCTGTTAATAATTGGTCCAAGGTACACTACCAGTTGGACCAAGGTACACCGCCGGAGGTGTACCTTGGTCCTAATTACATTGTTCTGTATTTATTTTTTTAATAGTTGAAATCATTAAAATAACATGTTAAAATAAATATATGTTGTATATAACAACATAAAGTATTTAGTAAAAATATTTTTATTCACTTTTTGCAAGTAATTAAAAAATTAAAAATTGAAAAGTCAAAATAGGTCCAAGGGAACCCACCTTCCCCTAATAATAAAAAATTAAGTAAACATTTATTTTATGTATCTAAAAACTTTTAAATGTTCAAGAAAAACATCGGGAACTGCTCGAGTCTCTTATAAAAATATTGATATCATTACCCAACTTAGAAAACAATTTCTCATGAAAAATCTACTAGATAACTTTAAAATGTAAGCCAAAACATGAAAACGGAGACTCCAATTATATAATTTCATAGTCAATAATGTCTCCATTTTAACATTATAAATTTTTGATCGACTTTCTAGCCAAATATAAATTACCTTCCTATACACAATGTAAATTTAGGATATTATCATGAAAGTAACGAGATAACTAGAACCGCTTTTAATATAATTGAGTGAAGCGCAAAGCTGAAGAAGTAAAAGGGGGAATCTGCAAGATATAGTTTGTACAACTAAATTTGTATTTTAAATAAGGCTATAAAAAGCTGCTTAAAATAAATATCAGAAAATACGGATAGTTTTAAATTACATTGTTACTTTGTGGACACTCGATTGAATTTTAGAAACAAAGATAGTTAAGAGTAAAGAGCAGGCATTATTTTGTGAAACTTGAAAATAGGATCAGTTTTATAATTTATGTGTCAAGATTTTGCTAAGATTTTAAAAATATATATATTATTCTTATAATATAATAAAAAAATAATAATAACTATGATAAATATAATTGATAATTTAATATAACTTATAAAATATAATAAATAACTTTGAAATAAATGCAATAGACATTCGGACATCCAATAAATGATAACTAGATAGTTTTATATGAAATAAGAACAGAATTAGTCTCAAACTTCAAATGAAATAAATTAAATAAGTATCGTTTAATTCTTCATATAAATAAATAGTATAACTATTCATTTAAAAGTATTTCAAAAATTAAAATTTTAGAATTGCACAAAACCAATTTTATAAAATATATTCAGATTATACTTAAAGACGCAAGGTTCTTCTATTCGACTTAATGTGAAAAAAATTAAACTTAAATAAATCAAATTATCAATACAATTGTTCAAAAACTTAATAAATATCTATTGAACATTTCAAATAAATTCTAAAATTCTATTATTCTGTATTTTTTTCTATATTTTTAATTCGTAGTCTTGATATATCTGAAGAGAAGGGTGGGACATTGCGACAACAATTAAGATATAATCTTATGTGTTAAACTAGAAAGGAGAAAGACGTCGGTCGTGAAGTTGAATCTTCAAGAGGTTTAGAGTCCCTGAATGAACAGATCAACCTCGGTTGACACCGATCTTTTCACGGCGAGAAAAGGTTACTCTTTCTTAGCTCTTTTACTCTGTTAAAATAACGTAATCAAAAACTGTAAAATGAACTAATTATGCTCATTTTTAAAGGGATATTCCTTAAAATGAAGATAAAATTGCTGATTTGATTAAAGATCATCTAAAAAGGTGTTGCTTAGAAACCATATTGTTCTATACTGTTAAAAATTTGGGAGTAAAATTGCACCTCAGAATCCTGGAACTTCCTCTCTTCAACCACTATTTGCATAGTTTATTTGCAAATTTTGAGGTGAAACCACAATAATTATGATATGCCGCTCCAAATAGTGATGGCAGATAAAAAGTTCCAGGTTTTTCCGATGCAATCCTGCACTAAACTTTTTAACAGTGTAGAGCCTTCATGATACTAGAAAGCACTCAAATCGGAAGAAACGCATAACATTTGGAAGCATTTTTGTGTACAAGTGTCATAAATAAAGTCAAGTGTGAATAAAGACAAGTGTAGATATAATAAAAATTTAAACAAATGTTTTTCGGGCACTAAAACAATATGTGAATACGATTTTACCATAATTTTAACCTTCACTTCTCTCGTGCTTAACTTATAACAAAATAAATACTTTTTTGTATTTTCTTCTTACAGAAAAACTAGTTCTTATACAAGTATAATACAACGTTTGTCCAAAATAATATTTGCAAAACATTTTAAACACTCTCGTCTTTTACTGTTCTACCATCTACGTCAGCAAATATAAACTATTTATAATACATCGACATTCATGAGTTTATTTCAAATTAATACTTTTTGGTGCTCAATTTATGCTTAAACAAGGAGGTTTGAGAAAATAACTGCCACAAAATACAAGATTGTGACATCATTGCAATTATATAAAATTAAACCATTTATTTGGGTAGTATTTTAAATTTTTAATATTTGGTAAGTCACTTATTTTTTCATTTTATTTTTATAACTTCGTGTGTTTCTAAATACTTGACCTTCTTAGGCTACAAAAGTGAGGATGTGTGAAGAACTCTAATTTAACTTTATAATCTAGGAAAAAATGAATTAATCCAATTTTATTTTGAATCAATTTGTAGTATGATAAAATGCATGAAAAATATTTCCCATTGAATATGCTTGCGATTATCAACCTGAGATATGATATATAATTAAAACCAAAATATTTTCCCTCGCCTATCTGCATAGTATCATAAAAGTAATATTCTTCTTTAAGGATATATTTATCCCAAGTATCCCAAAATGTTGATATCTTGTACTTTTGTTTTGTGGAAGCATTAATAAATTAAGACGATTTTTTTTTGTATTCTATTAAAAATTCTTAATTAATGAATAAATAGTACACTATTTATTAGAAAAAATAGCTCAGTTGTATCAGTTATACATCAGTTAGTAATATATTTGTTTAAAATATTTTTCATACTTTTTAATTGCATGTTCAATATATTACGAAAAATTCTTACAAATAACTTTAATGCTTGAAATTTTAAAGCTTGACAATTTACTTATAGCTTGAAATTTTACTGATAGCTTGAAATTTTACTGATATTAATGCACAATTTCGTCATTTTTAACTCCTTAATATGGTATGGTATGATACATATATATTCCAGCTTGTGTGCTTGTTCAGAGAACCGCTTATAAGCTTTCGTCAAGTTTGACAGACACAGAAAGAATTTTTACAGACACAAAGAAATGAATAACACATAGACAAATAACAATATTTATTGACTGTCACAAACATCCATGCCTGACCGGGATTCAAACCCGACCCCAGCAGCTCCAAAGGCTCGTACACTAACCATTCAGCCACCGGGGCGGCAACTCCTTAATACATCCCATTTTAGAATATGATTGTGTAATTAGAAATTCTTACAATAAATATTTTTCAAAAAACTTATCCAGATAAATTTTCCGCGCTAATTTCAAATCTATTCCCTCTTCTTTCTAGTTTACCAAAATGTACACTCAAATGTCGAATATCTGTACCTGTTTATAAAGTTTTTTCCAACATTGATTGCCCCTCATTGGTACAATTACTAAATTTTTAAGCTTCTAAACATATTGCCCGAAATAAAATTGTGTCAAGTAAAATCCACTATTCCAAAAGTATTATAATAACCCATCCATTTCTCATGCCTGGTTAATAACGTACCCTTAGCGATATTTTCTTTGATACTTTTCTTAAGCTAAAATCCTTAAGATGATATATTAATTATTAAAATTATGCATTAATTATTAAAATTATATATTAATTATTAAAAATATATATTAATTATTAAAATTACATATCAATTATTAAAATTATTTACTATAGTTAATTACATATTATAGTATCAATAAATTAAAAAGTTCGTGAAGTCAAGTTAGCAATTGAATTATACTTTTTAAAACAAAGAGTAAAACCGAAATAAATTTTAAAAAATACTATTTTTAATAGCTTGCATTACTGTATACAGCGGAGATTTGAACATATTATTTTATACACAAAAAATATATAATTCTTTTAAACACACACAAAACCCACTTACCTTTATTAGAACTTCAAGGGTTTTTTTAAGTCTTAATTTTATGATAAAACTTTATATATTAATATTAGTTATACATAAAATGCTTGAATATATTTATGTCCCAATATTTGTAACTGTACACTTCTTAAACTCAAAGTTTATGAGACACAAAACTTAATAAAAATTAATCTTATGACATATAAGCCTAAAAATGCAATTTTTTCCTCGACATAAGTGTGCTATTAAGATAATATTAATAGTACTGCCATTAATAAAGCTTAAGTATTCAAGTGCACAAGATTAATGCAAAATTTAAACTGCCCATGTGTAAAATTCATTTACAAAAGGGATCTAAGGAGAATAAGGTAAATTCTAAATAATGTTTATAAGAGCAAATTAAATGATATTTAAAATATTTATAAAAATTAAATAAAATAAATATTAAAGGTTGTGTCTTTTTAAAAATAATATTTTAACAAGGAAACTCATTGGTAATGTGAAAATTAAATTTTCAACTAAATAATACAACATTTATTGTTCTTTAAATGTAATAAAGATATTTTTGTGAAGGAAAATCTAAGATTAATAAACCTTTTATTATTAATTTTTCCTAACACATTGCATTTAGTTATAAAGAATATAAACTTACCACAAATATAACAAAATATCATGGAAAATTCACTTTCTTTCTTTAAATATAAAAAAATATTTTTGTAGAAACTTAAAATAGAGAAACTTTAACTTTAAGTTGTTTCACTCCCAAACTTTTAACAGCAGCATTTTCAAGCATTTCTGTTATTAAAAAATAAACTTTCTAAAAGTTTGAAACTTGTATAAAATACCCAACACAAATTTTCCATGTTAACAGTGCATCCAACACCGTAAGTGTAACGTTGTTACAGAAACGTCCTTTTTCATGTAGTATTTTTTCGCATACTCGTTTAAAGCACAACAAATTGCTTTCAAAGACTTGTGTTGTAAAGAATTATTTCACTACTTATAAAAAAAAAACTCTTGCAAAATAATACATTATGGAAGTATGGAAAAATTTGAAGAATTTTATAATTAAATTTCGAAAGATACTTAATTTTGTAATTGCATTTGCATATGTTAGCAAGTTACTTTTCTATACATTAAAACACTTCTATACATTTTGAGAAATGTATGTATCATCCAGGGCCTGTTCTAAGAAAACTCGAACTATACGCATAACCTATTTGGGAGCCCCTTTACGAAAAATGTTATGTATGAATTATGATTTCCAGTAATGGATGGTGCTATATAACCTATGTATCATATTTTTGCTGAGATGTTATTGGATTCCTTATAAACATCGATCAAAGCAATCTCGTTATGTCAATTTCTCCGTCAAAATCGAGTATAAACAAAGGGAAGTATAGGATTTTTTTTAATTTACTGATATTTTGGGGATTCACATCATTTAGCATAACAAAAACTGAAATTCAGGGTCCCCTAAAATTTGGGAGCTCTAGGCTCGGGTCTTGTGGAAGAAAAGGCCCTGGTATCATCACAATTTAACATTCATTGAAGGTATAAAATAAAAAGTATACAGATGTTGATGGAAATTTCTCGAGTTCACAAACCTGAAATGACATTTTTTGCTATCTATTCAATTAAAGGGAATTTTTTGGAATAAAAGTAAAAGTTGGCTCAAATTTCATAGTTTTCAGAATACTTATTTTAGTTTAGAAATTTTTCTCGACAGTAGCCTGTCATAAGTTAAATCTTGATTTTTATATTTCATTAAATATAACTTTTATAACTTTCGAATACACAACATTGCGCCAATAATTCAATATTAGGTTTGAATGGGTGCGTTTATTAAGGGAGTGGGCGATATTAGCTACGAAACCAAAAAAGTAGAAGAAGAAGCCAACTAATAGAATAACACACACTTGGTTGTTGCTGGCAACTCGTACATGTGCGAATAGACTTAGGTTTATGTTATTTTTGTATGGTTTGGTTGAATTTGGTTGCATTTACTTCTCGCTAGAATTTCCCAAGGGCTTTTGGACACTGACCTTGTAATTTAAACCCATGTTTACTTTATTTAGTGCCGCCCCGGTGGCGCAATCGTTAGGATGCTAACCTTTGGAGCTGCTGGGGTCGGGTTCGAATCCCGGTCTGGCATGGATGTTTGTGACCGTCGATAAATGTTGTTATTTGCCATGTGCTTGTGTTGCCCCTTCGTTGTGTGCCTCTTGTGCTTGTAAAAACTCTATCTGTGTGTCTGTCCCACTTGACGAAAGCTTATAAGTGGTTCTCTGAACAGTGAACAAGCACACAAGCTGGAATATATATGTACCATATTTTATTTAGTTTTAAATATACACTAAAATAGAATTTAGTATTTAATTCCCACCTCTAAAAATATTAATCAATTTTTAAAAAATTAGAAAACATTTGTTAAAAATTACAAGACGAGCTGCCAAAAACACTTAAATAATTCTAGCAATGAGATAATGTAACAAAACCAAACTATGTAAAGGGGAACACTTCTCTATGTACGTCAATACTCAATATACCAATTGTTGCCCCTGTAAGAGTAATCCAAAAACAAACAAAAGTTAGTTCAATCAGTGGGCTACTTATTTTGGCCTTTTCGTGACAAATGCTACTTCCATACTAATAAACTGCTACTCTATACTAATAAACACCTCTGATTGAAAAATATATTAAAAATTGAAACTTTATAAAAACAATATATCAAAAACATCTATTAAATTATTCTTTTTATTCATTTTCAGGAAGCGAAAAGTATAGAAGTCGAAGATTGTAAAGAAGAGAGGAACTCCTACACATATAACCCTTTATGTATAAACATATTTTTCAAACAAATGTATATTTAAAAGTGTGTTTACCAAGAATTTTTTTGAAAATAATCGCTTTATATTTGCCAAGGGCACATCAATTTAATTTTATTTTCATTTGAATCTTTAAATAAAACCTCATAAATTCATAGCAAAAAAACAGTTGATTCATAGTTGTTGAAAGATCTCCGAAATCATGCTTATAGAGCTGTTGCAACCACGTGATCTATTCTTAACTGGATCACAGTTATTGCATCTGGCAACACCTGCAACCGGATCGTTAGGGCATACAAATCTGTTCTTCTATTGTGTTTCTCCTCAAGCACGTGCGTTTGTATGTTCCACGAAAAATTGGCCACACCCGTGCCACCGATTTCATCCAATCAGCGATCGCCAGGGGTGCAGAGGAAAAGAGGTGAGGAAGAGGGGTGCAACAGCTCTATTGATATTTTTTGGAAGCTTACGTATTATCGTTTATAATTATAAAGTTTGTTTAAGAAAATTGTAAGGTAAAGTTGTGAAGTGAATTCTACGTAAGTTCACGCATATGCTGATCTCTTGAGTTAAAAGGCTGCTCCAAGAAGGACTCATTTTTTTTAGTAATATGCAAAATATATCCAGTGTATTTTCGAAGTGAAAAATTTTATGTTTTATTAATAGTATTTCTATTTTAAAAGCAGTATTGGAGGAAAAAATAGGCAAATCAGTTTTACCTGGAGGATCCTTTCTTAACCCTTTTTGGAGCTCGAAAACAATTGTATTTAAGCTTGAAGTTTTTAAACACATATATATTGTTTCCTTTTTAGAGTTTTCATTAAAATAACTTTAAAATGCAAAAACTTGTAGTTCTGTTTGAAAGATTCATATGTATTCATTTAATATAAACTTTCAATAATTTTCTTCAAGAAACGGGATGGACAGCTCCCAGTGTTAATGGACCTTAAAAGTGCAACCATCCTGTGTTTATCAAAATGATGAAGGACATGTAATTTCGTCATTTGGCTCAAGTATAGAGCTTTTCGCTAAACGATAGCAATAAAAATCTAAATGAGCTATGATATATCGTTAAAAGGAGCCAAAACCTGCGCTAAATTTAGAGAAGATGCCAAATAGTTGTCTTTTTTATTTCCAATGCAGCAGGGGATATAGACATTATCCTTACGCCTTACTGAGTTCAAGTAATACAAAAAAATACAAAAAGGAGAAAATTTAAACATGAATTTCAGAAACACAAATCAGCAAAAACATCAAACAAGAAGTGAAATAAGAAATATAATATAAAAGGTAAAAAAAAATCTAAAATTTTTGTTTATAAGAACTCTGGCCTCCCAGTAACGGAAGTAGATGCAGTTTTTTGTGAGAACTGAACAGGTGAGGAGATGGTCAGCATTCATCGCGTCGCACCACTGCGGCAGAGGGGAAGGCAGGATTATAAACTATTTTAAGGGGGTTCATCAGTATGTTGTATATCGGTAATGTTAAATTGGCCAATTGCAATGTACCTTTTCGCAATAACTACTGATCAGATCATCTTAAAAATTTTCTGTGTGTGTTATACCAACCTTATATATTAATCTGAGGCTAAAAGTTTTTTTTTTTTTAAATAACTGTTAGATTTTTTTTTCAATAAAATAAGTTTTAAAGTACCCAAAAAATCATGAAATTTTTCACTTTTTTGCCCCATACAATTTTTTTCACTCTAGGTTTATTAAAATTCACAACCTCAAATTAATCTATACTATGTATTACATCATATAAAAAAAGTTTACGAGAAAACATAGCATAGTTTTTGAGAAAAGGTACATCGAAGTTCAAAAAATCAAGTTCTGAGCAAAACGCGTTTAAAGTTTTTGTTGGTTAACCGTTTCAGTAAGGAAAGGGTTAAATAAAATGGCTTTTACTGTCAAAAATATTTGTCCAATCGTCTTGATACTTTGTGACATTATTAATAAAGGTTGTAATAGTATTTTAAGCCAATAATTTCTTTTTTAATTTTTCACCGATTTCGGAGTACTGAACCCAGGCGGAAGAGATGTTCGTATAGGCAGTCATGTTTGGTAATAAGACGACAGGCAGCTACAGCGCTGCTTCTTGGGCAATCTGGAATTGGTCGCGCTTTCCTAATATTAAGCAGTCTATCCAGTATATAATGCAGATCGTTGACCGAATCACGTAGACGATTCATCCCTCCACTGCTTTGAGGGGAGTCGGATGGTTCTATCCTCACCCATATTAATTTACCAAATTTTAGGAAAAAAATTTCTCAGGAACTATATGAGATATCATTACAAAAAAATTTATAGTTTGTTCCTTACATATAGCTCTTTGATTTAAACTAAGGATATTCCAAAATATTAAAAAATACTTTTAGAGGGATCTTTTTTATTTTTATTGAAAAACACAAAAAAAAATCAGATTTAAAGTTGGCTAATTTCTTTTTGAGCAGAGATATTTAAAATTCCTCAGTTTAAATTAAAGGTCTATTGGGGAAGAAATAACAAAACAAAATATGTTGATATTTTTTTATAGCTCCTGAGAAAAATGTTCCTAAGAGTTGAAAAACATTATATTTCAGGAAACGCAAAAGAAAAGTACGGTTTAGGTAAGAACTGATATTAAATGTTTCTCAAAAATGCTTATAAAAAGAAAACCACAAGACAGAAATCGATAATTTTGGTTTAAATTAAAGCTTAAGATAGGCGGAATGAAAAAAAAAAGGAAAAACAGAAAATTACCCAATTTTTTTACCCAAACACCCATCCTACCCCCCCCCCCCCCCCCCTTTAAGATGCTTTCAACTGATTTTGGAGTGAGCTTACCGTAAATAATTTGTTGTAGAAGCATATTTTAAAAATAAGTTTCAAATTTCATATTTTCCATATATATATTTTTTTTTTATTTGAAAACTTTGCGCATGTAAAGACTTGATTCTACTTTCCCGTGTCCTTGTCTACGCGTCCGGCAGTTTACGACGAAAAATGTAAATAGTGTCTTTAGTGAATTCGGACTGAGGTAGTTCCACTTGCCTTTTGTCCGGCGGATAGAGCTATGAAAAGAAAGACATTCGGGGTTTCTATGTTTAGTTTGGCGAATTCCATTCCATTGGCAAACATCGTGCTGAAAACATGGATGTAATTATGAAATGAAAAATCCAACTCTCCACAAGTAAGAACCAAGGTAAAATTGTATAGTATTCTGTGAATGATTTCGAAATACCATTTTTGTGGGGAATTATGAACAATTTATTAGCAACCACCGGAGCAGTCATTCTGAACCTTTTTCGGCCGGCAACCCACTTTTCCTTATCAGAATATCGCAAAGGTCCATTGTAGAGTAAATCTTATATTTTTTTTAAAAAATAATGTTAAATTCTTTGGCCCTATAATTTTTTTTAATTGGGAAAATATATAAATAATTTATACAGGGATTAAACATTAAACATGCCACATCATGATTAGTAAAAGCAATACACGTACTCTGTTTACATAAAATGTAGTTAATAGAATTTCTGATCGAAGCGTAGTCATGTTTTCTCATCATGGCAAATGACATAAGGTTATCGGCTACGGTCGAGCATCCGTTGTAATCAGGTCGATTCCCAAAAACTCCCACGCAAAACATCGCTTTCCTATAAGCGAAAATATCAGACAAAATTCAATAAAAATACTTCATGTAGGTTGGTTGATATACATATATTTTCAGGCTTGTGTGCTTGCTCAGAGAGCCGCTTATAAACCTTCGTCAAGTAAGACAGTCACAACACACACTCACACTCACATGCACACATATACGTGATAGATGCTGCCATCTATCACGCGCCACCTCCACAATTTGGACATGTCCCTGAAGGGGAGGGAAATAGTCTCCAGGAACCTGTACCCGTGGGAAACTGCGCAATGACCGCCCACAGGACTTCCGGACCCAACAGATTTAACGAGCACGTACTCCGCATATACTCGGTGAGTTTTCAGCGACCAGGTTTTGACCGCTACTCTGACCACAGGGCCCCTCACAGCCCATACTTCATGTACAGTAGAACACTGATACTGGTCAAATCTGTTAAGTTCAAAGTCCTGACGCGCTTATTACCATCTCTCCATAAAGTTACGTTAGGTGTCGACTCCGGTATTGGCCTCGTCATTGAGCGCTGTTCCAAATTGGTGAGTTGCGTTGGGTGCCTATTCAGGTGTCCGCTTGTCACTTGACAGTGGTTCTAAAATACGACGCCCGTCGCCAATAGCCCCCGTGTAGCTCTAGTGCGGCTTTAATTCAAACCTAACCAAATTGGAGAACGTTTTGCCAGTAGCCCTAGTGCAACGTTGTCTCGTTATTTTTAATGAAATATCTTCATATCTTCCACGAAATCAATTTATGGCAACACTTCTGCAAGTCACTGCATGCGGGGGCTGTGAGGCGCCCTGTAGTCAAGGTAGCGATCTACGGATCGGAAGGTCCCGCGATCGAAACCTGGTCGCTGAAATCTCACCGAGTATATGCGGAGTACGTGCTCGTTAAATCTGTTGGGTCCGAAAGTCCTGTGGGCGGTCATTGCACAGTTTCCCACGGGTACAGGTTCCTGGAGACTATTTCCCTCCCCTTCAGGGACATGTCTAAATTGTTGGAGGTGGCGCGTGATGGATGGCAGCATCTGTCACGTACATGTGTGCATGTGAGTGTGTTGGTTGGTTGGTTGGTTTTGACATATATTTTCAGGCTTGTGTGCTTGGTCGCAAGGACCCGCTTATAAACCATCGTCAAGTAGGACAACACAAGACGCACACATACACATATGACAGATGTAAAGTGGGTTGTGACTGTCTTACTTGACGAAGGTTTATAAGCGGCTCTCTGAGCAAGCACACAAGCCTGAAAATATATGTATATCAACCAACCAACCAACGAACCATCACTGCATGCGGTTAAAATTTTAGTGTTTCAAAGAGCATTTAAATATTGACATAGGAAAAAAACGGTGAGTTCACATATTTTAATATATTTGCTAACAATCTTTCACTACAGAGTGATTGAAAAATCGTGCAATTCATAAAAACATATTGTATATGTACGTAAGTGATATAAATTGCAAACATGAAAGAAATGGATGTTACATCCTACCCAAAATGATGACTGTGTAGCTTATGCCTTTTTCTAGTATATTAAAAGCCGAATACTAGCTTTAAAATCTTCAAAAATGGTGAATTTTATCTGAAGTACCATGAAACTACCATGACCGACAACAGCGTGTGACGTTAGTTTTCCTGCTCTTGGCATTTTTTTTAAATGAGGCTAAAGTTAGCATACATTTGCAAATAAACATGCAACTTAAACAAAACGTTCTGTCAAAAGAACAATTTGCTAATTTTAACAAGTTTTTTGGGAAGTATATTAGAGGCAGTTTGCTCTCTCCTGGTTTGTTTAGTTCATAATCGTACTAGAGCATGACGTAAATATTTCAAACTATTGGATCAACAGAAATTATCATAGGAAACCTGCAAAGTATGATTAAAATAACTTAAACTTAGAATAGCCGATTTTGCTAAAAAAGTAAAATTTTTAGTTTTTGATCATTCAGAAGACATTTCATTGATTTGAGTTAAATTAACGTCGCACTATATAATTTTACTGAGAGAACCCAAGCCAAATGGATACTCAATAGATCTTTTGCATGCCACATAATCATACACTTGTGCAGGAAGAAAGGAAAATGCGTGCCTACGATTTTTCCTTTCTGAAAATCTGCCGACTCATTCGGGACTTGAACCCGCGACCTTGTGATCATTAGACTGGCACGCTAGGAAACATGCTGAGAAAACAAGTTATAAATGTGTGCGTCGAGTGGGCGCCAGATTGGTCACTATTTGTCTTAAGGTAGAAGAGTAGACCTTAAAAACACAAAATTTGGTCAAATGTCCAGTTTTCAATTATTTAAGAGCGCAATTACATTGATTTCATAAATCATCAAAAAATTTTGTTGCTCGTGAAAAAGAATATAAAAAATATAGATATTAATTACAAATGAAACATTGAATATAATAATAATAATAATCTTTATTAATATCAATCAAGAAACTATAGCCCTCGTGTAGCTCTAGTGCGACGTTAATTCAAACCAAACAAACCAAACAAACAATCAAGAAACTACAAATAAAAATACAAAATCATATTAGCGGCTTAGGGGAACATTCCCGTTCAAGCAGCCTAGAACACTAGCTAAAAAAAGTTTTAACAATGTACAAATATAGTCTGGATAATATATTTGTGTGTTTATCGACGCATTAAAAGAGTTATATGTGTGTGATTAGTAGTTAAGTAATTGTTTTCTTAAAATTACAATCCTAATTACATTTTGTTGTTTATCTCAAAGCAAAATTTTATATTTTTACTTTATTTGCAACGACGTCATTCGAAGATTGCGTTGCACAGTAAGGCAAAAATCGCAAAAGATTGCCAAAAGTATGTATCGGATTTTTTGCAAGTCATGAACTATTTTATTATGTTTTATGGAGTATTTTAAGAGCAAAATGTCAGTCCAAATAAATGAAAATGTGTATAGATATTTGAATGCGGCAAATATAGTTTTTTATTAATTCTAACGAGTGGGTTTTTTTTTTTCAAAAATTGAAATCTTGAAAAATCCAAGGTTAAAAACAAATTTGTAAGATTTATATTTCAAACAAGACACTTGAACTTTTAAGTGCATATTTTTTTAATAATTATGATTTTTCAAATAATTAAGGATAAGTTTACTTTCAATTATTTTCAGTCCTCAATAGAATAGCTGATTTATTTAGATTGGTTAATATTGAATATTGAGCTGCTTCTTTTTTTTTTGTTTTTTTTTTTGAAATTAACTCTAGAGTATAATTCTAGTTTTATTTAAATTTATTTTTCATTTAAACTCAAAAAGAAACATTTTAAGTTTCTTAATTCTTAATAGATTTTTTGTTAGGATTTTAATTTTTGTCTTTAGAACTAACAATATAAAATTATTCCAGAAATTGTTTTCATAGTGTACTTATGCAGGTGAAATATTGAAGTTTTTTTTTTTGTTGTTATCATAATTTTAAAAGCTACTACTCTTCAAAAAGATGGATTAAATCGTTCCCACTAGATGTTTATAAGTTTAAAGGAATACGTAGACACATTTCTGCGATAAATATGTCTTTTATTACAATCGTTAATTTTAAATGTTTGAAGACCTGTTTTTAAAGCAGGTTTTTAGAACACTATGTTAAGGAAGTTATTGTTCCCTCAAGCCAGGCCATTTTATCGACAAAGGTTTATTCTTTTTGCGGTGCTTTATTCCACTTCTTTTAAGTTAAAATAGAGACCAATATTTGTAAACAGAAATCTACTTAACAACTTGTAGGAAATTGAGTAAAAGGTTATAAGCAATTAACAGGTTGTTATTTGATAGTATTTACATTATATTTTCGTATCACGTCAAACGCATCTAAATACAATGTCAAACACAAAATACATTCTATCTATCCATTAGATTTTTTTATGTTGGGCTGTAAAAGAAAATGAGCTTTAATAAATGTACAGTGTGTTGCATAATTAGTTGCAATCAATTGAGCTGTAGCCCACCCTTCAGTGTTGAGTTCCCAAGAATGCTTGGTTCTTATTTTATCAACCCACCAATCCGGGATTCGAACACCATACCTTAATTTTTTTCTACCAGTAACAAACACAAAATTACTGAAATTATTTAGAGTTTACTTACTGTTTGTTAAATTAAATGACGCGAATATTTTATGCAACCTTGGAGCTATTCTTAAAGTACTAGATAATTGCTTTATTAAAGTGTACAAAAATTAATGTGAACGAAAGATTACCTAATATCTTATTAGTGAGATGTTACTCAAAGATGCGTGACATTTACAATTGTTCGATAATCTTTTAAAATAATCAAATCATTATGCATAAGTCGAAAAACTATTATGAAGAAGTCAGGGTAGCAATTTCGTCATGTATCACGCTATAGGTTATATCAAGGACAAAAATAATAATTCCGAATTCTCGCTGTGATTGACAAGTTTTCAGCGAAAGTTACTTTTTTTGTTGACGTGGCTCTAGTAAGACGATATTCAGCTCAATCCTGGTAAGAGTTTTAACTTTTCTTAAATGCTGGTTTGATAACTAAAAAAAGAGGGAGAATATTTTTTGTGGTGAGTGTGAGATAGGTTAGGCACCCAACGCAACCGTTAAGGGCGACATAGTACGCAGCGTTAGGACTTAGAAGGATATTTAACGTGCACTCCCAGCAAGTGTGAGATATTATTACTTTCGATACATATTAATCAACAAACATGTATTATTTTAGGATATAATTTGTAGTGTTGATTTGAATAATTGATGTTAAAATTTAATTCGCAATCTGATAAATACAGAGATTCTATAGTAAGTTTACCGAAATCAATAATATTTTAATTTTCTCCATGCATTAAAAAATTATCTTGGGTTTTCGTAGAAAAGTAACTACAGCCAAAACTGTGGTTTTTCATGATGGGACTATTTTGGTTACTCAGAACCATGATTAGGGCCTGAAGATATTTTATCCGTCTAATAATTTAATTGTCGAGACACCTTTTGCGTTTAATTTATTAAATATTTAATTAAAAAAAATTATTAAAATAAAATTTTATTTTATTTATTTAAATAATGCATTTAATTTATTAAAATAAAACTTTCCTAAGAACCAACAAATGAAAATACAGTAAGTAAATTTTAAATAATTTCGGTATTTTTGTCTTTGATTCTGGTTGGAAATATGGGGTTCGCTTTGTTGGTAGGGTGTTCGAATCCTGGATTGGTGGGTCGATGAGATAAGGACCAAGCATGATTGGGAACTCAATGCTGAGGGATGGATCAGAGCTCTTCGTCACGAATGGGTCAGAAAAAATTAACATTGTCCTCCCTTTCCAAATTCGGACCTATTTTTAAAAAAAATCGGGTTTTTTATTCGAAAATAGGAATTTACATAATCTCGTTTGTCCCAATCTTCTGATTTTAAAAATTCATTTTAACATCTAATTATTATACTTTTTGTCCGTGTTGAATTAAAATCATACTTTATTTGCAAGTATTGATAATATTAAATGTGCAGTTTATAAATTTGTCCTCAACCTAGATTTTAAAAAAAAAGTTTGTTTGACACTGATGGTTCTTAATTTAATTTTATATAATAACTGTTCAAGAAAATAATATGCCATTATACCACGACACTCATTTTTAATCTAGTAAAAATAAGCCTTTATCGTTGATTCATTAAAAGTATACAACGCATTACCCCCATTTCCTATTCATGATAAATAAACTAACTTAATTTTCAAAATAATGATAACTGTAGAAGAAAATGTGTTCTTCAGAATATAAACATTCAAACTAATAAATAATGAATTCGTGTTGAAATAAAATAAATGTAATGCGTTATTTCATAATGTTTCGGACATTATCTGTTAAACTTGTTGGGCCTTGGACAATATTCTATCTTGTTACATGTTGAAACATTTTATTACCACAACATTATGTTTATTTAGCAGACTGGAAATTTTTTAGGTAGGAACTAAGTTATTTGATATTTAAATAATATTTCTAAAACTTAAACTCAAACTGGTCGTTATATATTTTAAAAATAAAAACAAACTTTATGCAAGGGATCCAAGGGACAGATGTATCACTAAAAATATTTTTTAGAATCATTTCGCTAAAAATTGAGGTCTGATGAAATTTTTAGCTATATTGTTTTGAAAACCTTAGCTCATACTATCTCTCCTCTAGTAGTCTCTCATGTAACGTGGGCAACATAGGATTGCTTGAAAGTAAACTCGCAAAAATTAAAAAAAATATGTATTTTTAAAGGAGCTCGAGATTTCACTGGATCTCACTTATATGAAGAGTACACGGGAAGAACCGCTTTATTTCGTAGAAGGGTTTCCTAAATAGCCTCTTTAGGGATGATAGTGAGAAATAGCATAAAGTGGCGTAAAGAAACTGGTTACTCACTTTGCTTACCTTTTTTGCAACAATGATTCACGCCAGAGATAAGTGGATACGACACACACGTTTGTACCGCAAATGAAGAACCGAAAGAGAAACCGGTTTTCGGTCGCCAATTTCCGCCAAGCAGACTTATTTACAAAAAGACTTTAAAGAAATTAAGCGGTTCTTCCCGTGTACTCTTCATATAGGCTCGAAACTTTTATCATAAGACATTATTTAGCGGGGAGAGGGGAGGTTTTTAGTAATCAACCCAAACTTTCAGACTTCAACTCTTGAATTATTGAATGAAAGTAATGCAGTTTATTTTGAATAAAAATTTTACAAATATGTTGAAAGTGTATAATATCTTAAAAAACATATAGTTGTAGGTGTCTATTCTATATTTACTTACTATCGTTAAACGATTTTACAACGCATTAAGTTCTATGTTACTATAAAAGGCAATTTTGTCTTCCAATTAGTCTCGCATTTACTCCAACTTTGAATGCATTGTAAAGTTAAAAACAATATTCCATGGGGAGGACAATTAACGATTTTTAATGAGCTTAAATATATTTTGCACTGGAGAAGAATATCAAATGTGAATTCGAAGTTTTATTTTTTGCTTTTTTGCAACGATTTGGGACTTTTGCCCCTACTGTGCGTTGGGTGCCAGCTCAAGTGTCTACTTTGTCTCTTGACCAAGGTTGGGTTAAAGCTCAGCGTTTATGCTAGAAATATACAATCGGGAAACGTACTGCCTATCTACTCCAATGCACAAGTAATACGGAGGGGCAAGGATGGCCGAGTGGTTTGGACCATTACGCTAGCAGTCTGCGCGCTGTGACGGGCGTGGGTTCAATTCCCGCCTTCGCCCTAGGTGTAACTTCCTTTCTCTGTGACAGTAATAATTCGTTCTGTGTCTGTCTTACTTGACGGAGGCTTATACACGAAGGCTACCCACACCGTATACTACGGTTGAGGGGCTTGGTAGCTCAGTTGGTATAGCGTTAGACATCAGCACAAATTGGATCGAAAAGCATTCGGCGCTGGTTCAATCACGGTGGCAATCACTGCTTTCCTAAGACGGAAATATGTTAGAAATATGCAGCCAATATCCAAATAAAATACCCGAGTATGCTGGAATATACATTCTCGTTAAAGCTGTGAAGTCCTATCCCGACGGCGGTGTTAGAATACGATGTCGCTCGAAGTTCCACTGTATGCCAGCTCAGATGTCGACCTCGTCACTGTATTGCGGTTCTAAATAACTAGCCGTAATTGGCTGCGTTAAACCTTTTAAAGGAGGCTAGAAATAGACAGCCTGGAACAATTAAATTGCCAAATTATCTGGTATAAGTCTGCCTCGAGCGAAGCAATTAACCCATTACACAAAATTCAACCAACCAATGGGGTACTTCAAGCAAAGCCATTCCAGGACAAAAAAGAAATTCGGCAAAAAAAAAAAACGTTTCGAAAAATTAAAAACTATAAATTTTCAAAAATAACAAATTATTAAAAATCAAAAAAAAATTAGGGAAAAGTTGGAAATAACTATTAATCTTTCAAAAAGTCATTTTCTCATACGTATCCTTGTACTAAGTTTAAAAAAATTAATAAATAACAGATAATATAATTAACATATATCATAACAAGTATTTGCGGTAACCAAAAATATATCAAATTTATTTTGGAGACTTTGGAAATCCTTACCTATCATGATTAAAATTTATACAATGTCATACGCGTCACACAAACATATATTTTTTAATCTGTCCCCTCAAACAAATTTTAAGGTGTTGGTTTTAATTTTTATAAGCCTTTTCAACTTGGAAAGCATGCTGTAAAAAGCAAAATTTGTTTTGAGAAGAAAACAATTTTTTTTTTAAATTGATCACACAAGTCACAAATAGTGTCGTGTGGGACAGAATACAATAACATACATAAATTTTAAAAAATACAAATTCTTTTAATAAATAAGAAAATATTAATCATTTGCAAATTATATTATTACACATGTCATGTGGAAATGCCCCCAATGCTTCAGATTTATACAGAGTGGCCCAAAAGTAGCCTAACCGTTACTTAGGTATACAGTTATTAATACACAGAAACAGTTGTTTTAATACAGGTTAAGTTTAGTTTGGTTGAAATATCGTAGTACTAGAACTACAGGAGTTATTGGCGACAGGCATCGTAATTAAGAACCAAAAAAAATTCAAGGGACAGCTTTATTGACATACATATATTTACATTCTTAATCCCGAGGGTGCTCGAATGGCCTACCCTCGAAATTGATGCATTCCTGCAACCTATCCTACTTTTGCATATTTCTAGAGCATGAAACAAATAAACGGGGCCGGGATGGTTCTGTTTATTAGACCTGGGGTGCCTAGGTCTAATAAACAGAAGATATCTCGAAACTAAACCAATCTAAGTCCACGTTAGGTTAGGTTATGTTTAAATTATCGTCACACTAGCGCTACACGAGGGCTATTGGCGACGGGCGTCGTATTTTAGAACCACAGTCAGGTGACGAGCCAACACCTGAATAGGCACCCAACGCAACCGCTAAGGGCGACATCGTACGCAGTCGAAGTCCACGAATTTCTACTCTTTGGATAAGATATATACGCTGTAGTACCACTTTATTTTTGCCAATTAACAAAACTAAGCACGACTATGTCAAACACCTGATCAAAATAACCCAAAGTTCTTACCAATGGTACAACATTAACTGTTGGGCTACTTTTGGGCCACCCTGTATATTGTATTAGTGTAGTTATTCGTTTTTGAGCAAAAGTTTCAATTTAAAATTTAAAAAAATTATTACAGTACTTTAGAATATAATCCACGCTTAGTTGCAATCAATGATATCCGATATTACAAGTCGCAAAGATAGTTTAGTCAACCATTAAATGACTTCAATGCTTCACTGTATCTTAAAACGCGTTCTATTTAAATGAATGTTATCTTAAAAACTTGAATGGAATAGATAATTGAAAAGAATAAAAGGTATTTTGTAATTAAAGGTACACAATTAAAGACTTATAATTTTTGCAAGACTTGCATCACTAATAATGCTTTTCGTCTAATTTGTAAAAATATATTAGTTTATTTCATCATATTTTATATTTACAGATATTGAGCAGCTTATGAGAAAATATAATGATTTTTCTAATAATTCCTTCGTATATATTAAATGAAGAGGTTGTACTACCACACAGTTATTATTATAAGTGATAAGCCAATATGCCAACAAAAAATAGATCTTTATAACTTATTACAGAGACATGAAGTGTCTTATCGAATGTACAGGGTGGTTATAAAATAACACTCGCTATTCGGAGTGGTCTGTAGCTTGAATGAATAATCCAAATGCAAAAAACTTTGAGACACTTACTAATCAAGAAGGGGGAAAAAGAATGGAATCATTAAAAGCAAACTCGTCTCTTGACCAGGGTTCTAAATTACGAGGCGTAATTGGATGTGTTGGCCGTAATTAGCCATAATTGGCTACTCCTCGTAATTATAACCTTGGTCAAGATACGAGTTTCTGTGTTATAATTTCATTCTTTTTCGTAATAAAGAAACTCGTCTCTTGACCAGGGTTCTAAATTACGAGGCGTAATTAGCTGTGTTGGCAGTAATTGGCCATAATTGACGACGCCTCGTAATTTAGATTCTGGTCAAAAGACGAGTTTGTTTTTTATGATTATTCTTTAGGATTCTGTCTTTTTTATGATTCCATTCTTTTCCCCCCTTCTTGAATAGCAAGTGTCTCAATTTTTGATAAGAGAAGACTTATATAGACTGACGCATAGACTAAGAACACTCTAAGTTTCAAACTCTCATTGGAGAATTTCTACATTGAAATTGACATAGAAACTAGCGCGCCCCCTTTGTGTCTAAGGGAACTAATGTAATGGTTTCTGGCTGCCTATTTGCAGTCACCTTTAGGAGATTTACCAGAGCCAATGACATCTCGTAATTTGGAACCCTTATCAAGTGACGATAGGGATCTATTTTTTACTACAACTTATTTTCGACTTTATTTTTGAATATATACAGCTACTCATTGACTTTTATATCCCTCGTATTCCCATCCTCAAGATATTTGACCTTGTGCTTCTTTTTCTCCATTAATAAACCTACAGACTGACTACGCTTGTCATTTTAGACATGGTCCCCCAAAGATCCACAAGTGATTCGATTGAATAACTCGACAAATATTCATCCAAATGTAACAAAAACTTAGATTTAGGGGTTTTCGAGGGTTTTTCACATTTCTAAGTAATTAAAATTGGGTGTTGCTATTGAAAATTTTAAAGTTCGTAACATTTTTAATATTAAGATGGACCCTTATGCAAATTTTGTGTCATGCAATTAGCTCAAAATGTTATTTGTTCACATAGTCAAAAAGGTCCGATGTAAAAGGATGACTAACGGTTGAAATAATCACTAGTGGGTAACTTTTTTTTAACAGAGAACATTCCGAAGAAACAGTAGCCCTACAATTGAAAGTACAATTATGCCAATCAACAAATCAACCTTTAATAGTGTTTTAGTTGCTTTCGACACGTTAGAAGAGCTAAACATTAGATTAAGTTGCTGGTCTAGAGGATTTTTACTCTACGGGTCAGTCGACGCCCGTAGGTAAAGTGTTAATAAGACCTCGTGTATTTTTCTACTAAAACTGTACAATTGTAAATTTATTAACGGCATTTATTCTTGCAAATCAATCAGTCTATAATTAGTATAAAAAATTTATATGAATCACAACACAAAAAATCTCCCAGTATATAAGACATTTCTTCAAATTTCAAAGTGGATCCACTTAATACATCTATGTTTCATACCAAACTTCAGTTTATTTCAAAATTAGTTTCAATAATAAATGCAGTAAGGTGGGTATACATCAAAGACATGGAAACCCGTTTCAATAATATTATAATATAGGTTGAAAACATTATAGAAGCCGGAGTGTAGCGAAACGCTTGGGTTTAGGGTTGTGGAGTTCGTTAGAGAGCAGAATATTGTGTGTGGTTCGTAATGGTATTATAACACTATCAACAATCAATAAAATTAGACAAATAACAAACCCATAGAACGCATATCGACATTTTTATTACAAAATTTGTAAAAGGAAGGATAAAAACGGGGGGGGGGGGGGAGAATGGAATAAATGTGTTCACTAAAATATTAGTCTACATTTATAATTTAATTTAACTCTAGAATTTTACACATTTAAAATTACTATGTGTTAAATGAAACAATAGAACGCGTGTGTGATGAATATATCCCTTACAACTAATAATGAATTACAAATAATAATGCTATGCTTCGGAAGCCATTTCCATCCACAATAGTAGTAACCGAAAGTATTTCTATGTATATTGTGGTGCTGCCACCTATGAACAATAAAAGTACTGAACAGTTTTTACTCTTTCATCCTGCCTCTGTTCAATGTTCATCGCACAAAGCGTGGGATAACTACTGATCTCCCTTTGAGTTTACATGGGAAATCCGTCACATTTTGACGCACGGTCCGATAAGTAATACCAATAAATGTTTGTTTTACTTCCCATAAAATGCATAGCTATCTCGCTAATTACACATTCATGTGCTGTGTTTAATTTACAAAAACATGTGTAGCATTTAATTATAAATTGATCATTATTTAATCTGGAGCTCGGAAATCTTTAATCTGAAAATATAAAGTTCACTGTTCAAACTAATACCAAAATGGTGCAATATTGGCTGGCGACGTTTGCTGATTATTACTGTCCTTTTCAAAAAAAACCACCCAGACCCGAATAGGATAAAACTTGTATTAAAATAAATTTGCAATATTGTTTAAGCCATTTATTTATAGTTAACTTAATAAATTTGAAAAAAAATTGAGCAATAACCCAAATTTTTGGCATATCAGTTGCTCCTCCCATTAGGGGCTGTGCACATATAACCGTATTTTTTTTTTTTTTTTTTTGGGGGGGGGGGGATAAACCAAATGATATCGTAGGATATCGAGAGGGCGGGTTTAAGTTTGATAACGTTATCATTTTTTTTATTTATTTATTTTCAATTTTCGTACATTGTGCAATATTCGCGAGTTTATTTCTAAATTTAATTGTGTGAAATAATTTTTAAAAGAAATTTAAGGCACAAAACACATACAATATTCGATTGATTGAAATTACGAAAGAAATATCACACCTGCACTACAGTGTAATTATGGTACTGTACACCAATAATTTAATGAAGGAATGGGTGTCATATATTGAACTAAAAACTTTAATTTTCTTTTTGTACCTGATAACGATATCATTTTGTTCGTGTAATGATAACATTTGATATCGTAGGGGGAGGGGTTTGAAATATCGTCGCACTAGAGCTACACGAGGGTTATTGGCGACGGGCGTCGTATTTTAGAACCACTGTCAGGTGACGAGCCAACACCTGAATAGGCACCCAACGCAACCGTTAAGGGCGACATCGTACGCAGCGTTAGGACTTTGAAGGATATTTAACGTGCACTCCCTTAGGGTATTATTCGTCGGGCATTTTTTGGCTGCACGGCCGTTTTTATAGGTCGGCAGCTATTTTGGCGATGCCCGGACCCGAACCTGGGTTCTTCCGCATGCTAAGCGAGTGCTTAACCGACTGGGCTCCCCAGCCCCGTAGGGGGAGGGGAGTCAAAAATATGTGTAGAATTGATAACGTTATATGTGCACAGCCCCTTATCAAGCAGATTTAAAGTTTATACATATGTATTCATGCATCTTTCCATTTCACCTTACTGCACAAACGCATTTGCAACACTTTTGTTTTGCAAATACTTTGTTTTTAAGCAGCTGATCTTGATTTTTATCACCCATTTCAGACATTTATGCAACACTGGTTTGCAAATACTTTGCTTTTGAACAGCTGAACCCGGTCACCCTACCCCTGGACGGCCCTGAGAGTTTATTATTATCATATAATCAGTAGTTTAGATTTCCTTTAGATAGATTTAAAGTTTTAAAAACATTTTGCTATAGATATTTATATTTAGGCAAAGGTTTAATATTTTGTTACTGCTACACTCTTAAAACAAAAGAGTGAAATCCACTCCAGTTGGAGAAGTGCATTTTCGACACTGGAAAGGATTGAATATTAGCTCAGGCTGAGTTGAAATCACTCGTTTGGAGTGATCCTTTCGTTGGTTTAACACACAAAGAATCCACTCCTTCCGGGTAAGTGCATTTTCCAGTCTGGAGAAGTGAAATTAACTCAGACTGAGTTCAAATCCACTCTCTTGTTTTAAGAGTGTAGTGTGTTTATCTGGATAATAAATGCATTCAATTTTTTTTAAGTAAGTAAAAAAATTAATAAGTGGCAAATATTCTTGGACTGTTTTAAGTAATATTTTTATTCCGCTTGGCCAAAAATAAAATGAGTTTAGACAATGGCTTCTTTAGCTGTAAAATTTAGAATTGTGATAACAGAATTACAAAAAAATCCTTAAAAACATTAAATATTTTGAAATGCTATAATTGAAACACAATTGTTTGATTTGCTATAGCAATATTTTTTTTTAATAATATTTTTTTTGAATAAAAATTTGTATAATGCAAAAGTTTGGACACAAATACGAGATTATGCTAATTTAAAGTAGATAATGGCCTAATTTCACAATTTTATTGATGAATTGTATTTTTTTCATATGATAAATAAAAAAACACGATATCCGGTGATCTAAACGTATTTAATAACAATACTGGTTCAATATAACACCAAACAGATAAAATAGCCGTTTTAAATCTTTATTCAAATCATATTTGTTTAAAATGTACCATTTAAAATATCTAAATGCAGATTTTAAGTTTAAAAATTTTAAAATCTCTAAATACGGAATATCTTGGGCACGAATGTCATGATTATGTTGCATGTAAAAGATCCCTGGAGGGCCCATTTGGCTTGGGTTTTCACGGCCAAATTAAAAATCGGCATACTTTAATATCCACAGAGAGCTCAGATTCATTGTAATCTGCGCGTCAAAATTGGTAGCGAGAGTCGTCTAAAAGGTGCCACACAAAAAATGGCTCGCAGTTCTGGGGAATATGACGAGTCTGCAAAGGCTTGACCGCCAATATTGCAGCCCCATTAGACAAAAAAAAATATCTTAATACGAACCGAAGGCCTACCAGTCCATCACCTTAAAGTCAGGAATTCGTGGATTTAGAGACACGCATTGAACGTTCGTATTTAGAGATGTAAATTTGTACATTTGAAGCAAATATAATTTGAATAAATATTTAAAATGGCTATTTTGTCTGTTTGGTGTAAAATTGAATTTGGTGTAGAATTGAATTGACATAAAATCCGTTTAGTTCTCCGGATATCGAGTTTCTTTTTTAATAATTATATGAAAATAAATACAATACATGAATGAAATTGCAAAATTAGGCCATTATCTACTTTAAATTAGCATAAATTTGTGTCTAAACTTTTGCATCATTCAAATTTTTATTTCATTAAAAAAAATTTGCTGCAGCAAATCAAACAATTGTTTCAATTATAGCATTTCAAAATATTTTTTTAATATGTTTAGGTTTTTTTTTTTTGTAATTCTTCTATCAGTTGTATCAGTGTATTAATTTAAATAAGTTTCATATCTATAACTATAAATCCATATTGCTAAGGCAAGATTAAGAGTTCTCCTCGTTAATATCCCTACTTCTTTTAAGGTTTTAGGGTTGTTTAGAAATTTATGTCTGACATTGATATTGGTGGCAGGTTATGTTAAGTTGATTATCTTCGCACTAGAGCTGTTGATCATTGTGGTAATGAGAAGTTTCTCTTTTAATTATAATTAAAATATTTGATAAAATGAAATCAATCTTAATACTTTAATTGGTACTGGCATACTATCATACTAAATAGCAATAGAAAGGCTAACGAATATATTTTGGAAGTAGAAAAAGTAAAACAGTGCACTGCCATTTAAGTCTTTCAAAATAACGAGAGAAAAAATTTACAACGATTCTTTCTTTTATTAAATTTTAGTACAAGGATAAGTGGAGTAGCTAAACTTGAAAAATCAATGAATATGCTAAAAGTATTTATTAAATGAACTATTATGTAATTTTACATCTTTGATGCTAATGTTTTACTAGTTAATGATTCATGTAAACAAAATGTATTAATGTATCAAATAATAATTTTAAATAACATTGGGCTTGTTCTTAAGAAGCATCATATTTCTAAATGACAAATTAACCCTTACATTTTTAAGCATAAATAATACTGTTGCCAATTCATTTGTTCATGCAGACAAAAAAAATAAAATTTCTTAAGTAGGTTAAAAAAAAATATCGAAAAATTATATTAAAAATTAAATTTTTATTCCTCGTACCAATAACTCTAAAAAACTAATTTTCATCGAAATAACTTTTTTTGTTTTCAATACATAAATTATTAAAAATAAAGAAAAAGTTTGTTAATAAAGATAACACTTAAGAAGTAAAATTTTATTAGCAATGAAAGTATTACAGATGACACTAAAATTCAACATTTTTGAGAGACATCAAGGATCAGTTTTTCTTCTTAAGCATATAAAATGTGAATGTGGGAAGTGTAAATTCTACTCTACATTAAATATTAAAATAATTACATGTTTGGAATAAGTTCATAAGATTTTAAGGCGGTATAAGCACTTAGCTGCTTAAGCGTGTTACATATATTTTATATAAAAAGATACAGCTGTATCATTAAATGCAACATTACAGCACAGTTAGCATTTATATGCAGGAATAAAATAGGGAATTTTTAAGGTTCTGTATATATTATGAACACTTCTGTTTCAATAAGACCAAGTTTGGTTAGAAATACTTAATAAATGTAGCATATTATGTAGAATTCTTTTAATTTTAAAATTACATCTTGGTATTCAGGTGCTCTAATTTTTTTACAAATCACTGAGTGCAATAAAAAATCCATTTTCCGCCTATTATTTCTTAATTATTTTCATTTGTTGTTTTGTTTTACGTCAATTTTAGCAAACAAACAATTCATGCAATTTTCATTGTTACAATATAACACTTTTAACCAAAGAAAAATTCTGGAGGTTAATTTTAAATTCCAAAATATTATGATAAATGCAAAGTCTTCGAAGGGAAAAACATCCTACAGATTATTTTTCAACTAAAAACATGTTATATTGACTAGATAAGAGATTTTGAGGCATAGGTTTGGTAAAAGATAGGAAAAAAAGTGGACAACTTTGGAAAAATTTGTGACCCAAGTTATTGAGCACAAAATTCAACTAGGGATATCTTAAACTATCAAAAATATGTGAGGCGTTTGTTGCAACAAATGAGAACATCATGTGAATCAATCAGAGGTTTACAGAAAAACAATTCTAAAATTGTCATCACTTAAAGTGTACAAGAAATAAGTCCTATCACATTGCATTTGTACAAATGTGGGCAAACAATTCAACACTGTATCTAAGAAAATGGCAGGCATTTTTAAGATCCATTATAAATGTACAATCAGTACTTTTTTCTGTATTTCATTGTGATTGCCTTTAAAATTTATCTAAAAATATTTTTTTAGATTATTATTTTGGTCTCAAATTCACAAATTAGAGTCCCAGAACTTTTGGAACATCCTATAATTATCAGAGCTCACAAGCTTTTTAACAAGAAAGAACTATTTCTATTCAACAATAAATTTATTGTATTTCATAATAATAATAATTTGTCAATCTTTGCTTTTTGTAAGTTGCAGCGAGAAAAATCCAAAAGGTAATAATAAGATTAATAATTCATGTATTATTTTTACTGTTAGAAACAAAATAGATAATTCAAGAAAAGATAAAAACAATGTAAATTATTCAAAAAAAATTGTGCCATATTTTATTTGATCACAATGAAACATGTTAAAGATTAATTTTCCAAAGCATGCCCTCCAGTAGCTTGACTAAAGAAGTGACTAGAAAACTTTCATAAAAAGAAAAAACATTTAAAACTTTCGTAACAGTAAATTTACAATTGGAAAAACTTCAGTTACAGCAGGAACAATAGAAAGAATAAATGCACCATAAAACATTTCTTCGCTCCATTTGTAATAAAGAAGAAACAACAGAAAGCAGACGCTAATAAAATGACAAAATGTTGCTATAAAATGTTCAGGAAAATAATTTTAATCTATTGAAAACAACAAAACTATTAATTTAGAAAAAATTGATATTAATGTCCTAATATTTCACTTTAAATCAACTTAAAAAAAATATATAGTCATTCAATAGTTGATAGTTAAATATACATAGTTAAATACATGGATTGGTAAGTTACCTTTAAAAAGTAATTCAGTTACAGTTATATACTGAAAAAAGTAATTCTGTTACAGTTACTTAATATGAAAAGTAAGGACTAACAATTACTTTTAGAACTTCCAAGTTAAACGAAAAATTACTCTAAAACTCAGCCAAAAACAGGTCCATCAGCAAACTCTCGGAGGGGTACTGACAGAAATTAGAAATAGGGGTGGAGGGTAGGAGAACATTTTAGGAATGCAAAATGTTGCCTTCTTAGTTGGAATCTGAGCCTTCGGAAAGTAACGGAAAAGTAACAAAATTATTTGTTGCTTCACTACCCTGAAAAGGGACTAAGTTACAGTTACTTTCTGGAAAATCAACAGCATTACTTGACATTACCTAAAAAAAAGTAACTCTTGCAAGTAACGTGTTACTCCAATCCCTGGTTAATACATATTAAAAATGATTAGAAACAATTTGTTTTACTTTTGGTTTTTCAAAAATTTAATTTCTTGAGCTGTTTTATATTTTTACTAACCAAACTACATGTGTTAACAAACATTTTGCATACAAAAATATTTTTAAAAAGGATACAAATTTGATTTTGCCATGTAATAAGCATTGAAATCCCTCCAACAAATGATAGCAACTCAGCAGTCACTAGCGCAATACTAGTGCTAAATATCAAAGTGAACCTATAAGTAAAAACAAAATGTACTACTAATACACATTTAATTTCTATTTTTAAATGTTGTTTTTTTTTTAAACAATTTGCTTTTTTTTATAATAATGGAAAATGTGGGTACTTTCTTAATCATAAAGAGTTTAAATTTTTACTAAAACTGTGTGAGCTTTTTTAAGACTCCTGCTCACCGCTAACAGGCCTTTTTTACATGCAATTTTAAAATTCAATAAAGAGACACCTCATTTTGCAAATAGCATGTTGCTCATTACTGTACTTCCCATTTTGAAATAGTAAGAACGCACCAATACAAATTTTATATGATTTACTAGCAAATAAATACCTGTTCTTCGCACGGACAAAAAAAATCAAAATCAATACATAATAAGTCTCTAAATATAATCCTGTTTCTTATATTGCACTAAAATTTAAAAATGAAAATGCATCACTGCAAAATGCACATCCTCATATCAAAAGAATAGTCCTTAATAAGAACTTACTGTCATCGTAATTTTGATGGTAAATAAAAAAATAAAGTATAGTTCTGTAATAATGTGATTTCATGTCAAAATCTCAATAATGGGGTAAAAAAACATAGTTTGAGCATTCTGACAACATATTTGCCGCAAAAATGAAGATTCAACAGTCTTTGATGCAGCTCTAAAACACGATGATTTAGTAACAGCCAGAAAAAAAACCAAAGAAACATTTTGGCCATTGGCACAATTTTAGTAATAATTTGGTGAGAAAATAAAGGTTTAGCGACAAACCCTGAAATTATACAGCTCAATCACGATTTATTAAAACAAAATAAATTTTACCCAATCGGCGCATTTTTAGGTAATATTTTAGCAATTTTGTAACTTATTTGGCGAAAAAATGATATAAAATCCCATGAGCAGCTCTAGTGTGATGGCCTTGAATCAATTATTTTTTTTATAAAGAATGTAGTTTCTGAAGGTAATGGTAACATTTGATAAAACAAACATTTCTAATGCAAAATATTTCGTGCTTAATTTAATTTCTTAAAACAATGGCAACACGAAAGGAAAAAAGTTATCGGATTTGAGCAAAAGTGGTGTATTTTGTTCATTTATTTCGAATTTTCTCTAAAAAAAGAACATATGAAAAAACTAAGCCTCAGGTGCACACGTAGGTATTAAAAGGAATCTATATTAAAAATTTCAAATTTTTTTAGAGCAGTCTAAGTAGGTCTTTTGCGATCCACAGACATAAACACACACTCTTTCTCTTATTATTATAGATACAAAATTTTCAGAATATTTTTTACAGTTAATGGGTTTAAAAGCAATTATAAACCATAAAAGAATAAATTATCTTAGTGGAAATAGCTACAAAAACTTACAAATAATTTAGAAAAAAAATGGCAGCAAGAGGCCTACCTCTGTCACACTGTGTTGTTTCAATACTAGGTGCTTAAAAAAAAATGGATTTTAAACACTGGTTGTTGGTATCACTGACCAATAGCAAATCAAGGTTTCCACTTTTTAAAAAAAATAACCCTAACTCTTCTTAATCAATACATTTAAATCTGTTTTGCTGTTGACTTAAAAATCCCTTTTCAAAGGAGAAATAACACTTTAGCGATATCGCTCAGGATCTTGTTATTAGATGAATTTCGCAGAAAGATTTATGGTAGTAGTCCTAAATATTTGTAAACTGTTTGGTTTACTTTTTTCCCAAACTGAAACAAAACCTATTAGATCCAACACCCAATTGTTCACTGCTGGATGAAAAGATAAGGTCTCATAGACTATCTCCCCCTCATTCTTCAGCAGGAGATTCTTCTTTGTTATTTTCTTTCGATCTAGTTAAGTATGTACAACAATGATTTTTTTAATCTTTTTTCAATATCTATAAATGATAATACAAAAAAAATTGACTTTAATTAGTGATTTTGGTGCCCCTCTAACAAGCGTGCCCATAGCAACCCCCACTTTTGCCCTAAATTAATATTTTTTAAAGGACCATGTTCAGAAAGAAGTGCTAAAAACCATACTTTGAAAAATTCTATACTAAAGTTAAGCTAACAATTAATGTAAGAATTTTATAATAAAGAAATACTTGTGCATGAATGAAGCTTAAAATAAATATTTTTGGAAATAATAAGTTAAACTATCATAAAAAAAACAGAATCTAAAACAACCTAAGAATAATAAAGTTTTTAAAACTTAATAGAAATTAATAAAATTAAAGAAATATCAATAATAAGCATTTGAAGTTGGTTCACACAGAATTGTTCCATTTTCTTACCCTTACTCCTTTGCTTTTTCCAGACTAAATCATACTACTTTATAATAAAAAAATTCATACTACTTTCATACTACATTATCAAAAAAAAAATTCTATACTGCTTATTTTCACACTACTTTATTATTTATTTTTTTTAAAAAATGCATGGAATACAACAGAAACTTATTAAACATTTTTTTTTTAAATATTAAGGCAAAAATTAAACATACAACTATTTGTAATAACTAAAACAAATAACACCAAAAATTAAATAACCAATTATCAAACCAAAATAGTAATAAATACTTATTAATTCTTTGGTCAAGATCCTGTCGTAAATGCTGTGCTTGAAGTTCACCATCTTTCATTTCTAAGTACAATGGTAAATTATTTTTTGCGAGTGTTTCCTAAAAATAGAAAAGTTTTCAAATGTTAACATGAGTTTAGCTACATCCTAAACTTCTACTTTTATTCATAGGTTTATTAAGCATTTCTTAAAACCTTTCTTGGTTGGTTGAAAAGATAATTTTTGAAAAAGATTTTTTTATATAAAAAGATGCTTAGTGGATGAACATGCTTCGTAACATAAAAGGTGAAAACAAGAAAATTAGCAATAAAACTTTTGTGTTTGCACTCCGATCTGTTAAAAATGGTACTTGCAAACCATAAAAATTAATACTAAACTTGAAGTTTATGAAAAAGAGGAAACTTGTTTTCATTAAAGAAGTTGGTAAATATGTTCATTGACACAAAAATCTTATTCTTTTTTTTTTTTTTTTTTCAAAAATGTCATTTAGCATGTTCCTCCACTAAGCTTTTCATACATTCTTGCATAATATTGTCACTTAAGTTCCCACATGTGCTATCTCACTTTGCACAACAATCAAGATAGCATATGTGGGAACTTAAGTGACGATATATCAAATTCATAACTAACATTGTGCTTAAAAGATATTAGTTTAAAAGTTATGTTTAATGATTATTAAGTTAAAAGGAAATTAAATATGTATAAAACTGAAGCATGCTTTATAGGAAGCTGTTTGAAAGTTCATTTGGACAAACAGAGCAATTAAATTGCAAAATCTAATGACCCCATTATTATTTAACTTTGGATTTAGCTGTGATTCATGAAAGTTGATGACTTTCTAGTTTCTAACAAAGACATTTGATTTGTCTTGTTGGCCTGAGTTAAGCACCAAAGTTCATCTATATTATGAAAATAAATGAATTAATTGTTTTTGCATTGTTTGTATAACGCTGCACGTCACAAGACTGCCGTTCCGATCGAGGATTAAAAAAGTGCATTCAGTATTTTATTAATTATATATTTCATAAAATAGAGCAAAGTTTGCTTTAAAAAAACACTAGAAGGAAGGTGGGGGTGTAGCCTGATCAACATATTCATTGCAAAACATGGTTTGTAAGATGAAATGGGCACAGCAGTGCCCTCGTTGGGCTATCAATTATCAAACAATCAAATTTAATTAAGTTTCTTAAAAAATGTTAGACAAGTTACCTTATGTATCCCAAAAACTTTAAAAAATATATATATTATAAAAACGCTCAGAAAATCTACTAATTTGTCAATTATTTTAGTTGGCACCAAGCTATCAGATGCATGTGTGCTATTGTGATTGTTCAGCAAAAGGTTGAGAAACACTGTCGCAGTTTATTTCATTTTTTGTTCATGGTCGTATTACAAGAACAGTACGTCTGAACTGGCACCAAACAAAAACTGAAACTACTGGTAGTAAGACTTAACTGCAAGCAGATTTAGAATGAATCAGCCTAAATACAGTAATAAGAAAGCATTAATTTCACCATCTATATGATTTATTTTCAAAGAGAATGCAGCAAGCAGAAAAAAAACTGAACTCGCAACAAGCTAAGAACAAATGGTTCAATTTCTAAGCCACATGTATTTAAAGGAAAATATTTTTTAAGGAAACCATTGATATGGACTCGCTTTATTTAAATTGAATTACTTTTGCAATCAACAAGCATTAAAAGATGCTTTATTATATTGAAATATTGCGCGACTAAAATTTACGGAAATGAAAACGAACTAAATAATATGAACGTTATTTACCCGTTTAAAAAGCTGTATCATAACTAAAAGTAAAAGATGTACGACAAAACAAATAAATCGTAACCTAATCAGGCCATCCCGCATTTTTTAGAAGCTTTGCTGATATTTTAATCTAAACTATAGCATTAATTACTATGGAATTATAATTTAACAAAATAATTTAATTTTTTAATTTGTTTAGGTTTTGTAGCTGGGGTTATGGTTTACTGAACAGGAGCGGCTACCAGTCATAACCTTTTTCTTTTTTCTATCAACAGCCAAAATGTGCTTAGTAATTTAAAAACCAGGTCAAATGATGAACTACACCTGAGCGGGCAACCAAGGGAGCATTGAGTGACATCGTACGTAGGCTAACGCCACCAGGCCCACTCTAAATTTCACAAAAAAAACGCAGCTAATTTGTCTAAACAAGGAAGGTCACGCTTACAGATGCTTCAACCTCCATCTAATAAAAGCCCATTGACAAACTGATTATTTAATTACAAACCAAACAATTTTCTTCCGCTATCGGCAGTCACAGTTGCAGGGCACAGACGGTCGACACTCGACGGGAAAGAAAAGTTGCATATTTCGATTCGGGTGACTGACAGTGAAAGCACTGAAAGCCGCATGCGTTGATCTAATTTTAGTTAAAGTGTGAGTATAAAATGCCGGCTAATTTTCTTTTTATATAACTTTAAGATTTATTTTTATCGAGGTTTTCGTTAAAATATTATGGAAGTATCAATTGTATGTCAACATTGTAGTAACAAACACTCAAAACAAGCATTTAAAAAATAATTTGAGTTCCCTTTTTCGTGTAGTTAGTCTAACCTCTATAATATATTGAAATCTTAAAAACTGTGCCGTCTTTCTTGCAATAAAAATATTCTATTAATTTCTGTATGTTTTCTTGCAGGTTTTTCCGGAAATTTTTGCCATTTTGTCAAAATCTGCTTTCGTTAATTCTTATTTTTTTCTTCTAAAGGTATGCACAAGTCTTTATTTTTTTATTTTTTTTAAATATTTTATAACAGGTATATTGGTTACAATGCTTAATTTAAATCAGAAAGTTTTTGTTTCACCATCAAGGAGCATAAAATTAATTTTTTAAAATGTCTTTTTACTCATTTTGTTATAATTTTAATAATTGTTATATAAATGCTAAGATAAAATGAGATAAATGGTTTGCAGATTAAAATTGAAGTAAATGAATTTTGGTTTCAACATCAAGAAACAGAAAATAAGTTTCGCTCATATTTATTAGCACTGCTTGTGGGAATTTTTAATGTAGCTTTTTTTTACTGTTTTATATTTCTTTTGATTTCTTGTTATAGTTTTTAGATTAATTATGACGAACCAAACAGAAGCATGTGTGCAGTCCCCTAAAGTATCTATTCCAATGCCACACTTTGAACAATCTTCTGTTGAAAGTATTTCAACAAATAATGAATTTAAAAGATCAACATGGAGTCGTCAACTGGATTTTTTCCTGTCTTGTGTTGGTTATGCAGTAGGACTTGGCAATATTTGGCGTTTTCCTTACTTGTGCTACAAAAGTGGAGGAGGTAAATTTTCTTGTGTTAAATTTCGAATATGATTTGTCAAATTTATTTGCGAATTTCTCTAGATCACTATATTTAAATCTACTACTGTGTATTCCATGCAGCATAAAGCTGCAAAGTTGTTTTACGACCATCGACGTTCTAAATGGATATTTTTACTAGTTTCAGAGTACTAAAGCTATGTTCACAAGGATAAGTTGATACTGGTATTATGCATGCAATTTAGAAAAGTTTAACTGTTGAGTTCATTAAAGAAAATGCATTAGACATTAGGGTGGGCCGAAAAAAACTTTTTTTTTTATTTTGGATCGCTATAGTGCGGAAAAGTTGCCATTGGTAAAGACATGAAAAATGCACTAATTATTATTTTTTTATGACTATATCTTCTGTTCGCGCAATGCCATCAAAGTTGGCAAAAATTGTCAAAATCCGTATTTTTTCATAATTTTTTTAAACCTGATATATGATTTTAATTGCTTTCCTATATCATGTTGTATGATTAAAATTTTCAAAATGTTAAAACTTGTTAAACTGAAATTTAGCAAAAATACGAATTTTCCTAATTTTATACTACCTTGAGTGGTCGGAAGATCTGACACAAATGTATAATAACTTATTATACTATATTTTATAGCATTTATTATTAATAAGTGCTATAATATTTGGATTTTACATACTTTTAGTAGTTTATTCATGATATAGGAACGAAATTAAAAACATCTGCCTTGTTTTAAAAAAAAATTATAAAAAATTACGGTTTTTAATAATTTTTCGCCACCTTTGAAGGCATTGCGCGAACGGAAGATATGGTAATAAAAAAATAATAATTAGTGAATTTTTCATGTCTTTACCAATGGCAACTTTTCCGCACTAAGCGATCCAAAATAAAATAAAAAGTTTTTTTCGGCCCACCCTATTAGACATTGAGCTAACTTAATTTTGAAATTACAGTAATCATTTTGGATGATCCCCATTAGGATGATTTTGTTTTTTAAGCTTGCTAAATTCTTGACAGTTCAATTTGGAGACTTTCGTATTTTAAGTTGGATCCATTAATTCTTTTTAAAAAAAATTTGCAGAATTTGTTTATGAATCATAAATTATCATAATAAAAAAAATCTTAAAACAAACAGGATTCCATATAATTTTTGTAAGGTATAGGTTACACTTTGCCTATTAGCCAATTGTATTTAAGGTCAAGTGAAGGGTTCAACCTTGAACTATCCAAACACTGTTTCTCTTCTAGCATTGTATGAGAATGTCACCTGTACCCTTTAAGGAATACATTGGCTTTGAGGGGAGTCAAATGGTTTGATATTGCCCAGGTTAATTTTACTAATTTAGGAATATTTTTCTCAGTAACTATATGAGATGTCATTCTGAATTTGTTTATATAGTTCCCTACATACTTGCATTTCAGAAAACGCAAAAGAAAATTAAGGTAGGAACTGATATAAAAAGTTTTTCAAAAATGCATATAAAAAGAAAACTAGAGTTGAGTGAACAGGCCCCAGTGAATGAACATTTGGTAAATATAATTAAGAAATAAGGATTGAAAATCATTCCACATGATGGATTGGCAACACTGACTTTCTCCCATGTAGTAAGAAGCTATCTGACATAAGGTTGGTTGTCCTGTTCATTATATCCTGGTGTTCATTCACTGGCGAACGCAGCGCCTTAAACCTTCATTCACTGGTTAGGCTACCCTACTAAACAGAAATCGATAATCTTGGTCTTAAATTAAAGCTATAGATATGCTGATTGAAAAAAAACCCAGAAAGTCAACATTTTTGACCCAAGCACCCATCTAACTCCCCTTAAAATATCCAAGAATTTTTTTGGATGCAGGATTTGACTACCTTTATAGGTCCCAAGTCTGTTATGTCTTTCAAATAATACTATCTAAAAAATTGGTTTGTTTTATTTTTTGCAATTACGAAAATTTTGAACATTTTATTATTGACTTGAAAGGTCTGATTCATCACTTTTCTTTGCACAGTGTGATAGGTATACCCTCCAACCTCCTTTTTTGAAAATCGTTTAGTTGCAGACACACAGTTAGAAGATGTGTTTCATCCACAACTTTAAATGAAGTAATATCCAGCTCTCACTCTCTTGAGTCTTTCGCCATATTCACAAGTTCGAGTCGCCCAGATGTTTCCTCCATCTGGGGGATAGATTGGTGGGTTTCATCAAATTCTCTATTCACAAGTGTGAATTATGCTAAAAGTGAGAGATAAGGAGCTAAATCTGCTCTGTGGGTTATCCCACCAATATCAGGGGATTTTTATAGGAATATCTCGGAGAAACGTTCAAAATAAAAATAAAAAGCTTATCGGGTTATACTTTCAAGCTTGTGATTATAAGAAATTAGTTCTAATAAATTTTGATTAATCTTTATAAACAATTCTTTATTGTAGATACATTGTGATTAAGTGAAGGGTGGTTTTAAATAAACCAGAATTTTGCTTTGTAAAAATATATTTGAAGTAAATTTATATATGCTTACTACACTAATATTGTTTTTTGTGTTTTCAGTACAGATTTCAATTGCAAAAATAAGGTTATAAGTTTTAGTTTTATTAGGCATTAGTTTTCGTCTATTCCAATACTCCTTTTTATTCTTGAACTTAAGTTATCAAAACATCAGTGTCATCTAGCATAAAAGTTTATTTTATTCTCTTCAGCCAGTTTTTTTAAAAATAGGCGTTCGTGATCAGTCTCACCATGCATTCCAAATTACAACACGTGAGAAATATCATTAGTAAACAATGTCACGTGACAACTTTTTGACAAACGATTTATCTTGTTACAAAGTCTGAGGGAAGTTTGGATAAGAAACTTGAGGAGTGAAACCCAGATAAATCTCTTAAGGCTGCTCATCACCCCCATACAATGTCCTCCTTCGATCGGGCTTGCTAATGGTAAGTCCATGGGGGGGGGGGGGGGGGGAAATGGTTTTTATTCCAAAAAAAAGCAATGAAATTATAGGAATATTTTGATGCGTTTTTTTTTTAATTCATAAACCTGCAATAAAATTGTGTTTTTAAAAAGGTTACTTTTTTTAATCACAATTTTTTAATAAAAAAAAGTAAATAACGTTTTTAAAAAAAGCCTAGAAAAGCACAATTTTATTGGAGTTTTATGAATTCAAAAGAAACTGCATGAAAATATTACTATAATTACATTGTTTTTCTGGAATAAAAACCATTTTCCCCCCCCCATAGACTTACCATTAGCAAGCCCACTCGAAGGAGGACAGGGTATGGGGATGATGAACAGCCTTAAGTGAATACAAAATTTTAAATTACCTTTAAGTTGTCCCTTACTTGCAGGTTTCATGTTTTGGGGATATCGTACAACTTGACTCTAGTCATTCTAATCAAAATCTAGTCATTTCTATAATTCTTCCTTCATTAAGTTTATGCTGTTACTTAATGAAAATTGAATGCAGTTTTTTTAAACTCTGCTACATCCTCCACAATAATCTAATGTATATATAAACTATTTTGCCGATCATAAAAGTAGGATTATGGTTTTTAATTTTTAAGATGACTTCCACAATAATGGATACCTTAATTATTAAAAATAATTATACATGACCAGCTATTTTTGGAAAACAAATTAAAAAATGGACCTTAAAAAAAAAAGTTGGAAGTCAGTGCAAGTGACCCTAGGAATGCAAGTTTTTGGAAGGTTTCTTAGAGAAAAATATTTTTTTTAAATACGTAAAATCAAAAAAAATTTCAAGCTTTGTCATACTTCTGAGTGAGCTTTAAGCCTACCCAAACTAAGTTTCAATATACAGTAGAGTCCCGCTTATCCGTAAGGTACAAGACCGAAATAGAGCAGCTAAAATAAAAAAAATTACTGCAGATTTTGAGAAATAAATCCATTTTTGTAAGTAGTACATATTTATTTTTTGTGCATTTATTCATGTGTATACATTACAAATTTTAGCCAAAAAATTCCCTGTGCCTTTCGGTTAATCAGAATTTCGGATAACCAGGATACCGATAAACAGGACTCTACTGTATTGTATGCATAGAATACATTTTTAAAACACTTAAGACTCTTTAAAGGAATATATAATGTGCTCTCTTTATTTACAATTTATATTTTCAGAAAGTCTATATGGAGGTGGGGGGGGGGACTTTCCATTTTCAAAATCATGGTCCTGTGATTGCCTAGTGTTGTGTTTGTTTGACTTTCAAATTCTACCTAAATATGAACATTTTAGTAAAAAAAAAACATTTAATTCTGTTTTTTTTTCCACTTTAGGTGCCTTTCTTATCCCATATTTTATTTTCCTTGCTATTTGTGGCATTCCCTTATTCTTCCTAGAAATGAGCCTTGGCCAGTTTGGTAGCCTTGGGCCTATTTCCATTTGGAGGATATGCCCTATATTCAAAGGTAACATAAGTAGTAGTATATAGCTATATGAAAATTTAGTGTTTTAATTAAACTGATATAAAAGTATAATTATTTTGTTATATTATGCATTTTTACTTTCCAGGTATAGGATTTGGTATGGCTATTGTGTCTGGCATTGTTTGTGTTTACTATAATGTTATAATTGCATGGGCTCTTTATTATTTATACGAGTCGTATTGGGTATCCTGGTCAACATGTGAAAATTCATGGAACACGCCAAACTGTATTTCATCTTCAGAGTCAACTTTTCCAAAAAGTTCTTCAAATAATAGCTCAAGAATGACATCAAGTGAAGAATTTTGGTTGTAAGTATATATTTTTGTGTTTATATATACATATTTAAAATCAAACAAATCAATTACTTTATTTTTCTTTTACAACCTTTCAATATTTGACATCCTATGAAAGAAAATCTTTTTATTTTTTAATCATGGGTAATGGGGAACTTGCATGCAATTTTTTTATTCTTTTAAAATATTCTCCATGTGATTCTAAGAACATCGACATACATTTTACCTCAATCCGACCATTAGTTTATTTTTAATTAATTTTCAAAGTTTGCGTTTAGCCCCGCCCCTTGAAAACGCTGCCTCTGGCTTTCCCTCCCCGCGTGACGACACACGACGCAACGGGGAAAGCCAGAGATAGGCGCCCGCTATGTTTTACGAATGTTACTCTTCGTAATGTTTTTTTTATCGCGTAGAACCCATTTAAGTTATTTAAATTCTGGAAAATATTAGTGAATAAGAATGCTGCATAGTACCTTTTTATAATAGTAACACTCAAAACCCGTTAGAAAAGCTGTTTTTTTTTAATGTTCCTTGAGTTGTAAAAAATGTGTGTATTGATACATAGTTAGATTCAAGAACGTTTGACTTTGAAGCAAATAGCTATTCTTATTAGTAACAGGCTTATGTTATAAAATAAATTTCAATGCAATTATATGTTGTAACTATGTATTTGAACTTATATATTAAACTACAGGGTTGGCATGGTTTAAACCGAATGGTTTTTTTTTTCAAAAAAACCAAAGATGTTTTTTTTTCCAAATTTTTTAGCAGAAGAATTAGAATATTCAAAGCATAGATTCCCTAATAACTCTTCGGTGTTACTCTTGTTACGAAATATTCTGCTAGAGCTTGTAGTGACTTTCAGAAATTTTCTTTTTGAGAGTGATTATGTAAAAGAGGTGTTTGCAATATATTGGTGTAGGCAAAGCAGTTGATATAAAAAAGTTTAACAGTAACCTTTTTAGTCTCATTCTGACTGCTAAGGCAACAACAGCTAACGTTGAGCTCAATTTTTCCTCTTTTGGTCTAGTGCAGTCTAAATTATTGATAATAAGCCTAAGATCAAAAAAGCTGCAAATTTTTTGTTTAAAATGTTGAATTGTAGGGGTCCTTGATCATAATAAATTGTATCTAAAAAGTTTGGAATTATTACTTCATTATTACTTTAGTTATTTCAATTAAGGTTATAATACTATGAATGGTTTAATTTGCATCCATAATCCATTACAAATTTTAACGGCCGTTATTTATGACTGTGTGGAAATCGAAATAATTGGAGTATATTATGCCCAAAAATTAGTTTTATATTAATAAAATATCAAATTTAAAAAGTATATGGGAATCTTATTAGTGAAGTAAACCATAAAATAAAGTTTGAAATGAATATAAACATCATTAGAGTCCTGCAAATATACAAACTAGTTAAATACCAGAAAAGTTTTTGAAAAAACCTGGTTTAAACCAAAAAAAACGGGTTTTTTGGGTTTTTTTTAAAAAAAACCTGGGTTTTTTTCCAACCCTGTTAAACTATATAATTTAAAAGTAGATTAAAATTAAATTTAATTGATTGAAATACCAGTTTTTAAGATTGGGAAATATTTTTCATTATTACAGGGATTCGACAAAGCAATGTACACACATGGCAATTTTTAAAATTAAAAAACATATTTCATAAGTAACTAAGATATAAGTAAAATGCTTTTAACGACTTGTAACGCGTGTTACGACAAACATGTTCGAGAAAATATATTGTATCTTACGTAATTATGTGGTACGCAGAATTCACATTTTGTACTATATCCCCGTAACAAGTTCATCCAATGCCTGTAACTATAAAAAATATTTCCCATTCTTAAATGCAGTTATTTCCATTAATTAAATTTAGTTTTAGTATTTGAATTTCATTGAAGCATTTTAGTTTATAACATAGGCATGTTACAATTAAGAACAAAATATCTGCTCCATTTTCAAACGTTGTTGAACCTAACTATCAACACGTATTTTTTTTACATCTCTAGGAAAATTACAACAAGTTGGTTTGCAACAGTAACTATCACCTGACACCGCCTTCACACACGAGCTATAAATTTTTTAACAAATTTAATCGAATTAAAAATGGCCAGATAATTTATCCAACTCCCACTGTCTCTAAAACTTTTTTAATACAGTATACATAATAATTTCTAGCCTCCGTGGACCTTTAACAGTGCCAGTTAACCTAGAATTATCTCTTTTTTTTTTTAAATGTGCATTAGTATTTTTTGGTTTCGTAAATTTTAAATATAATTTTAACTGGAATTTTTTTAATGATATTTGGTTTAATTTCATTATTGATTTAGTTCATTTAGTTTCTGAAAAAATAAGTGATTTAAATTATCTAATAAGAGTTAAATGATCAATAAAAACATTCTGTCATTGATTTTCTCCCTATTTAATATACTTAATTTTTATTTTAAAAATAAAACATTAATTTTTTATTAAATAAAGCAAACAATAGTTATTTAAAAGAAAAACTAATTAATGTTCATAATTAGTAATAATAAATTAGCAGCAAAAAACTATTTACATTTAAAGTTATATAATTTTTTTAAATTAAAAACAATTTTCATTGAAAATGATTTTAGTTAAAATAATATTAATTAAAAATATATAAATATAATTTACGACAACAGCTTTTTTAGTTGTTGCCTAGGTGACCGAAGGACATATAGCATTTTTAAAAGCTTCCACTTTTAACGTTATAAACATACTGTGAGAGCTGAAATAATTTTTTTTTGTGTAATTTTTTCATGGTACTGTTAAAACAAGGTATTATGCAACATTCGTATGCACTAATATTTTCCAGAATTCACTTACCTTCAATGTGTTCGACGCGATGAAAAACATTACGAAGAGTGACATTCGCAAGACAAAGCGGCCGCCTATCTCTGGCTTTCCCGGTTGTGTCATGTGTCGTCACGTGGGGAGGGAAGGCCAGAGGCAGCGTTTTCAAGGGACGGGGTTTAGCGCAAACTTTAAAAATTAATTAAAAATAAACTAATGGTCGGATTGAGGTATAATTTATGTCGATGTTCTTAGAATAACATGGAGTATCATTCACAAATGGTATTTCTCTGTTTCCCGACCCATGCAAGTTCCCCATTGAGTTGTGGGATGATTTGAAAAGGGGGAATCGGAAGACACCTCATTCTTCTTCATATCTGTTATAGTTAGGAACAATTTTCAGAGAAAGTTAAACGTTCTTTTTATTTAAGTGTTATTTCTTGTCAGCCGTTTCCATTTAATATTGTAATTAAATTGTGCTTATATATACATAGTCTTTTTTTTTTTCGTTTCTTACTTTTTTTTTCAAATGGTCATTCAAAAAGAAAAATTTAAATAAGGATAGAAATCATTTCCTCCTCTCTCTCTGAACTTTCGCAAGATTTTATTGGTGTTTCATTTTTCGAATTAATGCTATAAAGTTTGTTTAGGTGCTTTGTTAATTTAATACATTATACTTTCAACTATTGGATTACCATACTGGATTTTCACTAAATATAACTGACAATATCTCAATTAACTTTCAATATCTCATGTTTTCATATTTGATTTAAATTTTATTTTGACTCGATGATTTTTTTTTTTTGTTAAATGTGATGACAAAAAGGTTAAGTTTATGTCAATCTTGTTTCTAAAGGAAAATATTCCTGCAATTGATAATTTTCCATCGGTTTTTAATTTTTGTTTTAAAGTAATTTTTATTAAACATGCTAATCCATTAAATTTGGCATACTTCAACACTATATTTGCCTTTTTAAATCTTTATTTTGTTGGAGATTACTATGTTTTTATAAAAGATTTATTAGAACAACTGATTATTTAGATTAAACAATTAACTTTCGAACACCGCTAACTAACATTTAAAACACAAAGTAATTTTTAAAACAAGCATTCTTTGTTCACATCAGTTCTCCTTTCTATCAGTTATTGTCTGAATACAACAGAAATAATGGCTTATACACACTTTATACGAGTATTTAAACTTGTGTTAGGTGCCAGCTTAAAGTGTTAGCCTCAGTGGCGGATCCAGCGGGGGGTAAATGGGGTAATTACCCCCCGTAAGATTTTTTTAACTAACAGAAAAAGAGTACTTCTCCAGCGAATTGGGCTTTTTAGCAATTTTTTTCCCAAAAATTTTCTAAATAATTTCTTTTTCAAAAAAATTATTTAATATGACAATTAGTTCAGTGTTCAGCTAGAGAGGCCGCTATGAGACCTAGAAGGTTATTAGATTTTAGTCACAAATAACAGTTGTTTTCTTCATGATTCTTCTCATGTGCGATACGCAAAGTTGAAGATATTTTAATATTTTCTGAATATTTGTCATTCAAGTTCATAATAAAACGCAATACGCAACAGTTGGGACAAACAAGTTTTTAAAAAAATAATAAGGGCCTCTCCCCTAGTTTTTTTTTAAAGACAATTCAATTGGAAATCTCATTTCCACACTCGCAACACACGATGCAGGATACAGGAGAAGTTTCTATCTGAGACTGTGCAGTGTGCATTTACTACCGTCTCCCACGAAATAATACTTTCAAACTAATAGTTTAAAAGAGTTGCAAAGATTAATTACTTAATGAAATTTATGAATTATTAAAAATTCAGAATTATTAAAAATATAAAATCCCCCCCCCCATAAAAAAAATATCCGGATTACCCTCCCTAAGGAGGAAGTCTGGATCCGCGCCTGGTTAGCCTCCTCACTTGACCGCTTTTCAAACATACATGGCCTATCACCAATTGTAGTGAAGCTATAGTGTAATAAGAATTCATCCAAATGAAACCATCTACTAACATTTTTTGTTCACTTATTATTTTTGTATTATATCTTTGTAGCCCTCTGTTAGTAGAGACCCCTGAATTAAATATATGAAGTGTCTGAAACTCATTGAAATACATAAAGTTTAAATTTCCAAAAAAATTAATGTTTTAAAAAGTTTTGGTTATATTTACTTCCAGTATGCTGTTGTCTAAAGAGTATGTTTTCTAAATTATAAAATATATTTGTGACATACTTAACAAAATTAATTTTCTAAAACCACAGCCTTGTAGTTTTCTTAAAAATGCCAGAAGAAAAAATAAACTTTTTAGTGCAATAAACCAAACAAATTAATGACTATTTTTAGCATTAAACTAAATTTTCTTTGTCATGAAATGCTTTGTTATAGAGAAAGGTAACAAAGATTTCTGTAGTGCATATAAGAAAGTATTAGATATCCACCTACAATGTGGTTTTCTTAAATACCAGGCTTAAAATAGCGAGTTCATGTTTTCTGTTTTATCTAAATTGGGGCAAAAAAGTACAGGTGAAATTTCAAATATGGAAGTGAAATAACTATCAAGATAGTTCTTAAATTGACACAAATCGAATTGCGTAAAAAAGCACTCAATTTTTCATTTGTATACAAAATAAGTAAGAACCTTAAATGAATTTGTGAAAAAAGTGTTTTATCAAATTTCAAGTAAGTATATTAAATATTTTGAATTTTTAAAAATTTAAAGTTATATTCCTATTATTCATTTTATCTCGCCACACATTTTCACTTTACCCCACCCTGATTGGTAATATGGATAATAAAACATGCCTTATAAACAGTATTTAAATGTTATTGTTAAATTTGTGCAACAAAATTTTTTAGCAACTTTCAGCTGTAGTATAACTAGAAAAAGATATTTCTTTTCCGGAAATGTATTTAAACTGTTGGTAAGATATGTGTACAAGAAGTGTAAAAATTTTATTACAATTACTTTGACAAATTAGGCATTGACTATGAAAGAAATAGATTATTTAGATAATTAATCTTATATTTAACTTTGGGTAATAAGAGGAAAATAGCTATAATTAAAGCTAAGAGTAAAAAGTACAAATTTACTTCGCTAGTAAAATGATTTTCAACATTTAAATGTATAAAACATTGTAATTTTTCCTTTTCAGATATAAAGTCTTAAATCAGAGTGATGGTATTGAGTCTATTGGTTCTTTCCAACGACCACTTGTTTTGACACTCTTCATTGCTTGGATAGTTGTATTTCTCTGTGTTGTGAGAGGAATAAAATCCTCTGGAAAGGTATTACTTTAGATACATTTTAACCCTTTAAATTCCAAAGATTGTTTTAAGCAAATGTCGGTTAGTACCGAAGCTCCGGCCCAAAAAACCACACACTTCCACCCCCTCTACAGAGCAATTAGTGGCGACAACTCTCCTACAGTCGCTGAATGGATCGATTAATTAAAAATAATTGATTTCTAATAAAAACTAACTTAAATTTTTTTCATTAAAACTTGTGTTAAGATAGATTATTACAAAATTGTGATAAATAAGTTAATTTAAAAACAGGTGAACAAACTAATAAGTATGTAATTTTTAGGGTGAATATGGAAGTCAAATTCTGTTAAGAATAAAAAAAAGGAGTTTAATTTCTGCTTTGGCACACCTGACAAGTTTCATGCCAAAAATGCAACCCCGTTGTTGTCTCAAAAATGCAATCTCTTTGTATGTGTGAATCCTTTTGGTCTATTGTTATGATACTGCACGTGATTTAAGACCCCCTGTCCATTCCCCGTGATGGGCAAAGGGAATTTTCGTCGTCATATTCTCGGCCGAAACGGTACCCAGAGATCTCGGCCGATTTGTCAGGAACGGGAATTAAAGGGTTAAAGGTTATTTATCATTTTTAAATATGTTTTGCATTTATTACAGATTGCCAGTAGTGACTATTTACTATTTTCAACCCTCAATAAGTTTTTTAGGCAAAATTAAACCAAAGCAACAATTTTTAGCATATTGTTAACTATTTTGAAAATTTTGCAACTATTTTTACTGATTTTTAACATATTTTATTCATTAATGACCATTGTAATTTGACAGCTTAAAAATTGTAAATTTTTTCACGGGACTAAAAAATTTAATTTGCTCATTAAAAAACTGCATAATTTCAGGTTGTGTATATTACTGCAACATTCCCTTATCTAGTTCTCATATGTCTATTTTTTCGAGGAGTAACACTGCCTGGGGCTTGGACTGGAATTTCATTTTACCTTACACCTCAATGGGAAAAATTGTGGACCTTTAAAGTAAGTACACATATTATAAAAACAAATGTTTAAGCATTGTTATAACAAACATAGAAACTTGCTATTGTGGAACTTTTTAGTTTCACTTTTAAACTGAACTAAGTATTAATTCAGTAAAAATTTTCTACTCTACTCTCTATATTGATCAATTTTGCAAAGCCTTGATCCTTCTCAACTAAATATCTATATAACTCTATAACTATATATCTGTAATTATAAAGTATGTCTTAGTTTTCTATAGCCCGAATTGCTCTAGTGTGATGCTATTCCCTCCAATCATTTCCCTATAGTCATAAATGTTCCAAATGATTAGCTTCTCACTACATGCTTATTGCATGAATAAAACTGTACAGGATGGAAAAAACATCTGTTCCAGAAAACATGGTTTGAACCAAAAGGTTTTTTTCCCCCTGAACTCTGATAAAATTGCACTAAAGTGTCCATAAACCAAAATTAAAGACTTTTAATTAGGCATTTGATCAAAAAAAATATTTTAAAAATCATAACTTTAATTTTTTTTTATGAGTATTAGAGAGAGAACCGCATTGAAATTGTATCTTTAGTTGATTTCACATGGAATAACTGAATTTTAATTAGTGTATTTGTGTATGTGTAAAATAATCAGCTCGTCGGCTGATTAGACTTTTGTACAATCCGTAATTGATTTAGGGCGTCTGCCAAAAATTGCAATCAGTCTAACCTTAATGAAGCCCAACTTGGGAGACACAGCATAAAAGGGTTCAAGGACTATCTTTTAAATTAATAATATTAGTATTTAATATTTTTTACAGGTTTGGGGAGATGCAGCCACTCAAATTTTCTATTCTGTTGGTGCTGGATGGGGTGCATTGCTTACCATGGCTAGTTATAATAAGTTTAGCAATGATGTTTATAGGTAATGTAAGTTTTAACTATGTTCCAGATTATTTTTAATATCAGTATAAAAGATGTGTAATCATGTGTTTAAATATAATTGAAAAAATATATACAAAATGAATAAGGCTTAAGAATAACTAAAAATATTATTTTTTCAATAAGATTATAATTGTTGTATTTTAATGTTCACTTTTTTTAGGGATTCAATAGTTGTGCCTCTTATTAATTGTGGAACAAGTGTATTTGCTGGATTTGTAGTTTTCTCTGTTATAGGCTTTATGGCACATGAAACAGGCAAAAGTATTCAAGATGTTGCATCATTCGGTAACTAAAACTTTAATTGAAATACTAACTAGTATATATATTTTTCATTAAATTATGAAATCTTCACCTTGTGTTCATCTGGGCAAAACTATTTAGATTAAGAGAAGGCCTGAGAAACAACCAATGAAATGCCATATTATTAGGCTGATTTTTTCAAGGATAATTCAATTATATATGGGTCATTCTAATTACCGGGATACACCATATTTACAAATGGTGTCCCCCGAGTTTGTTTTCCTGTAGTTTTTTTTAATTTTATTGTTATGAAATTTTCACTTAACAGCATAATTTAACGCTCTATTAAATTATTGTTCCATTATTTAGAAAATCAGAAAATTTAAAACAATAGTTAAAATATTATAATTGGTAAAATTTGCTTCTTCCATGACAAAAAAAAATAAAAACAATAGAATATATAACTTAAGTTATTCAATATTTTTTTATGGATATAATGGCAGCTTAGTATCTATGCCTTCAAATGAGCTTTGAACTATCATTTAATTAAAAGATTTTTCTTTTGCGGCTTAATATATTTTGTCCATAGAATTGCAAAAAAAAATGTCAAAATTATGGTACCAAAGTTATCTAACATAGTTGCTTACTGGCTTAAGAAAGTTACAGAGGAAGCTTTGGGCATTGTAAAAGACCACATAATCACTCAACTGATATGTTACACGAATTAGTGCCTGCTTAACACATTCGCTGTGTTTGATGGTAGGACAATTTGATTTTACTTTTTAAAATAACCTTAAATGCCTTCTCATTGTATGGTGACAATATTACTTGTGTTTCACTCTACATGTACTGGGTCTTACCACCGCAAAACAAAATCAAATTTGTGGAGTAGTCATCTGAAAAATTATCCTGTTTTGAATGACCGACACTCAGAACCACAAATACTGACACTCAAAGGCAGTGGTGATTGTTACTAGAGCCCTCTATCCCTACTGTGCCCTCTATCCCTCCTGTGTAGAAAGAGATGTGACAATGGAGCACGAAATTGTCCAAGCCGGGTTGCCACGGCGAAACCGCCGGGGAGAAACTGGTCAGGCGTGCTTGAGCTTGGCGTTTTATCGCTTTTCAAGTTAATATCGCAATACAAGTTAATAATTCATTTTATTAATAAATCACAAAATCAAAAATTACTCAAATCAAAAATTCCAAATTTACCAATAATATTTAATAAGTAACACGATATTTTTAGGTTTTGAGCAGACGAGTCTGTTTACAAAAAGAATCTTCGCCAAGAGACGCCCAACTGTAGCCAACTAGAAAAGCAAGCAAATCAATGTTTATACTCGTATTTCAAGAAAATACGAAGATTCTTTGAATATTTAAACGGTGAAAAGATTTCTACACACACAAAGTGAATAAATACAGTTTTTTAAAACGAAATGAAGCAATATTTTATGCATAATATGTCTTAATAGCCATCATTAATACATTCAGAAAGCGCAATGTTAAAGGAAAACTGTCTTTTTTCTAACTGCTGAAGTATTTTTGAAGAAAATTATGGTTTTAAAATATTCTTTACACATTTAGGAAGCTATAAATAAACATAAAATAGTTGTACTTTTCCTAAATTTTATGGATTGTTGACGATTGCAAAGGCTACTTTTTTTTCCTATGCTAACTCTATGAGGGAGAAAACGAAAACTGCCCGAGGGGGACAATTTTGGACCTCGACCAATCAGGAGCGGCTGCCAATATGTCGCGTCTCCTTTAGACGCAGTAGTGATGTAGGGCTCTAATTGTTACTACTAACCGAAAAAGTTCAAAATTTGTTTACATTTAGCTCTATGAAGTTAAAGGTATTCTATTTACTTATTTTATTCATTACTTTGGATTCCTACTCCAACAGAAATTGTGAATGCATCACTCTTAGTTTTAAATGCCAAAGCTGAATGTAAATAAACAAGTTGATTATGTCGCATTGAAGCAAAAAGTAGATTTGTAATAACTGTCACCTAGAAGACTGTAATAACTGTCACCAGAATAACTGTCACCAAGATTTAAACATCTTAGAAATATAATCGTCAAACACAATATTTAGTTCTTAATTTAAACTTTTAGTCGCCAAAATTGTAACTGCCTTTGTAATTGTAACTGTTATATAGACCACTTCCAAACAAGATTTAAACAAATTAGAAGCAAAATCGTCAAACACAATATTTAGTGTTAAATTTAAACTTTGAGAGTCTCCAAAATTGCTATTTTTTCATTAACGTTTAAATTCATTTATCTTCTAAATAAATTGGCAGTTTGAAGAACAAAAATTTGTAATTTGATATACTTATACAATCATATGTTATTAAATGCTGAAATGTGATTAAAAATAACCGGATTTTTTTATACACGAGAAGAAATTAAAACTCTGCCACTTTTTTAATACACATATAATAAACCATCCAATTGTCTTTATCGTGAAAGTATATATAATATAAAGTTATTATTCCAAATTAATTTATAGCAGAATATTCATCAGAATTTTTTTATTCTTATTTCAATGGTATCTTGTGCATTTGACGAAGGCGCAACTGTAGTTATTAAATCAAAATAGAACTATTTTACTATTTAAAGCGTGTCTGCGATAAGAATGAGACAATTCGATTGAAATTAATCCAATAAATTTTTAATATGCAATTTTTTTCACTACCAGCAGAAAGTATATCAAGTTCACTTTAAAATAAGATAAGATTTTGATTGTTGATGTTAAAAGATCCACTATTCCAGCTCAATTATAGAAAGCTATTGGAAAAGAAATTGTACCATTCTATAACTTCAATGCAGGAATGTAGTCTTTAAACATTTTAAAAAGCGAAAATTTTCAAAAGCAACTTCATCGTCTTTTAAAACAGTATGATGAACAAGGACACATAAAAATTTCCTGAAATTTTATAAAAAGAAACCGGAAAAGATCCGAACTCTTGTAATAAAGGTTAAAGAAGTCGTGGGCAAGAAACCAAATATTTCAGTGCTCCACATCATCCGCAAATTAAATATATCTAAATCTAATGTGCACAAAATTATTAAAAAGATTTGACTTTAAAGGCTTTTCTAAAAAATGGTTCTGAAATACATAAAATGTCAAAACCAGCGAGCAAAGAAGTGCTTAAATATTTATCGGAAATTAATTCCTTCTGGATCAGGACTGAAGTACTCAACATTGATGATGAGTTTTATTTCTAGTATGATCCCAATGTTGCTGGAGGTGGTAAATGTTCCCAAACCAGTGCTCTATGAGGTAACTGTGAATGGTACAATTTACTTACAATTATGTATAAAGATAGTACTGATACCCTTCATCCTCCAACATCATTAGAAGGAAGATCTTTTGTTCTGAATATCAGTCATTAGACAAAAGAAGTGACCAAGTACCTGAGAAACCAGAACATTGGTTTCATGCCCAAAAAGGACAATGAGCCTAACGTCCAACAAGTAAGAGGGATAGAAAAATTCTAGGGATTTATGAAATGTAAATATTCCTAGGAGAAAAAGGAGCCTCAAAACTTGACCTAATTCAAGAGGGTATATCATGGTCTCCTTAAATCAGTATGGGAAGAAACTGTACAAAGTGTCATAAAGACAGATAAGAAATCTTCCCAAAATGGCACTTAAAGGTGTATATTTGTCGATTTAAAGTATCAAAATTAATTAAAAATGTTTATCAATTTAATGTAAGTAGCATCCATGTTAGTAATATTTGTTGAATTTTTTAAGATATCAAGTTGTCTCATTCTTACCGCGGATATGCTTTAAATATGATTAAATTTCTTGGTTTTTAGTTCACAATATACTTCTAAATCAAAATTTTTAATGACTGACTAAACACTTATAATACTGAAGATGATTGTCACTATGGTGGTTAGAAACAAAGCCAACTTGCACATAAACAATATGATGAAGATGGTGAAGATTAATTTAATATCATTTTTAAATTGGGTTCAAATATTAATAAGTACAAAACGAAAATTCTATTAAAAAAACTCTCGGAACACAACATTTTCGTTTTCCCCTGGTTTTTCAACAACACCCCCGACACAGTCAGTTTTTCTTCTTCCACAGTTCATGTGGCATTCCCAGATTTGTGGGATAAAGTCTGATCTTTACAAATACCTTCTGCTTTTTACTTTAAACTTATTGTGGAAGCTAAAGGCACGTTCAATTGCTAGCATTGATTTCCACTCTTTCACTGATTGAAGTAGATTTCTTGGAAAAGTTTGTTAAGGAAGAACCAATGTGCAGAGTATTGTGCAGCAAAAGAGTTAAGTCATATCTTGTTTATGCTGCATATTTCTGGCAGCCGGTGGGACAATATCATGACAAAGCAAAGATATACATATTCAATTGACAATATAAATATATTTGCTTATAGCAATGTAGAAGAATTAGTTTTGTAATTATACTACTAACTTTAAGTTATCAAAATGTGATTTGTAGTTAAGAGGTGTATACATTAATTATTTGTTTATGAAAGTTTGATCTAAAAATTTATACAACTACTGTAAAACAACTTGATAATTTATGGTTATGTCAAAGGTATCTATGTTGAAGTGAATGTTTGAACTTGATTTTAATTAGTGTAAAAAAGATTTTTGATATTTACAGTAACATGTATAATTTTTTACTTAGGACCTGGACTAGCATTTGTTGTGTATCCAGAAGCAATATCAAGACTTCCGATATCACCACTGTGGGCATTTCTATTCTTCTTTATGCTGTTTACAGTTGGATTAGATACACAGGTACATAAAATTTAACTTAGTAACAAATACTTTATGAATTGGTTAAACAATCAGGCCTGAACTAAAACTAAGAAAAGGAAATACTACTCTGATTAAGCTGCGAATTTGCAAATAATTTTTAAGACCAATTTATCAATCTTCTCCAAAACTACCACTGATGGCTGTTTGCAGATGCATCTGCTTTTATCCTCAGCCGTATTTTGTTTTCTTTTTTAGTTTGGAATGTTTGAAACTACAGTAAGTGCTTTCACAGATGAATATCCTCACATTCTTGGAAAAAGAAAAACTCTTTTCATTTCAGTTCTTTGTGTGCTTATGTTTATTTTGGGTTTGCCATGTGTAACACAGGTTAGTATTTACTTTTGTGATATATTTTTACACAAATATTTTCTTTTTAATTCATTGTATCCTAGAAGACTCCGGGCCATGAAAAATTTATTTCTGGGAAATGGTTAGTGATCATACTAACATTCTTGTTTCATATGTCCCACCTAAATATTGTCGTGAACTACATTTTTATGGGACTCTGACTTAAATATCGATACATATTTCTTAATAGTTGGCCTGCAACAACATTTAAGTAAATATTTTAAACTTGTCTCAAAAGTTAAAACAAAAGTAATTTTAGGCTTCAAAACTTCACTTAACAGGTGTGGATGGAAAAAAAATAGTGGTTATGTGGTTCAGGCAGGTCCGAATAATTCAAAGCAATACCTGCCAAATAAATTTTTTATAAATAAGTTTATTTGAAGAATAAGTTAAAATTGCCAGGAAAATCTCAAAAGTTTTGACAAATCAATTTATGCACATTTAATTATTTAATTTTGCATTTTCTTGCTAAATTGTTTTCGTTTGATATAATAACTTACAACACATGATTTTTCTTTAAATTCACAAGATTTTGTAACAATTCAGGTTCAATTTCATGCTAAGGGATCGATGTAGAAATTGTAACTCTCTTGCTTTCCATTTGCATAAAATTTACTGGTTAATATCTCGATCATATCTAAATTGCTACTAAATGCCTACTCGACCATTGCTTTGAAGGTTTAATACAGATTTGTGCGTTTGGAGAGGTGCATTTACTCATTTTCTTGGCAACATGTACAATCTTTCCCACCCATTTATTAGCATGTATTTGTATATATAGATAATTGTAAGGCATAAGTTTTCTTATTTTCCAATATTCCGTCATATTCTTGAACTTAAGTTATCAAAACTGCAGTGTCATCTGGCGTTAAGTTTATCTTCTTCGCTTCAGACATTTTTTTAAAGAGCCGATCGTGATCTGTCTGGTGCAGCAAAATTTCGAAATTGGAACATGTGAGAAATATCTTTAGTAGTACATAACATCATGTGCAGGGACGTAACTTATAGGGGGGAGCCTCCCCCCTCCCCTCCCAATAACTTTACAAAGGGCGCCGTTAGGCACCCTCTTTAACTTTTCTAACAATTATTTAACAATTTTTCGTAATTATATCATCGTTTTATTTTCTTATTTCCCCTCAATAGCTTTTTTAGGGCGCTATTTTCGCCCAAAATGGCACCATGTGAATAGCGCCCTCCCTAAGATTTTATAATTTACAACAGACACTTAAACTGGTATTAAGAACATACTGGTATTGTTTTTTTAAATAACGAAAATATTTCACTCCAGTTATTCTGTTCCTTTTTCCCCACTTTGAAAGTTTTTACCGTCTTTAGTGGTGGACATGGGGCAGGCAAAGGGGACTATTAGTCCTTCAATTATCAGTTGCACTATCACTTTTTGTTCCTAAATGTAACTGGATGTTGGACTAGAACACAAAAGGCTGTCTAGACATACTTATTTAGGATTTTTTGAGCTTTGTGGGGGACAATCTGTTATCTTGAAGTTGATAACCCTAACAAGACAGTATCAAAGGGACGAAAGGATTTTTAACGAAAGCAAACTGTTGGTGGACATGGCAATAAGAAGTGGTGGGCGATCACACGATTCTCATGGGGGACAGAAGGAGGCTGTGAATTGGGAGCCTTATTGTTGAATGTCGAGTACAACTGTCTGTTCTTGTTTCATCATTCAGTAGCCAGAGACCACCTACGGAGGTAGGTCGCGTGATCGCAAGTAAATCCTTTTTATTTAATTGTGCTTTTTAATGTACTTGCGTGTTGTTTACGAGACAAAGCTAATTTTATTCACGTTTTGTTTTTCTTGTTTTTCCAAAGCTTATAATTTTTTAAACCTTCTGCACTTTGTAATAAGTACAGAATAAAAATTAAATGTACCTTTTCAAATAATAGTTTTATTTTTTGTTGGGAATAAAAATAATGTAAGAAATTACTATTTATTCATTTTATTATCATTATATAAGTTACTTATTAAATGTATCATTTTAGGGAGTTAAATTGTATTTTTTTTTAATGTGTACTTGTACGTAAATATTATCGAAATGAGAATAAAGAAAACTAATTAACTAATTTTATAATTATAAATAGAAAATGACAGATGTAACTTTTACAATTAAATTGCGTGCAAAGCTACTTATCGATAATTTCATGAAGGAATAATGTTTTTTTCAAGATTGTAAAGATCTCCCATTGTTACTATAAAAATTGTATAAAGGATCAATTAATTTAAAATCTCACTCGTTTCTATCGAATACTCTATTGCAAGGTACTTTTATAAAGCCAATAATTTGTAGGTTTAAATTTATCATAACTAATTCAGTTTTATTTTCAAGTTAGGTTGATTCATTTTTAACTAATTTACCAATTAATTGTTGAACAATTAAATCAGTCATTAATAATTCTTTAATTTGTAATTAAAAAATCATTTCATTAGTAATTAATAATGATGTAAGTAGTAATTATTATTTATATAGTAATTAAAAATGGTTTAATTACTTATTAATGGCAATTAATTACTTAATAAGACAGTTAAATCAATTCTTCTCCCCCCCCCACACACACACAATAAAATGAAGTTCCAGTAGAAACTGTGGGGTCTACAAATATCCTTTACTTTGTAGTTGGGTCCACTGATCCCACTTACATTTAAAATAGCTACTCTTTTTAGTATATTTAATACAAGTTATTTTAGCAGAATTTGAAGTTATTTGCAACATTTTTAATGCTTTTAATAATTAAACAAATTATTTGGACTTTTAATGGATATCTTATTCATAGAAATGACTTATAATATCTAAATTAGGTAATATGTAAAATTTTGTTAGATTTTTTATCTTGCATATCTGTTTATATATTTATCCAGAAGGTTATTGCATTACCATTAGTACTGTTTTTAATGTAAGTTATTTAAATCAATGAAATTTCTTCCTAAATCTAACAAAGATTAAAAGATTTATTTTTATGCCCAAATATTTAGCTAATAAATTGTGTAATAACAAAATAATCCTAGGGAGGAATGTATGTAGTGCAGCTTATGGATTGGTACAGTGCTGCATTTTCTCTGATGGTTATTTCATTATTAGAAACGATAGCTGTGGCTTGGGTTTATGGTAAATATAATTTGAATGAATATATTTAAAAAGTTGTATAGGCAAATTGACAAAGATTTTGATTGATTTTTAATTATGTATAGATTGAATATATTGTTCCAAACATCCTTTTTTTTTTAAACTGGACATTTATTAGGTAAACTCTATTATTTTTTTAAAAATAGTGTCTGTTACGAGAAAAAATTAGAGCAAAGAAAAAGTTATATATTTTAACTGATTCAAATATTTTTTTTAAGAAATTGATTCATGTTTTTGAGTGGAGTACGATCTAAACACAACACCACTTGTTGGACTATGAAAAAGGAAAAGTTCAGATGGTATAATGCGCAATTTATGGATGTTACGCTTTTTTATGCTCTATATGAATATGTGTAACATATTAAAAATTATTGTTCAAGGAGTATTTCTAACTATTTCTTGCATCTTGCATAAAAACTTGAACACTGCCAGTAATGCCTCGTATTTACATTCTTGACCTCACAAGCCATTGTTATTTTGTCGGTCTTCATTTGGGAAAATTTGTTTTTAATTAAAATATCTGTTGGTTTTGTTTTAGTTCATCAACTGTCACTATTTCAACCCAATAAGTTAAAAATACAACTGTATTAAATAATTGCATGGAAATATGTTTCCTAATATGAACCCAATGTTAATGAATTTTTAAAGCAATTTATTTTTCACCTTGTCAGTTAATATGTATGACAAATTTCAGAATATATATTTTTTGAAGCAATCTAATATACATACAATACAATGACCAATTGTAGACAACATATCAGTTAATAGGTTTTTCAATAATCAGAATATTTCCATATTCACACTCGTTCTTTAATAGTTCACTAAATTAGTGACCAGAGTAATGGTAACTAGTTTTTATTTCCTTTTGGAACTCAAATGATATATTATATGGAGAGTGCAAGCATAAAGAAATTAACATTTCTTTTGTCTGACTGAACTCCATTATGTAACTTCTAAAATGTATTTATCAAACTTTAATTAACATATTTTTCTGGAAATGTCGTCACAAAATATATAATTTTTAATTAGTATTCTCATGATTTTAAATTATTGAATTAAGGTGGGGGTGTTAAGATGCTGGTAGTATTGAATTTTGTAATATATATATATGTATGTATATACATTATATATATATATATATATATATATATATATATATATATATATATATATATATATATATATATATATATATATATATATATATATATATATATATATATATTCAATACTTATATTGTCATAATTTTTTGACTTCCATTTTAGGTGTAGATCGATTTCTCTTGGATATAAAATTGATGACAAATAGAACACCCTCAATTTGGTGGAAACTGTGTTGGCGTTTTATAACTCCAGCTGCTATTATTGCAATTTTGCTATTCATTCTTATTAACCATACAGCTATAACATACAACATGTATGTATATCCTACTTGGTCTATTCTAATTGGATGGATTGTAGCCTTGTGCTCCATTGCACCTATACCTATTGTAGCTATTTCTACTATACTTAAAGAAGAAGGCACTTTCAAGCAAGTAAGTTTAATTTTAATTTTTCAGAATTATTTTTAACTGTTAAACTGTTTATGAAGGTTTTGTTTTACCTCTATTAATTTGTAATTTTCAGTTTAATTCTATAAAAAGTTAAATGTTGCTTAGATTTAAATATTAAGAAACTTTTATTTTAGAAACTTATAAGCAGCTTACAACCAAGTTCAGATTGGGGTCCTGCTGTTGAACAAAATAGAATTGACTACAAAATCAGTACCTGTATAATGACAAGCAATTTTCAAAACAAGAACTTTCAAGCTTTACGAGTTTCTTCTGAAGAAGATCCAATTGAGCATGAAACAACTACGTAAAGTAAGTGGTATTCTTTTAGTTAATAACAGAACTGTTGGAAATAATAATGTTTTTAAGGAATCCCTTTTGAGTGGATTTCCTCAAAGTATCTCAAAGCTCCTAATAAAGTATGTTTGAAACTCAAAGTACTGAAGGTTTTGGTCCTTTTCTTCTAGGTCCTCTTCGTGCCCTGTGGCACATAATGCCTTAAGCTTTTTACGCCAACACCTGCGATTTTGTGCAGCAGCTCTTGCTTCTAACTAGCTCGCCCATCCAGCCTGGTTCCTCTCGTCTTCCACCATTATTCTAAATGTTTGTTTGGGCCGTCCTTTTTAGCTTCCACACTACGTTTATAACGTAAAAAGTGGAGGTTTTATAATCGTGCAGTCCGTCCGTCCGTCACCCACTTTCACAGAACGAACCAAACGTCTCACAAACCAGTGGGATACGTCATTTTGAAGCAAAAAAATCAGTTTAGGCTACATTCCAAATTTCATTAAAAAATTTTAATTAGAAGTTTATTTAAAATTTAAATAACTAAAAATTTAATCTACATTGAAATAACATGCGAATTCCATTTTTATTCAATATTTTCACTGTTGCCATGACATCAAACGTTCGAGAAACTTTATTTGAAATAAAAATAAAATTCTTGAAAAAATATTTATTTTTGTGTAATAATTCAATTTGGATTGTTGTAATAGCACAATAAAGTTATTTTGAAGGTTCATTATATAAATGAAGAAAGATGCATAAAAAATTCTAAATTTGCATAAAAAATATGAAAAGTTTCGCTTTTATTTTTAATGCAACATTTACAAATTTATTTTTCAAAATGTTAACTTGAGACTTCAAAACGATATTTATTTAAAAAATACATCATTATTCTTCAAACTTTAATATTAATTTTGGCATATAAAAGTTTGAAATAGAACTAGCTAAATGTCCTGTTTGGCGAATTTCTTTCTGAGGTGCTGTTAGTGTGTTTCCTGTTGCACGCAAATATTGTGTGGAAGCGGCGTAAGTGACAGATTCTGTAACAAACCAACTTGTTTTCTTTTACCATCAGGGGGCCCATGTCAGTGCTACTGCTGGGATTTGACTTGTTGGCTTCGTAGCACGTGACCAATCCATTTCCCACCTTTTTTAATATTAATTGCCAGCGGTTCTTGTTTGGTCTTATTGTAAAGCTCGATGCTTGATAATGTTTGTGGCCAGAAAATTCCCATGATTTTCCATAAACATCTGTTTTGCCAGCTATTAATTCTTTTACTTTGTGTTTTAGTAATTTTCCACATTTCTGTTACATACAAAAGTATACTTTTCACCAAAGAGTTAAACAGAACAATTTTTGTTTTTAACATTAGATTATTTAATGGACAAATTTTATTTCAATTTTTAAAACAATTTTGTGCTTTTGTGATTCTAATTTTTATCTCTACATCAGTTCCAAGTTCTTTAAATCTAGTTGCACCAAGGTATGTGAATCTATTTACATCTTCAACTTGGCCACTTTCCAGCTGCATATCACGTTTATTATTTTCATTTATTTTCATTGTTTTGGTTTTCATTCTGTTTATATTTAAGCCAACATTCTTGGAATATTTTTCGAAAATAAATGTTTTTTGCTGTAGATCTTCCAATTTGCTTGCAAACAGTACAATCTCGTCTGCAAAATCCAGATCTTCCAAAACTGTGGTAAATTTCCATCGTATTCCTCTCTTTATCTCTAATTGTATTTGTCATAATCCAGTCAATCACAATAATAAATAATAGTCCTGACATGACACACCCTTGTTTTACTTCCGTTTTTACTTCAAAGGGTTCTGTCAGATTTCCATTTACTTTCACAACACATTTGGAATTTTTATACAGCTCTTTAATAATATTTATATATTTTTCAGGAATACCATAAATTCCTAACATTTTTTTCAAGGTTTTAGTTTGATTAAAATATTTTTTAAAGTATTTTAATACTTTTATTTAAAGTAGTAATTGAAAGATATAGGTAAAATAGTATACAGTAATTAAAGCAACTTGTTTATATAGTAATGCTATTATCTTTTTTTAGGCTTTTGCATGGAAAGAACACTACTTTATCTAGAGAATCTTCTATGGAATATTTATGGTGATTTGTATTCTACATTAGCATCACAACACTTAAGGATGTTAACAGTATTTTATTAACCTTTATTTCCATATAAATACAAGACATTAGATTTTAGTTAATTATTGATTGTATATTACAGCAACCCCTCGTTATATCGCGCTTTCTGGGAGACAAGCAAAAAACAGTGATATAACCGAATGCGCGATATAATGAGAGACATGATACAAGGGGCTATATATGCAAATGCGCATTATATAACGAGGCGCAATATAGTGAGGGGTTACTGTAGTTGTAGAACTGGGTTGTTACTCGTTTAAATGTAACTTGTTACAATTACTTTTCATATTAAGTAAATAATTACCAGTAAAATTACTAATTTCAAAAAGTAACAAATTACAATTACTTTTAAGATTACTTTTTTACGACAAAAGTTGATATTTACAAATGTTTCAAAAAATAAAGTAGAAATAAGCGAAAAAAAATTAAAAAATCAACTTTACTATACACTTATCAGAAAATCTACTTATTGTGATAAAACAAAGGCTGCATCTGAAAATTTTAGTCGCTTTCACAGCTACAATTGGCTTGGAGACACAAACCACCAGACCATAACGTTTCAACAACCACACTACCTGATAAGGGTGTATTATATTTTATGAACATGCTGCTTGTAACTGTAGGTAGGGTACAGAATACAGTTATATTTTGGTCGTTACTATGAAAAAATGTAGACAATTCTAAATAGGCTTCGGCGAAAGGATGTGTAGTTTTTACAGTCTTAAAAAAAAATCATTATCACTGCTAGATGAGTGTTCATAATCACTGCAATCAGTATTGAACATTTTACTAGTTTTTTTTTTTCACCTATTGGGATATAGCCCGTGAAAGGTTAGTGAAGCAGGTTTTGACACAAAACTAAGTTGATCCAAAATCACGCATTTGGTGTCCGATTCTTAGAATAACATGAATTGGGAGAGATTCTACTGCAGGATAAAAGCCATTGTTGGCAGTTTTGAAAAATTACTGACTGGTTTTATCAGTTTACAAAGTGCTTATCACCCCTTTTAAAATCAGTTTCTGGCTGTTGTAAACATACATTAGAACCACTTTCTTGGGCTATTTTTGAAAAATTGTCCTGTGTTAAGAGTGTTGGTTAATTAGAGAGATATACACAGAAAAGCCTTTATATAGGGACTGAGGACTAGAAATACATGTCTGCTATTTGGAAATGTGCTATAATAAAGGATTTACTGCTCAATATATCTTTCATTCTAAAATGATATGATTTAGTTTGAACATGTTACATGTTTAAATTTTAAAATTTTTAACTTCCTTATGGAATATTTAGCTTAATGCATTTATTTAAAACCAAAGATTGTGAACAATTTGCATCAAAACAGGACTTGTATATTTTGTAAATTTCTATTAAATTGATAGATAAATTATTACAGTTTTGAAAAAAGTAACATCTTATAAAATAAAATCTATGAATTGTCGTTTTTGTATTTTAATATAATTATTATAGTGACAAATTTAGAATCTATTTAAAAGAACCCTTTTTATGCAATAATTTTCAATAAAAAAATTAAAATTTGAATAAATTAAACCTAGCTTATACAAAACATTAAATTGTGATTATAAATAATATAGTCCGGCTACCATAAGTTGGCAATCAAATATTTTGATTGTGGAAGATTCCACTTTGATTTAAGGTTTTAAGCCGAAGGATAAAGAGTTGCCAGCTCAATGTGTTTGGCGAGAAGACCGGATTGTTGATCTAGTTTGATTGTAAATAATGAATCGCACTAGAACTACACATCAGTTATCGGCGATAGATTATTGTTGTCTATATACCCTTCAATTAAAAACCTGTTTCTAAACCTTAAAGAAATTTGATCCCATAAAAGCAATGAATCGCCAATCATAGTAACATAACATAACATAGAAAAAGAGCGCCCAAAAGGGAAAGGCGTAGGCTATGTAGCCCGTTACCCTATACGCGTAGAATGACAGATGTATACTGTATGGAGGAAATAAAAGAAAAATGTTACTAAAACATTTACTCGACTATTGGGTCAGGGAGGGTGAGAATGATATAGGGAGGTATCATGTACATATTGCATGCCACCCCTCTATATAGCCAATCATAGTAACTCTTGCCAAAACCTTCCTTACCTTTTTTCGAAGTGGACTGTTCCACAATCAAAATATTTTGAATACCAACTTGCGGCAGCCAGACTATATCACAATGTATGGGAACACAAACAATTCCCAACCACATCACATCTCCCTTAATTATTATATATGAGTACATAATTTGTAATTTATTCACTTGTTTATATTTTTAATTGATGCAAACATTCAAGCACTGTAATATTTTCAGTGATGTAAATCTTCATATTTATGTCTATACTAATTGTGTCTAAGCTATACAAATTAAACTCCTAACATTTAGTTGCTGATTTCCCAAAATATGTTGGCGATCCCTTCCACTTAGTGTTAACTAAGTTTCACTATATGTCAGATGTTTTTTTTTTGTGTGTTAGATTTGCTCAAATTTCATAAAAATAATCATATGTGCAATGTGTCTTAGCATAGTCAAATTAGCAATAACAAAGAAAACTGGAAATATTTTTATAGCACTTTGTGTTCTATGAACTGTGATATTTGTCTGCAAAATATAACTTAATTTCTCTAGGAAAAACAATGTATTGAAACAAATTAGATTGCATAAGCCAATTTAGATTGCAAATGCATATTAAATTTCAAGAAATCCCTTTGAAATGGTGTGATAGCAATTCTCGTTAGTACAAATATTTTGCATTTATTTGTCAAACTATTTTATATAATTATATTACTGTTTAAAAAATAATGTACATTGTTGTGAGTACCTGTATTGCCTAAACTGCCTGAATATCAGTAAAGTTAATTAAATTAACAACAATCTTCCAAAAAATCACCATGTGACTTTTTATTACATAAGTGGTACATTTCTGTACTTATATAGTTATAAGAAGAAAAGTGTAGTATAAAGTCATAAAAGAATGTTAAAGCATTAAACTTGAATATCTAGTACCATTATTTTATGAAATATACCAACTTCTTTGGATTAGGGGAATTAAACATTTTAGTAATTAGTAAATATTGGGTTTAAAAAATTTTCATAATTAACATATGCATTATTAAAACTTCTTGATTACCTATTTTGTTTACCAACAAGTTTAGGAGTTTTCTAAAAAAAATTACTGATTACTGCAGAAGTAATAGTTAGAAAAGTTACTAGAACTTCTAGCTCTCTACTGCAAGAAAAAAAATCATATATCACTCATTAACCCTTTCCTTACTGCAACGCCCGAACAAATAAGGATTTGATAATGTTATCCCTATCGAATATTACGAGGAAGCAAAAATCCTTCGTAGCGAAAGGGTTAAAGAATCAATGTTTGAAGTGTGACATTCCATTTCTGCATACTTTTTTTACTTGTGCATTCCATTATATTTAATTTCATTCTGTTTCTGTACATTTATGATTTATACAAGTATTTTATTTTGCAAGTAGTTTGACTGTTTCTACATTGCATTCTGGTTTATATGAACGTTTTTATGCATTAATATTTTATATTGTTTTATAATTATATTCGTACATTTAAAATATAAATGTATAACGACTTACCGATTTTGCTCAAGTGTAAGAACTTAAGAGCATAATTAAAGTTTTCATTGCGATTTGGTTTTTATGAATATCAGTTTAATTTTCTTGGTTTAGGGTCAAGTGGGGTAAGTGTGATTGGGGGGTAAGTGTGATAAACAAGCTCTTGTAACTTTTGAAATCATTCTAAAAATCTGAAAGTTTGCAATATATAACATTAGACCACTTTTAATTAAACTAATAAGAAATATTGACCTTATTTTTTGTTTAAAGAAAGTTTTGAGCTTTTGAATTTAAGTGCAACTGTCTTCTTTTTATGTAGGTTTTCCCATGTGGGGTAAGTGTGATAAAACAGCAATGGATTTTGAAATGCAAATTTTGTACACCTTAAAATTGGAATTCAAACATATAATTTTTTTTCTACATATGTATGTTTCTTTTAATAATTCACTACCAATTTTAGGATTTGGAATTTACTTGAAGCAGAGAACATTTTTTCTTAATGAAAAGGCAGAAACCCTATCACACTTACCCCACTTGACCCTAGTGTTTATCTGTCATTGTTTTTGTGATATTTTGAAGATAAAACTTCAATTTAAAATCAAATAAACTTTGTGATATTTTTATCTATATTAAGGAAATTTTTATTGATATTAAGGTTATATACCATTTACTGTTTTTTTTTTTCTCTAAAGCATTTTAGTTGTGATCAATGTGTTGGAAAAAAAATGCTATTTATACATTGTTACTTATAAAGATGAACCTGGTTATGACAATTGAAAGGATAGTGGTGATTATGATAAAATAAATGAGTAATTTTCGAAAGCATTTTGGATAGTGTAAATATCATAGAAAGTTTGTTCTAAAGGTAGTACTTATACGAAATAATCGATAATCAGTTTAATTTTTTTAACTAAATCAAATTGTTCAATAATACATGAGCTAGCACCTGTCAGAATTAAACCTTACATAGCTTTAAAATTATCAAATGACATTTGATGTAACTGAAAAAGTCGAAAATTTTACCTGAAACAATTTTGTTAACCTTGAAAATGTCTTTTTTTTAAAAAAGTGATATCAGAAAGATAACTTTGAAAATCGGCACTAGATTGTCTAGCATTAAGATCTATGGAAGACTCAATTATCCACGTACAATGTTTAAAAAAAGTCAATATGAAAAACGTTGTTGTAACTGGGTTTAACTGTACAAATGTTTTTTTATTATGTACATTGATATGTTTTATTAATGATCAGTATTTATATTTGTATTTTCCCAAAAATATGTCTATTGGTTGTTCAGTTTGTATATGGCAATTTTGTATAACATTCAAGCACTTTTCTTTTAAATAAATTTTCAGAACTTATTAGATTTACTTCAAATATGAATATAATACACTAACCACGAAATTATTTAAAATTATGAGCAACTAGTTATTTTATTTATAATAATATTCATAAAAGAGTGATCTTCCATTTATTGATGTAGTAATTCAAAAGTAATCAAATTGAAATTTTTAAACTGATCAGTGCAACCTAAAGTTAGCACTTAATTTCTTCTACAGTAGAAGCTTATTGAAATACAATACTTTAACCCTTTCAGTCCCAGTGATGCCATTTGGCATCATCACTTTCAATATTTTTTTCAAAATGTTTATGTCCCGCTATGACATCCAAACACACATCATTCGATTCTTCACACTTTGTTCTATCAGACAAAATTTTACTTTAATCTCAATAGAAGTCAGAACTACTATTTTTTTTATTTAGAAAATAGTCAACAAGCGTTTCTCCTGATTTTTTATAAGTTCACTTCAGTTCCACATATTTAAAACACAGTTTAAACTATTTTGGTTAAAATAATTCCTAAATTTTTTTTAATAATATGGTCAGACACCTCAAAATATATAACTCGAAGTGTTTTTTAGGTAATATATATATTTTTATTTTGTTGTTTTCCACAGTTAAAGATTTTTGGCATTGTTTCAAAAACCATATAAAAAAATTTAAATGGATTTTTTTTCCTTATGGAATTCGTATATTTGACCTAAAATAAGCTTATTTTGTGAATATCAGATGTTTCTGTAGTGTAGTAAATTTTTGGGACTGAAAGGGTTAAAAGAAGTTTCTTGAAAATAGTATTTTTGTGTGATTAATCACTTTTTAAGTAAAAGTGTAACATATCCTCCAACAACTTGGGGTTTCTTAAGAATCTTTTTATTTCCTAGCCAGATACAACTTTTTCCGAAATCCAGATGGTGTAGTTTCTGGGCTATAATATGCACCTTATCTTCTTTCACTATAATGAATATGATTAACTATCATTTCAAACTCATTGGCTTCCTACTATGAAGCTTCCTTGAAAAGGGGTGTGAAGGAGTTCAGTCATTGATCCCCAAAATCCTGTAGGAGTTTTTGTCTGCAGTTTGTGTCGGGCGAAAAAACCTGAGGCCCAGGGGGAAAAAACTGCCCACTGGAGACCATATGAGTGGGTTGTACACCTCCAATTCAAACAATTAGAATAATGAAAAAAATATGGTCAAGGGAATTGGAAATCTAATTTATCAATTAAATAATCGATTACATCAAATAAAAATTATACTATAAATTTCCATATTTTGGAGATTTATAAAAATGTAAAGATATAGTGCGTCTCAAAGGTTTAACAAAAGACATTTTGAGTCACAAAATTTCAATGAAATGGTTTATTTGAAAAAAAATTTGGTGGTAAGGTGAAGGAAAATATATATAATTAAAAATAGCATGAATCACAACGAAAACAACCAATAATAAATTTTAATTGAATTGTAAAAAATTACCAAAAAAATCTGTCATAAATATAGACAAAATCGATTTAATGTCATTTAATTATCTAATTTCGCATTTTTTTTGCTAGAATTGTATTTCTGTTTGATATTATGAATTAAAAAACACTTTTTACCGTTTAATTTTAACCATTTTGTACCATTCCTGGTCCAATTACATACCAACAGCAAATATAGCCGTTTTAGCTCTTTTAAGGGGAAATATTGCTGGTGATTGGCGTAATATATATTCCAATTAGATGTAAATAACGACTTTTTTCCTAAAACAGCAGTACTGAGAAGTTTTGCCACCATTTCGCGCATTTAAAAACATGTAATGATGCATTTCCTGCTAAAAAAAACGGAAATTTTTTAAATATAAATGATCCAAAATTACAAGAAATGGGTCTGTTGTGTACCGTAACACGATGTAGAGTTTGCTTCCCCTTCAAAAAGGCCAGAAAAGTCCAAATTTTACCCCAAATCATCCCCCATAACATTCGATATTTCCCCTCAAATTTGCTTTTCTCAAGTTTGGAAACACCGTTTTTTTTTTCAAACCGGCGAAAAAGAATCAGTTTAACCGATACGAAAAAAGCGGTTCTTATCGGTTAAACTGGTTCCAAACTCTTGCTAATTTGAGGGAAAATATCGAATGGTATAGTGGTGGATTTGGGTTAAAATTTTGGACTTTTTGTATTTTTTTAAGAAGGGGCAAACTCTACATCGTGTTACAGTGCACAACAGACCAATTTTTTTAAAATTTTGGGTCTTTTAAATTTTAAAAAATGCCGTTTTTTACCAGGAAATGCATCATTACACGTTTTAAAATGCGCGAATTAGTTTCAAAACTTGTCGGTACAGCTACAGCTGTTTTAGGCATACAGTCGTTATTTACATCTAATTGGGAGATATATATTACGCCAATCAACGGCAATATTTCCCCGTAAAAGAGCTAAAACCGCTATATTTGCTGCTGGTATGTAATTGAACCAGGAATGGTACAAAATTGTTAAAATTAAACGGTAAAACTCGTTTTTTAATTCATAATATCAAACAGAAATACAATTATAGCAAAAAAAAGCGAAATTAGATCATTAAATGACATTAAATCGATTTTGTCTTTCTTTATGAGACAGATTTTTTGGGTACTTTTTACAATTCAATTAAAATTTATTATTGGTTGTTTTCTTTGTGATTCATGCTATTTTTAATTATTTATACTTGCCTTAAAATTACTACCAAAATTTTTTTCAAATAAACCTCTTCATTGAAATTTTGTGACTCAAAAAGCCTTTTGTCTAAACTTTTGAGACGCACTATAGTACAATTAAAATGTATATAGTACAGCAAATGACAAAACATTCAAAATATTAGAATACTTTCTAACATGGTTCAAAAAATTAGAATAATCAACTTTTTCCTACTGGTTGAGAGTACAGCTGCGTTATTAACACCTAAGGAACTATAAAACGTTCCGTAGAAAATTATAAGTCGTTTGTCATTTGATTTGAGAGTAATATTTACTATTTCTCTGTATAATATAAAATTGTAATTGTCGGACGCTTGAAAGCCACGTGACTTACACGGCTTCAGCCAGGGCCCGACCATGACCAGTTGGGGCCCAAGGCCAGGATACTTTCAGGGGCCCCTTACCGAATGCATATGCATGGCCAACGAAAGGCTAAGGGTCCCCCCCCCCCAAATATATATAGGTATATTATTTATTTAATACTATTTTAGAATGAAGAATTTTTAAGATCTGTCTATGCCTCTGATACGGTTAATCAATACATATATTGTAAAGTTATGAGCTTTAAAAGTAGGAGGTCCATTATCAAATATAATCTATGTAAACCAATGGTGCTCATTATTTTATTAGAGAAATTTCAAAAACATGGTTAATTTGACTACTAACAATTAAAAACTATGATTTAAAATTACCTATATGTAAAAAAATATATTTTCATAACTTTTGTAAAACAAAATGCATAGGTTTACAGTCATTTTTTGGGGGCCCCTAAAATCAGGGGCCCAAGGCCCGGGCCTTGTAGGCCTAGGCAATGATCAGGGCCTGGCTTCAGCAAGTCAGAAACGCTGAAAGTGTGGCGGTGTGCTTGTTTTGTGCCGGGGCTGCTACAGGTTGCGTCCCAGGGCTTTGGTAGAAATCGTTGCTTAGCGCTAGAGCTGCGTGATGCCCTGAAGCAGTCCCACGGAAACTAGCCAGATTGTACAGATGAGCATTCATGCATTGGCAGAAATTGTATTGGGAAAAAAGAGCGACTAATCTGAGGCTGTCAAATTTCGCATTGCGTACTTGCGCCAAAAAGGAAAAACAACTTTTTATAACAAAAAAAGTGAAATGTTCTCAAGCAAGTGTGAGTATAGAGTGAGAAATAATACTCTAGTAAGAAGTGTTTTCAAATAAATACTTTAAAAGTAGTCAAAATCCAGTAGGTTTTAACACGATATTAAGGGCAATTGAAAAGATTGTGAGGAAACATCGCTTTTGAAGTGTGAGATCTTTGCAAAGATAATTGAAAGAAAATAGTATAAATGTCTTTAAATCCACAATTTCACACCTGCACAACTACTTGCAACTGCAACTCGTTACTTGTAGTAACCTGGCTTTTCGGGTTTCCCCAAAAAATTATTTATCTCACAATTTGGCAAGTTTCATATTTTTGTAAGCAAACTTTAACCAAACTATTGGCATCGTTTGCATCAAAATGAAATTTATGTTTCCGAACTTCCTTAATATGATCAATTTTCATTTTTGCCACCCATTTACTAACCATTTTTAATTGCGCAGATTTTTGCATTTTTTCCAAACAAGGAAAGTTGGTGTCTTAAAAAGTAAATAAACAGCCAGTTGGCGAAGTCTAGTTCGCCACAATGCAGCCAAACAAATACCGAGTTCTGATTGGCTAAGGGTACATGCAACTGAGATTTTTTCGTGCTCGCATGAAAAAATCTCACGACTTGAGTGCAACTTTTTAATGCACGGTGTCCTATGGGAGTTGTGACAAGGTGTGAAAAGGGCTTGAGTCTCCTAGGCATCAAGTTATACTTGTTTTGAGACTTAAACGAGAAGCTTATAATAAAGTTTGTTTCTGTTAAATTTGTTTGCTCGGTATGTGGCTTCATGACTGCTTTGGTATGAGGCTGTATGACTGATGAAAGACCAGGTAGGTTGTGTATTTATCCACAACATTCAATACAAATGTCCATATCAAGAAATTCTTGACTGCCATGATTCCTTCAGGAAGGAATGCATCCTTCATGAGGATAATGTTATGGCGATTTCTTGTTCAGCAAGGTTAGGTTTGAATTATCATCGCACTAGAGCTACACGAGTCTTGTTCAGTAATATTTCGCTTCTTCCCACACTTCCAAATCAACTAATTAGCTCAAGGAGAGAAACATAACTGTACTCCCTTTGACGGCGAATTCACCGGAGTAAATATATCCCATCGAGAATTTGTGGATAATGAAAAAATACTTCCAAAACTTGCGCCCACATACAAAAAAAAAACATTTCTAGTATAAGAGTATGGACGAATTCGGATAAAAAAAAAATTTGAACCTTTAGTTAACAATATACCAAACCGTTTAAGATCTGTAACTAAAGCTAAGGGTGATGCGAACAAGTACTGATTAGCAAAGTTAGAACACTCAGAGTTTAAATTATAAACAATATATTTGCATTATTCGAATTTGTTTAACCATGTTACAAAGTATTCTAATATTTTGAATTTTTTGTCGCTTGCATATTTAAATATATTTATTTCATGGCAATGTGTTTAAATTTTAATAAATCCACAAAATATGCAGATTTATATTATAATAATTAATTATTAAACTGCCGCACCGATGGTGTTCCCACCTTAGCGTTGGTGGTGTGGTTTGCGTGTGTTGTCGATCCCGAGAGCTATGCCGGCGGTAGCTTAGCTACTGGCAGAATCACCCATGCCGGACAGGTCGGAGGGGAGACACCAGACGAAGAGGAACACCCTGGTCCTCCAGGTTGGGGGTTGGGCGTGGGGCTACAACCCCACCCCGTAAAAAAATTTCCCGTTACGAAAGCTGAAGAATCAAAAACCGGACTGATTTCTCGGAAACGACCTCGGAAACGTTTTAGGGACTTGAAACTTGGATACTGGAATGTTTTGTCACTCTATAGGAGTAAAGCTCTTCAGGCACTTGTAGAACAGATGAATCCTTATAGTATTGACTTGATTGCTATACAGGAGATGAGGTGGATTGGTGAGGGCTACCCGTGGAAGATAAAACTTACTCTTTGTTTTATAGCTGCGATCCCCTGAAACACGTCTTTGGAACAGGATTTTTGGTCAACAAGCGAATTAAACATTTGGTGTTGGACTTTAAGGCTAAATCTTCCAGACTTTGCAGATTGAGAATTAGGGGATTATTTCTTATCTTTAGTTTATTATGTGCTCATGCCCCCCACGGATGAGAAGGACGATCAGGAAAAGGACTCCTTTTATAGTGACCTAGACGCGCTGTATAAAGAATGCCCACGAAGCGACGTTAAGATACTTTTGGGTGATTTTAATGTTAAGATTGGAGCTGAAAATGAGTTCAAACCTGTTATTGGTGGCCATAGTTTGCACAATGTAACAAGCGAAAATGGAATACGACTCATTGATTTCGCTATTGAACATGACATGGTAGTTGGGAGCACTATGTTTCCACATAAAAATATACATAAAATGACATGGCGATCACCCGATAACAATACATTCAACCAAATTGACCATGTGTTAATAGATGCAAGGCATTGCTCTAATTTGATGGATGTTAGGACTTACCGTGGTGCTAATATTTACTCTGATCATTATTTAGGAATTGCTAAAATAAGAGCAAGAATTTCTAATTTCAAGAACACGCCAAGTAAGGGCAAAGCAAAATTTAACTTGGCAAAATTAAAAATTAGGGAAACCAGCGACTCTTTTAAAGAGGAAATTAATAACAAGTTTCAAAGCTTGGAGCTCAATAATCTGGAAAATGTAGAATTTAAATGGCAGGCTATTAAAGACATCCTAATAACAACTCCTGATTCTATCCTTGGACCTGCTGAAAAGAATAATAAAAAGAACTGGTTTGATGAAGAATGTAGATTAGCTACTGAGGAAAAAATCAAGCATATCAAATCATGCACCAGAGAAGATTTACTAGAAATTCTGTTGAAGAATACAAATCTGCAAGAAGGAGGGAAAAGAGGTTACATAGGAAGAAAAAGCGACTTTATCATATGAAGAACTCCTTAAAGATGCTGAGCATTTGAGAAGGAGTGGAGAAAGCAGAGCTTTCTATAAAATAATCAATAATAGTCGCAAAGACTTTAAATCCAGAATTACTTTTTGTAGAGACAAAAATGGATCTCTTCTTAGCAACTGTTCAGATATCGCTAAAAGGTGGATGGAACACTTCAATGATCTTCTAAATGAAGACCATCCAACTGGATCCCTTGAAGAAACTGTTTTGTTTCAGCCAGACGGCACTTTTCCTACACCTTCTATAGAAGAAGTGGAAATAGCTATTGGAAAACTAAAACGAAACAAATCCTTAGGGCCTGACTCTATACCGGCTGAACTTTTTCAGGGGGGTCCTCTGTTGAAAAAGGCCATACATGAAACTATCTTGGCAATTTGGGAAGATGAGGTCCTACCAACGGATTGGACTCGTGGCATACTGTGCCCTATCCATAAAAAAGGTTACCCAACAGACTGTTCCAACTATCGCGGGATCGGTCTATTGAATATCTCTTACAAGATTTTCTCAAACATCATTTTTGGAAGGCTTTCACCCCTGGTTGAAAGCATTGTTGGTGAATATCAGTGTGGATTTAGGAGAGGAAAGTCCACATGTGAGCAAATTTTCAACCTGCGTCAAATTCTGGAGAAAACAAGAGAGTTTGGAATTGATTTACACTATCTTTTCATTGACTTTAAGGCTGCCTATGACAGCATTAACCGACAAATGCTTTTGAAGGCTCTTGGTGATCTAGGGATCCCAGAAAAATTGATAAGACTTATAAAAATTACTTTAAGTCCATCTTTCTCTTATGTCAGAATAGGTGGAAACGTTACAGAGTATTTTGAAGTAAAAAATGGTGTAAGGCAAGGTGACGCACTTGCTTGCCTTTTTAATTTGGCTCTTGAGTGGTCCATTAGAGATTCTGGTATTAATACCCGAGGAACCATTTTCAATAAGTCAGCCCAACCCCTTGCATATGCTGATGACATTGTTATTATTGCAAGAACTAATAAGGCTTTGTCAGATGCATTTACTGCCATCGAAAGTTCTGCAGTGTTGTAACTTCTTGTAACTGTCACCTCCACCTTTTCCGATTGTTGTAATCCAGATTGGCAACACTCTCGACTGTACCAAAAATACCACCGACAATGTTGACCGGCCACCGAACGCAATAAAGTTCCTATTTTGATTACCAATACTAAAAGCAATGTTGTTCATTTATAACAAGTGGCGACGAGTCTTCAAGAATCCACCAGTAATCGGCAACGAATAAATTTCGATGGACTAACCAAAACAAGACGAAACGTGACCGGCGCATCCGCTAGGCCTAACTACGTAGTCGAGGACTGACGCACACGCGGTGACCATCCTGAGAAGAAATGGCTTCGTTCGGCACGATAAACAGCTATGATCCAGGAACAGAGTCTTGGACGCAGTACACAGAGCGTCTTCAGCAGTTTTTCATCGCAAACGGGATCGCAGAAGCCGATCGCCAGCGCGCGATATTCCTCACCGTAATTGGCCCGTCAACCTACGGTCTCCTAAAGAACCTCCTTTCTCCAGTACTCCCGACGGCACGGACTCTGGAACAGCTGATAGCGGTACTCGACGGTCACTTCGATCCGGCTCCGTCAGAAATCGTGGAGCGTTTCCGGTTTAATACGCGAGTCCGGAAGGGAGGTGAGTCGATCGGCACATTCATCGCGGAACTGCGGCGGCTGGCCAAGAATTGCAACTACGGCCAATCGTTGGACATGATGCTTCGGGACCGCATCGTTTGTGGCATACAGGATGAAGCTATACAGAGAAAACTGCTTTCCGAAAATGCGCTCACTCTGGCACGTGCAACGGAGATCGCGCTCTCCATGGAGATGGCTGCAAAGAATGCGGGGGATTTGAAGGTCGCCTTGGTTTCCGATGCCAACTTCGTCCAGCGGAAATCCATGCCAAACAAAGCGAAGGTGAAAAGGAATCCTCCGCCGCCCAGTACCACTTCCGCAAGAGCCGGACTTCATTGTAATCGTTGCGGAGCAGATAATCATCGATCGCAAGATTGCCGGTTCCTGCGGTCTACCTGCAATTCCTGTGGAAAGATTGGGCACATTGCCAAAGTGTGCATGTCCAAATCAAAAGGATCAAGGAAAGAAAGTCTTCATGAATCAAGGCCAGGCAAAGTGAATCAAGTCATCCAACCTCCGACTGAAGAAGTTTATCAGCAATACGATCTCTTCAACTTGCGGTGCGAAATCGGCGAAGCACCTCCAGCAGCTAAAGTCACATGCAGTGTGGAAGGTCAAGACATGACTTTTGAGTTAGATTCTGGTGCCCCATTTTCATTAATTCCTCTCTCTGTTTACAAACAAAATACTACAATGCCAGCTTTACAGGAAGCTAATATCAGACTCCAATCTTACACAAAGCATTCTATTCAAATAGAAGGAGCAGTGAAAGTTCTGGTGACCTTCAGAGGGAAGAGCAGCATCTTACCACTTTTAGTAGTAAAAGATGGGTCAGTCAGCCTGGCAGGGAGAAACTGGATAGACAACCTTGGATTAATGTCTGCTTACAAGGAAAGACTCCCTCATGCTGCTAACCACGCAAGAGCTGACAGTCCACCCGGAGCTACGTTAAGCTCTCTGCTAAAGAAGCACGAGGAACTCTTTTCCCCAGGGTTGGGTCTGATGAAGGACATTCAAGTGAAACTCACCCCACAAGCATCAACTCTGCCAAAATTCTTCAAAGCAAGAAGTGTACCTTATGCGGTAAGGGACAAAGTTGATCGAGAAATTGATAGGCTTCTAAATGAAAACATCATTGAAGTAGTCAAGACGTCTGAATGGGCAGCTCCTGTGGTTCCGGTTCTTAAGCGGGATGGCACAATACGTCTTTGTGGCGATTTCAAGCTGACGGCCAATAAGGCAACTGAATTGGAGCAATACCCATTGCCTCATATAGAAGATTTATTTGCACAGCTAGCAAATGGGAAATCATTCTCCAAACTTGACTTGCGCGACGCATACTGCCAGATGGAGGTGGCTGAAGAATCGAGAAAATTCTTAGTTATCAACACCCAAAAGGGCCTGTTTAGGTACACTAGATTACCATTTGGTGTAGCCTCAGCTCCTGCCATCTTCCAAAGAGAGATTGACAAGATCTTGCAAGGACAGTCTGGAGCCTCCTGCTACTTAGACGACTTGTTGGTGACTGGCGAGACAGAAGAAGCTCACCTAAAGAATCTGGATGATGTGCTATCCAGACTACAAGAAGCTGGAGTGAAGCTGCACCCTAGCAAGTGCGAGTTCATGAAGCCCTCTGTAGAATATCTGGGACACCGAATAGATAAAGAAGGGTTGCATCCAGTGACATCCAAGTTAGACGCCATCGAGAAAGCACCCTCCCCAAAGAACGTAGAAGAACTTCGATCATTCATCGGTCTTCTGACATACTACTCCAAGTTTTTACCAAACATGGCAACCTTTTTGGCACCTCTCTACAAGCTACTAGAGAAGAGCAGGAAGTGGGAATGGAAAGAAGACGAGGAAAGGGCATTCCAGGAAGCCAAACGCACCATAAAAAGCTCCTCTCTGCTTGTGCACTTTGATAACAACAAAGAAGTGGTGTTAGCATGTGACGCAAGTCCTTACGGATTAGGTGCTGTCATTTCTCACAAAACGGCTGAAGGAGATCGTCCAATCGCTTTTGCATCACGCTCCTTAACAAAAGCTGAAAAGAATTATAGCCACCTGGAGAAAGAAGCTTTGGCACTGGTGTTTGGTGTCACACGCTTTAGAAACTACCTTCTGGGAAGGTCATTCACATTGCTAACAGATCATAGACCGCTACTGAGTTTACTCTCTGAAAACAAGCCAGTGCCACCAGTTGCAGCAGCTCGCATCCAGCGCTGGGCGCTAACGCTTTCTGCATATGCTTACAAAATTCAATTCCGCAGGGGAAGTTCTAACGGTAATGCAGACGCTTGCAGTCGTCTTCCTTTGCAGACAAGAGGTGAAGACCCCCCTGTGCCAGTGGAGTCTGTTTTTCTGCTCAGCCAGCTGGATGATTCTCCTGTCACGGCACACATGTTAAAAGAAGAGGTGGAGAAAGATCCTGTGCTTAACCAACTGAAGTCCTATATCCAGAATGGTTGGCCAAGTCAAGTTACAGCGAATATTCAACCCTTCTGGAAAGTGAAAGATGACTTGTCTCTGCAGAACGGAGTAATTTTCAGAGGCTCCAGAGTTTTTGTTCCCGAAAAGTTTCGTGAATTCATCTTGGATGAGCTACATACAGGGCATCAAGGTATTTCAGCCATAAAAGCTCTTGCACGATCCTATGTATGGTGGCCAGGCATCGACAGTCAGCTGGAGTCCAAAGTTAAAGGTTGTATTCCCTGTCAAGAAAATTCTGCTGCACCTGCATCCAAACATGTCTCATGGCCAGTTCCAGAAGTAGCTTGGGAGCGGATTCACGTGGACCATGCAGGGCCAGTGGATGGTCATATGCTCTTCATCATCGTGGATGCTCAGTCAAAATGGCTCGAGGTCTTTTCAGTTCCAAGCACTTCCTCTTCAGCTTCCATTGCAGTGCTGCGAGACCTGTTTGCTCGTTTTGGTATTCCCAAAAGCCTGGTGAGCGACAATGGAACAGCTTTCTCCAGTGAAGAATTTCGAAGGTTCATGTCAAGAAATGGCATCACCCACATCAGAACAGCACCTTACCATCCTAACTCCAACGGAATTGCGGAACGGGCAGTTCGCACGACAAAGTCAGCATTAAAGAAGATAACGGAAGGTCCTATTGCCCAACGTCTGGCGAGATTTCTCTTCTCCTACAGGCGCACGCCTTCAGCAGCCACAGGCAGATCCCCTGCTGAAAACATGTTTGGTCGGCCGATGCGCAGCAGTTTGGATCTACTGCAAGAAACAGGGAACTCGACAAAGAAACAAGGACCTCGTTATACATCAGTATACGAAGGAGGAGAATTGGTCTGGGCTAGAAATTTTGGCCGCGGCACCAAGTGGGTTCCAGGAACTGTGTTGGCGACAGTAGGCAATACCATGCTCAAGGTGGAAACTGCTGCAGGAATATGGTCGAGGCATGTTGACCAAATAAAATACCGAGAGTTGTCACAGTCAGCACCTCCCCAGATTCCCGACAACGCGAGGCTGGCAGCAGTGCCGCTACAGGGTGCCCTCTTACCTGATGGACCTGGGTCCTCAGTTCCACAACCACCTGCTGTGTCTGCAGACCTGCAACCACCTGCATTGTCCCCGCCGGACACTTCTGCAGGACCAGCGGGACCAAACTCGACACCACCAGTACTGACCCCTCAGGCACCTGTTCCAGCACAACCCCAAACTGTATCTGGGCCTCCCCTTCGCAGGTCGATGCGACCCAAGAAGCCCCCCAAAAGGCTGAACTTTTAATTATTTTTTTTTTTGAAAGGAGAAAGTCTGGACATTTGCACCTGTACCTGAACTGTTAATTGTTTAGTCTGGACATTTGCACCTGTACCTGAACTGTTAATTGTTTTTACTTAATTGTTCATTTGTCTTGCCTGTAATTGTTTTACTTCCATTCTTAATGTCCAGTTTTAGGATTTCTTGTGTTGTTATTTTATACTCCATGTTTTAATGTTTTTTTTATGAAGGAAGAAAGTGTTGTAACTTCTTGTAACTGTCACCTCCACCTTTTCCGATTGTTGTAATCCAGATTGGCAACACTCTCGACTGTACCAAAAATACCACCGACAATGTTGACCGGCCACCGAACGCAATAAAGTTCCTATTTTGATTACCAATACTAAAAGCAATGTTGTTCATTTATAATATGCAGCAAAAATACACCTAAGTGTTAATGAAAGCAAAACAAAATATATGACTGTCTGCAAGACAACAGAGAGTTTGAAATTCTTGGAAATTGGTCCTTATAAATTTGAACGTGTAGAGGGCTTCAATTATTTAGGCTCAAATATAAACTGCCAGAGCAATCTAGACACTGAGATAAAGCAACGCACTGTCGCTGCTAATCGATGCCTACATGGGTTGAGAAATTTCCTGAGCTCCAAACTGGTTAAAAGGGAAACGAAGATTGTACTCTATAAAACCATCATAAGACCAGTGCTTACTTATAGCTCAGAAACCTGGGCCATGACAAAATCGCAGGAAAATAGACTGGCTGTCTTTGAAAGAAAGGTTTTAAGAAAAATTATGGGTGCAGTGAACATCAATGGCATATGGAGGCACAGATATAACAATGAACTATATAGGTTATATAGGGAAGCAGATATCATCAACTTCATAAAAGTCAGCCGGATGAAATTTGCTGGACATCTGTGCAGAATGAACCGAGACTCTTTAACATCTAGAGTCTTCCACTATAAGCCAATCGGCACCAGGGCAAGAGGGAGGCCCAAACTTCGATGGGTTGACTGCGTAGACGAAGATTTCAGAACGATTAAAGTGCAAAACTGGAGGTCGGCTTCCAAAACAAGATCAGAATGGAAGAAGATTCTGAGGAAGGCCCTGGCCCACAAAGGGCTGTCGAGCCAATAAAGAAGAATTATTAAACTGGGAGACATGGAGGGTTTAGGTTTTACCTTAAATAGCCGAACCAGAGGGCATGGTCTGAAATTGAATAAATCATGCTTCAGAAGGGAGGTAAGAAAACATTTTTTACAAAAGAGTCCTCAATAAGTGAAATGCTTCACCAGAATATGTTGTGTATTCGAAGAGAGTGGAAGATTTTAAGAAGAATCTCTAGAACATTTGGAAACTGGTAATTAATTAGATATATTTTGGACCAACCTTGCTGGGCCTCTGGCCTGTTGTTGGTCGACAATTTTTGCATTTGAATTATATTTCGTATATATTCGCATTTGTATTATATATCGTTACATACCCCAAGTTTTTATGAAAAACAATAAGTGATTTTTTTTAGCCATAGCATTTTGTTTAGCAGGAAGTATAATCGTATTGTCCATCCTTCAATATATCACACAATGTCAAACAAAGTATTTTATACCCTATATTGCAGCATCAAACTAAAAATAAGTTGATATTACATTTGAAAATTCGAGAAAAAAAGTTTATAAAATTTATTTTATTTAAAAAACCTCACATTTATCACTAAAATTATTACTTTCCTTTACCTACTCATCCGTGGGCAGGTAAAATGCACAATTTAGACCAGGGGTTCCCAACCTTTTCACACCTGCATACCACTTGACTATGACTTCTTGAGAAATTTTGGAGTATCACCACCTAAATATCTTAATAAATGTGTTCAAAGGCTTTATGAATTAAATTCCTCAGAAAACTTCATATTTAATGGTTGAACATTTGTTTATTTACGTGCGTATAATAAAGGTGAAATAAAAGTTTTAAAAAGGTATTAAATTATGACCTATTGATAGTATCAGGTTGCTCACATTGCTCATGCGTACCACCAGTTGGCAGCTAACGATTTGGTTCATTGTAGTAAGCATTCAATAACTCTAAAGAGCAAGACCTCAAGGCCCCCAGACCTATCTTATTTTCTCTGTAATGAAAGGCATCGGATTAGGCATTGTTTCCATATACTTTTTGTATAACGAGTAATTTACATGGTACTAGGTGCAAAAAAAGGTTGGTAAAATATAAGTTATATCTTTTATATAACTTATATCTCTAATATAACTTACATCTTTTTCTCAGTACTGATTTCTGCGTATATTTTAGAAAATCTATAATAATAAAAGAAAGAGTCTGCCTGTTTGTCTGTGGATCACAAAAGACCTACTTAGACTGCTCTAAAAACTTCGAAATTTTTAATATAGATTCCTTTTAATACCTGCGTGTGCACCTGAGGCTTAGATTTTTCATATTTGATTGAAATTTTTAATTAATATAATTAGTTTAAAAAAAACGTCATCCACGTGGGATTGCGGGACCATAACAGGGCTTGAAAATACATGGTCCGGGCCGAAACGGGGGCTTGACGCCATCCTCTATTAGTTTGATTGAGATATGCGCTCGCCCTAGGGCTGCTTCATCCTCTATTAGTTTGATTGAGATATGCGCTCGCCCTAGGGCTGCTTCATCCTCTATTAGTTTGATTGAGATATGCGCTCGCCCTAGGGCTGCTTCATCCTCTATTAGTGTTTGCTCTTTTAGGTGCGCATGCGCCAACACGAATTTAATTTTGTTTTAATTTTGAGTGTATTTTCACAAGATAAGTATGCCTCTAAAAGGAAGCAATGCGAAGTTAACGGGTTCCCAGTAAGGCGGGACCATACTGCTAGTATTGTTATAAGCTAATAATCAATGCTGCACACACTTTCCGCTGGCCAAAACTTTTGCCAGGTGCTTTAACAGTCCGATAACAGGAGCTATACAGGGTTATTTAACAGTAAGATATTAGTAGTGATTAGTCTGTTAGTGGGTCATTGTAATCACAATACATATATGTATCATGGAGTTTTAAGATGATGTTTTATAGATTTTGTCATTAGACGGGGTATTTTCTATAGATTTTTAAAACAAAAAACTCTGTGGTAATGAGCATTAAACTTATTGTCATAAAACTGCTAATTTATGTGTTATCAGTGCTCTCATGTAGCTTAAGTATAGCATCCTAACCAAACTTTATATTATTAGTGTGTTGAAGTTAGAGCACCAAAAGTATTTGAGTTATTCTAAATTTAAAGATTCTAATAAAAAAAATCCTACTTATAATTAATTAGTACCAATAATTTTGTATAGGGGAAAGTGGAGGCCAATGTGACAAGGAGCCAAAAGCGGAGAAAAATATACTTTTACAAATATTTCTACAGTACAGCATTTTAACAGTTAGTAAAATAATTATAATTTATTTTAATTACAAAAAAGACTAGTAACAGATGACATTGAAGAGGGCAGTCCCATAGAGCTAATGCATTAGTTCTGGAACCACAACTTTCGCAGAAGTATTGCTTTGCCATGTTAGCCCTTTTCCAACAGGTATGGAAAACAACATAACATGGAAATAAAGCAAATTTGAAACAAAAGTTGTGTCGAGTTATTTAATTATATTTAAGTTTAAAAATGCCCAGCAGATGGTGACACTGTTTTAAAGCTTTATCCATTAATAATGCGTTGCTATTTTCTTTTCAATTTTGCTTTTAAATTGATATTATGATGATACCTGGTGAAAATGGGATAACATGACAAATTAATTCTTTAAAAAAAATTGCGATTTCAAAACCAATGCATTAGCTCCATGGGACTGACAGTCCCTCTTAAACAAAAAGGTATGTATCATAAAAAGTATGCTTTACATTTGGACATTTAAACGTGATTGTTCTAATACTTGAGTAACTCGCTCAATTTCAGCATATTCTTCGATAAGCAACTCTAAATCATTAAGAGAGGACATAAACATATCATTTTCCATCCCATCAACTTCTAAAAAATGATGCAAATGAGCCTAAAGAAAATAAAATCAATTATATATTATAGGTAGTTTTTTTAATATGTAATAGATGGTTAGCAATTTCAACCTAAATACAACTTTTTTGATAAAAAGTTGGTAATTCTTTTAAAATATAGACTAGGGCTAAAGTTTAAAATTAGTAATTACATTTTAATAATCATTTTTGCATACATATTTTTTGCGTATTTTCAAATCATTAACATGTGTCCAGTATGCAGTTAAATGACATTTCTAATAATACTGCATGCCTATTTGCAACATGCATGATAATATTTAAAAAACATTTGATAGAGGTTTCTTTTATTAGAAACTGATGTTGATAAATTAAATGTATATAACCTTTTTAAATAAACAGTTTCAAAACTAGATTATATAAGATTTATAATTTTTTGTGAATAATTTTTAACTACTATTTCAAAGAGGCCTAGTGTTGAGTAGCAGTATTGAGTAGCATTTCAAGCTACCATTCCACTTGTCCAAGGTTCAATTTAAATTATTTATTATTATTAAACAAATTATAGATATTTTTTAAAATAAAATCTGTAATACATATTTAAAGAAATCAGAATTTGTTTTCCATATTTTCTAATATTTAGATACTTTTAAATTGTTGGTTCTCTATTTATAATTTTGATATAAGATTAGTATCATAAAATTAATATTTTGTTAACTGGGGGCTTCTTCCCTTGCTTGAATTGCTAATGCTCACCAGTTTCCCATTAATTTCAAGCAAACTAACATTTGTACAAACTAGCTTACCCATTAAAAGGTTTTCAAGGAGATTTTGCACTGTTCCAAACAAGGACACAACAATACTAAACATTAAATGTTATTGATTAAAATAGAAAACACAAAGTGGACATAACTCTAAAATCCACCTGTGGACATTTTGAAAACCAAACCATAACTTAATATGCATAAAAACATTTGTTATTATGTTGGATTATAGGATTGTGGAATCCTATTGTAGGCTTCATTAAGAGTATTCAATATATATAAGAATTCAGTTCCAGTGATTATGTGTATATACACACATAAATCACTGGAAAATAATCACTGAGGCCACAATCCAATAATTTATCCTAATAATAAATGTCTTTTTATACATATTAAGTTAGAGTCAGGTTTTCAAAATGTCTACACGTAGGTACACAAGCTTTACCTTTTTCTTATACATTTTCAGAAAGTTTTCTTGCATGCGACTAAAAGGCAATATTATTGACGAAGTATTGGACAAGATAAGAATAGAATGGGAATAGAAAATTGGGGGAATTTTACACAACCCAATCTTCCAGCCATCTACATTCCATGGAACAAACTTGATTGTTCCTTTCAATCTAAAACATAAGAAAATTACATTTAATAAAAATTACTTAATACAAAGAAATCAAAAAGTACTATGCACCATCAAGGTTTTTTTTAAATACATATGCATTAAATTAATACAAAACAGAAAAGAGTAATAACTGTTGAAATTAACTTTGAAATGTCAAATTTTCTAAGAGACCGTTTCAAATAGAAAATATAAGACCAGCATTCATTTATAGTAACCACATCGCTCCATTTTACCATCGATTTTATAAAACTGTTTTACAATCCTGATTTTAAATTGTAAGAATTTCGAATCCTTTTTATTCAAAATCTCTTAAATCACAAGCATTGTCTCTTGTAAAGTTGTTTATAAAAAAATTAATGGGAAAACATTATCAATTAACACATGGTATTTTAAATAATGTGTTTGTAACCAAAGTAATTTCTTAATTATATTCCTTAACATTTAGGGAGTTACATTTTAATAAGTTTTAAAAGGATTTTAATATTCAACATTTTTCATTGTAAACATTGCATCATTGTGCAAAAATGTAGATGTATAGTCTTTTGTAAGGAAAACATGTAAACATCTTATATGACCTGTTTTTATAAAAGAAAATCATTTTCTTATGACCCATTAATTTTTGTAAATTATAATGATTACAATAATATATACATATACATAAATTACAAATACAATATAATTACATAATAGACAAACCTTATTAGATGTACCTCAGAAAATAGTTAAAACAAGCTTTTTATATTACTCAATTTTATTTTTTAAAAAATGTCTTATTGCTTTTTTAACATTTTACATTATGACAATGCATTAGTTGTGCATTTTTCAGAATAAGATATTTTCTTAATATTTAGTATGAATTTGGCAGTAAATGTACGAACATTTCAGATATGTCACTAATCCATGCTCAAATTTTAATGATTTTGTAAGCAGAAAAGTGGCATCTTAATTTTTCTTAACAAATACATATTTAAACTAAAACATATACTCTTTAGTACTCATAAAACGGATAATGTCAAATATGTCAAATGTCACATATTTCTGATCTAGGTTAATTTGGAACGATTCTGTGATAATTTGAATTTGTGATTAATTGAAGATTTGTTTCTTATATAAATAGAGAAAAACTGAGATAAATAAAACAGTCAAAAAGCAATAAATTTTAAATTAACTATTCAAACATTTACCATAAATATTTGGTCTTCTGCAATGAATAGTACAATTTTATTAAAACAATGCTGCTACTGACTGAAATGAGAGTTTTCGGCACTACTGTTTTCATGATTGAAGAATCACTAATTCCATCCAGTGCCTCCCTTCACCCCTTTAGCAAGGAAGTCAGTGAATGTACCAAAACTCAGGGTCAAAGTTAGGATGAGAAATACACATTATACATATTAAAAGAAAAAACTTTATGGAAGGAATTTGTTAAGATATAGTATTAGTTCAATTGAAAATCAAAATGAATGTAATTTTTAGCTCAAAAATATGTTAGTTTGAGCACTAATCTAAAAATTTGACATTTGGGACATGTGACGGTAAGGGATTTTCTGCATTGTTCTGTGACCTAAAATTTTTAATTTTGCAATTATATAAGGACCAGTATTTTAGTATAATAAGAAAGAAATTGAAAAGAAATACTTTTTTCAAAAGTTATGTACAAGGGACATAAAATTAAAAATTATGGTAGAATAGCCCATATATCAATCAAACCATTAGGTATTTTCAAAAATTAAAGTTTGAAAGATGTTGAAAGATGGCCCGACCTGTAACCTTTTGACTTCTAGTACACTACACTACTGAACTCCCTATTTACTAAATGAACTTTCACCAAAATCCAAAATTGCAAAAAATTGTAACCGTTCTACGAGAAAAATATCGCCATATGCGCGTGTAACTTAAGCAAAAGTGGATAATTGAGATAGATTTCCTGATCAACCAAGTTTTTGCTCGTTTTTCCTGATAATTTCTACTTCCTACCGATATTTACTTGAAATGGGGGACATTCACTGATTTAATTAATTTTAAGCTATAAGAAAGACACTTTAATGAAAACTATAAGTGTTTTCATTAGGATTTAATCACTCATTAATAGCGTTTGAATCACTTATTATTAAATTCTTCAAAAATAAATTTAAAGGCACACCTTTCAATGTTATGTTGCACATCAGACATAGAAACTTTGCCACGACAGAGAAGAGACGATGCAAGTAAAAGACCTTTATTGAAACCACAGTTGAACAATTGAGAACCATTTGAAAATGCTTCATTAAAAATCTGGTCAGTCCTATAGGAAACAAGTTATTTTATCAACTGTCATTGCATTACATACAATGCATACATTTTGTTAGGCTCCAAAATAAAAATGCTGGGTTAGTTAATAGATAATTCAATCAAAACGTGTGAAACCATTAAATGAACAATAAACAAAATTAACACACTGAAGATCTTTCAAAAAACAAAACAAGATCTAGACATAAGCTGATTGAAACAAAATATAATAAAAATAAACTAATTTATAAATTTTCTAGTTGCTTAAAGGCCTTAAAGTATGGTTTGGAAGCAAAAAAAAAAAAACGCTTCACACGTTTAAGACACTGTTTGTTTGAGAAATAACAGGAAGACTGTTTTGCTGGATTGATGAATGATCTTCAAATTTAAGGAATTGACCACACAAATTGTGTACCAGTTGTCTTCATATTAAAATTAATACGAATTTCAAATATTAAATAGCATCACTTAATTGTAATGTACCATTTTGAATTTCTAAGCATAAATCAGCACAAGAACCAAATCTTAGAAAATTGGAACCATCACATTTCAGGTCAATTGATCCATTCACGCCATGGTTACTTAAGCTTCTGTCAACTATTTTTGATTACATCTGTAATAAATTATTTTCCGTCATTGAGTAAAAATATTCTGCGATTCAGTTGTTTTTGGAATGACATAACAGCAGAGGTTTTTAAAATTTGACAAAAGATTCTGGCTTCTGTACTTGCAATCAATCCAAGCAATTTCTTTTAAATGTAAAAAATTAAAATAGTGTTAAAAGCAAATGCTTTGTTTCAATTATGGCTATAAATGTTTTGTTTTATGGGAATCTTTATTCTTACTTTCAGTGGCAAGAGTCGACAATGAAATTATTGCTAAAACCTAATTAAAACAATTTAATTTATTGAAAGGAATATTTTCTTTCAGACACTATTTTTTATTTGCGTTTTAATATTTGTATTAAAAAATTGTTTTTGAAATATTTCTTTGCTATTATTTAAATTGTGCTCTTTTACAAACTTTTACTAAATTATGTCTGTGGAATGCTTACCTACAATTATCAGACAGTGGAAACAAAGGGTAAGCACTGGGAATTAAATAATGAAGACGAGGATATGGCGTCATGTTCATAATAATTTCATTAATATCAACATTTAAGCTACCAGGAAATCTTGATGAGCTAAAAACATAAATAAGAAAAATTGCTATATGTTACATTGTACAAGGGAATAGCAATAAAAATAAAACACCTAAAAGAAGAAAACATTAAACTATGAGACACTGCTTTACATTCTTTACTAGGTATTTATGGAAAATAAGATGGCATATTTTTGTGCAAAGAGTTAATATAATATTAGAAAATTTAAAATATTTTTGAATAAAACTAAGCTTTCTTATAATTTGTTAATTTTGGTTTTAGATAACTAAATCAGCAACTGAAAGAAGATAACAAAGAAAAAAAGACTTTTAGCATGTGATAAATTTCAAAACTTTAAAGAAAATGAAAGCAAAAACCATTTTACAGACAACACTTTAATTAAAAGTACTCCACCTCTATTGCAATGTTCCAACGTTTTAACAACATTGAGTGGCAATTCTCTGTCACCAATGTTTTTTTATCTTTGCCTTCTATCATGGTAAAGGACCAATTGATGGATTTGGTGATACAATGCAAAGGGCAATCAAAAGAAGCCACACTTTCCAGAAAAATTGACCCACATTCTGCTGACGATTTTTTTTCTTTGCAAAAGAAATCTGTCCAAATATGACACTTTTATACATTTTTGACAGCTGCGTGAAGGGTGAAATAAAATTATGTTTGCTCATCAAAAGAAAAATAAATATTTCCGTGATTCCTGACACTCAAAAATTGTTTTTTAATTAAACAAATACCTATATAAAATGGCTAAGATTTCATTAAATGCCCTAAAAATGCACGGCTGATTTAAAAAATGGAAACGTAAAAAGTTGTTTAAAAAGTTTCAAACATATCGGTCCTTTGAATAATGCTGTTACCGGGTTATACTGTATTGGTCAAGACCTTCAGTGTACCGAAGGAGCTTTCCTATTACTAAGCATGGACTGGGTTTGGGCTTGAATTAATGTCACTTCATAAAAAACAGAGCTATTTTAATGAGTCATTTTTCAGTATTAAAAAGTTTCCATGTGAAGAAGGTGTAAAAGAGATGGAAAAGGTGCATATCTGTAGTGTTGGAGCCAAAGCTGTTAAAAATTAGTTAAAACTACAAATCACATTATCAAATATAAATAGAAAAAATTAAAGACAGTCAAATTTAAAAGCATTTAAGAATACAGAACATATACTAACTTGATAAAAAAATTCCCGAAATAAACACTGTGAAGTGCTCCCATTGTTTCAATTTGAATTTTTTTGCTAAGTTGGTACATCTGTTGTTGATATTCCCTCCAAATTTTAGCATCATAGATTGACAATTGCAAAATTTACGTAGCCAAGAATGCATCTATCTCTGTGTGAGTTGGCGATTTTTTAGAAATGGATTTAAATTTCAACAACGAACTTGTATCTAATTTTGCGGACGGATCCATAAGCAATGTTTTTTACGTAAAATTTGATACAAGTTCGCGAGTCAATTGAAGATGATGAACACAGTGGCAGACCATCAACATTGTAAACCGATGAAAACACTGATAAAATAAAAGAAATGTTGGTCAATAACCGCAAATTAACCATCAGAGAGGTAGCAGAGGACTTGAGCTTGCCTTTGTATCAAATTTTGCAGATGGATCCAAGTTCGTTGTTGCAAATTTAAAAACATTTCTAAAATTTTAAAAATTCCTCAACACACACAGAGATAGATGCACTCTTGGCTACATAACTTTTGCAAATGTCAAGCTATGACGCTAAGATTTGGAGGGAATATCAATAACAAATGTACCAACTTAAAAAAAACACATTCGAAACGATGGGAGCGATTCATGGTGGTTATTCCAGGAACTTTTTGATCAAGGTATCATTGTTGCTATGGTGCAGAAACTTCAGAAATATACAATTGAAAAAAAACTGGAACATACCAAGTTAAATTAATGATGGCATTAGCAATTACATCATTCATTTCATCAAATGGATTGGAATTTGTAATACTTTGTGGAACATCAGGTTTTATTTTAATATGTTTCTTATGTAGCTTGGCGTCAGCTTGATCCATGACTATTTGATATCTCTTCTTCTTTATATCTCTATTACAAACATCAATTAAAGCCTGGTGAGAAAACAATTTGATAAATTATTAGCACTAAAGTACAAGTTTATTCACTATAATGAATAAAGTTGTATTTCAGTGTAAATAATTATTTAAGTGTATTTAATGAATTCTAATAGAATATAAATATGAGAATAAAAAGTTTAAACTTCATCAAGGGAAAATATATTATTTTCTTGGAAATATGTCAGTTGTTAATCAAAATAATTTTTCAATGACTTAAAACAGATGGCTCAAAATTATGTACATTATAATGCAGCAATATTATTATTCGTTAGCAGTCAGTGTATCTGAATTTTAAAAATGTGTTAGAGGGAAGGCTATGAAATTTTCTGAATATGGAATAATTAATGAAATAATGGATAATTTAGATAATAAAATATAACATAACAGTTAACATTCCTATATGGTGACAGATTAATATAAAATATTAATTTAATGACATACCTTATTTTGAAATGGTATAACACAATCAGCAAATTTTATTAATTGGCTGTTGGCTAGAACTGCGTTATAAGGGGAAGTTATCACATCATCTTGAAGAGAGGGAAATGCAGGAAATACAAACCTTCATTTGAAAAAAAAAATAACAATGAAATATTTGAGAAGTTGGTGAATAAAACAGGCCATGTCAAAAAGAAACATTTAAAAAATAATTTTGCTGCTTGACAAAATACTTAAAACAGGATAAGACTTTTTCACACATGGTTATTTAACTGAAAAGTTCATTTTCTTGTTAAGAAATAAATCAAAACATTTCAGTTAACTAATAATTCCCTTTACTAATAAGTCCAAATAATTTTCAGGAAATTATAGTAAACATGCTCACATATGTTCACTATCAGATTCTTTAAAAATATGTAGTACTATACTTTAAAATGTTTTATTTTTAAGAGAGACTGCCAGTCCCAAGAGCTAATCAATAGTTTCGAAATCACAACTTTTGCAAAAAAAATTGCTTTGTCATGTTATCCCATTTTCACCAGGTATGGGAATCATCATACATCAATTTAAAACAAAATGGAAAAGAAAATAACATTAGCCTATTTAATTATTAATTGATAAAGTTTTAAAATAGTGGTGCCATCTGCTTGTGAATTCGGAGCATATTAAAACTTCAAAAATATTTAATTAAATAACTGGACAACATTTTCATTTAAAATTTGTTTTGTTTCAATGTTGTGTTGATTCCCATACCGGGGAGAGAGGGCTAACATGACATAACAATACTTCTGTGGAAGTTGCGATTCCAAAACTAATGCAATTATCTCTATTAACCTGACAATACCTCTTAAGAACTTGACAATCCCTCTTAACTACAATGTGATATATTTAAAGATAGAATAAATGTTATAAAGAGATAGGTTATTATGATACAACTATTCTAGATATGTTCTTAATATATATATTGTAGGTATCAAAACTGATGCATCAACACCAAAAGTTAAAAACAATTTAGTATTTGTGGCCAAAGTAAATTTCGGTGAAAAATTTCTCCAGCGACTGTTAAAACATTGGCATGCCAATGGAAACCGATGTTAAAATCTGTGTGTGTAAAAATAATTGAGTTGCCCAATTATTGGTTTAAAAATGATTACACTTGGACGGGGATTCAACCACATCCATCAACCCCAAGACGTCAGCTTCTAATCGGCAGCTTTTTCCCACATTCACTAATATTGACTTTGAAGCAGAGGAAATCCCCTGTAGTTCAATTTCCCCTCATCACTCTTTCTCGACTCTGTGGCCACCAGAGAGCCTACTATTTTAATGTTTTCTGTTGTTTAAACCAAGCATGTTTTGCCAATGGCAACCGATTCCCAAGGCTTGTAGCTAAACAGTGTGTATATATAGTACTGAACTGAAATCCACCACACTGGATTTTTTTGTCTTTTATTTAGTCCACAGCCGATTACTTGAAACTTTCTTACAAAAATATCCATTTTCTAAGGAGCGACTATGCCGAGTTTATTCTGAGCTGGTTTGTCAAAAAGGAAGAAGATTGAATTTCTTTTTCAAAAGCCCATTTTTATTTTATCTAGACTAATGTTCGAATTTTAAAATCTGGTGTGATTGGAATGGATTAGTATTTCTCAACTTTCTACAGCTGGCGTTGGTCCTTTTCTTATATGAATGAAGAGGTGTCTCTCTCATTGCCTACCCAGGCATTCATATTTACAATGGAGATTTTCTTAAACACTAACGTCACTCACAGAAAACGTGTGTAACTTCAAGGAATGCGAAATATCATATGGTACACGTGGCCACCTTAGATAGGCTGTTCTTAAAGTTTTGCTTGAGTGGCAGAAAAGTAGGAACATTATGTTATGTTCAAGTGATATTTAAATATGATGAAAGTGAAAGTTATTGTCTGCTTCTAATCACTAACCAGTGATCTCACGAAACAACATTACAAAAAAATGCACAGTTTGGTTTTAGAATAGTTCACAAGAAATAGAAATTTTATTAAATACATTGACAGCTAGCAGTATGGTCCCGCCTTACTGGGAACCCGTTAACTTCGCATTGCTTCCTTTAAGAGGTATGCTTACTTGTGATAATACACTCAATATCTAAACTAAATTCAATTCGTGTTGGCACATGCACAAGAAAAAAAGCAAATAATAACAGAGAATGGCGCCAAGCCCCTGATACGGCCCGGTCGTTGTGTTTTGGAGCCCTGTTATGGTCTGCCTACTTACTAAAATACACTCAAAATCAAAACAAAATCCCTCCTTTTTATTATTATAGATAATTGACATTTATAATACAGTAATTCATATTTTTAAAAAATATTACATATTCATTCTGAACTTAGCCAAAATTTCGTATTAAAAAAGCATTTTTTTAAATCTCAAAATTAAAAAAAAACACTTTTATTTTTGGCTTCTATTGATTATTTAATTGGGAAAATATTTAATTTATATAGTGGTTAAATATGCTTCATGCGTATAATAGCAGTATAGGCACTCTGATTATATATACATAATAATTATTCAACTTCCTGTTCGTTGCAAACGCTTGTCTTCTGATTTTGCAGTCCAGTCCGTGATACCCTTCTCCAATTACCCTTATATAGTTACGAATTTCAAGACGTTTTCTGTAGGAGGTACTTTGACCACTTTTACAAACCTGATTAATGACAACTGTAATAATTTCGCTACACATTACACCTAGACTAATGGATTCGACTCACTAGTAGAGAAACACACACTAGAATAGATCATACTAACAATGAATAAAAAAAATTATTATCAAAACTTCATACTGGAAGACTTAAATTAGGCTACTGTGTTATGCTATATAGTTGAAGTTCAAAACGTATTCGTCAACAAACTTTGATATGATTTCATGGCCCATTTACTTTCAGTTGACAACTTACCAAATAAACTAATGCACAAATCATAAAGGAAGAAACAGTAAAAGGTCATGGTTATTTTGTATTTTTAGTTTTTTTTCACATGAAATAACCAAATTTCGGATTTGATTTTTCCATCTGTCGATTTTATTTTTGAACAATCAGTAAACAATCGGCTTTGTCCCATCGGCCAAAATAGCCAGCAGTCGATCCCTAATATACAAACAGAAAAACTTAAAAATCCAAATAATTCTAAAAGTAATATGGTTTAAGACTAATTTAAAATAAAATTAAAAACCTAGGAATTCTTGGGAATTCATCATAGAGATATTCTACAACTGCTGTACCAAGACCAGATCCTGTACCTAATATATAAATAAAAATGCATACCATATAAGATTAAATTACATACTTTATCACCAAGTATAATTCAAGTATATTTTCAATGAGGTCAAAGTAAACATGATGATAGCTTTTCAAATACTAATTAATAAATAAAGCAGTGGATAGTCTATTGCTAATAAGAAAAACTAGAAAAAAAGCAATATATTTGTCTAAATTCATTTATGCTTTTCCCCAAGAGTTTGAACCATCGTCAATAGCTTATGCTCAACTTTACTACACAATTATCAAATCATCAAGCTATTAGTGTTTTATCCTTTGTTATATTTATTAATTTTTGGAAAAAATATTAACGACATTTAAAGAATTTTTATTTGAAATTAACAAAATAAAAGTATAGTTAAAAGATCGAATGAAAGATGCAGAATTTCAAATTATTACCCATTTTTATATAAATCAATGGACTGTGGAAAACATCTTTCTGTATTTTTTAATTTTGAAACTATTTAGTATTTTTTTTGTTCACATAGAGAAACAGTTTTGGGATAAAAGTTTGTAAGAACTCTTTCTTTTGAAACCTATTAGTTGTAGTTTTACACAAGATCTAGAAGGGTTACCATAAAATTCCTAACCCAGAGCATGTGTGCTTATTGACGACACATTTAATGGATAATTACTTTTATATGAATAAAAATTAAAAGTTTATCATTTTAATTTATAAAGGTGATTATCTAAGGTTTAGACAACTTTGCAAACCAATTGAAGCTAGAAATAAGGCTTTACACATCAGGTTGGAACGATTTAGCATGCAAACTTGAGAGTTAATAAGAATAACAGAAACAATTGTATTTGTGATAATAAAAAAATTCAACTTACCCCCACCCATTGAGTGAAGCAAAAAGAAGCACTGAAGGCTTTCACACTCCTCCGTCTCTTTTCGAAATAAATCAATAAGACAATCCTGGTATTTTTGCCCATAAAATTTATTTCCTACAGCCCTATAGTGAAGCAGTATATTATCTTATAGTAGTAGCATAAAGATATTAGTAACTGAAAGCAATGTATTAAACTACTACTTTCAATTACTACAAACTAAGTATTGATAAATACATGCAATGGTTTACTTACCAGTTATTACCAGATCCAGACACATCTGTAACTAATTGTTTTTTATCAAAAATATGGCCTAGAGGACCCTTTAAAACTTCAGATATTACACCTTCTTCCATATCAACCAGTACAGCCTAAATAAAACTGCTTATGAAATACTTGAAATATTCAAATTTCACTATAACTATGAGCATGAGATAAAACTTATTTTTTATGCAGCATTCATTGATGCTGTTATATAAGTTTTTCTTAAAATAAATAACTGTAAGTCACTAGCATTAGTATTAAACTTTAAGTTAAAGTGTATGTGAAAAACATTTTAATACTTTAACTTATGCATTCATTTAGTTAATATAACATAAAAGCATTTCAAATGGACACATATGCTAATGTCATCAATTCATTTATATGTGTTATAAGCTGCATGAGATTTATGAGTCGACTAAAACGTGTCTGCGATAAGAATGAGACAATTCGATTGGCTAAGCTAATGTGAGAAATTTATAACAGGCAAATTTTTTTACTACCAGCAGAAAGAAGAACACATACACTTAAAAATAACATATGAATTCGATTCTTGCTGCTGCAAGATTCCCCATGCCAGCTCATGTATCGAATATTAATCGGAAATAAATTACACAATCTAATTTTGATGGCAGAAGATGCAAGAATATAGTCTTTAAAACTTAAAAAAGCAAACAATTTCAAACAAATTTGAAGAGTACACGGGAAGAAGCGATTGATTCATTAGGCGAACGCCCGCAATTACCTGCTTGGCGGCCGAAAACCGGTTTCTCTCTTTCTTTTTCGTTTGGTCCAAGCGTCGAGATCGCCAATCGCCTAAATCATGGTAGCTAGGAACCACAGAGATAGTATTAAAGTACTACAGTGGCATATCACGTGACCTACGACACTGACTTCATTGGGGCTCTTCTGTCTGGGAACTCCTTGCGCGTCCCGTCGTTGGCATTAGAGGTCACGTGATCTGCCACTCCATTACTTCAACTATGATCTCTGTGGTAGGAACTGGTTTCCTTACACAAGTTTAGGCGATCACTCGCTATCATCTCCAAAGTGGCCTGCTATGGAAACTTCTCTGAAAAATCAATCGGTTATTCCCGTGTACTCTTCATTTATCTATCATATTTTAATACAGTATGATGAACAAGGATATATCAAAAAATTCTTGAAAATTTAAAAAAAAAAACTGGGAAAGACCCCAACTTTGGTAACGAAGGTTAAGAAAGTTATTGAATAGAAACCTGATATTTCAGTGCGCTAAATTGTACGGAAATTGAAGTTATCTACATATCTAATGTGCATAAAACCATTAAAGAAGATTCGAATTCAAAAGCTTTTTTACAAAAATGGTTTCGAAATACATAAAAAATAAAAAAACAACGAACAAAGAAGAACGGTTTAAATTTTTATCGGAAATTGATTCCATCTGGGTCAGGACTGAAAATCCTCCTTGATGACGAGCCCTACTTCATGTATGATCCCAATGTTGCAGCTTCTGCTTTATAATATTCTGTTCCTGTAGAATATAGAATCAAGCTTAAAGGGAAATTCACCAGAAAAGTGATGGTGTGGCACGCCATGGATGAGGATGGGAATGTGTCCAAACCGCGATCTTTGAGGGAACTGTGAATGGTAAAATTGTCTTGCAACAATGTATGCAGCGAATATTAATACCCTTTATCCTCAAACATCATTGAAAGAAAGCTCTTTTGTTCTGATCAGCTCATTGTTCTGAATCAGATACGAAAGAACAAACCGACGAAAGCAACCGAGTATCTGAGGAACCAGAATATTGATTCCATACCCAAGAAGAACAATATGCCTAACATGCGACAAGCAAGAGGGATAGAAAATTTCAGCTTAATTATGAAATGTAAGTATTCTTACGAGAAAGGAAGCCCCAAAACTTGGCCCAATTCAAGAGGGTATATCATCATCCGCTTAAATCAGTATCGGAAAAAACTGTACAAATTGTCATGACGACAACTAGAAGAAACCTTTACAAAATGAGACATAAATATGTATATTAGTCGATTTACAGTATAAAAAAAATTAAAAATGCTTGTTAGTCAATTTGATGCAAGTAGCATTCATGTAATTAATATTTGTTGAATTTAAAAGAAAATCAAGTTGTCTCATTGTTATCGCGGACACGCTTTCACTGTAATTGTTTAAACTTTTATCCTAAACCCTCTCTTCCCCCTTCCCCTTGTTGCGTACAAGGGCAATTGACAACGGGCATCCTAAATTAGAACCACAGTCAAATGACAAGCTGACACCTGAGTAGACACAAACCACAAAGGTTAAAAGCGAAACCGTATGTATATTGAACGTGCTCTACGCAGTGTATTATTATTTTTGGCTGCATAGGGCGTTTATAGATCAGCAGTTATTTTGGCGACGCCCGAAACCTAACTTTGATCTTTCGCATGCAAGGGGAAAGCTTTAACCGACTGGGCTCCCCATTCTACTATAGTCCGAAAAAGTTTATCTATCTTTTAATGCTGATTCATCTACAGTAAGAGTTTGCCATCAGTATCAGAAACAATGCGTGAAGATTATTAAATTGTTAACAAAATTATTCTGCTTAAACAGTCCAAAAATAATATTTCAGTCTACCATAGTTATTCTAGTTCTTGAAGTTTCACGAAAACCTCAGGGAAAAAAAGCCCTAACTTGCAGTACAAACTCTTTGGGAACTTTCATTTTTCTTCATCGGGATTTTTTAATGAGGCTATTTTTGCACTTCAGTGTAATTTTATTTAACTGTAAATCTAACTACATAAGAGATAAAACAACGAACTAATTTAATTACAACAACAAAAACAAAATTTAAGTTTCCTGCACAGGAATAATGATATGTTTGCGTTCAATTGAAACATTTAACATTTTGTATTACCCTACATCCACACCTATTTATTTTCATTGAGTACAAGATGTAACATTTTTTTTCAAATGTTCCCCAAAACGTTTAATAAAAAAAGTATTTAAAAATAAGCATTTAAAAATAAAAGTTTAAAAAAACATACCCTTGCTTTAAATCTAGTTGAATCAACAGACCCAAATTTTCTTGAAGTATCACATACTTTGAAAAAATTATCCATATCTTCTATCTAAATATAAGAATTACTAATATAAATCAATAATTTGCTTGTTGAATGAGCTAATGTGTGCATGGAAAAGAATTGACTATTTTTTAAATAAAAATTTTAATCAAGTTAAATAAATGTTTCAAATTACTTTATATTCATCTTTTGTAAATTAACAAGGCCCATTCTCAATTTTCATTTTCAAAAATAAGTATTTTCTGCTGACTTTTTACGAGGGGTGGGTGTTTGAGTCAAATATGTCGATTTTCTGGGGGTTTTTTTGTATTTTTTATTCTGCTTATCTTTAGCTTTAATTTAAGACTAAGATTACTGTTTCTGTTAAGTGGTTTTCTTTTTATAAGCATTTTTGATTAACTCTTAATGTCAGTTATTACCTAAAACTTACTTTTCTGTTTCTTAAAATATAAGGTTTTTCAACAGTTAGGAACATTTTCTCAGGAACTATAAAATATATCAAAATGTTTTGCTTTATTATTTCTTCCTCATTAATAGCTTGTTGATTTAAACTGGGGAATTTTAAATATCACCGATAAAAAAAACTATACAACTTAAATCTGATTTTATTTTAGTTTTTCAATACATATTCTAAAAAAAAATCACTGTAACAGTATCTGTAAAAATTTTGAAATATCCTCAGTTTAAATCAAAGAGCTTTTTAAAGAAACAAAATACAAAAAAGTTTATAATCATATCTCATATAGTTCCTGAGAAAATGTTCCTATAGTTAGGTAAATTAACATAGGTGAGATAGAACCATCCGACTTCCCTTAAGTTATTTGACTGCAATGAGAGGCTCTAGATGCCGTTGGAATAAATTGTGGTTTGCATGTTTACATATGCTGGGAATTTTTGTTACTGAAAGTATCTTTTTAGCTAAAATTAGTGTTAGTTTCCAATTTAACACGTTAATCACTTCAATGGCTATTTGAATTGTTATTGTTACTTGGTTTTAAGATTCTTTTCTTAACTTGCTTACAAGTTTTTTACGCATGATTTTAAAATGATTCGCAATAAATGTTATATTGCAGTTAAAGCAAAAGTCTATAATTATTGTTTCCTTCATTATCAGCAAAAGATAAATTTTCTCTTATGAAAGATGGTTAAAGCAGTATTATTTTTTCATTATTTTATTTGTTATAAATATGTTATTAAACACAGCAACTGGTATTCTCTAATTTTATAATTCAAGGTTAATCTCATGGACTTTTCTTATGTTGGCAGAAAAACTACTTAACATTATATACTAGTGACTTTATGCGGCATTGCATTTTACGTGCTACCTCGCCTCAATTATGTATATTTCTCCATCATCTTCCTGTTTGTAAACATATTGATTAAATGGATTTCAGGGACATAATTAGAATAGAGTGAAATCAATCTGATCAAGCATTAAAAATCAAATAAAGATTATAAATACCTACATAAAATAATACTATAAATTAAACATGTTTTACACTGTGTGCTAGGGTTGACATTTCTTTCAAATGCTTGAATTACAAACCAGAAAACTATCTAAAAATGCTAGCCCAAAACAAACTTTACCAAGGTTCTACTGCACATATTTTTACAATAGTTTTTTTGTATTCAATTCATTCAATTCATTGGTTTTGTCTAAGTGTTCGATTCAAGAGAAACTATCATTTGCCGCCCTTACTTCGAGTTGAAATTCACTGAATGCATTTCTTGGTAAATCTTAAGAATCTGGTACTGCTTGGCGCGTGTCAAAAAACAACAAATCCTTGGCGAAACTTGTGTGTTTCTTTCCCTTTCACTGATCTCGGGTTAATGGATCGTGGACCGCTATGGCAGAGTTTGAAGTCTTTTTCTCCCAGGCCAATCCCAAATTTTCATCTTGCAACGGGACTCAATGGGAAATTTTTCATTAAAAAAATTACTGCGATTGAGCTACACAAGTGGTTAATCATTATGCAGCTTAGTTTCCTTTGAATTAACGTTGCACTAAAGCTACACGAGTGGCAATCCAGTTTAGTTTTAAATAACGTCATACTAGAGCTACACTGGTGGCTATCCAGTACTGGTCTATCCAGTACTGGTCTATCCAGTACGCAGTTTAGTTTCGTTTGAAATTTTGTTGCACTAGAGCTAAACAAGTGGCAATTACGGACGCACCCATTTGGGGTCCAGGGTAATTTTTTTTCTCGAAAAAAACCATCAGTATCCCACATTGGGCAGTATTGTAGTGGCCAATTAAAAGCCTAAGTACTTGTTTGGGGCCTCGGGCAGTTTTGTTAGTTGTTTTACCGGGCAGTTTTGTTAGTTGTTTTGTTAGTTGTTACTAGAGCTACACTAGTGGCTATCCAGTACGCAGTTTAGTTTCGTTTGAAATTTTGTTGCACTAGAGCTAAACGAGTGGCAATTACGGACGCACCCATTTGGGGTCCAGGGTAATTTTTTTTCTCTAAAAAAAACCATCAGTATCCCACATTGGGCAGTATTGTAGTGGCCAATTAAAATCCTAAGTACTTGTTTGGGGCCTCGGGCAGTTTTGTTAGTTGTTTTTCAAAGCAAAACCGGATTCTTAAGATTAACCCATTTTTTTAATGCAACATAAGGATATAATAGTTCATTGCGGTTTCTATCTTTTCAGAATATAAAGTTCAGTTAGTTCAGACAAACACATAAATTTAACAGCCTACATGGTAAATAAATTTAAATAATACTGGCCCTTTAAAATTGGATGCTATAGGCTGCAGTCTATATTGACTATTTAGAAATACAGGCTTGTTTTTACTTACACATGTCTTATGGAACTTGTACTCTTTTAATGCTAGATCCCAAAATCTATATCCAATTTGGTTTCCACATTGACCCACTAAAAGAAAAATTAATAATAAAATAATAGCTCTTTAGTACTAATGCATATATAAACAAATACTGCAATTAAATTGAAAACAAACATACCTTGAATAAATATCGATTGAGGCATTCTTGTTCCAAGCACTGTTTCAATATTCAAAGTCAGAAATTCATCAGCACTAAATGAATGTTACCTAAACTAAAATGAAATCTTTCTTGCATATTTTTAGTCTTTCAAAATGAATAGCATTGAAAAAAGAAAATTGGACTTTATTTAAAAGAATATATTTCACAAGGATTGAGTTGTTTCAGATAATGTTACTCTTTCCAATTTTTATTCTTGCTGTTCCACAATATCATTAGTTGTTCAACTCTCAATCACGTTTTTTTCCGCCTGTTGTGTTCTATTTTAGAGTTCTTTATTTGCAACTTGTTAGTTTCAATGACAATTATATAAGGTAATGAAAATATTGCAAAGGGGTCGAAAATCCAAACTGGAGATTTTGTGTTTGCTATACGCTTTGGAGGGTGCCGATTATAAAAATATGGTTTTTGAACATTGGTCCATTAGTCAAAGCCTGCTATTCTGTCTGTCTGAAACCACTCTACAGCTCAAATTAAGAGCTATGGACCTCAAATTTGACATGCAAGTTCCTAGTACCTGTCTGACATTGCAAGGTTTTCCAAAAAAAAAACATGCATGCGCAAAAGGTAGCTGCTGTAGCTTTTTTGGTTTTGAAGGTATTGATGAAAAATAAAAAGAGATACAGAGTTTAAATTTGGTACAAAAGTTCCCAGTACCTATCAGATGTCATAACGTTTGGGGTTTTAAAGTAATTGAAATTCTTGTAGGGTATATAATTACCTTCAAATGTACTGATTTAATGTGTGCAATTGAAAGTCATGCAATGTAACACACCTTCAGTTTTTATAACTGCAACTGATTAAACTTTATCGCTTTTAATTTGATAAAATTTTAAGGATGCTACATCACCAAAACATCAACGTGTTGTTAAACTTCGATACAGATGATATTTTGCCTCATGTGGAGAAATTAAGCGAAATTGTTACAACAATTTAACGTGATTCAGCGAAAGATTTTAGTTCTACTAAAAGAAAGGTTTGAAGAACATTCGTTTCAGTATAAGGTAAAACATTGTATTGTATCTAATAAGCAAATGTAATTTGAGAAGACCAAGAATGAAAACAATACCTTTGGAACTGTTTGTTGTCCACTCAAGACGTGTGAAACATGCCAGATCAAGTTCTGTTGAGGGTAGAGTGGTTCTAAATTGCGACGCCCGTCACGAAAAGCCCTCGTGTAGCTCGAGTGCGAATATAATTCAAAACAATAAACAAAATAATTGTTAATTGATCGTTTTTTACTGTCTATTTCTAGCCATCCTTATGAGGAGCTTTGACACAGTTTATTTTGCTTCGTAATTTACCACCCCGGTAAATGGCCCTGGACGCGTATTCAAGCCACATCCACCTGAGCTTCAATTCCAAATCACTGTGGAAAAAAAAGCTGTCAGACAGGTTTGAGCAGTAGGAAAACATAAGCACGTGTTTCGATAGCTGTGTAGGATAACATTAGCATGTGGGTCAAGAGCTGATGCATAACAAACCGCGTGACATCACATGAATGTTCCCCATTAGGCCGCTTTCACACTGGACGACACGACACCGATATGTATCGGGTCCGATTCTGCACCGATTCCGTGTCGTTCGTCTAGCGCTTTTTCACTAAGCGATTTTCCACCGATAAAAACGTTATTTTTTCTCTCATTTCGCGATCATCTCTTGCCGAGAGCGGACGTTTTTTGCGACCTCGTCCTGCGCATTGAATTGTTTCTTTTATAATTACGATTTTTTGTGTGTGTTTTGCGTTAAAATTAAAAATACATAGAACAGAATATAATTATTATGAATACCCCATGTATTATGATTTTATTTTTAAAAAAATATTTTTTAAATTGATGATATAAAATATTCTTTAGTTAGATAGAACAAATTATTTTAAAATTAAATTATCAGTTTAAATATTTTGGATGATTCCTAAGCAAATGTAATTTTAGTATATATTTAATGGGATTTAAATGGTTAAAAACACAACTTTTAATTTTTGTTCTAGGGAATCTAAAATTTGTGAAATACACTCATATGCTTCCAAAATGAAATGGCGAAAAATCTTAATTTTTTTAAACTAAAATTTAAGGAATTTTTTTAACTATAACCTTTGAATTCATTGTAAAAATACTTTTCGAAACTTTATTTGTTAAAAAAAAAGTGAAATTTTTAATCCTTTAAAAATGCAAGCATGATGAATTTGGTATCAATATATTTAATACAAAAAAATATAACAAACATTATTTAATTCTTCAAAAGACACAATTCTTCCATCGACCAACACAAAAAAAATATATAAATGGAGAATTTAATAAAATTTATTTGAAATAAGCGTGCGTTTTAGCTTTGTGAGAAAAAAAATCACATGCTGATGATTCCAATTGGAATCATAGGAGTGTGAAAGGGTTCATATATTAGATATTTTCCCAGTTACTTTAAATAACTTCCGAATCCAATACCAAGTAAATATAGTTTCAAATGAATCCCATCACCATGGTTAAAGAAATGCCATAGCTATAAGTAATTTGTGGTCAATTTATTAGTCATCATTGTGGCAAATACCTATTAAGCGGTGCCTATAAATGATCATTTGCCAGTTTACTTCGTACACTATGACTACACTTAGCTTGGGTACAAACAAAGATAGTCAAGTGTAACTAAAGCACAATTGGGTGAATGCTGTTGTGATGAGCAAAAATTTTCATAAGGTATTTTTATGGCCATTACAAAAGGAATCTGTTCACTTGGCCTGTATTTTCTTGCAGTAGCTCAAATAAGGAAATACTAAGACTAATAAATAATTACAAAATTGTAATTAAAAACAAATCATTAATAAACAAACACTGTTCAGTTTTAACAAAGTTCTCTAACTTCTCCCGCTCTCTCCTTTCCCCTTTAACACCTCAATAAACATGAAATTGTTTTTTTAAAAAAAGAAACAAAAAAGCAATGTACTATAAATTTTTTTATTAAAATAAATAACAAGAAACTGTTAATATCTATATTGGCGGTATTTAAAAGTAATTATTTGAATTCTGGAACTGGGGAAGAAGATGGCCTCGATAACTTCTGGATAACTCACCTAAAAAAAAACATGATTATATAGAAAAACACTCTGTTAATATCTTATTGATGGCATTTAAATTTTTAAAAGTAATTGCTTGAATTCTGGAACTGGGAAAGAAGATAGTCTCGATAACTCCCCTAAAAAATGATTATAATATAGAAAAACACACTTAAAAAGCATATTTTGTTTGTTGATTAGATTTTACAAAAATTATTATTTTTTATTTCAAAAAGGTTAATTTTTCACAAAAAGGAAGTACATTAATGTTAGCAATTAAATTAGGTTATGTAGTAGATTAATGGTGTAACTGAATTGGGGTATGTTAAAGAAACAAAGATTATTTTACGAGATTGAAGAAGTGTTTGAGATACATTGAAACAGTATTAAAATAATTTGTTGAATCATTTTAAAAATTTATTTTTGGTGATGAGTGGTCAGACAGATGTCTATATAACATTTTCTAGAAATTGTAATACTATAACTTTGTTCATCTTTATAAGGACTTAGATAACTTATTGTTAAGATAACTCAAATTTTTCCCTCAACACAGCATAGGTAAGTTGCAAGCCCAACTCCAATCACTCCAATACCACACTGACTAAATGGATTAATATACAAATATAGCAACACTATTTAACACAATTCAAAAATTTCATATTAAATTAACACAACATCTTCAAATATTATAGGGCACTCGTAAAACAGAACAGCTATCTTATGTTCTCCCAAAAAAGTTCCCAAATAACACCAGATTGCCCCTCTTCCAGGAATCTACCATTAAAATAAAAGAATGATAGTTAAAATGCAGTGCAGGGAGGGGTGTTTAGAATAATCACACTGGACACTATAATTTAGCAACTAATTCCTTATTCATATATATTCAACAATTTTAGGTGTGTGAAATGAATTGTAATGAAAGATATACTTTAACTTACAGCAAATTTAATATCCAACTTATTATACAATGAGGAATCATTAAATACTTTGTTCAGAGATCTGATCTGCACAATAACAATAGGGGTGATAACAAAAATTTTACAAGAAAAAAATAGTTAGTGAAACTTAGTGAAAATAATGATGAATATTTACCTGTGGGTTTACTGCTTCAATTTATAACATTTTCGTGGTTTACGTCTACTGCAGAATTCACTACCCATCTTATTTACTCCACTACACTTTCACGAATTCAATCCACTTGTTGATAACTTGCCTGAAATATCAAAAGAACATATGTAGGCAAACAATAGTAAGACAGATTCCATTTGATGATTACATAACTTTAGTAAAGTTAAACATGACTTAATTTGTCGAAAGAAGTATGGCAAATAAATGCGAGCACTCTCAGTCGATAAAGTGGCCGTTTAGTGATAAATCTTTTTGGGCTCACAAAACTTATATTAAGGTTGTAAACTTAAAATACATCGAAAAAAGCCACAAGATTGTCAAGTAATAAAATAGATTTTTTTTAGTTTTGTTGACGAGTTGGAAGCTCGGTAGAATCATGGCTCGTTCCAGAATTGAATAAAATAAAAATAACAAATAGTAAACACGAAAGGGCAAGTAGGATTTTACCCAGGCAAAGTTAAGTTATTTAAAACCTACAGTATGCAATCGGGGTTTTATAGTAAATTTCTAGATGTTGGTACTTGGCGTTGTTTTCAATTGAAAAAAAATACTGACTAATTGAAACTTTCCAAAAAAAATATCATTGCATTTCTCCCAGGCTCATGTTTATAGCTAGAATATCAAATAGATAGATCAATCCTACCAAATAGATAGGACAAAATAGGTGCATGCTATATTATATAGGTAGTCAACAAATACAATTTCGGATCAGTGTATGCATTACTATTTAAAAATGTATAGTTTTAGTAATTTAAATGTCTGATTTACTTTAGTTTGCTGTTATTTTGACGAGGATCATGAAGTAAACATTACGTTCTAGCAATATAAATATATGCTGTTACGACCAACACTGAACACAAAAAAGGTCTTAATTAGACTTTATTAAGAAATATACTAAGAGAAAAATATAAATGAGTATTTACCTGCAATATTTCACTGCGTTTTATACAGATTATCCTGTCTTATAATGATTTCTTCTTCATACATGTTCTTCTTATTTTTTTTTTTTACTTTTATGCAATATTTATTACAGTTTTCCTTATTTAAGACTAAATAGATGTCATTGGAAATCATAAAAAGTTCTAAAAACAGACTAAAAAGTTGTAAAACATCCGAATACCCGGCGAAATTTTTCAAAACAAACGAAGAAATGTCGGACGACACAACAGGGAAGGTACAGCTGTGGAAATAAAAAAGTACCCACTTGAGGTTATTTCATCCGTTAGTCACCCTATAGAATCGGACCTTTTTGAGATTGTGTACAATTAACATTCTGAGTTAAGAGGTGTCATTAGTGATATCGAAACTAATATCTCACAACAAGCTACGCAAAAGCAGCTTTCAGTAGGTGGAGCTTACTGGCCTCACTAAGACCCAAATTTACCCAAATCCAACCAACCACAGAACTGAACATCATGATTGACTGCGTCAATCAAACACACTAGGGGACAGAGATTTCAACCCTCCGTATTCCGAGAAAAAGCTGGAGGCATAACATGTGGCCCATCCAACCCCTCTTTCCTTTGTTCAAGTGACTTTAGAAAGATAGCAAAACTTGTTTTTAGTCTTTGGGTTTTTCGCATGGCCAGGCGAAAGTAGAGATTTGATAGCTTCAGTCGTCGGTCCTTGTTAGATTAGAAATTTCACGCAATAAAATATGTGTTTGTTTTTTCGATAATTTGCTTTTATCGTTTTTATCAAAAAACTATTTTTAGTCTCCTTTAAAAAGAAATGAAACAAAATAATTTCTGTTGTTTTCTTTCATGAAAAGGAATACTTTGATTTTGTTTTGTTTAAAAAGTTATTGGCTATCGATATTTGAAATGCCATTAATAATTAGTCGAATTGCTAGATTGATGTAACTCATATCATACTGCAGATAATCATTAGTAGACAATTAGAGGAACTAGGGATGTAAGGACATAGTAAAACTTCAACAACAATGTAGTAAAATGTTACAAAACAAAAAAGTAGTTTCCGCCTTGTAATCGACTCATTCTTGTAAAGTAGTGCAAACCACTACTGTTTGATTGAAGAATTTGAAAGTATATAACGTTCTCTCATTTTATTCTGGTTGGATTGTGGACAAAGAACTCCTGCTTATGGCTCTAATGGAGAAATTTTTAACGTCACGAAAAATGCAGGACATTTTGCAGCTCAAAAACCAGGACATTTTACATATTTTATGACTCTTTGAAAAAAGTAGGACAAAAGTTAAAAGAAGCACTGCTATGCAGGACATTTTGCAGCTCAAATATCAGGACATTTTACATATTTTATGACTCTTTGAAAAAAGTAGGACAAAAGTTAAAAGAAGCACTGCGAAATGCCGTACGTATGGTTCCCCAAATTATAACCTTGTACGAAAATTTCAATAACTTTAAAACCTTGCTAGATTTTTTAGGCTCGTCATCAGTAGATAATCATTAGCGAACAATTACAAGTAAATAAGAAAACATATAGAGGCCGTGATTGAAAAATAAATGAAGTTTGCAAAGAGCAAAATTAGGCATTCATATTTTTAGCTAAGGAAGTGCGTTTGAACAACTAAACAGTATACAATTTTAAAATATTAATGGGTTTTGTAAATAACAGTAATAATATTTATTTCACAGCTAATAATAATTATTACTTGCATGTCCTTTTTGTACGAGGGAAGAAAACAGTAACAAAATAAATCCTTACAGCACCCAAAATCTATCTACATTATTGGTTTAATTATCTTTTCATAAAAAAACGAATCAAATAAGAAGTTTTAAGACGCAGTTTGATATATATACATTGTGGTTATAAAATAACGCTCGCTATTCGGAGTGTTCTGTAGCTTTAATGAATAATCCAAATGCAAAAAACTTTGAGACACTTACTAATCAAGAAGGGGGAAAGGAATGGAATCATAAAAAACCAACTCGTCACTTGACCAGGGTTCTAAATTACGAGGCGTAATTGGATGTGTGTTGGCCGTAATAAGCCATAATTGGCTATGCCTCGTAATTTAGAACCTTGGTCAATAGACGAGTTTCTTTTTATGATTCAATTCTTTTTCGAAAAAAAAACTCGTGTCTTGACCAGGGTTCTAAATTACGAGGCGTAATTAGCTGTGTTTGCCGTAATTGGCCGTAATTGACGACGCCTCGTAATTTGGATTCTGGTCAAGAGACGAGTTTGTTTTTATGATAATTCTATTTTATGATTATTTTTTAAGATTCTATCTTTTTTATGATTACATGACAAACTTGGCGGTAAATTTCCAGGATTCGGTGCAGCTTGGCGCTTGTCGAAAAACAACAAATTCTTGGCGAAATTCGCGAGCTTTATCATTGCCAGATTCCTTTACGCCGATGCAACCCTAGTTTCTTTCACTGATCTCTAAGGTTAATGGATCGCGGAAAGCTACGGGAGAGTTGGAAGTCATTTTTTTCTCCCAGGTCAAACCCAAACATCCAGTCTAGTTGGAATTAACGTCGCAATAGAGCTGCGCGGTTGGCAATCCACTTTGGTTTGAATTAACGCCGTACTAAAGATACACAAGTGGCTATCCCGTACTCAGTTTAGTTTCAATTTTCGTCGCTTTAGAGCTACGCGAGTGGCAATCCAGTACGCACCCGTTTGGGGCCCGGGCAATTTTTTTTTCTCTAAAAAAACATCAGTATCGAACATCGGGCAGTATCGTAGGGCCCATTGAAAGCCGAAATACCCGTTTGGGGCCCCGGGCAATTTTTTTTTCTCTAAAAAAACATCAGTATCGAACATCGGGCAGTACTGTAAGGCCCAATGGAAGCCTAAACACCCGTTTGGGGCCCCGGGCATTTTTTTTCTCTAAAAAAACATCAGTATTCAATATCGGGCAGTACTGTAGGGCCCATTGAAAGCCTAAACACTCGTTTGGGGCCCCGGGCAAATTTTTTTTCTCTAAAAAAACATCAGTATCCAACATCGGGCAGTATTGTAGGGCCCATTGAAAGCCTAAACACTCGTTTGGGGCCCCGGGCAATTTTTTTTCTCTAAAAAAACATCAGTATCCTACATCGGGCAGTATTGTAGGGCCCATTGAAAGCCTAAATACCCGTTTGGGGCCCCGGGCAATTTTTTTTTCTCTAAAAAAACATCAGTATCCAACATCAGGCAGTTGAAGAGTCTGTTGAAAGCATAAAATTTTGTTTGGGGCCCCCGGCAGCTAGCAGACCGGCCCTCTTCGAATCGACAAAATAGTCAGAATAAAAAATAACCGAAATATAATAACCAAAACCAGATATTCATAGTTAACCGTAACCGCGATTACGATGCGCGCGCAACTTTACCCACAATTCATCGCTCGCAAGTATCAACAGCGTCGTCAATTGGACGAAAAAATAAATTAAGAACAAAATAATTCCATTGTGCGCGCACATCATCTGGGCTTCTTACCCACAATTCCGCGTAAGTATTACCAGCGCCGACAATTGGACGAAAAGATTTTTCGCCGTATCACCAAATAAAATTGTTTATCGCTTGCTACAAAAAACGCCAAATCCCTTGGCGACAAATGCACCGGATGGTGGAAATTAACCAACTTGGCTACATTATTATTGCTATTCGCATCACACAAATTGGTTGGGCAATTTTTATGTTCACCGAAGGCATGGTATGGTATATTTAAAATATCCAACCTAAGCTGTTTTAACTTATCACAGTTATCTTCTTCATTCCAATGGGCCGATGCTTTTATAATATTTTTTTTTCTCATACTCAAAATATGGCTTCCTATCAACTTACGATGAACTACCGGTTCCGCTTTGCGGCTCCTTACGAGATCCCTCAATTTACTGCAAACGTTCCTAAATATATGATTTTGGCACTAAATTTTTTGAACTTCAATCTCACCATACGGTCGACAATCCATAATTTTCTTGTAGATGTGCACAGACTAACTGGACTCAGTCCGTATCACGTAGACTAACCTCCCGTCAATTGCCGTGGTCCCAACATGAGCTTAGCCCTGCTTCAGCACGAATCACAACAAACAAAACGGTAAAGAAAATGCCATGAACTACTCATTACAAGCCTTTTAATTAACACCCCCCTAGCCGACTCTAACTTTGCATAACTCAACTCAACTTGGCTAAAATGTCACAAGAACAAGAACTACACAAAAACTCAACCTTTACCGCAGCTACAACATCTCCAATATATCATAATTTTGTACCTCACCACCCCCCCCCCCCCCCCGTACATTTCTATACTTCTTTCAAAACCTTCTTGGATTATGTCAGCTTCCATGCTTGATGAGTAGGGTGGGCCGAAAAAAGCTTTTTATTTTATTTCAGATCGCTATAGTGCGGAAAAGTTGCCATTGGTAAAGACATGAAAATTGCACTATTATTTTTTTATTACCATATCTTCCGTTCGCGCAATACCTTCAAAAATGGCAAAAATTGTCAAAAACCGTAATTTTTCATAATTTTTTTTAAACACGATATATGTTTTTAATTGCTTTTCTACATCATGTTGTGCTATTAAAATTTACAAATAGTTAAAACTTTGAAATTTAGCGAAAAATACGAATTTTCCTAATTTTATACTACGGTGAGTGGCCGGAAGATGTGACACAAATGTATAATATCTTATTATACTATATATTATAACATTTATTATTAATAAGTGCTATAATATACGGATTTTACATACTTTTAGTAGTTAATTTATGATATAGGAACGTAATTAAAAACATCTACCATGTTTTAAAAATTAAAAAAAAAATTTCGGTTTTTAGCAATTTTTTGCCAACTTTGATGGTTTTTTAAATCGTTAAAATGTCTGCACAGTTCACAACAATATACTGCAAGAACCAAGCAAACGCTCTTACGAAATTATTTAATAGTATTTTTTTCTTTAAAACTATGTATTAGTATATTATTTCACTATTTAAAATAGCTAATATACTTAAATTATATTTAAAATAATTTTATTTATACTTAAAATGCAATAAAAAAGAACTCAGAAAGAAATGTTTTTCAAATCAAGAAGATGAATCAAACAGAAGAACAAAACGATCATTTCCTAATTTATGCGCGTTTGGCGATTCCTACATTTGGCATCAAAACCAAATCAACTCCACTTTCTGGGTTCGACACTTGTAGTACAGAGCTGTGAAATAGCCACGACGAAGAACGCTATGAGTTCCATTGACAAAGCACTAAGAAAATACAAAATAAAAAGACCCTCGCTCCCTTCCCCCAGCGTTTGCGGTGCTATTTTCGGCGAAATTACCTTTTCAAAGATGGAAAAAGTCCCCCCCCCTAGCCCCCCAGACTTAAGACCACATGTGAAGCTCCACCGTCTTTGATAACGTACTGTCCGAGTCCGAGCTAAATGAACTCTGAGAAGGGGAGGTTCTTGTGGAAGGCGTGGCTTTGCACAATTTTTTAGCACTTGTCTTCACATTTAAATTAATATCTCAGGCTCAAATTATCCAATTTCAAAGTTTAAAGTCAATTTTGAGACAGAAATGTTCAATCTCGGTACCTGTGGATTCATTTTTTTAATATCTTGTACTCAATTTTTACAAAATGAAGTTAAAGTTAACTTTTTATGTAATTTTTTTTCACAAAAATTTAAACAAAAATAACAACCATGCAATTGTATCTTTAAGTCAAATCTGTCTAACGACACAAACCGCGTGAAAATATTCCAATAATTACTTGTGATATGCATTCGAAAACTGTCACGATTTTACCATAGAGTTACTATTGAGAGAAGACCGCTAGGTGGCGTCTGATGAACCCTCTTAATTGCACGATACAAAATTTGCATAAGGGGCCGTCTTCATATTAAAAATATTACGATCTTTGAAATTTCCAATAGCAACACCCAATTTTAATAACCTAGAAATGTTAAGCACTCTTGAAAACCCTTAAATCTAAGTTTTTGTTACATTTGGATGAATATTTGACGAGTTATTTAATCGAATCACTTGTGGACCTTTTGGGGACCATTTCTAAAATGACAAGCAAGCATGCATGCAAAGCCGTCTTTATTTATCAATTACACACATAATCTTATACACAGTCCCCTAAAGGGTAATTAAAAAGTATTTTGTGATTTACTCAGCAAATTATGAATAAAATTTTTTTAAAAATTGGGATTTCGCTTAAGCTTCTTGTCTTAAATTTATTTCTTTAAAAATATTAAGTGGTTTCTATTCATATTTTTTTAAAAAATTAATATAATAATTATTTAAAAATATAAAAATTGCTTTAAATACCCTAATATTAAATGCATTTTGTTTGGGTTATTATAATTTCTTATCAGTAAAGAATTCGTTTCATTATCTTAATTATTTATAGATCGGGATAGTTTTTTATGTGCAACTCATTTAACATTATGGGACCTAAACTTTGCACGTCTCTAACTCCTCTAATAATGCTTAAAAACTAACAAAATTTGGCATTTCGTATTAACATAGGTCAGAGATTTGAAATATGGATTCAAAAAGGGGTGTTGCTATTGGAAATTTTAAAGTTAGCAACATTTTTAATATGAAGATGGCCCCTTATGCAAATTTTGTTTCATGCAATTAACTCAGAATGTTAATTGTTCACAATGTCAAAAAGGTCCGATTCTATAGGATGACTAACGGAGGAAATAACCTCAAGTGGGTACTTTTTTATTTCCACAGCTGTACTTGGTAAACGGCATGCCGTCGACGACACCGATATCGGTTAACCGGAGACGACAGAATCGTTGTCAAATCGTCCAGTGAGCAAGCGCGTAGCCTTGAACGTGTAATTTGCTTGCCCCGATATCGTGTCGTGACGTTCTGTCGTCCAGTGTGAAAGCGGCCTTAAAGGCCATATCAATATCACTCGAGCGATTTTCACCAACCCCACCAAAAACTTGTTGTGGGATTGCCAGAGTAGAGTAAGATTTCTCTTTTCCGACTGTCATAACTAAAACGGTATCCCTACAGTTGGTGACAATTTATTAAAAGCCGTACCTTTGGATTGATTTGAGTTATATTTTATCGCACTGGTAGATTGGGGAACATAGCAACATTCATGTGATGTCACGCGGGTTGTTATCCTACACCTCTCGAAACACGTGCTACCCTATACAGATCTCTAACCGCGTGCTAATGTTTTCCTACTGCTTTAACTGCTATTTTTACCACAGCAATTTGGAATTGAGGTTCAGGTGGATATGGCCCTGAATGTCCCCCACTTCTCTTAGAATTATTATTTATTTTTTCTTTCGCACTATATTGTTTAGTGATGGAAATGATCCATTACAAGTCGAACTCAATTTGTTACTATATGTCAGATTTCATTGATGATTACATTCTATTAAGCCCATTTCACACCTTAATTGTCACAACTACTTGCAAATCCCATAGGACACCGTGCAATAAAAAGTTGCACTCAAGTCGTGAGATTTTATCATGCAAGCACGAAAAAATCTCAGTTGCATGTTCTTATCCAATCAGCACTCAGTTTTTCTTTGGCTGCATTGTGGTGAACTAGACTTCGCCAACTGGTTGTTTGTTTACTTTTTACGACGCCAACTTTCCTTGCTTGCAAAAATCTGCGCAATTAAAAATGGGTAGTAAATGTATGGCAAAAATGGAAATTGATCTAATTAAGGAATTTCGGAAAAATAAATTTCTGTTTGATGCAAACAATGCCTATAGTTTGATTAAAATTTGCTTTTAAAAAGATGAAGCTTGCCAAATTGTGAGATAAATTATTTTTTGTGGAACCCGAAAAATCAGGTTACCACAAGTTGCGAGTTGCAGTTGCAAGTAGTTGTGCAGGTGTGAAATGGGCTTTAAAATCCTTAAGCAAGGAATCCACTCACGCTGTAGCTGGATTTTGTGACGTACCTGTCACTAGTACGCATGCGCGCGTGGTCAAAGCTGTATTTCTGAAGCTGGATTTTTGAATCGTTTTCAAAGCGATATCAAAACTGTAAATTGGTTTCGGGCATGCGCAGTTATAAGAGCCATTTAGTTTTTAATTGTCTGTGTTTTTAACTTAATATTCTTGTTTGTTTACCTTTTATTGAGAGAAATATATCGTAGATTTAATTTAAATGCACTTCACACACAATTTTATTGAAGCCAAGATATCTTTTTTTTAAATTAAATTTCTTGCATTTAAAGTTTTATTACATATGTATTTGTACATATAATTATGTTAGCCATCTCTAGAAAGATTTTGCCGAATGACGGCCTATGGATTCAAATATAATTTCAGTGTTAGCAATAGTTCGTTTGATAAATTACTTCACTTTCTTTTTTGTTACTCCACGATATAATCTAACACTTAACCAGATAATCTAACAATTATTTAAAACAAAAGTAAATATTAAATGCTTTTAAAAACTGAAAAACTACGGCTTTCAGAGCATGCGCAGTTGTGTTTGTTTTTTTCTTTTTCGCAGAAGTCAAGAAACTTCCAATCACGCTAGATACAGCAGATGACGTCACAAAATCCAGCTACAGCATAGCTACAGCGTGAATGGATTCCCAGCTTTACTCTGTAAGCAAAACAAATAAACACTGAGAGATATAAGTTGAAATTTTTAACTTTCCCATTTAGATTGTTAAATTAACACACTGGCGTAGAGAGATAATTTGAAGGCTATAAATTGTTGGAATTTTGCTTAAAATTGCAAATATATATATTTTTTACAAATTTTAAATTGAAGCGGATATAAAGTTCAGCCTTCACATTTAGAACAAAAGGGGCGATTTTACCCATCTACTTTACATATGGCAAATGATATATAAAGTTATTGCATTTACGATCGAAAGAAAATCCATAAAAATAGCTAATTTCTTACGCTTAAAACCGAACTAAAAGCTGTGCTGAATGATTTTTTTTCCTAAGTTATCTATCAATATTGTGTGGATTGGCTCTAAGAAATAATTTTCGTTAAAAAACAACTACTTTTTAATCGAAAAATCTCTCATTGGACACCCATACAATTGCTTTAAGGGGAGCGGACACCCCCATTCCCTTTCCTACCTCGATCGGGCTGGCTAATGCTAAGTCTATGGGGAAAAAATGGTTTTTGTTCCAAAAAAAAGCAAAGAAATTATAGGAATATTTTGATGCGGTTTTTTTTTTTTAAATTCATAAAACTCCAATACATATCGAAAAAAATTTAGATTAAAAAAAAGTAAATTGCGTTTTTAAAAAAATAACATCTAAAAGTACACCTTTATTGGAGTTTTATGAATTAAAAAAAACCGCATCAAAATGTTCCTATAATTTCTTTGCTTTTTTTTTTTGGAACAAAAACCGTTTTTTCCCCATAGACTTAGCATTAGCCAGCCCGATCGAGGTAGGAAAGGGAATGGGGGTGTCCGCTCCCCTGGAGTTTCCTATCGACACTAGCGTCACCTACGCAAAACGTGAATGGAATATGGAGGGGAGGAAATGAATGGAGGGAGAAGGAAAATAGCGGTGCCACCTTGTGAATTTTTGAATGCCTTACCGCTGCGCCGGGGAGCATATTTCGAATCCTTACATTCAACCGACACTATGACAGTGACGTCAGGCTACTGGGCGGGGAAATGAAAAGTCTTTATGAAAGTGTCTCCTGAAGAGAATAAAGGGCAATCAAAAAATTGTGATTACACTGCGAAAATTTACTTAAAGGTTAAATTAGCGATTGTCAAAGAAGACTGACAAATTTGTAAGGGTTTGTATTGATTTTTTTTTAGCAATATGACTACTATTAACTATCATTCAATAGAACAGAACATTTATTATATCTAATAGACACATATAGCTAATTCATAGAAACATATATTCAGTAATTTTTAAATCATTAAATAGGAGAATGAGAAACAAGTGTTTTATATTATTAATATCAATAATATATTGTCAGTAAATAACTTCTATTTAAAAAAATATTTATTGAATCCCCAGTTAAGGGAGTGTAATTACATTATCACAGGCTTTGTGAAATATATAGGAATACATTCCGAATATAGGGATAGATTTCGAATCCGGTGTATTATTTGAGAACATGTTTTAGCAGGGTAAAAATGAAGCTTAACTATGTTTAGGTACATGATATTATTCGGAAGCCTTGAAACCTGTATATTAATTGCACATTCGATTAAAAAATTAAGTAAAAACATTTATTAAAAGAGGAGGGGAGTTCTTATTTAATTCCGATGTTTCCGGAAAAAGGAATATTTTTAAAAACTATTTTAGTAAAATTCAAGAATGTTTTTTTTTAATGTTTGCTATATTAGGTAGGATTGAGTTTCTGTACTGGAATATAGATGGCAGCACGAGCACAAAATTCGAGATCTAAAATCTGTCATTTGCGCTCAAAACATCTAAAATTATCTAGCTATAATAATCATCACTTCAATTTGCACATATAAACACCATTCAATATTTTTTCAGCTAATTTTAGTATTTTTTTGTGTGAATAATTAAAATCTCGAAATAATGCTGAACCCTACAAAACAATAATTGCTTACAGAACGCTCATTGCACCAAGACGGCCAATGATTGGTTACATTTATTTCGTTCCCGCCCAGCAAGTCTGACGTCACTGTCATGGTGTCAGTTGAATGTAAGGATTCGAAATATGCCGCCGGGGAATCTTGGTTGAGATGCGCTATCTAAACTTTAAGTTGAGTTTCTCACTTCAAACTACCGATTCTTATGAATACCGTGTTTATTTGTTATATTAATTAAAAATGGAAAAATAAAAGACATGAAATAAGTAACAAAATTTTTTTTATACTTGAATTTATTTATTTATACACAATGCAATATTTTTCTTGCTCCCCCACATAATTGAACTCAATAGAATTTTATCTTGAATAAAATTCAGCCGTTTTTTTTTAAATTTTATTTTCATGATAACTTATAGTGTTATAATTTTTAATTTCTTATTTTTTTTATATAAATATAATAATCTTATTAAAACGCAACGAACTAGAAAAAGATTGAGTTTCAAAGATACTAATTTTTCATATTTTTAATAGAAGATATTACTTAAAACTTAATAATAATTTCCTTAAATATTATTTAATTTATTTAATAAAGCAAACAAATTAAGGTACGCCTTTTTATGCGCGTCATATGAATCTATTAACCCAAATCCCCCTTTAAACAGTTAATGCATAAAAATGAATATTTATATTTTAAATTGTTTTAGTTAACGAAACTTTGTTCAGCTACGTTTGTTCTTTTACACGTTTTTAAAAATATTTTTGTTTAAAATTGCGAAGATACGAAGGCTTTTACAAACATTAAAAAAAGTTACGTTTTAAAAATTATTGTAATAAGGTAATATTGTAATAATCTAAGGTCTATTGGTAAACGCGTCGCTGATGGCTTTAACAAAGTCGATATCTGCGCGGGCACCAAACGGAACTTCGAGCGATTTACGCTAACGCACTGAGACTTTGAACTCCACTAGAGAGCTTAAATAAACTCCACAGATTTAACGAGTACGTCGATCCTAGTATACTTGGGTATTAATTGAGTCGGATTTTGGCTGAAAATTTCTGCCCAGGGGTCAATTTTAGGGGGGGGGGGGGTCGAAAAAATATTAGAAAAATGTATATGTAAATTGACCATTTTGTATAAAATCTAACAAATTCTTTTTATTTCTAATAATCTCCACATACCACTGAAGGCCCACAGAATATGCGGAGTACGTGCTCGTGAAATCTGTTGGGACCGAAAGTCTTTGTGAGTGGTCATTGCGCAGTTTCCCACGGGTACAGGTCCCTGGTGACAATTTCCCTTCCCTACAGGGACTTGTCTAAATTGTGGAGGTGGCGCGCGATAGATGGCAGCATCTGTCACGACATGTGTGTGTGCGTGTTGTGTCCGGCTTATTCGACGGAAGTTTATAAGCGGGTCTCTGACCAAGCACACAAGCCTGAAAATATTTGCATACCGACCAATCCCCGACACGTGATAAGAAATTTTTTAAAAAATTGAAAAATTGAAAAAAATGTGCCAAGACTAGCGATAAGTATCATTCACAACAACTCCTACAGGAACGTGTGACGTCAAAATCTGAGCAGGCGGACAACCTTGTCCGAGGAGTTCCGTGCACAAGAAATACCGTGTGAAAAGGCCTTAAAGCGGTTGTAAAATCTGCTAATTAGGTTCGCGGCAACTACCCGTTGCCTTGGTAATGTTGAAAAAACTAAAGCTTCTTTGTAGTAACTGGTTTATTTAGATGAAGCACACACAACATATGGAAGATTTACGATTACATGATCTAGAGCGCTGCATGCAAGCAGCCTACTTCTAAGAAGACTAAATTGATTCTAACAAGAGACAAAGAAGATACAAGAGAAATATTAATGAATCATGCTACTGCGCATGTGCACAAATCGGTAATTCCCCTTAAATAGGGGATTCCCCGTTCAAACGGTATTTTCCCCGTTTGAAAGGGGACTTCCCCGAATAACACCTGTCGGGTTTCTAACATCCTCCCCCCCTTTTGAGGGATTGCCATCACTCAAAACTACATCATAGTTAAACAGGCAAAGTCTATCGGGCATCTTAACCTGTCTACCTGAACGTGTACATATAACACTTTCTTTTTGTACGCCAGCTTGTTTTTTGGGGATAGCCTTTTCAATACTAGATGTTCCAATGTCCCCTCGTACCTCAAGAGGATAAATACGCTGCACAGGTCTAAGAACAGTTCCATGAGGAGTTTTCAGCTTCACGGTTCGGACACTACCATCCCGGCCTGATATCAATTCTATAATTACTGCCAAGGGCCACTTCATACGTTTCTTCGAATCATCTCCAATTAAAACCACTTCACCTAATTCTAACTTTCTCAATGGTTTTTCTGATTCGCGTTTTTGAATTAGTAACCCTAAATATTCCTTTCGGAAGCGCGACCTCAAATCCTGTAATAGTTTTTGACGATATTTTATTCGTCTTTGAAACTTAGCGAACGCACTTAAATCTAATTCTACAGGGTTAAAAACGGCTTTCCCTGTCAAAAACAAATTTGGGGTAATTGGTATTAAGTCACTCGAATCTTCCGCTCGATAAGTTAACGGTCTAGAATTTATGATGGCTTCGCAGTCGCATAGAACAGTATTTAGTTCTTCGTACGTTAGAACGGTGCTACGTAAAGTTCTTCTTAACAGCTCCTTTATAACCCTTACTAACCTTTCCCAAAATCCTCCCCACCAAGAGGCGGTTGGAGGGTTAAATTTCCACTTTATAGGTTGAATTTCTGTCTCGCGTGTTATTTTATCCCAATCCAGTTCCCTAAAACTATTATCCGCCCCTCTAAAATTTGTACCATTATCGGAATAAATCGTGTTTGGTCTCCCCCGACGGGCAATGAAACCTCCGTAAGGCAAGCAAAAAACTTTCTGTCGACAGGGAGCTTGTGACCTCTAAATGCAAAGCACGATAAATTGCACACGTAAAAAGCACTATCCACACCTTTTTGCCATCACGAACAAAAAGGGGGCCTGCCAAGTCGATCCCTACTATATCAAATATATTTGCATCCTTAACCCGGTCTTCCGGTAAGCTAACTGGATCACAAACGGGAGATTTCGCACTGAATCGACAGCAACGTATGCATTTTTTAACTACACTTCTTATTGTCTTTCGCGCTTTCAAGATCCAAAATCTTTCACGAAGGATGGACATAAGAATTTGAACGCCTGCGTGGCAATGTAATTTGTGGTAGTACTCAATAATTCTTGTAGTTAAAATACTTTTACTAGGCAATAAAATAGGTGCAATAAAACTCGGGTCATCGTCCCTTTCCGTTAATTTGGATTTTACCCTAATTATTCCCTCGTCATCCTTAAAAGCATTCACAATTTTGATCGATTTTAGCGATGGGAACATCTTATTTTGAATCGAACGAATTAGTACTTTTTCCGCTTCTACCACTTCCTCAGGTGAGAGATCGCCTGATCTTCTCTTTTCAACAGAAGTTTGAGCGTTGTCAATAAACCGTTGCATCCAGCCCACTAAACGAAGTATCGAGTGGTAATTAGACAGTCTATTGGAATACCATGGGTCAGCTTCCTCTAAAATATTCACGCAAACTAAAGTTGATTTTTTGGTTTCTAAACTAACTTCTTCGTCATAAGTAATTTCACTAATTGGCCAACTTTCCTGACCCTCTTTCAACCACTGAGGTCCCTCCCACCATTTTGTCTCTAACATTTGCTTGGGAGTACATCCCCGAGATAATAAATCGGCTGGATTCAAATGTCCTGGAATAAACCTCCAATCTTCTACATTGGTAATCTCTTTTATTTCTTTTACCCTATTTGTTACGAAAACAGACCAATTTCCGCACTTTTTGATCCACCATAATGCTACCGATGAATCAGACCAATAAGTTACCTTAATTTCTGGCAAATTCATAGCATGAAGTATTGAATTCGTAAGTCTTGCTCCAATACAACATGCAAGTAACTCTAATCTGGGACAACTCAAGTTTTTCAAAGGGGCTAATCTAGACTTGGCCCTTATGAGTGTTACCTTCACTTCTTCGCCTGCCACTGTTCTTACAAAAACACACGTAGCATACGAGACTTTACTAGCATCTACAAAAACGTGCAACTCAGATGTTTCATTTAACATGATATAACGTGGCAAAGTTACAACTCTTAACAAATGAATCTCATTCAACCATTTAAGAAATTTTTGTACAACATTGTCAGGCAATTCTGAATCCCACGACAGTTTCAACTTCCAAGTATCTTGTAGCAATAATTTTGGAAGCAATGTAGCCGGTGATAAAATACCATTAACATCAAAGACTTTTTGAATTTTGGACAAAACTACCCTTTTTGTAATTTGTGTCTCATTTGTAACGGCTTCTAAATTAATATAACATCTTAAGGTATCATTTTCTAAATTCCATAACATTCCTAAAACCGAGGCATCTCCAGTATGCTGAGAAACTAATTTACAGGCTACATTACTCTGCCACCCTCGTAAGTTGAAACATGCCTTTGACATTATCAACTTAGACTTTTCAATAAAATTTTCTTGTTCATTTACATTATAAACACCAGTCACACAATTATCAACATAAAAGGAACTCTTTAGTTTTTCTGCAATATCCTTAAAATCAAGATCACTATTTTCTAAAACATGATGAATAGATGCACTTAAAACAAAAGGACTTGCGTTTAAACCAAATACCAAACGACAATGTCTGTACACCTCCTTTTTATCAGAAGGATAAAAAAATCTAAGATAATCTCTATGTTCATTTGTTTTTGACAGGGAAAGCCGTTTCAATACTAGATGTTCCAATGTCCCCTCGTACCTCAAGAGGATAAATACGCTGCACAGGTCTAAGAACAGTTCCATGAGGAGTTTTCAGCTTCACGGTTCGGACACTACCATCCCGGCCTGGTATCAATTCTATAATTACTGCCAAGGGCCACTTCATACGTTTCTTCGAATCATCTCCAATTAAAACCACTTCACCTAATTCTAACTTTCTCAATGGTTTTTCTGATTCGCGTTTTTGAATTAGTAATCTTAAATCACTTAAACCTATGGGATACAACCTAAATCTATCAATTATGTCAGGTATTAATTCTATTAAGTTGACACCTGTACACAAACAATCATTTAAAGAACATTTGCCTCTTTCTCTTGAAGAGGCATCAAAAACTGGCCGAATTTTTGTAGTCTCGCTGCTTAATTTAATTACCGGTCTATGTGGTAAGTAATGACAACCATTATCTAACTCATTCTCAGGAACCCGTTCAATGATATTCAATTTCTCCCAATTTTGAAATACTGCCTGATAATCCTCAAGGTAGTTATTACTTTTAGCTTTCATAACCATATTTTCATGACGTTTTGATGTTAAATTTTTATTATCAGGTAACTCGGTCAAATCATTTCTAAGGGGTAATTTTATATTATATCTTCCATCAGGTAAAATAGTTAAATTCTGCTAAAAATCCTTTAAATAATCATTAGTTACAAAACTTTTTCGATCCCGTTCCACAGGATTTTCTATTCCTATCTTTTCAAGTTCCCATAGATCATTTACAGACACACTTTTAGCATGTAAAGAAAAGGAAGTCACAATATTATTGTTACAATGCAAAGTATTATTTTTTGACCTAAAATAGACCACCCAATTTCAGTCTCCAACCGCGGTTATACCATTATTTAAATCTATTACGCGACCCGACAATACTCTAGCAATAACATCGGCTCCTAATATAATCTTAATCTCCTCTTCTTCAGAAAAGGAATCGCTTACTTCTATATTTCTACTTTCCAAATCTTTCAACAGATCTGGGTCATTTATTCGAGGAATGAAGCCGCACAAAGTATCTTGTGTTATGACCTCCACCGAATAGAATTTATTACCTAATAAATTGCCTATCTCAACCGAGTAAACTGGGTGAATCTTCGCTTCTGTTTCTCTCCCCCCAAACAGACTATGAATTAACTTCTCAGTTCTAAGTAGTTTTCCACCCAACTCCCTGATTAATGCGCTTTTTGCGTACGATCGGCTGCAGCCAGAATCAAGGAGAGCTCTTACTTTTTGTGTTCGTCCTTGAACTTTGATCGTTACGCAAATAGTCTGCAAATATAAACTCTTTTTTCACAACTATTCTTTATACTACTAGAATAAAGTGAGACTTCGGAATTGGGTGCACTACAGTCGGTTTTTCTAGAGGTTTTTTATTACACATAATTTCATAGTGAGGTTGCGAACAAGCGAAACATTTCAATTGAGATATAAAAGGGCAATTTTTACTTCTATGATTTGCTTTAATATTTAAACATGTAAAACATGCATTTTTACTAGTTAAAATTTTTAATTTTTCTTCTACACTCATTTTCTTAGCAGCAAAACACTTAAAACTTTGGTGATTGGTTTTTTCACACCATACACAAGGAACTTTCTTACCTGGGTTCGGCATGCTTACCAGGGCTGAGGCTGTGGATTGACAGTTATCATTTGGAACAACTTGTTGTTCTCGTTTGCGAGGTTGATGTGCTGCAAACCCCGTCCGAGAGAGTTCCACCATTTCTTCTCCTTGAACTTCTTGGCGCAAAAAAAGCATTAAGTTCTTTAATGACCTGTTGCTCCCTTCGGTGTTGTCTTCCTGGTAGTTTCTACTCCGTTCCCAGGCCATAAGGACTTCTTCCGGTAGACAGCTTTCCACGAGCGGTGCCAGGAAATCGGAGAACTTTTCCTGGGTCCTCTTCAAGGTCTCCAAGGCTCGCAGCTTTCCCTCCAGCTCGTCGTAGAGGCCTGCAAGGTCCGTCTTTACTCGACCCGAGACGGCGTTCTTCATAACCATAGAAAGTAGGTCCCGGACGTAGATCTGCACCAGCAAATCTTCCCGGCCGAACCTTCCCGCAGCTGGGACACTGCACTTGGATAGTTGGCCGCGGTAGCAGGGAAACTTCTTATCAGCCTTTCTGCCTTGGATTTGGGCTCCATAGCTGCGACAAGGAATTGCATTTTATCCTCATCGGAAATAGTCCGGTCTTCATGAACTTTTTGAAATTGGCTCCAAAAGGACAAAAACTCTTTTGGATCGCCGTTGAACTTCTTAAGCTCCATTCTGGGCAGTTTAAACTGTCTTTGCCTCTCTACATCCACTTCAAACTTAGTTTCTTCTAGAACTTGATTTATCATGGTGTTACTTTCTAAATAACGGTCTCTATAACCTTCGGACTCGGCGAAGTCTGCATCGTAAGTGTTTTCTCCGTCCGCTTGTTGGAGGAGGCACTCATAAATTGCAGTTTGACACACATCCAGTCTTTGAAACTTATCCGTTAGTTGTACTTGAAGTAACGATAAGTTTTTTTATGTCTATTGCCTCTTTTTTGGCAAATTCAGTTTCTACTTTCTTGTTAGTGATCGTAAATGCAGTTCTGAGACTTTTACGTTGTGCTTTTAACTTGCCTAGTTCATCCATTTTGACATTCAACACACCGATCTATACTCACGGACGCCACTATGTAAAATCTGCTAATTAGGTTCGCGGCAACTACCCGTTGCCTTGGTAATGTTGAAAAAAGTAAAGCTTCTTTGTAGTAACTGGTTTATTTAGATGAAGCACACACAACATATGGAAGATTTACGATTACATGATCTAGAGCGCTGCATGCAAGCAGCCTACTTCTAAGAAGACTAAATTGATTCTAACAAGAGACAAAAGAAGATACAAGAGAAATATTAATGAATCATGCTACTGCGCATGTGCACAAATCGGTAATTCCCCTTAAATAGGGGATTCCCAGAGACATAACATAGAGTGGACTGCGCATTGGCAAACCTAAAGTGTCCTAAACATCTAACTTACACAGTCACATGACTGTGTCGCGTTTGGCTCGCATCTATGGCGAGTTTACCATTTGGCGAGTTTTTCCACAACGACCTGAACACAGGGGCCGACAATCTAATGTTATGATAAAGAAGCTTGGAAAGGATCAAGGATGAATCGCTAGTATTTTAAGATCCTCTTAAGATTATTTCTTTGATTTTGTGCGTCTATTTAAGATTACTTGAACAATTGAATGTGGACTCTTTATTAAAAATTAATTTAAAAGAACATTAGTAGGTTTATGTCGAGTGTTGCTGTAATATAAGTTGGTATTGACATGGTGAATATTTTCTGCCGTCTCTATAACTTTCGTTCTAACGGTCCGATTTTTTTTTTTAAAAATCAAATATATATATTTTTTTTGAAATATTGCTTCTTCCTTTATTTCACCTGGAATAAATCAACTTTCTAAAACACATCAACATATTCCAAATCCAACAAATGCTCTACTTTTTAAATATAAATAACTCAAAAACTACGATTGCAAAAACAGGTTTCGTTTTGACCAAATTGTAAAAAAAATATTCTACTTCTAAGCTGTCAATGTTCAGACCATTAATTTAATTGATTTGGCCCAAAATATTTATTATAATTAGAGTTCTAACAACGTTGATTTAATCATGAATATGATTCTTCAGTATAAAAGAGCTTTTAGAATAAATTCCCTCGATAGAAATTATAGTTTATGACGAACACACAATTACTAAAAGTATGCAGAACTAAATAAATTTTACCCGTGAAAGTGTGACTAATCCTTTTTTTATACCCCTCTTTACAATTAGGAATTCACAAGCATTTGGCATCTTGCATAAAACGTTACTGAATTAAGAGTACAACATTCACGATTGTTAACATGCTCAGAGATTAAAAGAATGTAATTAAATATTTATTATTTAAGCCAAAAGAGAAAAATTCCAACAATGCTCAAAAAATCGTCTGCAAAAACATTAAAAAAATTCAAGCTGCCGTGATTGGTAGAAACCCACGTGACATGGATATTGATGGTAGTCTCCACTTCGGTTTGCTAGCTGATATTAAGGTCTTGCGACAATTTGGAATAGTTCGTAACAAACGGTAGCGTTAAGTTGCCATATGTAGCAACCTTTCCCCTCTTGGCGATTTATGATGTTTAGGACATAATGCTAATCTGCAAGGGATAGCGGTTTTTTAGAAAAAACTGGTTTTCCATTTTCCATCGGTTTTTCCCTAAAAAACCGGTTTTCGGTACCGTAGGGCCTCATACAAAAAAAAAAACGGTTTTCTATCAAAACCGGGACCACCGGTTTTTTGAAAACCGGTTTTGGTTTTCCATCCCTAAGCTGCTTTACTATGAATGCGCAGTCCACTCTATGTTATGTCTCTGGGGATTCCCCGTTCAAACGGTATTTTCCCCGTTTGAAAGGGGACTTCCCCGAATAACACCTGTCGGGTTTCTAACAGCGGTCTTTTAAGGCCATTTCACACGGTATTCCTTGTGCACGGAACTGCTCGGACAGGGTTGTCCACCTGCCGAGATTCTGACGTCACACGTTCCTGGAGGAGTTGTTGTGGATGATACTTATCGCTAGTCTTGGCAAATTTTTTCAATTTTCAATATTTTTAGAAATTTCAATTACGTGTAGGATTGGTTGGTTGGTATACGTATATTTTCAGGCTTGTGTTGCTTGGTCAGAGACCTTCTTATAAATCTTCGTCATATTAGACAGACACAACGCTCACACACATACGTGACAGATGCTGTCATCCATCACGCGCCACCTCCCCAATTTAGACAAGTGCCTGAAGGGGAGGGAAATAGTCTCCAGGGGCCTGTACCCGTGGGAAACTGCGCAATGACCACTCACAGGACTTTTGGTTCCAACAGATTTAACGAGCACGTACTCCGCATATTTGGTGGGTCTTCAGTGGTATTGAGACTCGATCGCGAGACCTTACAATGACGAGATCGAGATCTTAACCACAAGGCCCCCCACAGCCGATTAAGCAAGGATTGCTAACCTCAAAAATCAACATTGGCGAGCATCAAGTAGATTTTTCTCCATTTGGCAAATTCGATTTCGCCTACAAGACGTCAGAGCTATACTTGATGATGATTGGCTACCAATATATCTCCGCAAAACCGGTTAACCGATTTTCGTGTCTCCACGAAAAAATTCAATGAAAAATTCTCTACAGCAGTTCTCCATGTTATTCCTATAGAAGTTCCGTGATCAAGGTGCTCCGTGTGAAAAGGACTTAGCGTAGCAACAAACTAGCTCCAACACCCAACCAACCAATTTATCTGGGACTCTGTGAGATCATTTTTCAAAACAAAGAACAATTCGACAAGATAAACGAGCCCTTTTTTTAAAAATATAATTAGGTATATTATTCACTCTTTATTTTTTTGAATCTTTCTTTTGATAATGTGTCAGAAATTTGAAAATTAAAAGAGCAACATACTATTTTGTGTTCGGTTTAGTAAGAGGAGCATAATAAATATATCAATTCTGCAATTAATATTCTTAATTACTATTTATGATATACAATACAAAAAAGAATTATTTATGTTAAAATTGCATCCAAAGATAGTTATGCTTGTACTACATAGTTTTCCAAACACATAAATTACCAAAAGAAAGAAAAAGAGAAAGTTCAGAACAGCACTAGAGTGAGAAGAAGAAACCAAATACATTGCAATATCAATGATCAGGCATATTGACATTATTTTCTCAATGTTAATTAGTTCAACAAATTTTGTATTACAAATAAATGGCTATATATCCACAAACCTAGCTAGTGCGAATAATGGTGCAATAAAAATTTGTGTTTTTAAACATTTGTAGGTCTTTGTACTTAGCATTAAAATTTTTAAAGGTATATTTAAATCATTTGGATTTTGTTTTACCTTTTATAAAATATCAAATAACTGAATGTTGAAATACTCCGTATTTCTATTTCAGCCCATTAATGTGATTTCAGTATGTCACTCACAGCAGCCAACGTTCAACTACTTCGTTTCCACAGTGTTCATGAAGAAAACGTACGTTTGATGAACAATAGAACAGTGGCATTTCGACATGATGGTTTAGGTAACGGTCTCACTTTTAGTGACCGTCCCATCGGAATCAATGAAGCAGTATTTGTTCATGTCTTGGAAGTTTCAAGAAATTTGAGCGGTGCTTTGAGATTTGGTTTCACTAACCATGATCCATCAACGATTACCGAGCTTACCCCTTTTCGATCTCCAGATTATGCAGCAGCTATGTATGGTTATTGGGGAATGGCACTTCCTGATAGACTTGTAAAAAAAAATTTTGTTTTCTCTTATGCAGTAGATTGCATGGGAAATGTTAGGTATGGATTTGATTCCGAGATTCGTGGAATATGTTTTAGAGGTGTGAAAACCTCGGAAAAGTTATGGGCAGTTTTGGACATCTATGGAAGTACTCGTGTTGTTGAGCTCATAAGTAAGTAAATTTTTGTATGCATATTATACTAAACTTGAAATTGTTAACTTATATATTTTCTTAATTATTTTTTAATAAAGTAGTATCTATCAATGTTAAGTCAACTTAAAGTGCGGAAAAATTGGTGCTGCAATGGTTTTTGCTGTGGTGAAAATTATTACCAAAACGGCCACAGAGGACAGCATGTACTTTGTTGCTTCTGCTTATTTGCTTTTGCATAGTTTTTGGTGTGGTTTAGGGTGAAATTGAACAAAAGTACTTTGAATTGTATGTTGGTTCTGCGAATTTGATCGGTTTAAGCTCCGCCTTTGAACACTCTCAAAAACAAGTATTTAACTTCCTAAACCATGCGAATTTGTGTTCAAGCGCATGTCAGTTGGGCATTTGGCAAGAACAATATGCCTGCCTATTTTTACCTTTAGTTGACCAATGAAATAATTTGAAAAGTCTGGAAAAAATAATTGCAATGGAGATGGGTCTTTTAAAAAGATTTGTTCCAAGTGTTAATGTTTCTTTTAATGATTTGTTCCAATGTATACATTTTTCTTTTTCTGCAAATGAGTAGAAATGATTCTTTATCCAAATGATATGTTTTCTGAGAAAACGCTTATCAGACAAATCTAATGGGATTCCCTGCATAGTTAGATATGTTTTTGGTTTCCTTTTTTTCTTTCAGAAAAATATACCTGACATTTTTCATACATAATGAGTGTAAAAAAAGTTTGTCACGATTGCTCGATTGGACCAAGAATAATCTTGGCGTGACGTCATTTGCACATTAAATATTTCTACCAGTTCAAACAAACACTTTATTAATTCCGTACAAACATTACAGAAAAAAAATATTCATCACAAAGGGGTAAAACAAGAACCCTGTATATGTGATTAAAAAAAAATTATAATTAATAAGATACATAATTTATTAAAAAAACCCCACAAAAATTAAATTTAAATACATAAATATACACAAAGAAAAAAACAAAAATATGGCAATGCTATATTCAAAACAAATGTCCAAAAATTCGAGCAGCGGGAAGTATATATACAAAAAAAATTTGCTTCTATACATTAAAAATACATCAAGATCGTCTATTGACAATATAAATTTAAATAAAGAATTTTTAAACCTGTTTAAAGAAGGGATACTTTGAAGTTCAGTAGGTAGTTTGTTGAATACTTTTGGGGCTAAATAGGAAAAATGTTTTCGAAAAATTTCTTTACGTGGAAAAGGGATATGATAAATTTCATTTAAACGTCTAGCTGAAATATTTACTTTTAAATTACAAAAATAATTATTATGATGTAATCATAAAATCATTAAAAAAATAACGTTATGCCTAATCGGTAGTAAATTTTAAAATGGGGATGTTCAAATAAAGATTTCCTTTCAGAACTTTAAAACATTTGTTTTGAATTGAAATCAACAGATTAATATTGCTTTTATAAGCTTCTCCCCAAATAATACTACCATAATTAATGATGGGATAGAACCAGGAATAATACTTAAACTAACTATAAATTATATTTTAACTGTGACCAAGTGACTCTTAGAGGCCGAGAACCATCTAATAAAAAAAAAGGATTCTAAAAGCAGCTTGATTGTACAAAATAATTTGAATAGAAATACAAAAAGAAAGTAAAAGATGAAGAATGGAGATCACAACTGTTCTTCTATCAGGGGGTCTAGCCAGCCAAGATCCCCAGAGAGATTTCTGAAATGGATTGCCCGCTGTAAGCAGAAACGGCAGTCCACTGACCCCAACGCCTCCGTAACTAAACAAAGAGGAATAAAATATAGAGGAGAAAAAATACGTAACAAGCCTGATCTGATCATCCGACAGTAAAAGTGAAGACGACCATACTTGGCAGATACACCAAATTAAAAGCATCGCCGCAGCTCTGTACAAAATGAGCAAAAACGAAATTAGTATCTAAAATTGCAATGGTAATCCGGAAAACTAGTCAATGATGAATTGTGTTTAAGGATATGTATTAAAGGCATAAGATAAATCAGCCTTGTCATTAACTGTCCATTGTCATTATCATTAAAATTACTGAAATAACTTGCAAAGAATTTTGGGTTGTAAACTACCCGGATAAATATTTTGAAAATATACAAATTCCAGAAGTTTTACATAATAAAATCCAATATTTCAAATTGAAATCTGTCAATAATATATCAGTGGCTTTCAAATACGAAAAAACCTTAAGAGAAATGTTTTTAAGGGGGGATAACTTGTGATACTATCTCTGAAAACAGTGTTGAGATTGGTATTTATGATAAAAGACTTTAATTTTGATGTGATCAGTTTTTCTAATTTTAATAGTAATATTCATTTTAAATCTTCTATTACTTATTCCTTGCACAAGTTAATATGATTAAAACAAATTTATAACAACAGGGCTGGTTTAGATTATGTTTTTAATATTCTTAAACGCAATTTATAAATGAATAGTTTTCTGGATTACTATTGCAATTTCGGATTCTAATTTTGTTTTTGTTCATTTTGTGCGGAGCTGCGGTTTCTGCCGCGATGCTTTTATTTTGGTGAGTCTGCTGAGTATGGTCGTCCTCATTTTTACTGTTGGATGATCGGGCTTGGTACTTAGTATTTGTTCCTCAATATTTTATTCCTCTTTGTTTAGTTTCGGAGGTGTCGGGGTCTGTGGACTGCCGTTTCTGCTTATAGCGGGCAGTCTGTTTCAGAAACGCCTCATTCTTCTTTTTTTATTTCCTTTTTGTATTTCTGCAAGTTAACTTATTCAAAACTTGATTTCAGATCGTTTTGTATACAATGATGGGCTGATGCAATTGCCATTTTTGGCCAAACTGAAAGATGATGTCGTATTTCATCCAGTTCATGGAAGTAATGTAATACTGAATAGGTAATTGTAAATTTATATCATAATTTAATGTTTTATTCTTGCAAATAATTGTAAGTTAAGATTTATTTACTGGTAAGACTATGTGGCACACACAATGTTGTATTTTGCTTTTTAAAAACCTAAGAGTTCTAGCTATTTTCTTTTCAAATGATGTTTCATTTAAATAGGAATCTTAAGAGTGTCAATAAAAGAATTTAGGTTTAAAACTGATAATTTTTAACCAACGCTTTAGAAGACGCATTCAAAAGTGTGTCTTCTTAACCAGGTAATTAAGTTTTAATTATGCACTGTACTTGAATTCTATGATGTTCTAGTTTGTTTTGAAACTGCCAGAAACCTAAAAAATGGGCTTTATGGTACTCAAATGAATGTAGTAGTAAATATTCTTTTCAGCAGAGGATTTTCATGTGATGTCACGCCTCCCTTTTTTTATTCATCCATTTTCTTCCAATGATGCTCACTCTCATTAAAACATGTTTTCAGTTTAAATGTGTTTCCTGGGGTTGTGGTTCTTAAATTTGTTTGTTTTATTTTCACATTAATTTGTGAAAAATTTATTAATGTTTTTACTTTTGATCATTAATGTAGGATACTGTTGTTTTAGTTAATATAAATTTACATTACAAAATAGCCTATTATGAAGTCATCCAAAAATAGTCCCAAGTTTTTTTCTTCTTGTAATATGAGTTTGACTCTACAGCAGGAAGCATGCATCTATTTAACTTTGAAAGAACTTTTTTAAAAATGTGTTTGATTCCTATAAGCCCCTCACTTAAAAAAAGGAAAAAATTATAGTTTTTATTCCTTTAGTTTCAAGCACAGTTACATGCTTTGTTCTTATAGACATGACATGTTCTTTTTTTTTATTTTTATAGAAACACATTTCTAAGTAATTTGATTAATAATTTGGGGCAAGCCTGAATTGTAGTGCAAGTTTCAGTTAAAAATTCAAATCTTATGTTATTATGCTAGTAACCGTTTATTTTCACATTGTACGGTTAAATGTTGTTTCTAAATTTTTATTAGGAGTTCATTATCATTTGAACATGTTTTGCAAACATATGAAAAACCTAATTATACCTTTTTTTTTTAAACATCTAGTTATTCAGTTAATTAACTTTTAATCATGTCAACACTTTGAAGTATTTTATATCCTTTACAATATAAATTGTTAAACATTAAAAAACATATTTTTTTAAATTTAAATATATTTGTTTTGTATTAATTAACTAATGTTATGTACTGCAGTTCTAGGGACATAGGCAGGAGGAAAAAAGAAAGCAATGCAGAATCCTATGTTTTTACCGATCGTTGCATAGGAGTAGAACTCAATCTTGTTATCCGAGTTCTTTCAACTAATGCCACTGGAATAAACTTTATCTATGGCTTTACTTCCTGTAACCCTTCAACATTAGTTGGAGAGCTTCTACCTGTCAATCCAGCAGATCTGGTTAATCGTGAAGAATATTGGGTTGTTAAAGATGACACCCATTGTTACAGCAGGGAAGACATTATCGTTTATAGTATCGGTTCCGAAGGTATAGTTGGTATCTTGTATCCTATTACTGTAAAACTTTTCAGAAGCAACCACTCTCAGTTCCATGGAAAATTCTTCATTGAGAGAGGGCGGTCTTTTTAAAAAGTAACAAACTGATTAAAAATAAAATTGTATTTTACAAATTTTTATTAAATATTGTAAGCTAAACACAAATAATCTTTATTGTTTTAAAGGTCTAGGTTTTAAAAAATATATAAAATTCCCTTAAGAGGTATTTTTGCAGAATTTGTTTATTAATTTTTTTAATGACAAAATTTGTTTTTATTTAATTTTTTATTTTCCTCCAAAATGCCTCTTTTCATAATTTTTTTAAAAATAAACATCGTTCATGCTTTCTAAATTTGATGTAATGACTTTTGATAGAACTTGACAATGACACTTGGTCAGAACCTCAACATTTATATTCTGTATTCTAGCTTGCACCATTTTATTTTGTATGGGCGTTAAAGATTTAGCCTGAAGGTGCTTTTAGGGATAAAAACAAAATATTGTGTTTTTCATTTAGGCATTCAATACATACCTGGGAGTTAGTGACAAATTGCACTGAAATCTGTGCTTTTAAGTATCGTCTGTTTATGGAGAAGTCGCTTAATGGGAGGGGTGTGGTCCGCTGAAGAAGTTTTACTGTTTTTTTTTTCTAATTTATTACACTTAATGTATTTTTCAAAGTTACAGTCCTAGCATTTATAATCTTAAGTAGGGGAGACCGGGGCACAATGGACCTAGGGGCACAATGAACCACCCCCTATTATTTATTTTGTATCTTTTCCAAATTAGCTCTTATCATAAATAAAAAATGGCATAGCAGTCTTGATCTAGTTATTATGAAAGAGCTTGTTGTTGGCTCACACATTTGCCACTTTTTATTATTGATGTGTATTAACCAGGTAAAAGTAAAAAAGCTCGCTCCTAGAAATTATCTTCTTATCATTAAAGTAACATTAGTTGGACAAAGTGGCTTAGCTTAGTTGAAAGGCAAGATTTTTGTCTTTCTATATAATCAATATATTAATTTCTGAAATTATAATACAGCATATTTTAATTTTGTTTTTCGTTCAACTACAATATAGGGCACTATGGACCACAAAATCTGGGGTACAGTGGACCATGGTCCATTGTACCCCATGCAACTTTAGAAATACTTTTAGTTTCAAAATAAAAAAAATATATATTGATGCAAGTCCTTCCTAATTTTTAAAAGTTAAATTTGCTATAATAGTAAAATATTTTAATATATATCTTAACATTCTCTTCTGAATGTAATAGATCTTCCCCCATCTACTAATAGGTAGTGCCCTTTTGTTTTAAAAACCAGAAGTGACAAATTATTGGTGAACAGATGTTTTAGTTTATGTATTATGACTTCAAACAATACCTAAGTAATGTATTTTTAAAATCGAATGTGATACTAGAGTGTTAAATTATTTAAAACAAGAAGTTTAGAAATTTGAGTTGGTTGTAAAATAAATTTCAACATTTACATAACAGAAGTACAATATCCGAAATTTTTAAATTAATATTTGATTACTGTTGATTTTCTTACTAACAAAAATTTGAGTTATTTGTTGTAGTTATAAATAATTAAGTAAGAAATTTTCTCAGAATTGGTAAAATGCACAAAATTGAAGTTTTGTAAGTAAAGTTTTCAACCACAATTTTTTTTTTAGTAAAATATTCAACCACATTGATTAATTGAAGACTTTAAAAAGGTTAAAAAATTTATCTCGCATAAAAACGAAGATTCTTTGATCCACAGTTTGGCCCTACACTTTTGGTGTTCTTGTGTATAGTAATAAAAACTTTGAAGTGATCTTATAATTTTGAAGATAAAATTTAATGCTTTTACTATTTTTTTTTTTCATTTGCAAATGTTAATGTTTGATTCCAACTTTTATAATACTTTTTTGTTTTCATCTTTTCAATATTGACTGACAGTATATTTTCTCACCAAAAGAAATTTTAATGCATTTGGATACTTAAAATTCAAATAAAATACTTATTTTACATGTATTTTAATCTTTAAAAAGAGTAGATAATTTTTTTTCAGCAAAAAATAACATGGTCCATTGTACCCCGTGATGTGGTCCATTGTACCCCGAACCTGGGGTACAATGGACCACTTTCTCACTTGTAATAAAAGAGTGAATTCAGAAAAAAGTATTTTAAAGTATAGTTTTTAGGTAATGTATTTTTAAACCAGGATATATATGTAATATATATACCTTTTTCTAAACAAGTGGGATGAATATTTTCGTACTATTATTATACCTTCTAAAATGTGTTTAAAGAAATAAGTTATAAATTGCTATTGTTTTTACTTCTAGCTCGTATGTTTTATAAATTAGTATTTGTATTTTTATGTACTGCAGGTAAAGTTCGAGTTCTAAAGAACAATTTGTATGAGACAGCAACCTTCTATGTGGATCCCACCCAACCTCTATGGTTGTTCTTTTATATATCAGGAAACATTTCTGAATTAAAAATAATGGGTAAGTGACTTTTTGGAAAAAAAAATATTATCCTATTTAATTATCCTGTTTGTTATGATAATGTTTTATTCTAAAATTTATGATTTGTTATTTGATACCATTCACACCAAAAAATTCGTGTTTTAATACTAATTTTTTTCTATCATTAAAAAAATTTTCTGCAAACTCGAAGTCTGATATTATTGCAATCAAAACTATTGAAAGGCAGAATAAAAAAGTTTCAGCTTCAATTATTCTTATTTTTTTTCTATCAAAGTGTTTTAAAAAAAATATATATGAACCAAAAACACAAGGGTTTTTCTGTCGCTCCTTTGCAGGTTTCTAGGATCAGTTTGTATTATAATATTCTTTTTATGTAGTTAATTCAATTTTTGCTTATTATTTTATCTGTATTTGTTGTGTTTTTAATTTTCATTACACATTTTAGGGTAATTGCAATTATCTTTTTGACTTTTATTTCCTTCAAAAATAGAAAAATGGTACTGCCCTATTAATGACTTGTATCATGTTCCTCTTTATTATAGCATTAATTTTGTTTTTATAACATTTTTTATTGGTTATGCATTGCAATAAGAAAACCCCAATTTGCCCCGAAATGTATTGTAGAAAAACCTAAGCAGAAAAAACACAATTGAAATCAATAATAAGCATGTATGAAAAAGTAATTTAAACCTTTATTTCACAAAACAACTTATAACTCTCCGTATTGAAAATACAAAGCAGAACTGAGAAGAGTACAGATGTGCTTTCACTGTGAAAAAAAGCAACCACTGAAAAGCAAAAATTCTGGAGTAGTAAACAGGAAATGGTGATATAAATAGGTAATGGTGACATCATAATGAGAATGACAAAGTCGCGCGTCGCCCAGCTAGTATAGTGGTTTTGAACCTCGCTTGCCATAGAGTGGGCCCGGGTTCGAATCCTGGGTAAGGCATGGATATTTGTGTTGTCCTGAGTACATGCAGAGAACGTGCTTGTTTATTCTGTGGAAAATTGTCCATCCCCTCTAGCTACATGCCAAAATTGAGGAGGTGGCGCCATCTCTGAGTGGAAGTCGGACATTAACCCGCTCATGGGTACTCAAAGCCTTGTGCCAACGGATGCTACTGTAACCCACTTGCCTTCCAGGCTAGGGCTTGGAGGCACACAACATCACCAATGACAAAATCAAATAATAAGAATGACAAAATCTTATCTTATGGAATTTTTATTGGTATTGAATTTACTAATGAAATTCAAATCGTTATGTTTAAACTGAATATTTTGGTTTGCAATGAATTTTAATTTTTTTGCAGTTTCAGCGTTGATTGACAATATATATTTTTTCGTAATTACTTTATTTAATTTTGTTTGTTTTAATTATGTGCAACTTTATATTTTACATTGTTTACTTATCTACTATATTCAAGGTCTTAATTTTAAAATGGGCCCTAAATCAAATGTCGGATTATGTTTTGAGGTCTCTTTTAAAATTGCCACTCTTTATTATTATCACACAATAGGTACGTTTGTTTCTGATGAAGCACATGATGATTTATCGGAGCTTGAACAGATGAGAATTGTTGATGACAGTCTTCCTAAAAAAGAACCTTCAAATGATGACATACTTCCAAAAGAAGAACCATCAAATGAAGCTTCTGGAACTTCAGGTAATTAAATATAATCCACATAGTTCTTAAACAATAAAACTATATAATATTTAAAAAAATACACCTTGTGAATTTAAAATTTATAGATATATAAATTTAATTAAAAAAAAGTTTTTGTTGTTAAAAAATATTTTTATTGGTGAATTTTAGTATTTTTCATTTAAATTAGAAATTTAAATGTTTATATTAAGTTTAGCTGTTGTGTGTGTTAAATTGAAAATATAATTTGTTGGCATAAAAAAGTTAGTTATTATTTGTGTTTGATTTTAAATATAATTAATAATAAGTATTTGTTATATTTTTTTTAGGTGAACAAGAATACACTAAATGTGCTACCTGTTCCGAAGCTTCTGTCAACCATGCTATTTACAAGTGTGGACATTTGTGTTTCTGTAATGACTGTGCTGTGAATGTAATGAAGTCCGAATCCAATGTACAATGTTGCCCCATTTGTGACGGACCAATTGCAGATGTTTTTGAAATATTTCCATAAAATATTAGAAAAAGCATTTTAGGTATTTTCATGAAATGCTTAAAACTTAAACTGGAATAACTTTGTTTAATATGCTTAATATTTTCATATTTTCTGGTCATAACTGCCTTTATACTGTGCTTTTTTTAATGCAAATATTTTTTTTGAATACATTTTAGTTTATAAACTGAGCTTCCAGAACATTTAAGCAATGTACGCTGCTAATTAATTTGTTCCATATAATTATATTCATTGTGTAAATTGCATTCGAATGCTATTTGCTTTCAAATGTATGAATGCTCATACATACACTTGTTTTTATTATGACTATAAATGTCCTGACATGTTCAAATTTCGTAAAAATTTAATTATGTAATTGTACTTGTTTAGTGCAGTAAATTACTTTTATTCAACTTTTTAAACCTAAAAACTGGCTTTGTTGTTTTTAAAAAAGTTCCTATTTTTTCTGTCGATGTATTTTTTGTTGTTGTTTTTAGGCTTTTTATTTTCTTTGTGTGTTATAAATTCCTTGGAAAATCTAAAAGTCAGAGTTGGAAGTGCAATGCCTAAGTTTGAAAAAACAACTGAAATAAGTTGGTTTTTAAATGTGAAAAACTGTTCATTTTCTGGTCATTTCCATTGTTTCACCTAGTGAGTATATTTGGTTGAAATATGTAAACGTTCATTAAGGTGTGTCGAAAAAAATTTCAAATAGTATTTAAAATTTTTCTAATGTTATTGTTAGTGTGTGTGTGTAAAATTTGGTTGATATTTCTTCAGTTACCTCAGGAGACATTTGAATAAACTTTTTCGAAGACCCCATTAGTCGACAAACCATAGTTTTCAAGAAATTAATTTTTTTTTAAATTTTAAAGTTGCTGGACTTATGGGGTTTCTGCAGGAAACAAAAAAAAAAAGAACTGTGTTTCAAGAAACGGAGAAAAAAATACCTCAACAACTATCTGTGCCTTGTGTCCATTTGTAGTAATTGGACAAAGTCTGTTGGTCTCCAAGGAACACTTAATTTTGCTTGCTTCTAATAGAGAGCTGTATAAAGCATGAGATAACTTGATTTCTTCACAGAATGTGTGTTTTCATAGGAGGTATGTATTGATTAACATTGAAAAGTAAATTTTGATAAATTTGAACTTATGTGGTTTCTGAAAAAAATCTATTAATTTATTATGTAAGTTTCATTGCTTGTAACAAATGTCAGCAGCCTCAATGAAAGCCATTTTTTAATAAATATATTAATTTATTGAGGTGGTGCGCTGGTGATATTTGTTGCCAGACTCATAGATCTAAGGATATATGTTTATTTACTTTGGTTTAATTAACATCTCTCTGGAATTTACAAAGAGCTTTCGACATTATTGAAAATTCAATATCATTTTTAATGTTTTAAATTTTCTGAAAAGAAAAGATTTAATTTTTAAAATTGAACACGTGTGTACTATAGTAAATTACTCTTATTCAATTTGTTATGCATATACACAAGTACAGAGCCTTCATGTACGTAGGATTTTTTAATAGTTCTATTGTAGCTCTTTCAATGCCATTTCAATGTGTTTTTTACTAAAACAATATCTGTAAATATAAAATTTTTTGTAAAAAAATTACTGTTGCATGCATCCACTAAATAATGTTACTTGCACAGTAATGCTAATATTTACACAAAATATGGTTTGTTGACCTGGATTAATGCTGACAAAATAAATTTTCATTGAATAAATTTAACCATAAATGCAAATATATTTTTTAAACTGGATTATATATTTTATTTTTTATAAAGCATGATTGCCTACTAATACTGTCAATATGCAAACTTTAAACATATACCTTCCGAAAAAATGGCTACTTTAATATTTATATCTATTTTAGAACTTAAGTATTGTGCAAGGTTTAAATAAAAATATCCTTAAATTTGGGGTGTTTGTAATTTCTTTTACTTGCACTTACTCACTTTCTGGAGAAATTGTACTTTAAATAACTAATTAAAAAAATTGGCGTAAAACTATCTAGATTTTATTTAAATAATGATAGTTTCTTGTTTAAAATAATTTTGTTCTTGGTTTAATATTACATGAAGATGATGTATTTTTTTTTTTGAAGACTGGTATTGCAATTATGACTTGAATCCTCTGAGAAACCAGACAATAAATAACAGTCCAAGTAACATGCAAGATGAGCTTTTGCAATTTACTAATATATTTGTATTTGTATTAATTCCACTTGAAGTAAAAAAACAACCTTATGAGATTTGTTTTGAGCTTATGATGATAAAGGTAGTGTTTTAAGAACTGCATTTTAACGGAAACATACTGTCTTTCAATATTGTGTTCCTCTCAGCTGAGTACATTGAAATTGCAATTATTGTAATTTGTCCTAAAAGTACTATTTTCTATGGAATATTGTAGTTTCAAATTAGGAGATATCAAGGTAATTTCAAATTAGGCTGTCTTATGGTATTTTAATGTTGTGATGCAAGTTGCCTGACTTGTGTTTTCTCATTTCTTTCAAAACTTATTATTTTACAAAATGTGTTATAGATATAATCTGTCACTATTGATATGCTAAATTGTTTGGTAAAACTTTGATAACATGTTAAAAGATATTTGTACCGATACCATTTTTGAGTACGCACACTATGTGAACAAGAAAGTTTGTTATTGGTATTTTGTTACAAAATTATGTTTGTGATATCCATTTTAAATAAAAGTTTTTTTAAAAAAATATGCTTCAAAATAGATTAAATGCCATACATATCCACTTCCACTGTTAGAAACAGATTGTTTTCTTCTCTATCGGGCTTCACCTTTAAAAGTCTTACACATTGTTACATTAAGATTTTTTTTGACATACATTTAATTTTCTGTGTACAGTACAGGGCCTTTATGCTACAATACAGATATTTAAAGATTAAGTGCTTAATCTTACAATTACTGAAATTTTTTTTATTACTTTTAAGTAAATTTTATTATAAATACTAGCAATACATGTTCTTTGTACAGACTAAAAGAATATGAAATCAATTAAATTATATGTGCCATTTAATCTGCTATAGTATAATAAGCTCATGCCTTTGTTCCTGTTCATCATAAAGCATAAAACCCTGTTTTATGTAGCTTTAAAATTCCAAAATAAAAATACATCACTAAAAAATGCACATCCTCATATAAAAAAAAATCATTCTCAATGTGAACTTATTGTCATTACAATTTTGCTGATAAATTCAAAAGGAACTATATTTGTATAAAAATGTCAAGTCATCTAGGTGACCTCCATTCTAGGTGAATTTTTTTTTCGAGCATTTGTACAACATTTTAGGCGAAAAAGGAAGATTGCAGCAAACAGTCCTTAATACCTTGAATGCAAAGACTTGCAAACAACCAGCAAAAAAATTATAATAATGAAACATTTAGCAGATTGAAACGTTTTTGGTAATGTTTTGGCAAGAAAAAGTGCAGTAAAAAAACACTGCTATTATATAGTTCAATCGTGATGAACTTCAAACCCAACCAGCTAGGGTAGACTAACCAGTGAATGAACGTTTAAGGCGCTGGCGTTCGCCAGTGAATAAACCCCAGGCCATAATGACCAGGACAACCAATCATATGCCAGATAGCTTCCTACTAGACGAGAGGAAGTCAGTGTTGCAAATCCATAAAGTGGAATGATTTTCAATCCTTATTTTTTAAATGTATTTACCAACTGTTCATTCACTGGGGCCTGTTTACCCACTGGTCAGTCACCCTAACTTATTAAAAAAACATTTTCCCATTTGGCGAGTTTTTAGGCAATATTTTGGAGAGTTTGGTGAAAAAGTGAAGAGAAAGCCCTAATATGCAGCTCTAGTGCGATGGTCTTGAACAACCATCATAGTTATAACTTATCGTAATAGAATAAGATGGTTCGATACCTCAAAATCGTGAAAAAATCCATTTTTTTTAGTTTTTTAAATAAATTCTGGATCTTTCCCAGATAGCAATTTTCATTTGCAACAAACTTGCATAAAACTTACAATGCAAGCCTGCACACTTGCAGCAAGTGTGCAAAGCAAGCCTGCAAGTGTGAAGCAAACGTGATTCAAACTTCCTAGTTGACAGGATTCAAACTTGCTGGAAGTTTGCAATGTAAGTTTGAAGCAAACTAGCGAAACAAACCTGCAAACTTGCAATAAACTTGTTGCAAATGTTTATTTTCCTTGCTTTTAAACTTGATGCAGACTTGCTATGCAAACATAGTCGTGATTGACAGTTGGGGGGGGGGGAGTTACGTAAGCGTGGGGGATGGGGAAGCGAGGGGGTACCGGGGGGGGGGGGTGATGTGTTGTGGGGGGGGGTGCTTCGGGAGGGGATGGATGTAGGGAGGGGGAAGGTAGGGGAAGGGGTGTATTGGGGTGGGGAATACGGCGTGCGTTGGATGGCTGGTGGTGGGTCATGGAATTGACCATCCCGTTTCATTTTGTTTGTTTTCTTTTTAAAAAAATAATAAATGTTCATTATAATAAGAAGTCTGATACAAAAAAAAGCTGCAAATAATGCATATTATTTAAGGCAGGAAAGCGTTAAGTAATCAATTTATTATAATAAATTGAATACTTATTGGTTTCTTAGCAAAAATAATAATCAGTTTAGTTTCTTTTGTATCAGATTTTGTACAATAATGAACTTTTCATTTTTTTAACAAAACAAACAAAATAAAACAAGATATGCAATTCAATGACCCACCACCATCCATCCAATACACTTATAATTTATTAATTCTTTAGTTAAGTTAAAATTTTATCAACTCTGGAGTTCTAAAGTGTAAAAAAACTAATCACATGTATGTGAAAATTTTATTTAAAATATAAATTTAATCTGCATATCAGTTTATTTGCATAGTACATATTCAGTTTAAATAAATTTAGCTGAATTCCAGACTCCTACATGAACTAAATAAAGTTATTATATAATTACCTACATAATATGTGTCTTATAAAAAAGCTATTAAAATTTTAATCTTTGGTTCCAGACAATAACAATCAAAACAAATGGACACAGAAAATAAAAAAGAAACAATAAAGTTTATTTATATCCGATGACAAACATGATTAAAAGTTATGTTTCAAACTATACACAGCTATTTTGTTCGAAGTAGTAATAACACAGAAGCTAGAAACAGTTAAAGCAAAGCATTAATATTAGTTACAAATATAAACAATCATTCATAAAAAAGGGTAATTTTTCTTAAATGATTAGCATTTATACATTGACTGCATATACACTGCACGTACTACCACAATTACAAAATAATTTAGTAGATATTTAAAAGAAATGACACAAAACGGAACATTATTTTGTCATTGAATATACAAACAAGTTTAAATAAAAAATTATTTATGCTCATCAATTGATTTTTTTCCATTGACTTCTACGTATCCAGTGACTTCAAATCATTTTACAAATTAGTTATGTTCATGTGTATAAAAAAATTTACTAAAACAAAAGCACAGTTTTTCATCAAATCAATTACGCAAATTTTCAATTTTTGTATTTTATAATTTTATACATGTGATTTGATGTCATTTTGTTAAATTAACATCACACTAGAGCTACACACGACGAATTTTTCTTCCATCTGTCATTTTCAATTTTTGCATTTTATAATTTTATACATGTGATTTGATGTCATCTTGTTAAATTAACATCACACTAGAGCTACACACGACGAATTTTTCTTCACTCTGAAAAGAAAATATAGTTTGAATTATCGTCGTACTGGAGCTACACGAGGGCTATTTACGATGGGCGTCTTATATTAGAGCCACAGTCAAAAGACAAGTCGACACCTGAGTAGGCACCCAAAGCAACAGTTGAGGGCGATATCGAGTGCGCAGCGTTAGAACTTTGAAGAATATTTAACGTGCACTTCCTCCACACGAGGTATTATTCGTCGGACATTTTTGGTTTTGGTTGAAAGGCTGTTTGCAGATGGGCAGTTGTTTTGATGATGCCCGGACCCGATCCTGGGTTCTGCAAGCTAGGCGAATGCTTAACCGAATGGGCTTTCCAGCCCCCTGAATCTGAAAAGAAAATAAAGAATTTTTAAAAAAAATAATTGCAATTTAAACATCGTATTTTTCATAATACATGTATGTATATGTATCTTGTTAACTATTTTAATTCATTATTTTTTTTCACTATTTCTGGAAGTAGTATTTCAATAACAATGATCAGATATTTAGCAACTATATTAATTTAGAAAATCAATATTAACGTTTATTACTTAACTGTGTCTTATTTTAAGTTAAAATTTTATCTTGTTTACACCTTGAAGTATTTAAATTATTTTTTAAAAAATACTCGCCGCATAAAAGAGTGCTAAATTTTTTTAATTTAAACGTTATTTTCGTTAATTATTTTCTGAAAGTGCATATTTTAGGACAAATGTACCTTCTTCTCAGTAACTACTCAATATTTTGCTTTTTTTTTTTTTGCATACACTACACATTAAAAACTTTTATACAAACAGGCAAAGGCTTTTAAGGAAATACTAATTTTTTTAAAAAACAAATAATTTCAATGATTTTTTAATGTAATAAATAGTTTTCGAAACGACATTAATTAAAATATATATATAAAGTGCGTAAAATTTTGAATCAGTCCACAAGTAGTTCCTGAGAAAAAAGTACATAAAAATAACCATTTTAACATCGGCTTCAATGGAGGCTCCGGTCTCCATTGAATACATTTGGATTTTAGCTATACAACATACTAATCTAACGTCTAAATTTATTTTTTAAAAAAAATTTCACTGCTTTTGGGTGAAAAAAAGTAATTTTTTATCACTGTTTCTAAGAAGTATAACTTTACGCACGCGTCTGATATTAAAATTATAGTGTCAGAGTCACATTTTTTTCGCGCAATTATAAAATAGTTATTTATGCAACAAGTGTGAAAAGTAACGCTTTTTAAAACTAGTGTATTTTATTTCACGAGCAAGGTACGAGCGAGTGAAATAATGACACGTGTTTTAAAAAGTTTACTTTTCGCACGTGTTTCATAATTTTTTTTTTTATAATTGTGTGAAAAAATATCATTGGTCCAAAAATATTTCCCGCGCATTTACATCTTTAAATAAAAGTAGATCGATAAATATCTGAATTTTATTAATATTATGAAATCAAAATTTTAACTTGAAATGTTGGCATCTTATGAAAAGAGTGAAAAAAGTCTTTTCTTGCACTTTTTGGGTGAAAAAAAAAGTACTTTTTTCACTGTTTCAAAAAGTCTTACTTTTTTGCACGAGTATGATATTGAAATTATAATGTAAAAGTCGGATTTTTTTCACGCAATTATAAAAAGTAACTTTTTGCACCCAAAAGCAGTGAAAAGGGGTACCTTTTTCCACTCATTTCATAAGATGCCAAAATTTCAAGTTAAATTTCTATTTCATAATATTAAAAAAACTACAGAGTTTTTTCGATCTGCTTTTATTTAAAAATATTAATGCGCGTGAAATACTTTTGGACCAATGTCATTTTTTTCACACAATTATAATAGAGTTTGCATCGCGTGCGAAAAGTAAACTTTTTAAAACACGTGTCATTATTTCAATCGCTCTTGAAATAAAACCCACTCGTTTTAAATAGTATTACTTTTCACACTTGTTGCATAAATAACTATTTTTTAATGTGACTATACTTAAATAATTGAATTATAAAACCAAAATTTTAATAAAAATTATACAATTGAATTGGTTTAATTATTGGAAATAAACCATCATACATCCACATTTTATTTTAATTAAGTTTCTAATGAAAAAAGTACGAAACTCTTTGTATAGGACGTAATTTGATTATGATTCTGAATTCCGATTCGCCAATAGCCTTCGTACGACGATAATTCAAACCTAACTAACAAACTTTGTATGTATATGCATATATTTTTTTCAAATTTTCCATTATATTTATTTTTGCAAAAAATTCGGGGTAAAAAGTTAATTAACCCTGTAATGTATTGCATGATTTTTTTTTCATCCCGAAAAAATAGGTTTGTATCTTTATGGGAAAAAAACAAAAACAAAAAATTAATTGCTTTGGAATTTAAATAATTTCAATTTTTAGAATTTTCGCCATATGGCAAAAACCATCTACAAAATTCCAATTTTGGTAAGAATGACCATAAAACTATTATATATATTTTAAAATAGCCCTCTTAAGGGGTAATAGGAGTCTTAAAAATGTGCAAAGAAGGTACTACAAAGCATAGTTTGATCTTTCACGTAATTTTTTAACTACTCAATATATAAGTATAATTTTTTATATGTAATTCTATAAGATTTATTTTATATAAAGCAAAGTTAAAAATTTATGAAACTTTAGACAAAATTAAAATAAAGGATATTAAACATAAAGCTATTTGGACACATTGGGATTAGGCTTGCGCGGCAAATTTTGAGGTCAAAATTGAAAAAATGACCAAGAAAATGACTTTATATTGTACAAAGTTTCATAAATTTTAAAATTTGTTTTATATTAAATAAATCTTACAGAATAATGAATTTTAAAAAATTGTGCTTATATATTGAGTAGTTAAAAAATGACATGAAAGATCAAACAAAATTTGTAGTACTTTCTTTGCGCATTTTTAAGACTCCTATGACCCCTTAAACTATAATTATTTTTCAAAACGATTTATTTGCATTTAGTACTAATATTAGTATACACTGCTCAAAAGAATTAGGGGAATTAATAGTTTAAACCCTATAAATAATGTTGGTTTTAATTAAATGAAAATATGAAAAACATGGTAAAATAAAATTACCACCGAAAAACTTGTATGAAATAAATTGACCCGAAATTCTTAACGCTTGCATTCTTAGATGTTTGAAAGTTGATTTTAACTTTTTGAACAAATAAAGTTTTGAAAATATATTGTTAGAATTTATTCAAACGTTATGAATCCAATATTTTTCCCTCTTAAATTTTAGCTTAAAAAATTTAGATTTGTACCCCTAATTTTTACCTTATCATTCTGGATACAAAATGATTCTATTTTACAAATTTTAGATTTTTAAAATAAAAAATAAAACTTTGGAACTGAGAGCGCAAAAATACTCGAAGTGCTCCCCTAATTGTTTTGAGCAGTGTACTTTGAATACTGCCAAAGGCGTAATTTCACAGCAGTTAATAACTTCACTCTTTAATTTTGAACACACTTTTACTACTGTCATCTATGAGGGTTATTAGTAACTAAAGCTTCAAAATGGAATGTAATAGATGAAAAAACACAGATTTGTCGAGAGGGAGACCCACTTTAATGGAGTAAAGTGGATTATGGTACTTGTTGCCATATGGCAACAGTATGCATTAGAGGGTTAATATTAAAATATATAAAACATTATATATTACTATATAAAAAACTAATTTATACAGTTAAATTTAATACTCTTTGGAAAATTAGTATATAGTGTGCATTTTTAATAAATAATTCGTCATATTAATAATATGAATTAATTTTCTTGCATTATGCATAATTTTAATTTAAAAAAATTATTAAGTATTTAATAAATTTTTAAAACACCGACCGTTATTTAAAAGCGGTATGTTTTCACTGTGTCCTCTAATAGGGTGAGTGGCTGGTGTGGGCACACAATCTGAGAAGCAGACCTCCATGCATGATGTTTCAACCTACAGACATACAATACATATATAAATTATAAATATAGATAGATATACATATACACAAATATGTGTATTAAGATTAAGTTTATAAATAATTTTAAAAAAAATTATTTTACTGTGAGGTAGTTATCAGTCAATTGTCTTTTTATTTAATTTAACAAAAAATTATGTACCTTCTTTTAGCTCGATATATTTTCATTGCATAAGTATTTTGAAACAATAAAAACCACTATTATTTAACAAAAATAAAATATTATAAGAGTTAAAACTAACTAGCTGTATGGTCCCGCCTTGCTGGGAACCGGTTAACTTAATAGAAAATTTATCATAAAATAAATAACTTTGAAATGGGGTTGTTTTTCTAATAATAAGATTGACAAAGTACCTAAGATTTACCTAAAACAATGGATGTCATCCTCAAATAGATTTAAACTTTAATGAAGAAGAGCTTTTGGAAAAACAATGTTTACAGTCTATCCGTTCGTGTTACTGTTACAACTTTTGTAAAATTAATTAATATTTTTGACCTGCCCGTAAGGAATAAAAAATGCACATAAATTTTAACCCTCTGAGGAATAACGGAATTAGCTGAAGTGTAAACTTGTTTTTTCTGCATCAAATTTAAATGAAAATTTTTAAATGAAAAATTAATTTCGTTAACTTTTTAAAGAATATATATCTCTGCAGTTGTTGGTTATAAATAGGCCCTACATTCTTTAAATTTAAAATTTAACAAGATTATTCCCTGAATTTCAAATGATATTTAAACTGGTCAAAGGTACAACACTGTGTAGTACCTTTGACCACAGTTCCATTATTTTTTAAGAATGAAATAAAACATAATTAAATGGAAAAAATAGATATATGATAAAAAATACGATTCAGATAGGAATAAAATAAGAAAATTGAAGTTAGCTTTATATTCAAGTTTTAAAAAAATAAATTGTATGTAGTGGTCAAAGAAATAACACCTTCCTCTATATATATTGTTATACATTTCAAAAGTAGCAGTTTGTAAAAATACTAAGATATTGGAACATTTAAAGTAAAATACATTTGTAAAAAAAATAGACATTGGTAAAAAAAAATTTAAGAATATAGTATTATTAAAGTTTATTTAAAATTTGTATCACACTATGTTTAGAAATCAATCTAATAACATTCAAAAAGAATTCGCTTATGAGATTTAGTTTCATCGAAAGAGAGTAACTAGTAATTTAAAAAGGTTTCAAACTTGGCCTACTCAAGAAGTTAGAATGAGCAAGTCACATTTTGCAGCTCATGCCACTTTATTCATTAGCTTTAAAATGCAAAAATAATAATAATACTTACCCAAAATAAAAGCTGAAAATCACGCGCTACATGGAGAGAGGACAGACACTGTGTCACTGTCATATCCAACCGAAACAGAAATGAAAGAGTAGAAGAAGTGTGTTTTGGCTGGCCCCCTAAGCCCAGCCTCTCCCCAATCGGTTCTTGGAAGCCGATGTTTAAAACCAGTATTCCCATGGGGGGAAAGATTGCAGGACCGCCCGCAGAGAAAACCACTTAAGTCCGAATTCCTTTATGCATGTTCCAGAGGTTCTTTTTTGAAAGTGAAAGCGCTAATCTTGATTGAAATAACGTAGCAGATTTTTGACTAATTTAATTGTTTAGTTAGCGTGATTATGAGTTCAATGAGTAACACTTTTCACGCACAAGAATGCAATAGGTTTTTTTTCATTCACAGCCTCAATTATTAAACTTTTTGAAATTGTTCCTAAATTTTAAATTACAATTTCTTACTAAATTATAATTAATATTAAATTAAATTTAAAATCTTTGCACACAAATAAGAAATCACTTTGCATGTACCATTACATTGATTTATAAATAATATGTTGTACATATTTTCAAACAGTTTAGAGTATACAAAAGTACCAAATATTAAAAAAAAACTTCTTGTATTCCTAAATCCAAACTAATTCGTTATTAAGGCGAATTTTTAAAAGATTAATGAAAGGGTATTTTTTTTCACAATTAGCCAAATCCAACTTAACTGCATTTTCCAGTTAAAACGAAAATTTACAATAATAAAAAATGATCCTAGTAAATATCCGATTAATTTGAGCGGGTATTTTGCTGAAGTAAAAATATATGATTCTTTATACCCTTTCATTATTGCTATTTCATTATTGCTTTTTACCATATTATGCAACCCAAAAGCGACGCACTGCGTAAACAAACACCGTTGCAACTTGTTGGACTTCACATACTGGCGTGTTTTGAGCCCGGAACCTTCTCAAAACAAGACCTTCGGAAAGTCTGACGGTATAAAGATTGTTAGCTAATAATAAAAAAATTTGTTAGGATGGTTGAGTGCAAATAATCAAATCTCAAAATACAGCGTTGCAAAAACATTATATACATTGTCGAAAAGCCACGGATTTTTTTTTTACCAAACAACTTTTTAAAAAGAAATCGAAAGTGCAACTAGTTGTAAAGGTTTTTGGTCCGTTAGTGCTTCCTAGGTATGTACATAAAAAATTTTCATCAACACCATAATAATTTTATCTGTATTAAGGCATTAAAAATTATATACATAATAGAAATTTCTGCTTGTTTCCAAGACCTGATTTCCGGCAGGGCAAACAGAGCGCGTGCCCAGGGCCCCCAATTTAAGGGGGCCCCTAAATTTTCTTCATGAACATTTATGCTCAAAAAAACTGCCCAAACTTTTCAATCTGAAGTAAACAAAAAAAATAAATTCATGAACAAAAGCTTAAAGTTGTGTTTATGAACTCTGAATTAATCAATTCACAAAAATAGTTATTAAGCATGCTTTCCAAGCTAATTACATCGGCATTTTTTTTTTTTGGTAAACACTGTAAGATAGGAAAATACACGCAAATATTTTATCATGTTTTGGGGCCTCCGAATTTGCTCGTGCCCTGGGCCGCTAAAGTTGTAAGTCGGGCCTTGCTTGTTGCATATACACTCTTAGAATAAAAGAGTGAAATCCACTCCAGTTGGAGAAGTGCATTTTCGACACTGGAAATGAATGAATATTAACTCAGACTGAGTTAAAAACACTCGTTTGGAGTGATCCTGTCGGAGGTTTAACACACAAAGGATCCACTCCAAAAGGAGAAGTGCATTTTCCAGACTAGAGGTGTGAAAATTAATCAGACTGAGTTAAAATCACTCGTTCGTTTTAAGAGTGTATTTTACGGAATTTAATAAGGTCAGGTGATATAATGAAAGGTCTGAAGGTTTGGTCTTTGGATTAGTGCCGTGTCGCCAATGTCGTGATAATCCCAGTTTTCTTTTTTAAAATATTTATTCTTTCCTTAGATTGTTTGTAAGACTACGTTATTTTTTAAAGCGAAAGTTCATTCTAAAAGTTTTTTTTTGTCTAAATCTATAGTTTTTGTAAATATTTTTTTTTTCATTTCTAGTGTAAGAAATAATGAGTTTCATTTTTAAGTGTTGAAAACTAATTTTTCTTATTAATTTGTTTTTAATCTTTGCTGAAGTGTATGGTGATACAATTTTCTCAGCATATTTTTCGATAAAGCTGAACATGTTTTGAATACTCTTTAAACTTATGTAAACCACAAGGGACTTTATTTTATACATTTTTGCTTTTTACAGATTCAGACTGCGAATTATTACACAATCCCCTCTCTACAAGAATTCCAACAATGCCTTGTAGATAAACGAACTCCAACCTTTACAATATTTAATAAATGTGTTTTAGTTGTTTTTGTTTTTTTGTATGACCAAGTAATTTAACCATACACTAAGTTCAGAATGCATTTTTTTTTTTGTTTTTGATTAAAAATTGCCTATATAGTAATAAAAAGAAAGCTGACAGAAATCGTACCATTCGGAAGTGATAGAAGTGTTGTTTTAATAACTGTCAAGAATGGATTTCTTACACTCTTAAAACAAAAGAGTGAATTTCCCTCCTATAGGAGAAGTGCATTTTCGACACTGGAAAGGAGCAAAAATTAACTCAGACTGAGTTATAATTAACTCAGACGGAGTTATATTCACTCGTTTGGAGTGATCCTGTCGGAGATTTAACTTAACAAAGGAGTGAAATAAACTCCTATAAGGGAAGTGCATTTTCGACACTGGAATGAGTGAAAATCAACTCAGACTGAGTTAAAATCGCTTGTAAGTTCTGACGTGTAGCGTTGAAGCATCCAAAAATTTAAATATTCCCACTAGATTGTGAATAATTGCACTTTAAAACTTAATATCCATGTTGTTCATAAAACTAATAAATTAGCTGGCTAAAAAAAGCAATCTTAATAACTTCAGTGCATGTGAACAGGGCCCAACTTACAACTTCAGGGGCCCAGGGCACCAGCAAATATGGGGGCCCCAAAACATACCTCGATAAAATATTTACGTGTACGTATTTTTCAATATTACAGTGCCTACCAAAAAAAATCGAAGTAATCAGCAGGTGATGGGCAATCTTTAGCAATTTTTAGACAAATCGTTAGAAAAGAGCACCAAACTAAAGTTAAATGAAAAGAAAAGTTGCACAATTGGTTAATTTAAAAGTGATATGACATTTATATAACAATTTGGTATAGAAAGCAGTCTTTTTTAAAAACTATTTTACTACATTCTGGGCATTATCTTTCGGTCTAGCTTAATTTATAATAAAATAAACCTAAAAAAATACAGTGTTTTTTGTTAAATGTGTTAAAAATTTGGGAAGAATAGTGGCAAAATTTGCCTCTTCCATTTTTGGCAGTCTGGTAAAATGTACCCTGTATACGGTGCAGATTTTCCAACTCAACGAACTTGCATTTAACCACTCGCTACAAAAATGTGTATTTACTTTTCAGAAAAGTAGTAGTGCTAGTTTGTAGTTAACCACGTGAGAAATACAATGATATCTTACTTTCTTCAAAATAAATGAAAAAAAAATATACAATCAAAAATAAAAAAAACATGAAAAACTAGCGGTCTCCGTCTCCCCTACGTCGTTAAACGGCCATTTTTTTCTGTTTGTCTTAGCAATGTGTCTTTGCAGATTATTTCAATTTATTTCCAATAAAACATGTAATTTTGCACTTGTCACACTAAAACAAATAAGAAAAAGTGGTACAGATTTTGGTTTTAACCTAATATTTCCATTAAAAGGTACCGAATTAAGCTTTAAAGGTTTAAAGAAAGACATTTAAAAATCATCTGGACAAACTGTTCTGCAAAAGAAACAGTTTTGTTTGGTTCCTCAACTTATTTTGCCAATGGGCCATGGACGTCTGATAAAAACACAGATGTCCCCACAAATCCCTCCCGAACCGAATTATCACTCAAATGCCGCTGGCGTCGCGCGACGGGGGATGTCTGGACTCTGGAACTAATTTAGGTGAGAACCGCACAGTAAACCCTTACCATTACCCCCCCCCCCCTATTCAGCAAGTGGGGAGAAAAGAAAAATCTCTCGCTTTTTTAAAGCACCCTAGAGGCGTTTTTGCAAGATTTTAAATACCATCTTTGTCTATTCAGAATGTTTGTTGATAAAACCTCTTTACATTCCGTTAATTAAGTAGAATTTGAGGTTTTGATGCGCATTTTTGTATTATGAATTAAAAAAAAACCTCTATGTTAGTAACTTGTAATTAACAGTTCCTTCTAGCTTCTAGCTGCTTCTGTATCGGTATTTTTGGATAGCTTAGATACACATAATTTTGTTGTTTGTTACACGTTTCGGATACCAATAGTTCGGCAGCGAATGTACCTTACAATCTTTAATAGAAGAAGATTCAATGTGAAGTGTTTACAATGTAAATACTATGTGTGAGCTGAAACTTAACATAAAAAACGGGGGAAAATACCCCTCGTGTTTATATTTTTAAATGTAATTCTTCATTAAGTTTAAAGATATTAATGATTGTAAGGCAATAAAAAATTATTTACTAAAGGAAACTTACTTCATTAAAATTAAATTTATTCATAAAGACTTATTAATTAAATTTAAGTTTGAAAATTACTACTGCAATGACAATTTATAATGTATACTGTTGAGGTACAGAAACTAATTTTAGAGGAAGCCCTCCCCCCACCCCCACCCCGTATTTTTTTTTTAATTTTTCGTACCTCTATGAATAAATTACAATTATTGCGTAGTTGCAAATAATTTCTTCCTTAACTAATGATAGCAAAAAAAAAACTTCTTAGACCGACGTTATCTGATGTAAATGAAAGAAAAATTGCACATTTGACATCCACTTGCATCCACCCCACTCGTCCCGAACATAGAACGTCCCGAAACTAGGGTAACAAAAACCTCTCCTCAATCCGTAGCCCGCTTTCCCTCAAACTTAAAAATGAATACACACAGGCACACAACAATGCAATAATGCCCTCAGTGCCTCCTCCCCCTCCTCCCCCCATGGTGAGAAGAGGGGAAAAATTCTGAAAAGATACTGATATCTTGGTTAGAAGTTTTTAGTGCCATCTGTCGACAGACATAGCAACTACATTCTGAAGCATACTTATTTCTGCAAGCGAGAAGCAAACGAAATTCAAACATATGACGTCACACTTGCAATGATCGGATGAATCACACCAAAAGCACACTTACGGTAAGTGTACGTGCTATCTGGGTTCTTAACATTTTAGAAGTGCTTTAAAAAAATACGCATTAGTTTTTGAGCTATGAATTTTTGAATATTCTCAAAATGTCATATCGAGAACCACCAAGGTTTCGGTTTCATTTCTTCGTTGTACGATTGCAAAGCATCGTTTCTACGTTGTGCAAAGTGCCTTACCCAAAACAGAAACGAGTCCTTTCACAATAAAAGTTAGTGAAAAATACCAATGAATGTAAACGCTTCAAAACAGCGTGTCGAATTGGTGGTTTCAGAAGCTGTGACAGAGTTCAGCTTGGGTGGCAGCAGAGTTTTGAAAACTGTTCTATGCTATCCTACGGTGAAGGGGCCCGGATGGCCGAGTGGTAAGCATCGCAGGCCAGCAGTCTGCGTGCTGTAACGGGCGCGGGTTCGATTCCCGCCTTCGCCCTGGGTGTATTTCCTCTCTTTGTGACAGTAAAAAATCTTTCTGTGTCTGTATTACTTGACGAAGACTTATAAGCGGCTCACTGAGCAAGCACACAAGTCCGAATATATATGTAAAATACCCTACCCATACCCTCCTACGGTGAAATATAACTCGAAGTGTTTTTAGGAAATATATATATTTTTTATTTTGTTGTTTACCACAGTTAAAGAATTTTGGCATTGTTTCAAAAACCATATAAAAAATTTTAATGGATTTTTTTCCTTATAGAATTCGTATATTTGACCTAAAATAAGCTTATTTTGTGAATATCAGATGTTTCTGTAGTGTAGTAAATTTTTGGGACTGAAAGGGTTAAAAGCAGATGTAAAAAAAGAAAAGTTTAAATATTGTGTAAAAATAGTAATGTTATGTTAGTTTAGAAAAAAGGACCATAATGACTTTGAATTGAATATGAGCCTGCATATTTAATCTCCACATTAAAAATTAATAAAAAAAAACTTGACGTTTAAAGATTGTTACGGCTTAAGTTTAGGCTCAGGTTTGGCTATATTGTCGTCCACTAGTCGAAAAAATTAGTTGGACTTAAAAGATGTCATTTGGATATCAATATCAGTTTAAAACACACACAAAATAAGCTTTGCTTATCATTTACTCTCATATAAAATAATATTCATTTACCCTCTTATAAATTATAATACTTTTATTTACGCTTCATTTAATGACTTAAGACTTTCGTGGTGGGGGGCAAGTTCGCCGAACACTATGACCTTAGGAGGTCTATTGTATTCAACCCCCGAAATGACACAATCACAAGAGACACACAAAGAAAGATTAAGAGACACACAAACACCTAGTCAAATAAGAACATTTATTGACGGACACAAATATCCATGCCATGACCGGGACTCGCACCAGAGCCCAAGGACTAACGTTTAAGGCGCTGGCGTTCGCCAGTGAATAAACACCAGGCCATAATGACCAGGACAACCAATCATATGCCAGATAGCTTCCTACTAGACGGGAGGAAGTCAGTGTTGCAAATCCATAAAGTGGAATGATTTTCAATCCTTAGCAAGCACCAGCCCAAGCACCAGCTCCAAGGACTAACAGGTTAACCATTGCGCCAGCGGGCCGGCACGATTCATTTAAACTTCCTATCGCTTCTAAAAATATTTTGGAGTATTATTATGTGTATAATAATGTTATGCAATGTTACATAACATAAATCTGAGTTGGCAACAATTAGGCTACAATAAAATAAATCGTAAAGTGTGTGTGGTGCGATAACTATGTAACGCGTGTGACGTCTGATTTTTCGAGTCTTCTTTCTATAAAAATATAATTTCTGTGGAATTTTATTTTTATCTATTTACAGATAAAGTAAAACAAATTAAAAACGGGAATTAAAATTTATTCGGACACAAAGCAATCCTCTTTAATATTTGCATAGCTTACATAATTTTACTTACAGTTTCCGATAAAAGAATACAATATTATAAGAATAGCGAATTACTTTTTTCAAACCGTACTAATTTTACTCTTAAATGTCGATAATTTTAAGGCAAACCGAATTCATTTTGTAAAATCGTTTTTAATTAATGAGCCATCTGACACCCCAGCCGTCCTCATTATTTTAGAAATTGAAATGTACTGTAGAAGCGGATAACTTTGACATAGCGTCGGAAAAGATTTGTCTCTTAATTTCTCTTCATAAGCAATCCCATCTTAAATTGTTTTACATTTTTGGAAAGGTGGAAACATTGAATTTCAATTCATGTAAAAAAAATCTATACCATTATTTTTATTTATGAGGATGAATATTACACCATTTTTTCTAATCTAAGTTGCATGCTTTTCATGCTATGTTTCATTACTGGTCACTGGGAAACTTTTGCGAATGTATGCGGTTAACTTTGGTCTAAGATGTAAGATTTTTTTTTATGGAACTTAACACTCATAAAAATGTCTGTAAAAGTGTATTCTGCTTAAATGATATTGAAGAAGTTTTACTCTTATGATTGTCCATTTTTGAGATGATTTTTAAAAAAATTAAACGATTTTAAACATTAAAAAGATAAAATGCAAGAAACATATAAGATTCAAAATCGCTAACGTCGAAATGTAAACATTTTTTAAATTCCTAATTGCGAATATATATTATTGTTTTCTTTTTATAATAAAAGCTTTGCTTTTTATAAAGATATTTATTTTTAAATTTCTTCCTTCTAAAATTAAGTTAATTTTAAGATATTGAAATTGAAGCTTACATTTTTTCTTTCAATAGTGTTATTCACAGTGTAATGTCATTCTACGATACAATGCAATGCAAAAGTTAAGCTCTATAAAACATTTTTAATAACTTTATAACTTCATCTTTTTTATGTTTACACATGGGGGGGGGGGAGAGAATGGTGGTATGGGGGAAAATGAGGGTATGTTAAAAAATATACAATTATCCAATATACATTTTTTTCGACTTTTTCTTTGAAATATTATTTTAGATGATCTCTAATTACTTTTATTTGGTTTTTAAAATCTGGCAACGCTATAAATTCGTTTAAATTCTTGTTCCTAAGCTAATTTTGCTTCAGCTGTTAGAATTCACTCGTAAAAACTTCATTATATTTATTTTATAAAATATGCTGTGCTCTTAAGCATTGTTGCATGCAATAGGAAGATTCTCGAAGAGTATTTCTGCAAAATTAGCTAGGGAAAATTCGATTTTTTTTAAACAAAATTTTTAACGTTTTTTTTTAATGTAGTGGGGTAAAGTATGGTTAGGCTTTGCCATGCATGCAAGATGTAAAGGAGTTTTGGTCGTGGAATGAACTTAAATTTTATTATATTGGATGATATTTTTTTTAAAAAAACCATTTTAATGTTAGTAAAATATACAGTGTTATTAAAAAACTTATTTAATAAGATTTGTTTAAGTTTAACTTAATATATTAAGTTTATCAATGCATCTTTAAGAATATGAACGGAAGAATCTGTCATATACAATGTTTTATTTGAAATTAGTTATTCGCAATAATTTACTAAAATGATACAAAATATGTGTAAAATACTTAACTAAATCAAAGATGGAAACTATTAATTATTTCCAGAAATATACGATGCAGATTATTTTGTAAAGTTCGGTGCAATCTGTAAAGTTTTACAGGAGCCACAATTTAATAGTAGAGGACAATACTCTCTTGCATGAATATATATTCTACTATTCTACTATTATTATTATCTCTAAGTAAGCTTTTCTGAAATAAAAGTGTAGAGGAATATTATAAATGAGTTTGTTTCAATTTTTTTATATTAATGATTTTTGATTCAATCATATTGTTAAATTTGGGCTACCCCCAATTTCCTCCAGTCTGGGGGAAAATCAGGGTATGAAACTAAATTCCCTAAATTGCCAGATACTGAAGCTTGTAGTGAGAAAAAAATTAAAAATACTTATATTCAAAATCTAAACACTTCGAACGTATGTTATATGAAAAAATCCATGAAAATTAGTTTAAAAAGTAGGTTTTTAATGAGATGATTTAAAAAATGCTCGATTTTACCCTCCCCCCCACTATTTAATTTTGTAACATAGCCCATCAGGATGTTAAAAGGTATTTTCCTAAGTAGTTTATGCTTGGTCCGGATTCTAACCGGGTTCTAATTTTTTAAAAAATACCTTTTTTTAAAAAATTTATATAATTTAATGAAACTGCTTAAAAATTGCTTATAAAAGTTTTATATTTAAAATGAATAGTTATTTCAAAGTGTTTAAGTGATTTTTGTAGCTTAATATTTTCTTCTCTCTCTCTAAAAAAAAAACTAGGATTTTGAACCTAAGTTACCCGCATTGACGGTATTTTTTTTTTGTCATCCACTGCTATTTTAACAATTATTTAACTCTTTGATGCTAATTTATTGAACAAAAAACTACGAAGTAACTTAATAATGCAATGTAATAAATTTGAACGTTGAATTTTTTTTCATTTTGCAAGAACCTATGTACTTTTTATGATATGTTAATATGGAATTTGTATATGAAATTAAATGATAGTTTATTTACGTAAAACTTATATTTTATTATTTACCAAAATAATACATTATTAATTTTTATTTATGCCTGTTATTGTTTTCGATTATGCACGTCATGGTCACATACGACACTATTTGTTAAGTGTGTGCCTAAACTTAAAAAACAAAAACTATTATTTCCAACCAAAAAATCCTGCTTTTTTACCATGTTTTCCAAGTTGAACAAGCTTATAAAAATCAAAATCAACGCTTTTATATTTATATTTGAGTTTTTAGGTAAAAAAATACAAGTCTGTGTGAAGTGTGTGATACCAGATGATTATTTTAGCATGGTTAAAATTTGTTCAAAGTCGCCGAAAACAAATAGCATATTTTGGTTACCGTATGTTATATACTTGTTATGATATATATGCTAGTAATTTGTATTCTTTATGGTAGTCTCAGTGATTTTTTTTAAACTTCTTACTGTATTAAAAAAAAGATTTTCTGAAAGTGTACTAGTTTATTCCAATTCTTTAGTTCTTCCATTTTTTATATCTAATAATTAGTTATTCTCAAAACATTTATAGCTTTAAATACGTAAATAATTTTTTCTGAAATTTTATTTGTAAATTTATTTTTTCTGTTCTGCAATCACTTTGTTTGAAAGGGCCTAGAAATGAAGGTAAGATTTCTGTAGACAAAATTTAGAATAATAAAAAAGTTGTTTTCAAAATTAATTTAACTTAATTCGACAACTTTTATTCCTCAACTTTGGTCCTAACTAGAAAAAAAATGTGAATAACTATCATAAGTAATCAAAAACTTATAGGTTTTTTAATGGTGAAATTCAATATAATTGGTCAAATCAATGTAATTGTAGTGTGGATAGAGTTTGCCAGAATTCCAGCAAATAGTAAGGGAAAATTATAAAGAAAAACAGACTAAGACACACGCACACAATTTTATTTATTGCTGTGTAGACAAAAGTTTTTGTGTACGAAAAAAAAGAGCTGTTTGCAGACAGACAGTTTTAGTTCATTTATAATGACAATCGGACGTGTTTTGTGAAGTTCTTAAAATGTTTAAGGAAAGTTTGTTCGTTTTATATAATAAAGATTGTTTTTTAAACTTAAATTTCATGCTAAACTATTAATTCTAGCATTAAGTATAACTTTACTCATACTCAGAAGATTGGTATTTGATGACTAGTAACTTATAAACTAGGTACGTATAACTATACTTCAGTTACATAATTTAACACAGTAAACCATTCCGACTGCTGCCAGTTTTGTTACCGAAATATATCATTTAAAAGTAAATAATTTCATTATTATAGATATGTGCTGTGTGTATCATGCAGCGATATTATTAGGAAATGTGATTATGAAATGATAAATGAAACTCTTTTTCGTGTTTTTAGAAGCTAATTCAAGGTTATTTTCATCCGTCAAGAATTTTGTAATTAACATTTTTGAACATAAGTGCTTAAGTTTCGACGTTAATCTCAACAAAAGGATCTGATTTAAGACGAAAGCATTCAAAAAGCTTTAAGTGGTCCATTAAAAGTAGTTCTAATTGTAATGTATATTTTATCTTTAATTAAATATAAATAATAAATTCATATTCTCCCAAAACAAAAGAGCGTGACAATAACAATGCATCTAAAATTACATCGAAGAATTTTTAATTTTGATGATAAATAATAGAAGTTTAAAATTATGTAATGATATATTAGTTTTTGGTTCCTTTGTAGATGGGGAGAGTTAGGGCACAAAGATAATAACCTTAATACACCTATCTACTCCACGAAGGATCATTAAAAGAAACTTCACATCAGTTTAAAAATATTTAGCAGTTAAGTGTAAAACGCTGCAAGTAAAAAATTTTGCGTGATCCAGATTATTGAAATGATATGGGGAATTTAGTAATTTTGGATGTCAAATGTGAATTTTAATTGCGCAATTACATTTGAGTTACACAGATGTTCTAGACTTTTCAACAGGAAAGGATACCCTTCCGGGTAAGGAAAACTACTCTGATGCCGTTAAATGACATTAAGGATAACTTGCTTAGCCATTCAACTTAAGTAAAATAATAACTTGGGTACATTGATGCAGTTTATGTTGGGGTATATATTGATACGCATAAATGAATAACTTTAAATAACATATATCATTTTTAGTTATTTTTTTTAAAAATTATAATTATATTTATAATTTTTATCATTCACTCGTTTGTCTAACCATTTCCAATCAATTTTTTCTAACATTATTTTTTTTATCGAAGTATAATAGCTCCATTATTGTATATTGCAAAATGAAATATAATTTTTAAAATGGTATTTTTTGTTACACAGTGTGATTTATTTGAATGTAATTTCTGTTCCGCTAAATATCTTTAAACATTGAACATAACTGACATTTTTCTGTTTTGTATACATTAAAGTTACATGCATTTATGAGATATGAATTAATAATAAAGAAGTAAAACAATTTTTCAATTATTAGACCAAATCCATTGTTTTGTAATTTCTGTCTGTCTTTACTGTGACCACTAAAAGTTGTTATTCAATGGGAAATTTAAGTTAATGACATTTATTTAACTTAATGATATTTGTCATTTCATCTGCTCACTATGAAACATTTATCCACTCATTACATGATGAGATTTGTTGTGGACTTGTGATGAAGTAATATTGAAAACTAAAAAATAAAATATCGGGGAAATGTAATTTCCTCCCGTATTTATTCTATGCTTTTAAATAAAAAATTTAACATTGGTTTTAATTTTTAGTTAAAATTATTAAAACTTAAAATTTTTAAAACAAATTTTTCAATGTATTTGGTGTTACTAGTTATAAATTTTATTCCTATTTGCTTAATCATGTTAAATCCCGCAACATTATTTTTCAAAATAATTTAAAACGTTGAAGAAACAAAATGTGAACCAATCTTCAAGGTAGAGGGCCTGCCAAATTAATTTCAATTCCTCAATTTTTTTACCCTTCTATACCTGCCATACAAAATATATGATATTACTAGCAAAATTAACATTTGAGAATATTATTATTTTAGCCTCTCTTTGAGTTGCCTATTTGAGGTGCTCTTAATAAAATTGAAATTTATATTGCTTTTTTTGTGAAATTCAGCTTAAATATTATGTGAGAACGTGTTATTATTCAACTAAGTTTGTGTGAATTTAATTTTAAATTTTCGGATTAGTTGAAAAAATTATTGTAAATTAATTAACATTTCACATAGAAATTACGCTTAAATAAATCAATGAAGTATACGTAAAATGTTTTGAAAACCTTTTTATTTGTTGCCGATAATATTGAATTTAACCCTAAATTCAGCCAGCATGTCTATAATTGAAGTCGTGTGTTTTGTGAGGGAAGAAACTAATTTTTTCAAACGATTAAAATACTTGACTAAATAATGTTTAACAATTTTTAAACGTAATGTAACATTTCTTATTTAAAAATTTATGACATGCAGTTATATGCTAATTTTTTAGCATAATATTTTAGCCCGTCTGTCTGTCTATCTATCTGTCCGTACCCCCTTCCTAAGTCGGTTCTATCCATCGGATCTTAATAATTCTTTTTTTGTTAGAAAGCTATGACCTCAGAGACTCGACTTTCATATTTTTTGTCCACCTGTCTGTACGTCCGGATGGACACAAATCAGCTATTGGTCGGCGAATTACCAATTGAATTAGCACTGGAATTCAATTTTGAGTCATTTAAATCGCTGTTGACAAATCAACAATGGCATAAGAAACTTTATTTAAAAATATTCGAAGCAAAATAATTTTTCATTAATCAGTTTGGAATGACATCATAAAATGCAGCACAATGTGAAAATTTGATTGGTCATTCATGTTTACTTAGAAAGCGCCAAAGCACTTTTTTGCATATATCTGCTTAGTTTTAATTTATATTTCCTTTTTTAATGCAGTTTGGCGTTGTTTCATGTTTTTTGTTATTAATAAATGGTTGATTCCACGAAAATGCGCCATGGACATCATTTTTTGAATTTTAACTTTTTTATTTTAAACAAAATCTACTCGACAAAAATTCTTGACACTTTATTTTCTCTTTTTATACCTCAAAATAAACAATTCTTAAAAATTCGAACATTAAATTTGAAATTTGAGTTAAATATAGAACATCAAAACTTTGTCACGTCTGTCACATTTGTCATGTCAGTCACGCTAATAAATATTTGTAATATTTCACTATTTATAGATTTCTTGATTTTTTTCTTTTTGGTTGGCACATCAGAATCTTATATTGATTCCAAAAAAAAAATCAGACTTGAAATGCATACCAGTTAGAGCAAATGGAAATAATATAAGGTCATTCAAAATCTGTGTCTCAATTTTGTCATGTCAGTCACGACGTGTTTTAACCCAATTAATTTTAAGTATTTTCTCTTGAACGAAAATTTCAGCGTTTTTTATAATCAAGACCTTTATTTGCATGACCCCATGGCAATTTTTTAACAGTCAATTAACATTTAGTACTTTTTAAAAGCCAAGAAAGTTGTCTTATGTCATGTATGTCACGAATTTAATTAGCCAAATATTTAATTATTTTTTTGAACTACAAATAAATTGAGCAGATGAGATAAATAATATTCAGTTAATTTGAGAAAGAATATTAAGGAAAATAGTTGACTCTGGCTTTTAGAAGTTTAAATGAACTGGATGCTGTGTTTAGCAATTCTTTTTTCTAATGTGGATTTCTAATGTGGATAATGTGGATGTGTTTAAGAAAATTTTGTTTGAAAGGAATTTTTTGTTGGAATAATTTGTTAGAATGGAGAGAAAAAAAATTGTTAATTAAACTTAAAGAAATTAGCTAATTTAAAAATTACGAGTGAACAAACTGATCCAGATAGTTTTTTTAGATGTCCCCTTTTCTAGATAAACAAAAAAGGGTTTTAAATTTAACAAGTATGCGTTGTACACAGTGATTACATTTCTTATTACACGTTGTTACAAAATAATATACTAAAAATAATTTAAAGTATGAAAACATATCCTGATACTTATTTTTATACAAAAACACAAGACACAGTATCAGTAAACCTGGCTATCCTACTTGTTTCCCAACAGAAAATTGTAAATTGTATAAAAATAGTCAAATAACAAGTAAAGGGAGAGTGACTAGAAAATCAAAGTTACACTCTCCGCAACTGAGTAACTCTCGACACAATATGTGTTTTCGAAGCTTTAACGATAATTGTCTCGAGATTTATTTCGTTTCAAACGTATTAGCTAAAGTAGCTTCAGTTTTCCGCTAAACGCAAAATCGCGTGATGTCCTCTTCTCATCCAAAATAAAATAATCAACCTTTATTTGTGTAGTAGGAAAATAAAAATAAGGTGTATCAGTTAGAGTCTAAATATCTGTTACAATTCTTTTTATTATGTAATAAGATTGTTACCCATTTTAAAAATTAATCCTTTATTCGAAAGTTTTTTTTAACATTTTGTTTAGCTTTTGACACCTGGTTACTTTATTTTATGATTTAATTGTTTATTTTGTTTCATTGCGGCAATGAAACAGTGAATTAATGTTTCTATTTTTTGAATGTTTAGTAATGCAAAATAAAGTAGGGGTGTGAGACACCACATGACTTTTAATTATCACTCAAAAATATATATTTGATACTCTAGAATTCTGTCAAAGATTTAAGAAGGTTTCTGTTTTTAGCAATATTTGTAAAACTTGAAACGTTTTACAGTAGCTGCTTTTTGCCCGTGCGTGATTATCTCAAAAGTCTTAACTAGTGTACAAAATTTGAAGTCTATAACTCTTTTAGTTCAAGAGGTGAAGACAGACAGAATGACAGACTAACCAATAAACAAAAAACATTGTTTCAGAGACAGCAACCTCCATACCGTGTAGAAGACACAAAACCTCTATTTCGTAGATCTCATCGCAATACTTTTATTATCTTGTATTTCATACTAGGTTATTGAGATTAGAAAAAAATATTTAAATAAAAAATATTATTACAAGAAAATAGGTAATCGAGAATTAGGAAAACTTAAAAGTTAATTCCAATGGCAAGATTTTAAAAAATAGACAATCGTAAGTAGAATAATAATTACAAGTTTTATTATTAATATCACCCACCAAGACCATTAATTAATACTAAAACACATTAAACAAAAAATTGTAACGTACTTAAAGGTAATTTTTAAACAATTCCATAAAAATTATCGCAATACTTTTATTATCTTGTATTTCATACTAGGTTATTGAGATTAGAAAAAAATATTTAAATAAAAAATATTATTACAAGAAAATAGGTAATCGAGAATTAGGAAAACTTAAAAGAAAATTCCAATGGCAAGATTTTAAAAAATAGACAATCGTAAGTAGAATAATAATTACAAGTTTTATTATTAATATCACCCACCAAGACCATTAATTAATACTAAAACACATTAAACAAAAATTTGTAACGTACTTAAAGGTAATTTTTAAACAATTCCATAACAATTATATTTAAAACAATAAAGTTAATGACTCTTATTAGGGAATTTCAAAAAGTAATGTTTGAAATTAATAACTGTGGTGTGGGCAAGTTAAATGCAGTACCTATAGAACAAAAGACTTTGATCAATGTTGAAAGCACCCAATAAACTTAAAATTTAAGAAAATATACTAAATAATTGATTATTTATAGACAAAAATGGTATAATTTATTGTTATAGATACTTCAGTTTACACGCTCATGGAAGTAAAGACTCCGATATCATTAAATATTTTGAAAAATTAAAGGATAACATCCAAATTTGTTTATTAATGGTTTGAATTTGCTTTCAAACCTTTATTAATATTCCACAAAAAGTTACAAACTTGTAAATGCAAACAAAAATCCTATCTCTTTTCAACATTTTAAAGCGAAGTGTTTTTTTTTTATTATTACATATTCCTCTCTTGGTTTTTGAAAAAATAAGGAGGAGTTCTTATTTTCTTTTGAACATTGCTCAAAATGATGATGCACTGTTATTCTCTGTTCCTTATTATTGAATAGATATTCAACCGTACATAGTATACTATATGCTTTTTTAAGAAATATTCAACATAAAAAAATATAATAAATAAAAGGAAATTAAAGACAACCATTTCAAGACAAACAAAAAACTTTCTCTGTTAGGTTCTACTTAAGGTTAAAAAAATTTCCTAATTGGTAAAAAAAAGAGAAAGCTCTCTACATGCTTGATTCATTTCTAACGTAAAATAAGGCTTTGATAGTCCCAGAAAATATCCAAACACACTAGTACATAATTTTTTTTTTCAAGTTTTGATCTAGCTGTTTATCAAGTCTTTTAGGTTCGATTTATAAAGCAGTATAAAGACAAAGTGTGTGTTATTTTAATCATCACAAACTCATCTCTTGGCTCACTTCTGACGTCAATCCGGCGAGAAGTCCCTGATTCGCAGCGCCAACTGACGTGTTATTTCCGTAACTTATTCATGACCCCCCCTTCCCCATAGTAATGTGATATGTATATGTATGTGACTCCCCCCCCCCCCCCGAGGGAGAGAGGAGCGCTCCTGGCGACTACACCCACAACTACTCTCTATGAAATTCAGAAGTCGCCAAGCTATGTATCCGGAAAAAAAATCGCCAAATTTGAGAGTGTATTGAAGCGGTAGGGATCGGTAGTATTGTACCGGATTATCCGGGAGCTTGGCGACGGGATCGGATGGTTGTACCGTGAAAGTATCGAAACAAATACTGTTTGGTTGGGTAATTTAAAATACTTAAAAGCATGTTAATTTACGTCATTTGTGCAAAGAGGGTTAAAACAGTGAAGAGAAATATATTGCGTTTTAATAAAAACTTTAAGGTAACGTCGTAAATAGGGCGCAAAAGTTTATTTTTACCGGATTATCCGGGAGCTTGGCGACGGGATCGGATGGTTGTACCGTGAAAGTATCGAAACAAATACTGTTTGGTTGGGTAATTTAAAATACTTAAAAGCATGTTAATTTACGTCATTTGTGCAAAGAGGGTTAAAACAGTGAAGAGAAATATATTGCGTTTTAATAAAAACTTTAAGGTAACGTCGTAAATAGGGCGCAAAAGTTTATTTTTAAGAAAATAAAAAGTTCGTCGTCACAAAAACTTTCTTACTATTTACATGGCTGTTGTTGACTGCTCGAGGTTTAGTCTCAGGGAAACCAAGGAACGATTCCTCGTTATGTTAAACCATGCTGTTAGAATGTGAAGACTTCACTTGAAATGATAACCAAAGCCTCAATAAAGCAAAAGGATTTGGGGATATGAAGACGTGAACAAATTAAATGTGCGCCAGAATTCTAAGCACCAGTGGAAAATAACGAACACGAGAGTATATTATTTGGTATTATTTTCCACTGTTTGCGCGATCGATTTTTAAATTTTGTATATATTGTGCAAAGATTGATCCGTGACAAGCGTTGGTAAATGCGAAAACACCAAAATTAACCACATTACAAAAGTTAAGAAAAACTGAATAGTTATTCAAGATTTTAGGACTTTTTAAAAATTTAATTGAAAACCAGAATGATTTATGTTCACTTTTCGTAAAAAAACAAGTCTGTTGAACGAATTATCTCAGAAACAATATCACAAATGGTTCTCATAAGGCTAGATTGAGCACCAGCTCTGATGTGATAACTCTAGTGACTTTCTATTTACAGGGTGGCCCAAAAGTAGGTGCACAGTTAATGCTGGCCTAAATGAACCACTGGTATAACTCTGGGTTATTTAGAATAGGTTATTTTTAATTTTCGTGTTTAGTTTTGTTGAATGGCTAAAATTTACTAATGCGTATCGGATCGAAAGAGTAGAGATTTGTAGATGTTTGATTTAATTTCGAGGTAACTCCGGTTTATTGCTCGAGAGATAAGATAATAATGTCGCCAGAGTACGTAACTTTGAATCCCACCATCTGTCATGTGTGTGTTTATAAGTTTAAACCATGGCTTAAAATCCGAGCGTGGAGCACCGATGGTGGATAATTGAGACCTACTGGAAGTATGAAAATGCGGAAACAGTGAGTAGGGTATAGGAAATAATTTGTCTGCGTTGTCCCGTCAAACGATTTGCTGCATCAGAGAAGGTCTGGACGACCACGCCGGACGTTGGCATAAGAAAATCTGATTAATGTAGTTCTTACATTCGCAATAAAAAAAAGAATTCCGCATGATTAGCGTCTTGGGAGCTGATTATCCCGAGAGCAACTTTACAACGCCTGATGCACCATCTGAACCTTTAACCATATCCAAGACTATAACATGACCTTTTTGAGAAAAATCCTGACAATAGAACAGTTCTGAGAAATTCTTCTCCTGCTTTCGAAAATAGTGTGGACAGATGAAGTAACTGTAGTGTAACAGTATATAAATAACTGTTGCTGTATAAATAACTGTATATATTAACTAACTGTAAACTTACTTTTGGGTTACTCTCTCTCTATATATTTTTGACAGAGATATAACACAGCCTAATACGACTTGTAATTTAAACTTTGTAAGAGTTACTGAAGTCAGATACGGAATTTGAGCAATTGGACATCCTGAAAAGATTTTTGTAGCTGTGCTGTTAATATATAAAATTTTTATTCGGATTTTTTCTAGAGCAGATTCAACTCGCACAATCCACACTATACAGACAAATGAAGTATTAGCCAAAATACAATTTTTTAACATATTCGTCTAGCGTTTTGCCTTTCCAATGCATTTCATATAAAGAAAAGAGACTCATCTGCACATTTATAGCCTGAAGATTGTTCAGATCGTTTAGAAGGTGTTATAAATTGATGCATCTAAAACTTTTAAATAAATTTTAAATCGAAAATTCAATTTTTTCGGTTACATCACTTTTTGGCATAGAGCTTCGACGACTTCAGCATATACATGAAACTTTTATTACTTTGTTTACGCCATTCCATTTATTCCATAAATAACTATCAATAAAAATTAACGTGTCTTTTTTTTATATTTTAATCGATTGTGTGGGAGACAAAGAGGAAGGTTTTGTTTAGAAATTATAATTTACACTATTATTACCAACACATTAATTTTCTTATCAGATTTGCATCTTATACTATGTTAAAATATGATTTTATTCTTCATAAACTAGCATTTTAGTTTTAATAATTCAGTAAATCAATTTTTAAATTACTAAAATAAATTATTCAAACCCTCTAACTTGGTAGATAAGGAAGATAGTAAAAAAAATGGTCAAAATTTTGATCCGATGCCTAAAAGAAATAAAAAAAAAACATTGTTAAATCTTAAAAATTGTCTTGTTTATCCACATTTCACTTCTGAGTCATTATTTTTTGTTTATTTGAAATGTAGTTTATAGGATAGCTATTGATAACTAAAGGACAAAAGTGAAACGTTTTCTTTAAAAAATTATAATTTACTGTGATGTCACTTTTCTTTGTATGTGTGATGCTCTTTTTTGGAGAGAAGTAAAATAACTCGAGACAGGTTGTTTACTTTTAATTTTATTTTCTCCTTAAATTGTAAAATTATCGCTGCATATTGTCTTTATCAAAGGCGGATTTTAAGGGCGCAAGTCTCTTTTTGTCATTTTAAATATGAAAAGAATATGAAAGACAAGCACGACATTAGAGGTTTTGTATCTGAGAATAATTATTTGAAATTAATAACAAAATGTAATTCATCAAATGTATGTATTGACTAAAATGCCATACTTTTCTTAATTTAAATTATTATCGAACTCGGAAACTCATAAAAGTAGTCTTAAATACTCTCTTCTACAGTTTTATCATGAACAAAATCATAAAATTATCAAATAAGAGTGTAAACTTTTATTGATGTTTAAGTTAATGCAATTACTCACTGAGCGTTAATTTCTTCCTATTTTTTACTAAGAAAATTAAAGGACTTAACTTTTTATCTACTTTGCGTTTTCCCCGCAATACACATTTCTCTCTTACAAACCGAAAAAATCTCTTAGTGCTTCGTTACTTCATTTAGTTTAGTTTGAAATATTGTCGCACTAGAGCTACACAAGGGCTTTTGGAGATGGGCGTTCTTAATTTAGAACTTCAGTTAAGAGACGAGCCGACACCTGAGTAGGCACCCACACAACTGTTAAGGGCGACATCGTAAGCAGCGTTGGGGCTTTGCAGCATATTTAACGTGCACTCCCCCTACACGGGGTATTATATGTCGGACATTTTTGACTGAACGGACCGTTTATAGGTCGGTAGTAATTTTGTCGATGCCCGGACCCAAATCTGGGACCTTCGCAAGCAAGGCGAACGCTTTAACAGACTGGGCTCCTCAGCCCCCTTCGTTACTTCATTCTTTTCTTAGGGATGGGGAGTACAGTCGGTTAAGCACTCGCTTTAGCATGCGGAAGGTCCTTGGTTCGTGTCCGGGCATCGCCAAAATAGCTGCCAACCTACACACGGCCCGTTTTAGCATGCAGAAGGTCCTTGGTTCGTGTCCGGGCATCGCTAAAATAGCTGCCGACCTACAAACGGCCCGTGCAGCCAAAAATGTCCGACGAATAATACCCCGTGTAAGGAAGCACGTTCAATATCCTTCAAAGTCCTAACGTTGCGTACGATGTTGCCCTTAACGGTTGCGTTGGGTGCCTGTTCAGGTGTTGGCTCGTCACCTGACTGGGGTTCTAAAATACGACGCTCGTCGCCAATAGCCCTCGTGTAGCTCTAGTGCGACGCTATTTCAAACCTAACCTAACCAAAAATCTTTTCAGGAAGTCCAATTACTCAAATTCCGTTTCTGACATCAGTAGCTCTTACAAGGTTTAAATTACAAGTCGCATTAGGCTGTGTCATAGGCTGTCTCTAGTGCGACGATAATTCAACCAAACCAAATCATTCTTTCCTTACTTTACGTTTTTCATTCAACCCTTGAAAACCTGCATTTCCACTACAACTACAAAACCATTTAACTGTACCCATTCACAAACAAAAAACCCCGCCACTTTGGCGCTAACCCGCCAACCGCCGCCAACCCCCCCACCAAACCTCGCCTCAGTTGCCGTCCGACCTCCACCCGAAGCAGGCAGCTATGTGGACGGCTCCTTCTTGGGCCTGCACGCACCGACCACGCGTCGGCCCCGAGTTCGAACCGCGCTGGCGGCTGTGTTGCTGGCTGCTCTCTTGGTTCTGCACGTGAGGCCAGCCGCGATGGAGGAGGGGGGGCCCGCCACCCTCTCGGGCCAGCCGCCCCGGACCTGAGCCATCTGACGGAGGAGGAGCGGAGGATCATCGAGGGGGTCATGTTTCGGCAGCAGAAGGAGGAGGAAAAGGAGATGGAGATTCTCAGGTGGGTTAAAGGTCCTCAGGTGATATCAAGCTGTCTTGAAATTTCTCAATCAGTTGAGAATTAAAAAATTGCATGGTCAAAAAATACGGTGCAACTTAGAGGACCGGCTTTGATATGTTATCAAATTTCAAAATAATGGGTAAGTTAGTTGTAAAATCAAACTCCTCGAAAGGAAGGAGGAAGAAAAGGAGATGGAGATTCTCAGGTGGGTTAAAGGTCCTCAGGTGATATCAAACTCTTCTGAAAATTCTCAATCAGTTGAGAATCAAAAATTGCATGGCCAAAAAATGCGGTGCAATTTAGAGGACCGGCTTTGAGATGTTATCAAATTTCAAAATAATTTTCAAGTTAGTTGTGAAATCAAACTCTTCGAAAGGAAGGAGGAAGAAAAGGAGATGGAGATTCTCAGGTGAGACAAGGGTTAAAGGTCCTCAGGTGATATCAAGCTGTTCGGAAATTTCTCAATCAGTTGAGAATCAAAAATTGCATGGTCAAAAAATACGGTGCGACTTCGTGGACCGGCTTTAGCATGTAATCGCATTTCAAAATAGTTTTCAAGTTAGTTGTAAAATCAAACTCTTCGAAAGGAAGGAGGAGGAAAAGGAGATGGAAATTATCAGGTGAGACAAGGGTTAAAGGTCCTCAGGTGATATCAAACTGTTTGGAAATTTCCCAATCAGTTGAGAATCAAAAATTGCACGCTCAAAAATACGGTGCAACTTAGAGGACCGGCTTTGACATGTTTTCAAATTTCAAAATAATTTTCAAGTGAGTTGTGTTTTCAGGTGATAGCAAACTGTTTTGAAATTTCTCAATCAGTTGAGAAGCAAAAATTGCGATGGTCAAAAAATACGGTGCGACTTAGAGGACCGGCTTTGACATGTTATCGAATTTCAAAATAATTTTCGAGTTAGTTGTGAAACAAACTCTTTTGCGTAAAAGAAAATTTCTCATTCAGTTGAGATTAAAAAATTGCATTGTCGGAAGAAGCGTTGCCGAAAAATGCGGTCCAACGTAAAGGACCTGCTTTGACATGTTATCAAATTTCAAAATAATTGTCAAGTGAGTTGTGAAATCAAACTCTTTTGCGAAAAAGAAAATTTCCCTTTCGGTTCATCAAAAAGTGCATCGTCAAAAAATGCGGTGCAGCTCAAAGGATCTGCTTTAACGTGTTATTAAATTTAAGAAGATTTTTAAGTTCGTTGTGATATCAAACTCTTGGAGTTTTCTGAGAAAATGAAAATATCTCTGTGAGTTGAGAATCAAAACTTACATTGTCGGAAGATCGCATTGTCGAAAAATGCTGTGCAATTTAAGAGAACTGCTTTAACATGTTATCGAATTTCAAAATATTTCTCCAAGGGATTTGGAGAACAATGCTTGGTATTGTTAAGGTTCTCAGGATTCAAAAATAATTTTTTTGAAAAGTAAAGTTTCAATAGTCAGTTGAGTTTGGCTAAATTCAAATGCTGCATCGCCTATTTTCGTCAAAAATTTAGTTTTCAATTCACCAAACCTGACTTTTAAGGAAGGAAAGAATCCATAACCAGTTCGAATACAGTTGAGATCTTTTTATGTGTAGTTCCTTGCATGTGAATTTTTGAGAGTTTCAGTATTGGTAGCAAATGCGAGTTATTTTATAAAAAATATGTAAAACGTACACAAATATTAACTAACGGTCCGATACTTACTGTGTAGACATCAATTATTATCCAAGCTCGTAAACTAGGCTTCTTTATCAAGCGCTCTATTAAAAAACCCTAAAGGACTTGGATCTTTCACACTAGTTTGATTAGCTATCAGGTCTTTTATAAAAAAATCATCAATAATTCACGAGATGGACAAATCTCACAGCGTAGCATGAGCAGCATCATTTTTTGCCGTACAATCAGTTTTGTTGTTGCCATACAATCAGGCGATGTAGCAATCTGGATTCGGTAAACCAGCTTTCCCTGTATTGAGAGGTGCTTTTTTTCTGCTTAGAATATGATATATTTGTTTGGAAATGATCAGTTTAATAATGTATTCGTTCACTACGAACATAGCAGATTTTCAAATTGATATTGTATTCAGAAAACATATAAATAATTCAACATCAAACATTTCTTTTACAACCATTTTACGGCATTAATTAATTTTGAAGAAGCAATACATCTGTCGTTTAAAAACTACTTTGTCTTTAAACGTCTGCGATAACAACAGTTATTGTTTTTGACAATAAACTTAATTTTTTTTACCTGATAACAACGCTCCTTGTGTGAAAATAATTATGTCTTTAAAAATATGTTTTAAACACGATAGAAAAATTATAGTAAATGTACCACTAATAGAATTTCAGCTTATGAAATGCGGTTGAAAACCTTATACGAATATATTTTTTACCAATAATAATAATTCTTAATTTTAAACAACACTTTCTCGTAATCTACTGTAATTATGACATAATTTTTTTTGTTTTTTTTTATATATCGCAGTAGCTTAATATATCTTTTTCAATGTATGTATATGTTATACTAAAATCCTAGATAAATGTTATTGAAACCAATTCGCTATTTAAATCATTGATGCAATTACCAACTACTATTCACCGTATATAAATTCCGCCTTCTTCCTATGTTATTCATCGATTCAAAATTTACATTTCTGAAATATAGTTTACACAGTGTTTAAAAGTACCATATTTAGTGTTAAATTTAGTTTTAAAATGTCAAATGTATTTTAAAAATATATTGATATGTTCAATGCAAAAATACCCATAAAAACCTTTTAAAAAATTGAAACATTAAACAATAATTCATTAATCAAAATATGAAAAGTATTTATATTCCCTAATATCCCAATGTTATTCTCAGCGCTTTATTATTTATGATATTTAGTTTGTGAGTAAGCGAGTTTTTTCCTAAGGTTTCTCTCTGTATTCATTGTAACAGATAAATCAATGCGCTGCGACGCCGCATATGGAAAATCTCCGTTTCAGGATATTTGGTCCATTAGTGTTGATATGGCGTAAAAAATTACTTAGAATATTAGGTACTGTTTCGTATTCTCATTATCGATTCGAGAAGATTTATAGTGCTCGTCAAAGCTTTTTGCGTATACGTTTTCATTATTTATTGCATAAATGTTTCACCTAATTAGCTATTTTAGTATATGATAAATATTGCAAATAACTATTAAAATCTGTATTTCGTGCAATGCAGTACAGTTATTTCTTTCCGTTTAACCATAAAAAAAACAATTGGTTGTAAAACTAAAATTATTATATTAAAAATATTATTTGTTTACGGTATTATCTCACCTAAGCTTTTATTGTAAAAAACAGGAGTACTCTCAACGAAAGATCAACGGATTTTTTAGTCCAAGCGTAAAAACAACACAATTCAAATTTACTATTACTGTTCAAAATTACTATGCATGTTTATTCAAAAGCAAAAAAAATACTACTGGTTGTATAATTTTATTGTTTAATTAACCCTAAAAATATTACCTAAAGTTATCCTTAATTTTTTTTAAGCTTACTAAAAATAATATAAATTTATTTTGAACAAGTAATGTTTTGTTATTTAATATATATTTTTAATAAAACGTGTGATGCTAAACTCTGCGAAGCAAAAGGCACCTCATTTAAAACAAATTCATTCAAAATTATAAGTCCTAAAAAACTAACTTTCTTGTAGACATAGTAACTTAAACCCGAAGCAGAAAGCAACCCTAAACTTCCCACAAACTCACGACAATCATGTAAAAGTATTTTTAATGCATTTAATTTAGCAAGTCTTATGTAAATTACGCAAGTGTATTACTTGCCTCTTTCAAAGCATTGTCATTTAAATGGCTTTCAGTTCACGTTGATGAAACCTTTAAAAATATTTTGTTATTGGGATACATTCTTATACAGTGTATAATATTTAAAAGTTTGGTACGTAAGATTTCATCTTTCGGTTTTGGCATCTTTTTTGTTAGTTTAAAGGTTTCCATTTAATAGAGAATCTAAAAATACTATACACTTGACAAAATACAATGTTTGTGTGTTTTACGTGATGTCTTAACTATATTTTATAGCATTTATATTCATTATAAAGGGAATTATTAACACAATAATCGTACGGATGAAATAAAATTATTATAATTTAATAAAGGTACTTTTATAATAAAAAAACTATGTGAATAAAACTTTAAGCTTTATTCGTGTTACTAAAACACTTAAAATGTATTATTTAAAAATTTGTCTTTAGTTTTAATAGTTATTTTTTTATTGTATTTGTTTCGTGATATAATTCATTCTTTTATATTGCAATGAAATTAAAATCATTATTATACACATGAGTACAAATCTTTTAGAGATAATTTCTAGCGAAGTTAGATATTTAAAATAATGTTTTTTTTCCTTAAAATTTTTAATCCTTTTGCTTATTTTAAATTAACTTTACATATAAAGTATCAAAAAGTGTTTTAAGAAAATTTACCTAATATTAAAAAAATATGTCAAAAATATCTAAAATCATTTATTGATGGTAATTACATCATTTCATTTTCTACATTTTAATGAGATTTAAAGATTTTAATAGATTTCAAATTCAATTTGTTTTACTATTAAACATGCTGAATTATAAAATTTTGATTAAAAGGCTGTTTCGTGAAAAAACGAGTAACGTATTTCTTACATCTTATAATCCTGTTTTTATAAAAGTAATTAGATTTGTGATCTATTTATTTTTTTACATAAAATACATTACTACGATTATAGTTATTGAATAGATTAAATTACAAAAATAAATATAATTTTAAAATAATAAAACAATATGCAGCAATAGATAAAACTTATTACCGAAAATAGTTCTGCACCTCTGAACCACCTTATCTAATTTTTTGACCTTTTCTTTACATTCTTATTATTAGACGGTGCTATATTACGTAAATTTAAAAATAATTCTACCATATTCCAATTGGAGGCCGCAAATATAATGTAAATGGCTTGAAAAATCATATATTACTGCAATATAATTTTGCTTAAATAAAACTTTAGATTATTACTTACTGCTCGTTCAATCATTATCGTAGTATTTTTATCTACCCGCATGTTTTAGTCTGTAACAGGATAAGTTCAATGCCGATTATATTAAACCAAAATAAAAGTCGAAAGGTATTAACTATGTTTTTCATATTTTCTTCTAATCTTTCATGAAACCATTAATTTGACACGGAAGTATTAAGATTGACTTAAGTTCATAGAATAATAAGTTTGGTAAGGACAATTTTTCTCCCTCACATTCATTTCTTTGTAATAGCTAAAAATTACATTGTTTTTGAATATTACATAGTGATAGTTTTAAAAAAGAGTGAAAGAAAATAAAATGTAATATTCTTAATAAAATCGCTTTTGACGCAAAAAGTATGCAAATATTAATTTGAAATATCAAAATTAAATTTATAAAAACAGTAAAAGTAAAAATAGTAAATTCTAATGTAATGGTTTGAAAGGATAGTATTCACATAACAGTACTAGTTAAGTAATTATAACTATACACATTAACATTTATTATACAATAAAATTAAAATAAACATATTTTTAAACTACTTTGGGTGCAATAAGTTAATTGATTTTAATACGTTAATTATAGTATACTTTAAGAGAAAATTTTACGTTTTGTCGTTAGTTACTCAACGTAAGATGCATCCCTTTCAACATATGGTATGATATATTCTTTTATATATTATTTTGCTTGCTCATAATTTACATAAATTAATATTTTTGTTAATCTAAAGTGTTTGCGCTCACGAGTTTCTTTTGAAGAATATAAACATTGCTTGTTAATTTAACTTTTCTTTTTTTAATCAAAAGAGTGAAACTACTTCAAAAAAGTAAGTAGACAGCATTATCCTTATTTTAGTTCTTAAGAAAAAAACTCAAAGTAAAAGAAGAATTTAGCTTGATCCATTAAAGCAATTAAAGTTACGTTGCTTAGAAACTATATGGATGGGGAGAAGGTGAAGCTCGGTAGATGTTTTTGTGATTAAAGGTATATGAAAATAAATAATGTTTATGTAGATTATGCTGTTGGTTATAAAATTCGTTCACAGTATATTCTAATCATGAGTCAACGGTATTTTTACTGTTACAAAAATGTCTTGGCACTTTAATGTAATCAAAATATACTTTTATTAAATTAACAGCCAATTTTAAAATATTATAAGAGACCAAATGACAGATATTCAAAAATTTGCTGTGTTTTATTTATCAATGAGGTTAAATTGGTTTTACTGCATGTAGAATTATTATTATTTTTTTTTAAATTAAAGATTTGTCCGAATTTATGATGAATGACTCATTGAAAATTAACAAATAAAAAACACTCAAAGATAGAATCATCACCTTTAATTATGATTACGAAAAGGGCAACAATAAGTTTTCTTTCTTATTTAAAAAAAAATGGACATTTTGGTTTAAAAACACCTAATAAACAAAAATTCTTTTAAACCACTGACTAATGATTTTTAAAAACTTTTTTGGAATTTATACAAGTTATCCTGTAAGTTAATCTATTTCAGTTTATTCAAAAAACATACACATTTATAAAATACTTATTTATGAATAAGTGTTATCTAACGTATCCCTAAACAATTTTTTTCTGCTTATTGAAATGCCCCAAAAGGATATATTACCGCGTATCTTAAAACTCAAACCTGAATTACAAAAAGTAAAATATATAAATGCTAAATGATATAGTAATGCGTATCTTAAAACTCAAATCCGGATTACAAAAACAAAATATGTAACACTTTATACATTTTGACAATAAATCGGATATACCATGTTAAATGCAAAATATTAGTACCCGTGTATTCTGAGCGATAAGTTATGCATTAAAATATACTATTCGAGTGCTTCAAGAAAGTACACAGTAGTTTAAATGAATCAGTTTCTAAATTATATTGTGCACCGCATTGTTTTGATTTTAGAATTTCCATCAATTAAATTTTTTGGGAAACTCGTGGTATGTTTATTAAGATTATTTATTCCCTATTTATTCTATTAACTGGTTTCATTCACGCAAGGATATTACATCATCTTACAGCAGAAATCAATTATGCATAAAATTCCAATTCTGTAAGGAGCCTATATATCAGGGCCTAAAATATGTGCGTGAAAGGTTTTGAATATACTCATGAACCATAAAATGTTCACCGAAGTCAGAAATATAATTAAAGACCGAGGCTCAAATACCGTTAATTGAATTTATAGCTTAGCAAATGGCTCGCCTTGGGTAGTCCCTTTGCATTTTGAGCTAGACGCCTTGCACTTGTAAGGTTTCTGTATAACCCGTTTCACTGCGCTTGGATTCCTACCGCAGTGTAAAATGCAGCGTAGGGCGACTCCACGCCTTTACTCGCTTAGAGATTATATTATTGAATGTCATATTAGAATATGTCATAGAAAATAGCTTTTATGCAAGATTTGCTTAAACGATTAAAAGCCCTTTTATGTTAAATCTATAGACGTCAAACCTTTATATATATATGTCATTTCTAATTATAGTAGACATGCTAGATTAACATCGAGACACAATTATAGTATTACCGTATGGTGCTCTTGTCGGAAACATGTTGTGAATAAATAATTATTTATGAAATTATGTTCGACATACATATGTTTTCAGACTAGTTAAAGTAAGTAAACATAGCTTTTACGTTAAATTGAGTTAAAATTGATTCATGTATTTTATATGTTGCTTTTTGATTGGCTAAGATGATCATTTATTTTTAATTTAGAACTACGTCTTTTTTGTAGAGGAAATTTTGTTATGAATATGTTAATATTTTGAAAAAGAAATTTCTTTTTCGCCAAGTCATAGTTATATTATGCTTACATTTATAATGAAATTTTGCATAAAGTTAATGCTTTAATCACATACTTTGTGTAAAGTCAACTTCTAGTTTTATAAATCCCTCAATTATTAACCAATGATTAATAAATATTTATTTAAGAGTAAATTACTCAAACTACGTTTGATTGAATGATTTAAATTATTCAAATTCAGTACAATATATTTTATCTCTTGATTCTAATCGCACAAATATTACTAATCAGAAAATGATATTAAAACGTTATATATTGTCCATTTTACTCTAAAAATGCTTAAAAACAAATCAATGAATATAATAACACATGAATTTTGAGACAGATTTACGTGTTATTATATTATATAGCTTTGGAAAATATACTTATGAAACATGAAAATAATTCATTGGTGATAATTTTATACACGAATTTTTTAAAATTGTAACTTAATAAATCTTTAAATTGTAATTTTCAAGTAAATATACAAATTAATTTTTTTTTTACAAAAAGTGTGATTTTTTTGAATTATTAAAAAAAAAAAAATTGTGCTTAGTAATGCTGAGACTTTCCTAAAACCTATTTGAAAAGAGGCTTTCGGTTTTTCTAAATCTCATAAGTAGTTTAGTACATGAATAAATCCAGGCACGTAGACGTTAAACTTTGTAAATCGTATTGTTGATTTTACTAAAAAGGATTTTTCATTTTTATTCGCACTTTATAGCTACCTGACTGGGAATAGGTAAACCTATTTTGAACACTTAAATGCGATAATATTTTAGCCATCTACAATGTTATTAGTAAAACTACTATTTGATTTGCAAATGCAAAACCTGAAGAATAAGTATTTAAATGCTGCGAATTTTCTATTAAATTGGAAAGGAATTTTTTGCACGAAAATTTATTTTATCAGAGTTTTGTGCACCATCGTTACAATATAAGACTCATGTTAATATTGTCTGGGATACTGTTCTGGGATATTAGCGGACCATAAAACAGGATTGAAATATAAAATAATAATTTTAAATATATTTTAAAATTTACGAATTTATAGAAATACTTCAAATCATCAATTCTTCCGAGACTCTATAGCTACATTTAAACTTAAAGCTAGTAAAAACATGGTTGACTTTGTAACACTTCTAGGTAAAGCTTGAGCAACAGTTAGTAAATAGTAAATTAATGATATTGATAAACAATAATATTGACTATATATGTTTTACATTTTACTTGATATTTTTCCAATACCTATTACCTACTTCAAGTATTATTTACTTTTTTATGCCTTTTGTTTTTAAAATTATACTTCGAATAATTATTAACCAAAAAGACAATACCCTGACACATTTATATTACATTCTATTTGTTTAAAACAACTAAGTTTGAACGTTGAACTGAATGAAATTAATGTTCACATATCAAACTGTAAAACTGTTTTCTCACATTTAAATGATGATTCCGTAATTAGAAAGAATAATTTATAGTGCTAACAAATCACGCACATAAGTGTTTAAATTAAATGACTGGTCAGAAAAATGGTGTCCGTATTTTCAACCTTTAATGTGATCTGGCTAGCGTTTACTGTCTAACATTTATATTATTTCAAACTGTTGATTGAATATATACTCAGAAATATTGTTCAGCAAATTGGCTTTCTGATATTTACACTCATGTTTGGATTTTGCCCCGATTGTCCATAAACCATTTTCAACTTTTATTAAACAATTTCCGACCGAGCTATCACGATCGTGCGCGTATAAAAAGAGCATGTTCAAGCTCTTCAAAAAATATCGATACCGAAGCAGCTGACTTGTGATATTCGTTATTTGTATAAAAAATTTCTTTGTTTTTAAGGAGTCGCTGTCATTGATGCTTTTTTAACCGCATTTTTTTCGATAAAACTCCAAATTAAGTCTCATAATTTTAAATCAGCGCCATCTGACCACCGGTCTTAAAGTGTTAATTCGAAGCTCATTAGACTTACATTTTTCATATATGGTACACGTGTCTGATAGGAGGATATTTGGATTATTAATGTAGAAACATCTTAAAAAAACTTCTTTATATTAGAAAAAATAATACATAAGAATATAAACTTCCTTAGAAACATAGTTTGAAAAAACGTTCTTACGTTTTCTTTCTCATAAGTGGTTCAGTATATGAATTCAATCCTAGCACGTAGACGTTGCTCGGTATATCCCATGTAGAATTGTTGATTTTTACTTGGAGCGCTTTCCGTAATAAAAGCGAAGGGACGAGCAAAAGGTTGTTTCTCTTTATCTTAAGATGCGTCAGTAACGTGCCTTGAGTCGGAATGAGTTTGTTTTTCTTGACAGCCCATTCTGTTAGTCAGACAAAGCTGCAAGGGTGGGGGGAGGGTGTTATTTTTAGTCGCAATTGACTTAATTTGAAATAAGTTAATTAGTACATTCTTTATGCACATTTTCAGCGGATTGTGTACTGATTAAAGTTTTAACACAGATATGACCCTCGTAATTTCGAACCGTGGACCAGTGACAAAGTCAACAAATGAGTAGAACCCAAGGGAACTTTGAGTTACATCGTACCCTGACGTCATCGGGAATTTGGATTGCGCATATTCAACGGGTACGTCTGTTCCAGTGTATTCGATCACAAATGACTTACACAAATGACGTGTTTTCGGTATTGCTTCACGATTTCTATTTGTAGCCCATTTGTAGAGTTTAACTCAAACAATATAGGCGCCTCATTTCAAACAATTCTTAAGTAACAACTATTATGAATGGCAATCGACACAGTATTAAATATATGAACCACATTACATATTTAACATACACCAGCCTAGGAGGATCCTCCTAGACACCAGCACCTTATGCACGGAGCTATTAATTTGTGGAATTTTATCTTTTAACTGTTTGAACAGTTTTATATTAGAATCAAACCGATAATGATGCTTAAAAACCCCTAGTGATACATTTTTTTGTATTAGTTTTGTTAGATTTAGAATTGTATTTAGTTATTTAGGTGGGAAAGAAAAAAAATAATAATCTAGAAAACAGAAAACTATCAACCTTTTTTTATTGTCATGACTATATTTTCACTTTTATACTTTTTTAGTTGAAATGTTTTCATTAATTTTTGTTTTATGATTTTAACCCCTTTTATTTGAAACTTTATTGTTTGTTTGAACCCCCTTAAAATAATTTTTGTTTTTAAACCCCATTTGTTTTAAGTTATTTTTTTTCACTTCCCCGCCCTCTTTACTTAAAACTGCTTGTAATATGTGCACCTATAATTAAAATAGTTTTAAACTACTTTTATTAGAAATTATATTGAGTTTTCAAACATTTTCATTTAATATCAATCAAGTGTAAGATATTCTTTGTCATACCAATGAAGCAAATTCTGGTACAAGAAACAGCGTTGTTTTAGTTTTGTGTTTCGAATACTACACAAAAGTTGATAAATAAAACATGTTGCATTACTTTTATAGTTTGTTTTAATTTTAAATATTTGGTCGATTTGGGGATTATCATTGGTATTTTATTTTGAAGATCATAAATGAAAACTACTCTGCTGAAATTTTTATTTGTTATTACTACTTTGCGACTGTGTGAGTTTATTTTTATTACGATAGCAATATCAAGAATGAAATGATAAAACGAAAGCTATATGTCATGAATCTGTAAATATTTTATGATTTCATGAGAATGGGCAATTTTTTGTTAACTGATTAAAGTAAAAAATAAAACTTCACGATTTATCAATATTAATAAGGAAATTTTTTTTAAAGGTGTCAATAGTCTCTGGATAAACCTTGAAGTTTTTTTTTACCTTGAACATATTAATTTTTATAGATTTAAATATCTATAAAATTTAATGCAGGCCCGAATATAAATAAAGTAATAAATAAGTTGATATAACATTAATTAGAATGCGTACTATTGTAACATTTTATCAATCGAAAGCCTAAATTGTAAAAACGATTGGACTTTGTCAAAGTGTCAAGTAATCCAGAACTACTACATTTTCAATTTTACGTAGAAACATATTTAATATTAAATAGTCATTTGAAAACTATAAGACTAAATGTCACGTAACGGTTTTAATGTAAGATTACCATTATAAACTTTAACATCTCACTTTCTCATAACAAATGTTTATTCATTGATGGGTAGTAGGACAGTTGCAAAACCATTGACTTATAATATAATTGCATGCAACTTACTACTTTAATTTAAGACGTAGAATAATAATTTCCAAAAAAACGTTCATTGGTTCTATAAAAAGAGTACGTTACAAAAGTTGGAGCATACAATAGTAATTTAAGTAAATAGGCTTAGAGTATTTGGGAAATAGAGCTCTTAGAAAAAAAAGTTTTTTTTTCATTTCTGTATTTTCCCGAGTTTGAAATAATAATAATTTAATGTGAAAATTAATATTTGCTGACGAGTGAAGCGATAATTGGTTTATCTAGAATTTTACATAACGGCAACATTCAAAATTACTCAAATTATGTTTGTCAGAGAACTTTCTACCAGCAGCTAAAATTTCCCATCACGAAACTGACGACATTAATTCGACCGATCAATTCACTAATGGCGGTATTAAGTGATTAATAACTGCATATGATTGACCGCCCTTCTATGCCGTTAGAACTTGTTGTAGATTATTTCCCTATTGCAAGATATTATTTCACTAAAATAATGTTAATTTAATTTGTATACTTTATTTTTTAACTATGATTTTCAGAATATAATCGGATTTTTTTTTGAAAGTATTTCAAGTAAAATTTAGAAAATTTAATTACTTGGTCCCCCTACAATTATTTAGAGAAAAAAACCCACAGTAGATAAATAATAGTTAAAAATGTAAAATTGTCCTTATAATATTGATTATTTTAATACTTTTGTTTTAGGTATTGTTATATTTACACTCTGCAAAGATATAGTTACATTTTAGTGGAGCATTGTGTTCAAAGCCAATGATTGAAAAGTAGGTAGTTTTTTTTGTATGTGTTAAATATTGGTGTTGTGCTAGTCTTCGTTTTTGTTTAATGTATTTCGGATTTTTTTTTTGTGATACATAGTCATAGAGGATGTTTTATGCATTATATAATACTGATGTCAAAAATATCTTATATATTAAAAAAGTTCTTTCTTTATAGCATTTTCTATTCCTGTTTGGTTAATTTTGAATTTGTGTTTTATGTAGGGAAAATGGATAATTGTTTTTTGTTTAATAGTTAAAATTCTTTTTTGGCTATTATTTTACTGTTAAGTACGTTTTTTTCTGCTAATTACAAAATATGAGGCAAATCGGTAAAAGTGATTAGGAGAAAACATTGCAACTAGACCTTTATACTGTGAGCCCGGGAAGGCCGATTTTTGTGCACTCTAAATAATGAATGCTCAAAAATCGACGAAATTTTCCTTAATTTTGACGATTCGTTTACTGGCAAAATCTCCGAGTTTTCGTTTCTTCAAAGTGAGAAAATCTTGAATCGTCATTTTTATGAGGATTTGATGTGATTCAACTTCATCAACTAATCTAAAGAAATATTTCGTCATTTTTGAGCATGTGAGTACAAACCAATGAGATTCAGTTTCCTCAAAATCAAGATAACAGAAATCGTCAAATCGCGATCGTAAAAGTGAGGATTCGCGTCGGTTTACCTCAAAAGTCACCTGATAGTTTGACGAACAATCCTCAAAATTAACAAAATGTGGCTTGGAGGATTCATGAATCGTCCAAAAATGAAAGTGGTTATTTCTGAGAGTGTGGTTTGGACCATTACGCCAGCAGGTCTGCGCGCTGTAACGGGTGCGGTGTTCGATTCCCGGATACGCCCGGGTGGCAGCTCTTCCCGGTGACAGTAAAAAATTTTCTTCTGTGTCTGTCTTAATTGGCGAAGGCTTATATAAGCGGGTCCTGATCAAGCACACAAGCGGAATATATATGTACCTACCCCTACTGATACTTCTCAAAGGTAACGCATTGATCAGTTTGTGCAACCGAACCTAGCAAAGCATTACAATTGATTGTAGAGAGATTTCGTTCACTTCAGAATAACAAACTCAAATACACATTAGATTTCAAAAAGTCAGCTTTAATTTCAATATTAATTTATGTATAGCACTAAAAAGCTTGTTTAAGAAAAAAAACTTTTGTTTGCCGGACTCCAGAAGATTTGTTCAATAGATAGATAATAAATTTATTGAAATGGACCTAAAACTCGTTTACAATGGTTTGAAGAAATCTATACCATAATGCTAATGCACAACTAACTAATACACAATACTATTACATAAATACTAACATAATTCTATTTTAAGGATCTTTAAAAAACAACAAATGAGAATACAAACAAACACTTAAATAAAATAGAATAAAAAAAAACACAAGGAAGTAAAATTAAAAACTAATTGTCAATTTACGTCAAAGCTTAATATATGATGGTCTAAATTTTAAAACTGATATTAGGTAAGTTTATAAGATATTATTAATTAGCCTAGCTGTTGCCTATCAAGATTGTTCAATATGAAGGTTCAAATCATCCACACAATATTTAGTTCAAATACCTTATCGCACCATACATGAAAAGTATGGACACTTCTAAACAAAACTAAAAAGACGCCACTTTTTCAGGTAAAGTTCCCCATACGTATTTCTTTACCACGAAACATAAAAAAAAAGATTGTCGATCCTTGCCCTTTCGGCCCCAGCAAAGATATCCCTATCTTAGTCTTTCATCTTAATCTCGGAAGTAAAACAAAGCCACCCGTATGTTGGTTCACATCCCAGGGAAACAAATCGACAGCAATAGATCCTAAGCTTACCTAAAAGCCCCACTGAGACCGCAAAAGTAGGCCTTAACTCGACAAAAAACACCAAAGATGGCGGATAGCAAAGAAAAACATTGCAGGGCGTTTTAGCGGCTACGATATATCGCGAAAACCGATAACTTTGATAAATGAAAAGACATAATGGAGGGTAGCAGGTGTGATGGATGTCTCGAATGTTTCCCGCCCTATTTTCTTGGAAAAAAAGGGACTGCCATTAATTGCGCTTTTTTTTCGAGTTTTGGAGATAGGGGTTAACAAAAGCAGATATGTTGTCACGGAACGCCCACATAAGTACACAGTGAACGATAAAATTTCCCATTTTTACTTTATATGATAGTGGTTGGGACTTATATGGGAAATGGACTCCTCTTCTTAAACTGTTTTAATCATTTTGGAGTTGAATAACAAACAGGACCTAATTGGTCGCAAATGTTCGGCGAACTTTGACCGCTATCCCCAAGAAGAGTCATAACTGGTTTTAATTTGTTTAAAATAATTAAGTGTATGTGAAAAAGTGTTGTGAATTATTCACTATTTTTGATTGGATTATATTTTTTTTTACAACACCGTACTCTCTTTGCTCATTATATATAATTCTATATAGGTAGTAAAGTGATATTTAAAATTGACTGTATGGATTTTATTATTATATCAGTTTTTACCAGAATATAAATTCACCAAAATATTTTAAAAATACATTCAATTATGAACATCTGTAGATAACAATTCTAGTTGCAAGCTAAACTCGTAAAAAAAACTTATAGATATAGTTATCATTTTGGTTAACAAGGAAAGCTTCATGTTTTTTTAAAACTTCTTCATTTGTATGTAATTTCCTGTAGGATTCGCGCTATTCCAAAGGTAAAAATGATTTGTAACTATAGAGAAAATTTTTGTCCCAAAACCTTAAAAGTATTGGTTCACACATAACGAACAACATCTCATATTAAGAAAAAGACAAAAAAAAAAAATGATTTTTGATCCAGACAACAGTGATGCCTAAAATTTAGCAAAGAATCACAAAAAGAAAACTATCTCGCCATTTTCATTAATAATACAGTATTTTTTGTTTTTTAAAAAGCCTTTAGGTTTAATTTGCTTCGGAGCGATATGATTGATTGGTTAAAGTGTTTAACCCTTTCAGTCCCCTAAAAATTTACTACACTACAGAAACATCTGATATTCACAAAAATAAGCTTATTTAAAGGTCAAATTATACGAATTACACATAAGAAAAAAAATCATTTATAATTTTTTAATATGGTTTTTGAAACAATGCCAAAATTTTTTTAAACTGTGGATAAAACAACAAAATAAAAACTATATATATTATCCTAAAAACACTTCGAGTATTTAACATATTTTAAAGGTATCTGACCATATTACAATAAAAAAAAATTTAGTAATTTAACCGCAGTAGTTTAAATTGTGTTTTATAAATATGTGGAACTGAAAGTGACCTATCAAAAATCGAGGAGAAACGCTTGTTGACTCTTTTTCTAAATAAATAAAATAGAAGTTCTGGAATTCTAATGGAGATGAATGTAAAATATTGTCCTGATAAACAAACGTGGAAGAATCGAATGATGTGTGTTTGGATTTCATATACGGCACATAAAAAAATTTGAAAAAAAATATTGAAAGTGATGATGCCAAATGGCAATCACTGGGGACTTGAAAGGGTTAAGATTGATAAGACACTTTCTTATAAAATGGGATTTTTAGTGTATCATGTTTTGATAATATTA